>CM067852.1:1200000-1800000 GCA_034638295.1 Phortica okadai
CAATATTGCCATTATTTCATTTTGCTTTTGGCTTTTCAGTCTGTCATTGTACGTTTGTGTGTGTGTGTGTGATTGACACTAAATACATTTAACGTTTGATTGTCCAAAAATTAGGCCAAACAAAAATAAAGTCAGTCTCAAAGAGTCGTCGACTAATAGAAAACTGATGTAAAATCAATGAGTTTGCTCTGTGGGTCGCTAATTTCTTTCATGTACATTACTTTTCGGCTTATTTAGTAAAAGTGTTTTAAGAACAATTTTTTTTCTATGAAATTTTTGTGTTTTATTTTTTCATAAAAGTGACATTAAAAAAACGGCATGTAAATTAAACTTTAAAGCGCGCTTTATCAATACTTCAGTGACATGCGAAGCGAAAACCGCCAACTCATGTTCAGCTCAGCAAAATGCCGAACGACAAAACTGAAACCATTTTGCGGTTTTGTTGTTTATTCCTGACCGCCGCCTCCTTTGACCAAACCAAAGCAGCCTTTGGTGTTTTTGCTATGCTTTCTCTTTTTTCTTCATGTCGCATATGTCGACAGTCAAAAAAAATCGCTTGGTTAGTGTATTTGATTACGGTTTAAACGAAATTTTGATACGCTCTCTCAAGAGAGAACTTTTTTTTTATGCAGAAAAACCCGGAAAAAAATTCTGTCCCGCTGTGAGTTTTTAATCAAGTTACTCGTGCAACTTGCTGACTGACCAACGCTTTACCAGAATTGCTGCATGTTTAAACACGGCTTGGCAACTTGGTAGATTTTTAGGCACTCTTCTGCGTATTGAGTACTCCAATGTTAGAAAGCGACACACCCAACATGCGATGCTACACTTTGTGTGTTACGAACATGATGACTAAATGCAAATACACTTTTTCAACAACAATTATGCAAAGAGCTTTTAAATTAAACCAAAACCAACCAAAAATAAGAGCAGAAAATCTATTAATTTTTGTTTTTTTTTTTATGCTTTGCTGTTGTTTTTGAAATGCATAATAAATTTAACAAACGTTTGGGCGTGTCTATAGTCGCTTTGGTCTGCTCCTGCCTCTGCCTCAACACCACACACATGCTAGCCGTGCACGTTCGCACAGTTGCTCGGTTGAGGTTTCATTTGGCACTTGACATATGCGCTTGCTGGCATTGTCATTTGCTTGCTTGCTCTTTTCATTGCTCATTGCTCACTGCTCACTTGTTTATTTGTCGTTTGTCGCTTGGTCATTCCTGTTGACTTGTCTGACAAATGTGGGCGTGTTTGACAGTGTGTGTGTGTGTGTGTTTAGCTGAAAAAAATAAATATAATAAAAAATTGTGACTCACCGTTGCGCACGTTTGCTGCAGAATATGCCAAGTTTTGTGAGCAGCAAATAAAAAAAAAACCAAAAAACTATGCTACATTTTTTTGTACTTTTTCTCGCTATAAGCGAAATGCACTTGAATAACACTAACAATTTTGGCTGCTCATTTAAAGCGAAGTCCTAAAAAAAAGGATATCATTTTAATCAGGCCCTTTTTTATTTTATTTAATTTTTTGTTACTGTGGTGGGCGCAGTGTCCGTATGTGTGTGTGCTTGTGTATATTTATGCGCTGAGGTTTTAATGCCAACCATTTAGTTTTGTATTTATTTACCACAAACGCAAACACACACTCACACATACACAGACACACGCACACGCACACGGAGTCTCGCATTGAACGCATAAATAATTCTCGGTCTCGTACTATTTCATGTTGCTGTTGGCATACGCGCGCCTTTTTTATTCAATTCTATTATATCTTTTTTTAGACGCATTTCCTTTTTGCTCCCTTTCTCTGTGTTTTTTATACTTGCATAAATATTTATAGGTTATTTTCATGCACAAAACATAAAATTGCGTTTGGAGTTTTTTTTCTTTCTTTGTCTTCGCATTTTATTATTTATTTCGTTTTATTTCTGCTCAACAGAAATTTATTAGTTTTATGAATTAACTTTTTTTGTTTTTCTTTCTCTTTTTGTTTACGGTTTTGTTTTTGTTTTATGCCAAGTTTTTTTTCAAGACTTATTTCAGTTTTTTGTTAAGGTTTTCTTTGCGTTCTTTGTAGAAAATTTTGTTTTATAATGAAATTCAATATCAAAAAAAAAAAAATAATAATAATCATGTTATTTTATGTGCATTTCAATTCAATAACGACAACGACAACGATTCGTTGACTTACATTTCATACATGTGCTGAAGCAGAAAAATACTGAAAGCAAAAATTGCGTAAAGAAAATAAAAGAAGAAGTAAAAACAAGAAGAAAAAAAATGGGGGCCGAAACTTTTTGCTGTTTGCTACTCATTCATGCGTGTGTATTCAATTTAGTTAGACATTTTGTCTCATGCATTTTTTATAAGGCGCCGACATGTTTTTACAACGACAACAACAACGTCGGCCCGCCCCCTGACAACCCACATATTGCTCTTTATACATGTCATAGCACCTTAACATATGTTTTTGCCCTTTTGCTGACCTTTTGTTGATTGTTTTTAATAATTTATCAAGATGCTTATTGCAATTATTAAGCCACGCGCGCATTGAAATTCTTTTCAAAGAAAGTTTGATTGAAAAAAAAAACTTTTAAAACCAAAGAAGTGTGAGTGAGATGGCAACAGCGTTGGCGTAATAATTTATGCATATTGCTGAACATAAATTTAGCAAGTTTATATAACTTTAAATGTATTAAGAGTTATCCTAAATAAACACAAAGTCAGTTCAGTCGGTCGGTCGGTCGGTCGGTCGATAAGCAAAACTAATAATAACAACTAGAAAAACAACAACAAAAGCTAACAATAAACTGCCAACACATGCTTTGTCTTGAATTATGAATTCTTTGTTTTGACCCTCAATTCATTTTATGCTTATTCAGTCAGTCGGTCCCTTGGTCTGCCCGTCTGTCCATCCGTCGGTACCGACTTGAGTAAATGACTCAATATTTGACAATCATAACATCCGCTTACATGTTACTTGATACTCGTTACCATCATCACTCTTCAGCCTTCTCTTTCACACGCACGCACGCTCTTGACCAAACTTATCAAACACGCTATCAGCTTAGCATGTTCTCCTCCTCTCTTACTCTTGCTTCTTCTTCTTCTTTATACAATAAATGCTGTTTATTTGTCTATGCGCGTTCATATTTCCTCTCACATGAGTGTATGTGTGTGTGTGTGAGTTTGTTTGTATTTAAGTAGAAGTTTTGACATGATTGTCTTTCGCCTTTGCTTTGCTTTGCGCTTTGCTGCTTCGACTTAAGACAATAGCAGCACATTGCGCTTGTCAATTGTTTGTGTTGGCATTTATGTAACTCCGACAGCATCAGCGACAACAACTACAACTACAACAACAACAGAAAACCGACAACAAACTCATAACTCAACTCAACAATACGAGTAAAAACAACAACAATAACAATGTGCCCCGCCGCCGGCAAACTTGTGTCTATGCAACAACAACAAATGCGGTGAACTCGCTCGAATCTATTCTTTATTCCCTCTCTCACTCTTTCACCCACACTCATCGTCATTGCCAAGTGCGGAAAGCAATTTCATAATGCTTAGTTTGTCTGATTTGTCTGTCTGTTCGTCCGTCTGTCTATCGTTTTTGATGGTTTTCAATGCTGCTGCTGTTGCTGTTGTTGCTCTGGCAGTCGTCATCGTTGTCCGTCTTCTCTGTCGTCAGCTAAAGTGCATTCGAGTGCGAAAAAATGGCAAATTGCTTACACATTTAAAAAAAAGGCGAAAAGGAACACTGGAAGCTTCCTAAAGTGGTACAAGTTACCTCAGCTAAGAGAGAGCAGCAAGTTTGATTCTTAAATCGTGTGAGTAAATTAAGTTTTTTGATTAAAGTAGTTATGGGGGAAGATTATATAAAAATAACAGCTTGAATCAAAATCAAGAACAACATAAATGTGGAATTTAAAATAAAATAATTCAAAGCAGAAGGTTTGGAAGCATATCGAGTTGCATTCTTTAAAAGATATTTAATTTTGAGAATATTTTATACTTTTTTTCCAAAGCTTATCGTTTTATTAAAACAAAGAATAATATGTAAATTAAACAAAATGTTTCCATGCCATTTGGCAGTAATTTTAGTTTAATTACGAACATATTTTTATGGCCCCTGTCTATTTCGGTATTATTTTTGTAATTTACTTTTAATTATTTTATAATGATAAAAATATTCGCGTTGAAAAAATTCAACTGCTTTCGCAAACAAACAAAAAATATAAAAAAGGAATAAATTTTATTAAATAAAACAGTAAATCAGCTCGAGGATTGTGTGAAAATTCATACGCACAAATGAAGGCGCATTATCCGCTTAAATTGTTGCGCAATTAAGATAAAACTTCTCATTAGGGTGGAGCGACAAGCAAAAATGGAAATTATCAAATATGGCAAACAGAAGATTGGAGAAGAATTATTTAAATTTATGCGAATAAATTTTTTCTTTACTAAAGAAAGAAAAGTTAAATATAAAATTTGTCGAACATGTTGTATAAGTTATTTTTCGGTATATTAGCGTGATTTTCAATTTCAATGTGACGTATGTTACATAGCGCTTACACTACACATACGACAATCTAATGCTGAAATATTGCTTTATCTGTCCCTCGCCCTCTTATTCACACTATTTTTATTTCCTTACCGTCTCTTTGACCTTCGTACATAGACTTTTGGTCTCTGAACTTCTTTTAACCATTATTTGTCCTTTATTACATCCTTTGTCAATAAAATTACTTTTGTTTGTTTTGTATCTCGCACCATCCTAATTAAAAATTCATGCATGCATTTTTATTATTATCGTTTTTATAATCGCGCATTGAATTCTGCGATTACAGCAACGATTTGTGGGGTGATACTTCTGTTACTTTTTGTTTTCTGTAAATAATAAAGTCTTTAAAATTGTTTTCGAAAACTTTTCGTTTACTTGAAAATTTAACTTTCTTTGCTTTGCAAAAATTTGGTTACTTTTCGTGTGAAAATTGTTTAATTTTTGCAACTGTTCAATTTCTATTTTCCGGATCGCTCCTCAAAGTCAAATAACTAATAATCGAAAATGTCTTAACTTGACTTGAAATGCATTTGCACATGAACGTTTTTCATAAAACTAATTTTCTCAAATGCTGTCATAGCACAGCAAAAAACAAGCAAAAATGTAAAAAACTTGTGGCATGCTTGCAGGCGCTTGGAATAGAATGTTATCAGCATAAAAATTCAAATTATGTGCTTTGGCTTTGGCATGACTGTGATGACCAAAGCAAAGCAAAGCAAACCGAACCGAACCGAACGAAACTGAACCATGCGGCAGTACAATAATAATTCAATCAATTTAAAACCAACACTAAATCAACTTGGATAACGAAGTGAACGAAGCGCTGTGCTGGTTGTTGTTGTTGCTTCTACTGCTGTTCTGTTGCAAGAAAGAGCAAAAAGTTCAAATAATAATTCGTTATGAAGTCAATGCTAATATGCTAAAGCAAAGGACTATGAAGTTGAAATTGCTGCTCGCTTCGATTCGGTCTGCTGCTGATGAGCCTCAGCCTCAGCCCGAACCAAAGCCTGTGCGTTTGTGTGAAAAATGTGTAGCATTTTGTATGGTCAGGCGGCAATGATGATGAACATGATGTTGAAAGCTATGAAAAATAAGAAGTGGATAAAAAAAAATGTACGCCAAAATTGTAATGAAAGTAAAGTAAGCAAAGTCGGTACGACAACGACTTCTCGTTAAACTTCACCGTCATCGTCGTCATCAACTCTCTCTCACTCACTCATTCACTTACTATGTTATAATAATCGAACAGCAAAAGATTGACATAACAGGAAGTAGAAAAAGAAGAAGAAATTGTAAGAAAAAAAAAGTAAATCGAAATGAAACAGAAAATAGTCAACTGACATTATACATTTCCGAATGGTCGCATGGTTGGTCGGTCGTTTTTACCGTCCGTCCGTCTGTCGGCTGTTGATGTTCATGCAACCATCTTCTACTCACCACATTTCCACTCTGTATGTTCTTTGGAACAGTTGTGCTTGTTTGTTGCACTATTGAAAGGTTTGTTGTAGTTGTTGTTGTTGGTCGGCACATTGGTTGCTTGCTTGGTTGATTCAATGGGTTCGGTACCGACTCACGGACAGATTGAGTGGGTGACTTGGATTTGCTTGCTTTGTTGTTGTACTTTTCCAGTGCGGATCTGATTGGTTCATTGGTTTTGGTCATCTTTTGCAATGAATTTACACAAAATCGAAATCAGAAAATTACCATTATGTTCGACACACACACACAACGAACGAACGAGCTAACTTAAATAGCAGAGATATTATATGCGAGCGCGGCATAAGCAGCAAAAGAAGAATGAGTTGATAGTCAGTCATGCCACCGATGCCGCTATTCTTTGCCACCTTCGATGACTTGTCACAATTGTTGTTGTTGTTGGATCCTTCTTCATAGGCAGACAATGGCAAAGGGCAACCGAACGACCGAGCGACGAACCAACAAACTACTAAACTACGACTAATATGCATTGGGCTGTGCTATCATCCTGCATTGCCATTAAAGTGAAATTGCTATTTGAGCTTGTTGAAATTGCAGGGCTCGACCGACAGACAGCACAGCATACTTGAGGCAAGCAAACACTGACAAGACAGGCAAACAGTAAAGCACAGAGTGGGTGAGGGCAGGGAAAAAGGTGGAGAGAGATGATGAAATGAACAAACCGACCATTAGATTTGCTATTTGCCGACAAAACCCTTTTGTCGTCATCGTCGTCGTTGTCGTCAGTCATGGTTGAAGAACTTTGCCAGCAGACAGAGGTTCTTCTATTTCTCGTTATTCTTCGGTGACTTTGACGCTCTCTCAAGCAGTTCAAATAACCCATTAACTAAAAACTTAATCAATTGGAACCTAATATGAAGGCGGCGAACTAAGCAAATGTCTCCTTCCCTCGCCCATGCACTGACGGCCGCTTAATGTCTTCAACAGTGACTGGAGTGATGATGAAATTACAGGCAAGAGCTACAAAGGGTCTTCTGTGAAAAGGCTTGGTAATGTTAACGAAACATGGCTGCAAAGGCAAAAGGCCAACAAATGAAGTACAATTACAAAATGATATGATTACTAACAGAAGAGAATAGTTTAAAAGACAGAAATGTTTCGTCATGCAGAAGTTGATAGACGGCAAAATGTTTGAAAGAGTTGACGTCGTTGAGTTGATTAAACAAGTGACACAGAAAGGAATTTCTGCACTCTATAGAAATGTTACTGGCCTCTGTTTTGCATGTGTTCTTATTGACATACGGCACTTAGTTACTTTACATTTACTTATGCGCTTGACCATTTCTCAGTTCGATCCTAAACGCTTTCTGTGTGCTTTAATATGTAAGTGCTCTATGTCGTGGTATAATACCAGCAGACATACGGCACTTCAATATTTACTTATGCGTTTTTTGATACTTAGGGCGATCCTAACCGATTTCTGTGTGCTTTAATATATAAGTGCTCTATGTCGTGGTATAACACCAGTAGACATACGGCATTTCAATACTTAATTATACGCTTTACCATTTCTCAGTTTGATCATATCCGATTTCTGTGTGCTTTAATATATAAGTGCTCTATGTCGTGGTATAATACCAGCAGACATACGGCACTTCAATATTTACTTATACGCTTTTCCATTTCTCAGTTCGATCCTAACCGATTTCTGTGTGCTTTAATATATAAGTGCTCTATGTCATGGTGTAATACCAGCAGACATACGGCACTTCAATATTTACTTATGCCCTTTTCCATTTCTCAGTTCGATTCTAACCGATTTCTGTTAGCTTTACCTTTTTGTCTATGCTTTCTAATCTCATCAAAGAGTTGTATTAATACCTTTAATTTCGAAAAACTATATATTTCAGTCGACAACCAACAAGAAGGCTGACAAAAACAGCTTTTAAACTGAACATATTATCCTTTGTTGTTAATGGTCGAAGCGGCTTGTTTGCCCTTCCTCGTGTAACTTCATTTGTGGCTTTCTTTATTTGTTGTTGTTTTATTTCCTTTTTTGGTTCAGCATTTCTGTCAATTGCATTGCATTGTATTGTCACAAGCCACAGCTGCAAATAAAAGTGACGCCTATTGGTATTTCGATAGCCAAAAAAAATATTGCATATATGCAAAAATCAAGTAAACACACATTTTGTGCTCCTCTGTTTGTTGTTGGTGCTGTTGTTTTGCATTTCGCATTTTCTTATTCATTTGTTCGTACGTTGGCAAATACAAATAAATTGCAATCAATTTTCACACCCAAACGCGTTTTCAACTGTGCACACACACATGCATGCATATGTATATGCAATATGAAAAAAAAAACAAAAACAACGCAAGCGGAAATGCATTATACACTTCGAAGCGTGCATATGTCTGTATGTGAGAGTGTATGTGTGTGAGTGTGTGTGCCTTGCATGCTGCATCGTCCGCACCTCACTTTATTAATATTGCATAGTTTTTTTGGCATAAAAGTTATTTTTTCATGCGACAATATTTATAAATGTGTGCGTGCGTGCATAAATATAGTTTTTTTTCTTTTTTAATCTTTCTTCTTGAATATATTTGTTTACTTGTTTTGTCTCTGTTGGCGGCGACGAGTACGACGACGACGACACACATTAATTTTATTTATATATTTTTATTTGTTTTATTTTTAATATTTTATTATTCAACAATAAAATCAATAAAGGAAAAATTGTATCTCGACTTAACCTACATCAGCATTGTGAGTATATTGAATATTGTTTGTTTGTTGTTGGCGTCAGCAATGCGCAATGCACTCACACACATACACATGTCGATCGTTTAACTTTATTTGATTGTTTTATACTTTTGTTTTTTATTTTAATTACAAGTTTTATTTTTGTATACCAAACAATGCAATTATGAGCGTTTTCGTTTAAATTACAAATAAAAACGTACCAAGAAAAAAACACAAGAAAAATATTGCTTAAAAATCAATAACAAACAAAAAAGGGAAACTCTTGATGAATTTTGTGCCAATTAAGATTGTTTTTTGCATTGAAATTTCTTGTTGGCCAGATTGTGTGTGTGCTCGTTAGTTTTTCTTATATTCATCTGTATTAAATGATTGAAGGTTTTTTGTTTTGTTGGCATTTAAAGTTCTGAGTTCAAATAGTCAAAGTTTTGGTCATTTGAGTCAAACAGACATTTCTCTCAACAGAATGCAATTGGAAATGTATTTTTTAATATATTTTCAATATCGAATGCAAACAAAGAAATTAATCTAAGTATCTGCAATTTGAGCTTCTCTTAACGTGTCAAACTCATGCTTTACAGTAATTATAATTTTCTTTTATTAGGGTATATAAAATACAAATAATTAAATTAACATTTAACTAACACAAAAGAAATATTTTCTCACTTACAGCTCAGTGAACTGGGACGACCTTTCACAGGCGGTTCGTGGTGCGGCAAGGCGACAGGACCGCAATTGTACTTCAGCGAGACGTCAACAGTAACGGCATCTGTAAAGGTGAGTTGATGCATGACTGCGTGCGTGCGTGCGTGAGTGCGTGAGTGAATGAATGAGTTGAGTGATGATGTGATATCTTCTCTTCATAACCATTAAATGTGTCATTGCTGTTGGGTGTAATGTCTCTCTGCTTATCTGTCCGTCTGTCAACTCGTTTCTGTTTAATGCTTTCTCAGTCGCGCAACGCATTTTAATAGAGACAACGATGCCATTGCATGGAAATGTATTCTTTTCGCACTTTTTCGCTTTTTTTTTAATTATTTAAATTGAACATGTCGAAAGAATCGTTAAGTTTAAACTTTGCACTGAATGTGGAAGCGCCTGAAAGCATGCAAACACTTATTAACTACGCAGGCCGAAAAAGTAAGCAAAATTGCAATGTCAGTTGGAAAATTTTTTGATTAATTTTTAAATAAACGCAGCAATAAAAACAATGACAGCTTCAGCGAGAAAAATGTCCTTGTTTTTTCTCCTTTTTTTTTTTTGGTTTCCTCGCCACTTTAATATTGCGTATACGCACTGTTGTACATAGCAAAATAACACTGGTCATTGTTGTTGTTGTCACCACCATCATCATCATCATCACCATCAGCAACAACATCATCATCATCATCATGATGTTGCTGCGGCCTCTGTGTATGCTCATAAATTATGAAAATTAATAAAAATTACGTTGACGAGGAAATCGAGCGCTGAGAGTTGAATGAGCTGAGTTGAGTTGAGTTGACCTGACCGAACGACCGACCGACCGTCCGACCGCTTGTCAACAGTTTGAGATTGCCCGTTTTTAATATGAGTTACGCATAATGAAATGCGAAAAAGTTGAGAACGACTTTGATGAGAAAAATGTTGAGTGCCACACTTACTCACACACACACACATACACATTTGCAACACCCAGCACTTTGTATGGTTTGATCCTTTCAACGTTTTCTTAATATTTGTCGGCTTGCTTCACTCACTGCCTCGACTTCACTCGCCTCCCCTCACCCTATCATTTTTCCATTTATATAAGATCGCTTGCCCTGCCATTCCTGCCTCTCTCTCTTCGTCCTCGCCATCGTCTTTTGTTAAATGCTTATGCGCTCTTCTGCCGACTGCCAACTCTTGCAACTTACTTGTATTATTCGCATTTGCACTCGTCCAAGCGCATTAAAATTTCAACACATTATTTCCCATTTTAACTTTTAAATTACATTCCAGTACAATGTTTCCGTTTACCTCATTACGTACGTACCGAACAAACGAACCAACGAACATTCGAACGTACAAATGTACGAACTGTCGTAGAATTCAACAACGGTAAAACTCATAGAAATAAAATAAATAAAAGCGCAGCAAAGCACAAAATACAGAATACGGAATACAAAAAAAAAAAAAACGAAAGCAGAAGAAAGGAGTGAATAACTGAGTGAGAAAAGTCGAAACGAAACGTGGCGGTGTGATGTGTAATGGAAAATGTACTGAAAAGTTGTGTTGAGTTGAGTTCTAGTTGAGTAGAATAGAATAGAATGAAATAGAATGGAATAAAATAGTATAGAAAAGTACATTGAAAAAGAGTTTGAATTCTACTTAGAAATATAGAGGCGTGAATGAGGCGTAGTTTGTGTATAAGACTGAGAATGAGATGTGTCAGTGGATGAGGCGTTGGGCGGTCGAGTGCACACACTGAGATACGTTTTTCTTTCTTTTATCATGCATTACATAAAACTTGAATACACTAAGAGGAGCTCAGTTGCAGTTCAAAAGCAAAGGATTCTATAAAAGGTGTGCGCCGCCTTATGCACAAATCGTAACGCTGACCTGAACTAAACCTGAAGCAGAAGCTGCTGCTGATGATGATGCTGAGTATTGAAATGTGGCATGAAAATGAGTAAAGTTTTGTTTTTCTTATTGTGCCGACTGAATATCTTCTTTCAATCTGCCAAACAGTTCAGTCGTCCAGCGTTAAGATTGCAAAGACTTGGCATGAATCAATGAGCGTACGAATGACTAAATTCGCGTGCATTTAAGTATGCTCCTTCACACACACACATACTGAAAGACAGACATAAAAACACGAATTGAATTGGAATCTATAGAATGTCGATTGTCGCATGCAAGTTGCATTTGACAGCATTGAAATATACAAAAATGTATATTTGTATCTGCTGCACAGCGCAGCGCAGCGCAGTTTAAAAGTGTCTCTAGAGACACGATGGTTGTTGTTGCTGTTGCTGTTCGACAACGTGTGTGACACACATTAATAATTCAATAGCACAAAAATATTTGTGTCTCATTTGTCTCATAGATACGCGTTGTGGTGTTGTTGGTGTTTGTGTTTGTGTTGGTGACTTGACTTTATTCAACAGAAGAAAGCGCACATGCCGCACCTGAGTTGCTGCCACTGCCACTGCTATGAATGTATCTATGTGTGTGTGTGTGTGTGTTTCACTATAATAGCCGATTTTGTGTATTTGCTTTTACAGCATTTTTCTTCTTGTTACTCTTGTTCCTTTCTCTTGTCTGACTTTTATGCAACAATTTTAAAATGATTTTGGTTGTGTCATTGCAGGTATTTCATCCGCCAAGGAATATACGAGACGAGAAACCTTTTGAATTTAGCATAAGATACAAATTTATAAGTCAGTCGGATGCAGTTGTTAGGTAAGTACCAAAAGACATACTATATGCATATATAAAAACCAATAAAACAATATTATAAAGAAGGAATGATTGAAGAAAGGAGAAAGGCGAAGGCTGAGCAATACGACTGAACATAGAACGAAGAATTTAACTCTCTGTCTGTCTGTCTGTCTGTCGATTGACATCAAATAAGTTAATGTCATTTGAAGAAAGTTGTTCGAAGACTTGTCTATCTGTCCGTCCGTCCGTGCATATGTCTTGCTTGGGGTATGATTTCAATGCAGCGTTGTGCATTGAATAATGAATTGCATAAAATGTGCGCGCATTTCAATGTGTTTGTATGAGTATATACACATAGATATATCTGTGTACAAGTATGCTTTTGTATGTCAAGCTACATTCTTTAATAATGTACGTAAACGCATATTTGTGTGAAATGAGCACTTGAGTTGAGTTTCTTTTCCACTTAAAGTATTCGACAAGTCAGTTGAATTAATTAAGCGCGCTTACTGCTGCTTCTTCTTCGAATCCTCTACTTACATACACATATATGTATGTAGAGTGTATGGTTGGTATAAATTTAAGTAGACAACAGGGAACTGTTACTCGTTTACTGCTTTCGTACTTGACTTTAAGTCTGCTAGCAGAGTGGTTGGAACGAATCAATGCTAAAGCCTTCAGGCTCTTCTATTTGTCCAATTAGCAATTCATAGGAATACAAGAATTGATTCAATAATTGAAAACAAATTCCACTGACAATAAAATTACAAGTTAAATTTATTTTTCTCAATAAAAACACTCAACTATCAAATGACCATTAAAAAATATAAAAACCCACGCACAAGTTAGAAAGTAAGAAAAAATACAAGCATAAAACAAGGCGCTTTGGTGTGCAAAAAAGGCACACAGAGACAGAGCATTGAAATGTTTCTTAATTCCTCTTTCATACCGTCTCTCTCCCACTCCTTTACCCTGGTTACGTACTTGTGTTGTCCAAGCAATCCTTTTTGTATTTGTTTTGCAAATAAAATCATATTAAGTTTAGTTTATTAAATGTATATGTATATGTATAACATTCTCTTTTATGCATTTCAATTCACCAGATACGGTTTGCCCGACAAGCCATTGGAATTGGGTCGTGTCACGCCGGGCACATACTGTACGAGGCAATTCGATGAATGCTATCGAAATAAATGCCGTTTGCAAAGTCCAAATTATCCGGGCATGTATCCGAGAAACGTTACCTGCTATTGGACGATACGACAGAAAGAAGTTCCTACAAGCAAGCATGCTATGATTGCCGTCAGCCAAGAGAATCAGCACAAGGCGCTTGTCAAACGGTAAGTTTCTTTTCAATAAAATATAACAGAACGTATATGCACGCACCTGGACATAATCCATACACTTATACCATACATCCATACAGACACGCTGTAGTCTCGTTGAATGAATAGACAAAGTGTACGAGGGTCGTTTAATATGATCGTAGAAAAATATAGAGAAGCCATAAAAAAATTTGTCTTTCTACATATTAATTTTTTTAAAATATTTTTTCCTTCATCTTTTTCATTAATTTTATTTGATATTTTAAAATTCAGAACACTTCTTAATTTACTTTTTTTTTTAAATTTTTTATTATATTTTTTTGGCCCAAAAACAAATATTTTTCAATGTTTTGAGCGCCATCTCGCGTATTTTTGAGGCAGTTTTCAACTGACCCTCTTGCAAGTTCATCTGTTGTTTGTCTTTGTTTCTATTTTTGTCGTTCTTGCAACTTGCTTAGTCTTGCATTAAAAGTGTTTCTATTTCTGTCTTGTCTGTCTGGTCTGGTCTTATATTATGTTGTGCTATGTTGTATAGTGTATTAAATAAGCATTAGGCCATCACCCACACACGCTCTCATTCATTCTTACACACAATTTACCTGCTGCTGATGTTTTGCCATGATCTGTTGGGTGTTGTATATATTATTGTATACACTCTCGTACATATAATCATTTATTTATTTATTTATATTTAAGCACTTATTTCGCTATGACAAATTTCAATTTGCCAAATTGTTTTTGTGGCCATTTTGGCAAAAGTGCTTAATCCGCACACTTGAACGCTCTTCATTCTCCCTCCCTCTCACTCACGCCGCACTGACCTTTGCCTGTCGTTATCTGCTGTGTGCTTGTTGACCAGCTCAGTTTCTGTTGCAATGTTTTAGCTCTCGAACGCTTTTTGACAAAACACAATTGAAAATCTCACGCATTTCATTTCGGTTTGTTTATGTTAGTTATATTGTATATTGTTGGTGTTGTTTGTTACTGCCGCTGCTCTTCTTGTTGTTGTTGTTGTTGTCGCCGAAAGCAAAGTCATTCAAATTAAATTGTTGACTTTGGTAAAATATTTTTCAATTAACTTTAGACAACAAAAACAACAACAAAGTTGGAAATTTCTTTTCAATTTTTTGTTTTTTTATTTTTTGTTTATTTTTGTAATTTTCTATGTTTGAAATTAGTTTCACATGTGTGTGTGTGTGTGTGTGTATGCTGTCGACGGCTGCCGAGGGCGCTTAGCATTTCAAAATGGCTTCGTACTTTTGTTGTCGATGCATATGTTGTTTTTGTCTGATTGTTGGTGTTGTCGTTTTTTTTTTCTAAATTTATTTAATACTTTTACTTAGTAAGCCGCTACTGAACAAATTGAAAATGCTAACATTCAACGTCGTTGTCGTCGTCGCAGCATGTTGATTGCATTTGCCATCTCGCTGCCCTTTAGTGGGTCTGTCTGTCTGTCTGACTGTCTGTCTGTCTATTTGATTGCTTTGCTGACATTTGCTGTAAATGAAATTGTTACAAGTGGCATACCAATTGATTGTTTGTGTCTGGCTATGTGTGTGTGTCTCTGTGTGTCTGTCGCTAAGCTTTTTGCAAAAACAAATGAATGAATTGAAACGCAAATGTGCATTTATTGTTGTTGTTTGGCAGCTTAAAATTTTGCATTTAACTGATGCACTTTGCCTGTCAGGATTTCATTTATAAATCTTTTCAATTAAGGAAAAAACAGTTGTGCATTTAAATTACACCGAGCAAATATATTTGTTGCAATAATCTGTAATAGGATGTAAGAATGTCTTTGAAGCGTGTATTAGTATTAGTTTTTCAGACAAAATTTAGAAAGTTGGAAGAGAAGACAGTAATGAAGTGCTACTCCTTTTCATGTTTGAAAATATCTTTTTTGTTTCATAAAATCCATTTTAAATTGATTTCAATGAAACCCAAAAAGTAGGCAGTATATTTTTTTAATTAAAATCAAATTGAAAATTTTTCAGTGAAACCCAAAAAGTAGGCAATATATTTTTTTAGATTGCATTTTAGTACTTCAAATCTTGAAAATTTTTAGTTTTGTTTTGACCAAAAGGCTTGACTGATCCAATGTTGTTGTTAAGACGTTATTTGTCAATTGATTTTGTTTTCCCCTTCTCACACTTCTCAGATACTTTTATAGTTGTACAACTTTGTCGTTCAGTGTAATTGCCATCAATGAATTTCATATTTCAATTGAAAGAATCAACAATTGATTTATTGCACGTTCGATTTTTTTACCCATTAATACTTACATTTCTTTTCTTTTTTGTTTTTTCATTTGCAGTTCAATTGCGAGCTTCAATAAGACATCACGTTCGATACGCGCTTGGTCGGATTGCACCGGCGAACGTGATCATCTGATATTCTACGATGGCAGCTCTACGAACGATCCCGTGTTGGCCAAATACTGCGGCGGTGATTGGTTGCCGCGCGTCGTCTCACGGTAAGTCAAATATACACTTACATACAAACATGATATATTAATATGAATGCACATTTCGTTACGATTTCATATTCATTTGCTTATAAGAAATTTATGAAAGAAGTGTGCTTAAAATTCGCAAAGAGAAAGTCACGAGCGATGCTCAAAGTGCTGTCTGTCTGTCTCTGTGTGTATAAGCGTGTGTGTGTGCGACAGAGTAAGACAATCAGTTGGCGTTGCGCATAAAGACAGAATGCGACGCATATAAAACAAAAACAAAAAGGAGAAGATGAGGAGGAGAAGAAAAAAACTTCAACATTATTTTCGCTTTTATGAAAAAGTTAAATATGAAAGACTTATAATACATTTACAAGCAACAGAGAAGAGGCAACAACAAGAACGACGCCATTTTAATGACATGTTGCTCTGTTGCCATGTAAGGCTGTATGACTGCGTATGTCTGTCGGTCTGTCTCTATGCTTTTATGCAATATAAGCAACGCGGCTGCGGTTGTTGCAAAATTGCAGTTGTTGGTGCTGTTGTTGTTGTTGTTTTTGTTGTTGTTGTTGTTGTTGCACTTGGTTCAGCTGCTGCAGTGCAGTTGACTTGAGGGCACATGTGTTCCAATTCAGGCTCACACACACACACACACATACATACACATTGAGGCTTTTACTACTATCTATGCGGAATAGTGAATGCTTAAGCAAAACCGGAAATTGGGTTGCAAAGCACACACACACACACACACACAGACACACACATGTATATAAAGCATTGCACATTCTGCCATTCATAAATAGATTTATGTATAAAAGTACTTTGAGCTTCACATTTTCTCTGTATGAGTGTATGTGTGTGTGTGTGTTTTAGCCAGCTTCCGTCTTGCCTAGCATGTCTGTCTGTCTGTCTAACAGTCTGTCTGACTTTCATACAATCGCTACGCCCTCTACCGGCTTGCCTTGTTGGTTGTTGTCAACTTTTGCTTCTTTTTTTTTTTTGAAACATTTGTAAGACACATTTTGTAATGATTTGGTTTCGAAATTTGCTCATTAGTCGCATAATGATTCATGTCGAATTCATTGCTTCACACACACACACACACACACATACATATGATTTTCGTTGACTCATTTCGAGTGCATTCAACTCGATCTATCACACATCTCCACTCGCTCTTTCTCTCTTGAAAGTAGTTGAAATAATGCGCTAATCAATAAAACTGTAATTTCCTTAATGTCGATCACACACACTCACACACACACACACAAGTGATTTTCAATGTCTGTTTTTGTTGTTGTTTGCTCACTTTTCTTTTTTGTGAAAACTTTATTCAAAAATAGTTTGCAGCTATTTTTCGCACACTCACACACACACATGCCAATGCACACATGAAAAGAGAGTGTAAAAGTTTTAATAATGCCATTGATTGAGACTGTGATGAAGACATTCAAGTGTCGATAGTCACACACACACACACACACACACACACACACTGTAAGCTGCAAAACTATGTGTTGCTGATAGCTTTCGTTTTAACAACGTCTTTCAACGTACATCATGTCGAACTGAGATATGCGAGCAGAATGGAATGGAATCGAAACTAAACTAAAGTGAAGTTGCCGCAACGTAAACCGCAAGCTTAAAGAGGCAAGCGCATAGAGCTAGCAAGTGTAAGAGAGGCAGTGCGAGAGAGAGACCGACACACACACACCTTGAAATAAACGCTTGAATGTTGCATGAAGAACGATGCCTGCAGGCGCTAATGGCTGTTGATGCCGATGATGCTGATGCTGATGTTGATGTTGCTGTTGTTGTTACTATTTTAGCTAGTTGTGCTTACTTGCAGTTGTTCATTCATGCCACAACCAACACACACACACACACATATATACCGGCATATTACTTGGCCATAACATGCAAGCCAAGCCAAGCAGAGCAGAGCACTCAAACACTCAATGAAAAGCACTTGAAACAGCCAATTGAAGCAAATACTTGAACAGAACAGAACAGCGAATGAACGCCGCCGCCGCCATCATTGCTTAAGTAGCCGCCAGCAAAGCATTGCCACCGACGAATCAACCAAAAAGAAGACACACACACATACACACTCACATGAGTAATAAACTTCAGTTGTAAAGACAGAAGTTGTATTTCTTTCTTCGAAATGAATTCAGCTGTGGAAATGGCCAACAAATGCGTTGGCAATGACGTTGGACAGCCAGGCAGGGTGGCAGAAGGAGCAGCAGAGGAAGAGACGTCGGAGGTAGCAAACCTTTAAGTGCCCGCCAGCATTTATCTACTTAGTTGAGAGGAGTTGTGTTTCATTTGAGTTGAGTGTCGCGCAAGTTGGCCAAGAGTCTTTCGGTTCGACCAGCAGCGACGGCCGCCGCCATATTGTTTTCGCTGACGTTGCTTGCTTACTTGAACTGAGTTGAGATGTGGCAGAGTGTGTCAGTTTGTCCTGTGGCTCGCTTGGTTGCCTGCTGTCATTTGTCGTCATTCGTTCGTGAAATTTTGATTTGCGGTTTGTTACATGTTCGATATTTATTTAAGCAATGTCGAAGGACAGACAACAGACAGACAAAGATGTAATTTTTTTTTTTGGCTCTCACAATTATTAATTTACTTTTCGATCATTATTTTTTATATGCAACAAAGTGCATTTTCTCGTTGAAATGAAGTAAAAGTTCATCATAAAGATAATGATGATGATGATGATGTTGTTGAGCAGCTGAAGTGAAGAAGTAACAAAAAAAGCAACAAAGACGCGGCATAAGGACCGCAAATTAAAAACAGGCGCTTATATGGCACACCTGTCAGCAACTTCAACACCATCGTTGTCGTGCCCCCTTACTCCCGCCGACATCACCATCAACATCTTGCACGCTTTTCTTACTTGCATACTTCCTTCCTTCCTTCCTTCCGTCCGTCCGTCCTTCCGTCACTCCTCTGGCTGCTTGACAAGCGTCATTTTGTACGCTCCTTCGCTCGCTTGGCATGCTTCCTTGCTCGCATCCTGTTTCATTATTATTATTATCATTTGCTTGCTTGCTCGCTGGTTGCCTCTTGATTATTATCTTTTTCTTGCTTGCAACTTTTGCACTTTCTTTGCTTTTGCCTTTGCCTTTGCCCAAGCGTGCGTACGCGAGTGTGTGTGTATGTGTGAGTGTCTATGTGTGCACACGTAAGGCACGTTAATCTCTTAATGAGTTGCCAACCAAGCAGCCAAGCAGAGTGAAGCCATCCCTCTACCTTCCCCCTTTCCTGTTCGCTGGCTTGCCACGTGGGTGTTGTTGCATATTTATTGACATTTCTTATTGCACACACACACATGCACACGCACACTTACATGTAAGATAAGTTAAAATGAACCTGAACCGAAGTCGTTGGTGAGTGAATTGCGACCTAAAAATGCATGAGAGGCAAAATCTTATAACCAAACACTTATATGCATGCCAACTTTGCTTCGTTTTTAGTTTGTTGATGCTGTTGAGTTGTTCTTCTGCCGTCGTTGAAGAGGGTAGGGTAATGCAGGCAGGCAGGATGTGTGCAAAGGATATGCGTTCAGTGCGTAATAAAAAATGCATACAGCATAAAATGCAACATCACCGCCAATTGTTAGTGTTATTCTTGTTGTTGTTGTTGTTGTGATAGTTGTTGGTAGAGAACACATGAGATGAGATATCATAGGAGATGGAGAAAACAAACTGACAAACTGAAGAAAATTGCTTTCGTGGATATCTTCGTCAACGCTCTAGCAACACACACACAGACACACGCTCACATACACATAGAGTGCCTCTCATTGCTGGTTGGGGTTGGGGCTGGAAATGTTGTCGTTGTTGGGTGGCCTGAGATGGACGAGCAGAGGCATTAGAGATGTGGAGGGAGCGTCTTCATGTAGCGCAGCAAGTGTTGTCTCTGTGTGTGTGTGTGTAAGAGTGTGTGATTTTTTCGACTTGCAGTTTCCGTTGCATACTTTTCTGCTTACGCTGAGTGTATGATTTTTTTTCCTCCATTTTCACACACATTGAAGAACAAACTAAAAGTTGCTGCTCAACGCCTTCTTTCTATCTCACAACCCAAAAAATAAAAAAAACAACAATAACCGACATAAGTTTTACTTTGTTGCATAGAGTTATATTTTTTTTTTTCTGTTAAATTTTTCATCAGCTTTTATTCAACACGGCGAAAATTAATAATTTTGAGCCGTCAGGCGAGAGTTGTCGGATTTTGTGAGCTTAAACTTTGCTAGACAGCGAGCGGTCTCTCTGTCTCTCTGTCTGTGCGTCCGTCCGCCTGTCTCTCTTTGACAAGTTGGTTATGCAGTTTGCGGCATTTGTGAGTATGAGTATGTGTGTCAGCTGTCATATATAAACGAACTTTATTATCAACAGAAGAATTCATACAATTCCCATAAAGGCAATAAAAAAATAAAAAGCGCAAAACATTCAAATTAAAAAATGGAAACCATTAATTTAATTTAACAAAAATATAAATAAATAAATAATAATCATTTTTATGACACGCCAGGCACACGGCAGCTTGTTTTTCCAACGATTAACACACGATAGGATCTTTGAGTGTGGTGGAGTGTCAAGGGTCAAGCGATTTGAAATAAAGATTATAATAAATTAAGCAAGGGTTCGCGTTGGTGCGCTTCAATTAGAGACCATGCCATGCCCGTCTGTCGATCTGAATATTGTATACAATCTCTCCTCCCACTGAAAATTTTTAGAGAGTCTGAAATGATAATGCTAGTGTTCTTAGACACCTAAATTTTAGTACCAACAAGGGCCGATCTCTAGACAGCTTACCTCCCATAAAGAAGATCCTAAAAATGTATCGTCCTTTTATGAAAAACTTTATTGTTTCTTCAAAAACATGCATTTTTTATTTGTGTCTTCTCACCTACTTCAAAATAGTTGACTTATTGTTTGTTAAATGTTTTTGGTTCTATGTCTTGTGCTCTACCCATTTTTTATTTAGTATTTTGAGTTAAAGAACTGACACCTCATTGCCGTTCCTGTGCATTTATTAAAACTTTGCTGTTATTGTTGTTGTTTTCGTTTTTGTTTGCCTCATTCTTATTTCCCACGCGTGTACTTTATCAAATTTTCCTTCGTGCTTTCAAACTAAAAATAACACGCATTAAGTATACAAATGACAACTTTGACACGACTTGCTTCTGTCTGTCTGTCCGTCAGTCTGTTTGTTCGTACGTTCGTTTCGCTGTTTTGTGGTTACTAACATGGTATGAGTGGTGGTCGATGGGAGGGAGATGGGCACACCATGGCTCATGGCTCTTCAGACATGCTCATTGACGATCTAAGCTCAAAAAAGTGTTTTACTGCCATTGCCAGTTGTGTTTTGCTCAAGAGGAATTGAATTGACACAACGTACGTTCACCTGTCCCGCTCCCACACGCTCCTTCCATCCGTCTGTCTGTTTGGCCATTCATGACCGATGTTACTCTGTGCTCGAATTGGAGTTTTCGTTGCTGGCGCTGATGTTGATTTTACGACACCCACAAGTGCCACAAGCAATAAACCAAGTAGTCGTCGTCCTCGTCGCACTCTCTGCCCCCCTCCTTCTCTTGCCACCGTCGCCAATGACAACTTTTGCTCGCTGTCGATACTCATGCTGCTTGTTGCTAACATCAGTTTGCAATTTTGCACACGATTCGAATACATTGCTGCATTTTTATATGTCTGTCTGTCTGTGTGTGTGTGTGTGTGCTTTATTAAAAATTAATTTACTTTTCATTTGCAGTTTATTGCAATAAGCATGTGTGTGTGTGTGCCTCTCTATCTCTCTCTCTCTCTCAGTGCCTTTGAATGTGCTTTTTTCTACTTCTTGTGCATTGTGCGTAAATGTTCAACAGCGCTGAGCGGCACTGTGTCTGTGTATGTGAGTGTGTGTGTGTGAGTGTGTTTGCATTTATGGCGCAACGTGCTTGAACCTATCGGCCAACTGACTGTCCATTTACCTGCCTGACGCCATGGCAGCTCTGCTCTTCTCTACTCTTCTCTCACTCTTTGAAATAATAATACAGCTGTTGCTCTGCTACTGTCGCTGCCACTGTCGCTGCCGCCACCCACTTTCAAATTAAAAAGTAATTTTGCTGTCATTTTTTACGACTCTTCTTCTTCGTTTGCTCAGTCGCTCAGGTAGCATCATCGACAACGCGCCATTTTGTTGCATTTTAATGGCAGCGCATGAAATATTTATATGACATACATTAAGCGCAAAGAACACGCATACGCCGTGTTGCCGCCTGTCATCTCCCTGCCGCCTTTTACGCAAAGTATACTCAATAAGTTTTGTCGATGAGTTGAAATTTGAAGCGTTTTTTTCTGTTTTTTTGTTTTTTATTTTTATTAATACATGAGCGAAATTTAATGAAAATATGCGTCATTTTTTATATTGTTTGCCGTCTGTTTTTTTTTTTTTTGTTTTGTTGGTTACCTTATATTTTAATAAGACTTTTATTGCTTAATGAAGTTTTTCATGTCTTCATTATACATTAAAAAAAAATATTAATTTGCTCAAAGTGAGATTTCTTATTGACAAACAAAGCAAAAACAAATGACGGCTTCGCCTTTGTCCCTCTGCATTTAAGCGCTAAACATTTCAGTTTCTATTTGAGTTTTGTACAACTGAGAAAAGAAAGAAAGAAGCAAAATAAATAAATATATAAACAATAATTAGCAGTTGGTGTCATTGCCATAGGCGCGCGGCGTGAACAAAGACACTCGCTGACATAAATAAGCACCCACCAAAGGACAATACAGCACTGTAGTAGAGTAGACTACAGTAGAGTTGCTTAATTTGTGCGCGATGCCAAAAGACAAATGCTTCTTCCATCGTCGTCGCCGACGCCATCGTCATTCTTCACGCCCTAAACTAACAAATGGCGAGCTTTGCTTTTATTTCTTTAGTTATAACTTGTATTTCTTGTTTATTATTATTATTATAAATTTGTTGTTGTTTTACTTTGCTACTGCTGCTTGACGTCATTGAAGAAAAAGCAAAATTTGCCTAAAACAAGTAGAAGAATAAGCATGAGAATGAAAAAAGTTAATTTGGCAGGCGAGAAGCAAACAGAAGAAAAAAAAAGTAGGAAGTGTCGAGCAAAGTTACGCTGCTGTGAACAGAGAGTTTAGCGACAGGAGCAGCGAAGAGTCAACGGCGAAGGCGACGCCACAAAATTGTAGGCAAATTTGTCACAACTCGTTGAGGACGTATATGTGTGTGTGGGAGTATGCTAAATGCCGGACCAAAAAATTACTATAACTAAAAAAAGAAGCGAAGGCGGGCAGATGGAAAAAAAAAACTAATATACATAAATAAGAGAGAAACAAAAATTGTTGTGGGGCATTTCTCAAGGGTTTTTACTTATTTGCGTATCTCTGTTTGTTTGTTTGTTCTTCTTAGCGCGCCTGCTTGTCAGCTCCTCACCAAGCCTTCGCTTGCCTTGCCAATATTTTGTGTATTGTCATGTTTTTTGTTTGAACTGTTTTTTTTTTTTTTTTGTTCTTCTATTCATTTTTTGGTTGGTAAAAGTGCCATTGCCGGAAACTTTGGCGGCGTCGACAACGACACGAGTCACAGACGCTCAGGCTGCGAGAGCTGACATTTTGCGCCAAGGGAGACTTTTTGGCAGTCATGTTGTGCAGTTGTACAGAATACAAGACGACACACTTACATACATACATACAAACATTCCGACAAGAGTAACAACATGACAACTTCAAATACAAATTTTGTACAAAAAAAAAATAATAAAATTTTGTTTACCAGCCAACATGTTGTATGCGTGATTTTTATGTCTTGAAAAATTATTACGTATACGCGCTGTTGGTCAATTATAATGTGCTTGTTCGTTCTCAGCGAAAATTTGCTTATTACTTATTTTCGCGCAAGTTAATTAAATTTTTTGCACTTACACACACTCACACTCACATACACATATACAATTACTCTCTCATTCATTCACTTAATTTATTCATGTTGTTGCATTCAAGCATTGCACGTATACGTAATTTTTCTTATGCACTGATTTTACAACAATTTTTCTTTTCTTTTTGCAGCGGCTCGGAAATGCTTGTCGCATTCCATTCGAGCC
Organism: Phortica okadai; assembly: GCA_034638295.1. Lineage (NCBI taxonomy): Eukaryota > Metazoa > Arthropoda > Insecta > Diptera > Drosophilidae > Phortica > Phortica okadai. Next base: position 1,224,075 of record CM067852.1, read on the forward strand.
CATTTTCAGCGCCACTTCAACAAGGCATACCGAATCGCGGCTTCGAGCTTGACGTCGATATACTCTTCACGGACTCGGACTCGTTTGATTTTGCGCAAGGCTCAAAGAATCTTTGTGAATTTCATATCAATGCATCGAATCCGGGTAAGTGAATTAAAATGCTTTCTTCTTCTTGCTTTCCTTTTCTACTTGTGTGTGTGTTTTTCTGCCGTTGCCGCTGCCGCTGCCACTGCTGCGCCGCAACTCTTAACTCTCTGCTTAACATTTTTATCGAGATGACGACAACGTTTTTAACTCAACTTGGTTGCAAGCTCGACTGCATAAATTCACATGAATCCTTTTTCGGTTTTTTTTATTCGGGCAATCTTTTAAAATAAACATAATTGCGCCTCTATAAATTCAATGTGTGTGTGTGTGTGTGTGTGTGTGTGAGTGAATGAGTAGTGGAGTAGGGCCTGAGTGAGCGAGTGAACGCGCTTGCCACTTCACTTCTCAATGCTGCTGCCGCTGCTTGGTTTCTTCATGCATTGCGGCTTCTTTTGATTGGCTGTAAGCCAATTTAAATGCAGTTCAGCTTTGTGTAAGCGCTAAAGGGGGGCTATGGGGGGCTGGTTGGGTGGTGGGTTAGTGCATTATTGTAGTAAACCGAAAAGTAGGTCAACCGTAAGAACAACGTGATATTCATCTTATCGTTAATGCGTTCAAGAGTTTCTTTTTTGTTTTTAGTTTTGTTTGCGCCCTCTTACCCTCTCCGTCCCTTTCTCTCTCTCACCCCCTCTCTGTTACACGTTGATCTTACTTGTTTGAGATTTGTTGCTTGATGATTTCTGCTCATTGCTTGTTTTTAGCCACGTAGCAGCATTGACGTGCCTGACTGACTGCCTGCTTGTCAATATTGCTGCTGCTGTTGTTGTTATTTTTGTTGTAGCTCATTTGTTCAACATGTCTTGCTTGGAGCTATTCAATGCGCGCGGGTGCGTGCAAGCGTCAGGCATGCAAATCATGTGAGCTCTCGCCCCACCACTTCATTATCGACTCAACTCGACTCAACTCGCAATTGTACGCTTAATGAACTATACAAGTCAATGCATACTTCATTTCTTTCTTTTTTTTTTTTTGGTTTTAAAGTTGACATTTTTGTCAGTCAGTTTTTACTTACAGATTTCTTGACGTAATCCCATTGTCATTTATTGTTATAAGATCTTTTTTTCTCTTCTTTTTTAAGCCTCTTGATGCTTGACACACTTTCATTAAAAAGATGCTCTTTGTTTCTTTGTTGCCAATCAACTTTTGTTTAGAAATATGCTTTAATTCATTTTTTTTTTTGCTAACGAAAAGTTTTTAAATTATTACAATTAGCGTCGTTCTTCGTCTCAACTCTCGCAATTTAGCAGATGTCTTTTGCACTCAAAGCTGCTCATCTCTTGTTTCATTTTTGTAGTTTTTTTCTCCTCCGAAATATCTTCTAAAGGCAAAAAATAAATGTGTACGTGTGTATGTGTGTGTCGGAGAGAGTCTGAGAAAAGAAACGAATTAGCTAAAGGCAGACAAAAATGAGATTTTAATTAAATCCAACAAGGTTGCCATGATGCTGGCGGCTTCTTGCTCGTTGCCTGCCTCGCTGACTGGCCTGCCTGTCTGTCTATCGGTCCGTCTGTCCAAAATACTGCTGTTGCTGCTGTCCACCATATGGCAATGCGCACTTCCCTTGAGCTTGCCGGCAGCAGAGCATGTCTTGTCTACTTAGCTCGCCACTTCATTCTTGTACTTACTTACTTACAAAGCTCAATTTTCTTTTAATAGCCCCGTTTACGGGCTCATTTTCTTGCCGTGACTGTAACAGTTACAGTCGCGGCACGCCGTGTGGTTGGGTGAGAGCTTCTCTTCTACTTCCACTTGTTCTTTGTGTGTGTAAATCAGCAAACGGTTAAATATAATTGCGCTAAATTATTGCAAGAAGAAGGTGTAAGTGAGGAAGAGAAGGACAATCAAGTCGTCGGTTGCATTTAATTGAAAAATTATGAAGCGAAATTTTTAGTTTTGAACGTCAAAGAAAAAAAGTAAATTTCTTGCAGTGCATTTAGCTTAAAGCGCGTGTCAGTTTTTCTGTCTGTCTGTTGGCTGGCTGGTCTTTCAGTCGTTTTGTGTGAATTTTCGGTAATGAGGACATATTTCCTGTTTGCCTTTGGTCGCATTTCCGGACACCCATTATTTTACGCTTAATAAACTTTTTCGGGGTGGGCACGTGTTAAATATATGTAAGTTTTGTTGCCTACATTTTGGCGCTAAGGATTATTTGTAGGTCCGTCTTTGCGCTCATTTATTACAACTCATTATAACAGCTTTTCGACGAATATGCCCAAATGGCTTTGCCGAAAAGTATTTGCAGCTCTGCTCTCAGCTCTGCTGCCGCTTCAACAAATGTGTCATAGAAGCAAAGGCAAAAGCAAAAAGAGTGTCAGAAACAGCAAATAAGATAAATTAGTTTGAAACATTTCACTTTTTGAAAGACGTTTAGGAATATTTTCGCTTCGTAATTATTGAAACGCATATCCTTGACCTAACAAACTTGGCTCAAATGGCCTGAACGCCAACAACGAGAGTCAGTGCAGCGTTCAAGGAGGCGGTGTAAGGTGGTGGAAATGGCGTGAAGTATAAAAGCAAAAGTCTCTATTTAATTAAATGTAATTTGGGAAAAGTTATGAAATCAAACTAAATTAAATATGCAACAGATTTCATTTCATTACGTTATATTACAATTTCGTTACGTTCGTTCGTTCGTTCGTTCGTTTATTGGACAAAGGCCAACAAAATGTTTTGAAAGTACGATATGTACTATAATGTGGCAACGGTTCGGGTTTGCATAGAATGCTTTGTTAATCATCTCGTTTATATGTTGTGTGTGGTTTCGTCGAATGTTGATGTAATTTATTTACTCACTACTTATATATGCATATGCCATGTGAGTAAGTGTGCGTATGTGAGTGTGAGTGTGTGTTTGTGTACACTTATTTGCATTTTAAAATTGTATGGCAATTATAATCTAACCACACATACACACACACACACATACGCACATAACTTTACACACGACGAACCCTCTCAACGCACAATTATTATATATTTTAGTCATTGAATTTTATTACGTTTGAAAATTTCCCACAATAATCATTACTTTGTTACAAACCCTTCACGCCACCACAAGGCCATTAAAATGACCAAAAGTTTTTAAACCGAATGACTGCAATTGAAAATATTTGTCACTTCTCTTCGCCGCTTCACTCACGGTCCATAAATATTCAATTGGATAATGATGTTCGTTTTGTTTGTTCTCTCCCTCTTCTCTCTTTTGCTCTCGCGTCGAATTCCTGACAGTAAAGGATTCGCGTAAATATTTTTTTTGCTGCCATCCCGCAAACAAACAATAAATATTTGGTTTTTATTGAAGCTTTAATTAAAACCAGGCACCCACAACTATTTATTGTTGCTTTAATAAAGCACCACTGAATTACTTTAAAAAAAATTCATTACTGAAAAACGGCATTTGGTTTTGATAAAATTGTATTTATTAAGCGCCCATTTCACTTTTGAAGTACATATTTAACCTTAAAAATACAACTTATTTTTTATCAGCTAGTAGTTTGATAATTCAGTGACATATTGAGTTTTCTCGCTTAGTAAAGTTCCGTTTGATAAATCCATCTGTTATAAAGGTCCGCGTGACAACAAATTCGGCTGACAAAAGTCTTATGACAACGTCAGATGCATTTTGTTACATGAAAGGCATCTGACGTAGTAGTATGACTTTTTTCAGACGAATTTGTTGTCAAACGGACCTTTATAACAGATGGATTTATCAAACCGACCTTTACTACTCGAGAAAACTCAATATGTCACTGAATTATCAAACGGTGGCAAAGAAAAGACATTTTTTTTAGATGATTCGTTTTTATTGAATATATAAGATATAATAACATTCTTGAGATTTTACAGGATATAATATATAATATATATAATATATATAATATATATATAATATATATAATATATATATAATATATATATAATATATATAATATATATATAATATATATAATATATATAATATATATATAATATATATAATATATATAGATTCTTGAGATTCTTAATATATAATAATAATATATAATATATAATAATATATAATATATAATAATATATAATATATAATAATATATAATATATAATAATATATAATAATCGTTTAAGAATGTCAAGATTGTCGATAATATATAATAATAATGTAGAAAGGACAATAATATATAATAAAGACACTATATAGACAAAATTAACAAACTTTGTTACTATCCTCCATAGCGTCGAAAAAATTCATTGCAAGGGCCTCTTCTCCCCAGCGTCGAAGGTCCGGTTAGCCCAAAAAGTGGGCGGGCTAACCTTGGGAAACTAGGCTAGTTGCTTGTCAACTGGGCCATTTGCCAAGAAGTCCGTGACCGGTCCAAAAATTGACCAACATGCCAATATTCTTATTTGCATTTTTACCAAAAATTACAAATAATAATATTGACACATTGGCCAGTTTCTGGTTAAGCCAAAGAACCCGGCTAGCAGACCCAGCCGACATGCTACTAGCCTAGAAGGTAATGGGACCTGTAATGTCATACTTACTTCTTCTCTTTCATAAGGTATTGCCATTTAAATTGGCAGACAAGTTGACGACGTATTTCATTGCTGAATTTTCCTGCTGTCTCTATTGGCGACTGCTCAGTTTTATGAGCAACCAAAATCCAGTCCTTCAATTACGGAGAGATGTGCCGAGTGCTGCAAATAAATAAAAATAAAAACAGCTCTTATTTTGCTTTGGTAATTGGTTAAATAAACTATTAAAACATTAAAAAAATTATGTAAAATTGTTTATGTTAATTGCGTGAAGGGGAGGGGTAGATTATAGTACTATAAATTTAAGGCAGAAGCAACCTGACAAGGGTATTATGAACAAGCACATACTTCCTGAAAGCAACGAAATGGTATGCCTAAAAGTATGCAATGCAATATAATCAGAGTCGGTCGTGTAAAGTGAGGACTTGCCTAAACGTTAAAAAAATCTACTTTTAAATAGCACAAAGGATATTCTATCCAAATGTAACAATTTTCAATTGAAAAATATTTGCTTAACAAGCAAAATAAATTTTTGAAATTGATTTCCGATTTTGTTAAATTAAAATCAAATATTGCAAACTTTTCTTCTTCTCATATTTGTTTTCTCAACTCTTTATAAGAATAGACAAATTGCAAAGTTTTGTTTTAAATGTTTTTCATTTGAGTTATTAAAAACAACGAGAAGAAATCAAAGAAAATAAAGCAAAAGCAAAAGAAAAAATATATGTTACAAAGTTTTGCTTGCCTTGCAAAGAAAATGTCGTCTAAGATAAGTTTGTTGTTTGAAGCATCATTCTGTTCGTCGATTGTTGCTTGTTTGCAAGTTGTCTGTGTATATATTTTTAAAATAACTACAAAGTTGTCTTCATCACTTATCAGAATATCCATGTCCCTTCTTCTACTTTTGTTAAACTTATGTTGCTTATTTTGCGATCATTCTCTGTTGGCTTGTTGGGCCACCTTAACTCATCACTAAACAATAAACCGTAAATCAATGAAAAAGGAAAAGAAAATAAAGAGAAGAACGTTTATATTTTTCGATTCGTCTCTGTTTTCTAATGAAATATTGTATCTTTGCAAGAAAGCGTCGCGATTACTTGTTTTTATCTTGCTTACTCTTTGCCCCACGACTTTGTATTGTTTTTCTGTACATTTCGAGGAGATTTTAAGCGCGTTTTACTTAATATGTTCGTCTAATTATACCCTGTACCTTATGGTACAAGGGTATATTAGTTTTGTGCGCATCGACAATGTATGTAACACCTTAAAGGAGACATTTCCGACTATACAAAGTATATATATTCTTGATCAGTATCGAAAGAGAAGTCGATTTAGCCATGTCCGTCTGTCCGTCTGTCCGTCCGTCCGTCTGTCCGTCCGTCTGTATGAACGCGTCGATCTCGGAAACTATAATAGATAGGACCAAAAGCTCTTCGCAGTTCGATTCTGTTATTCCTTCAGCAGATCAAGTTTATTTTGTTTCCCCCTTTTTTGACTTAGTTTAGGGGTGAGGGGCAAATGACTGGAGCAACCTCGGGAAAAAACTTACAAAAGTCGTTTTATCTCGGTTGTCTTTAGAGATAGGCACACCAAATTTGGAGTGTATATAGCTGACTCAAGCCCCAAGAAGATACATTAAAAAATTGGGCGTAGCCACGCCCATATATAGTAATAATTTGAAACGCTTATATCTCAAGAACCATAAAACCTACAAGAATGAAACTTTGCATATATGATATTGGGATGGAGTATAACAAGATTCAATTGTGAAATGGGCGTGACCACGCCCACATATAGCCATGGTAGAATGCCGTTATATCTCTTGAACGAATTGGTCTCAAAGAGTAAAAATTGGTATATATGGAATTGAATGAAAATGAAATCTGTTTCGATTAAAAAGTGGGCGTGGCAACGCCTTCAAACAGTTGGTACAAATTGAAGGTACAGGGTATGTCGGAGTCGAGTACTGTCGACTCCAATCCTTACTGGTTTTTTTGTTGGAGTTCACTTTGTTGGTTTTCTTTGCGTGTACTGCAATAAATTTTATACTTCTAATGGCTAGGGGAGGGTTTGTATTGTGGAAGTTGCGAAATTACTTGCAACAAATCTCATACCGATTTCGTTATTTATTGTTGTTGTCCATAATGGCGAATTACACCCTCCTCTGGTCTGTTAACTATTGTTCAGAGATTGCGCATCGCGCATATAAATTTTATTCATTATAATTGCGGTCAATAAAAACAAAAACAAAAAGCGTACTTAGAAAGTCGTTTAAAATGAACAACATATCATGTGAGCTAAAATTGTTATCAATAACAGCAGCAGCAACAACAACAGCGCACAAAAGTATGCTTCATCAAATGTTGTTCAGTGTGCGGACTGTTGATGTCAGGCACATTTAATGTAGCATACTTTTGTGCTTTGCTTCTGCCGCTACTGCTACTACTGCTGATTGCTGCTTATCATTGGCAAATGCAATTAAATAATATTATTAATTTAAATATATTTTCCTATTTCTAGTTATGATTTACTTTTGCATTACTATCAACTTGCATTCCAATAGTAATTTTAATATGAGTTTTATAAGAGATTCAGATCAAATACGAACACATTAAATATGTTAAGCGAACCGTAACTTTGCATATATTTATTTGAATGAATTTAATTGAAATTAGTTTGCTTTTTGTATGTAGAATAATATTTTGGCAAAAGATTAATTTGATAAGAAAATGTTATGTATTTTAAATTAAACAAATATGAATAAAGATGATTTTTAATTATTATTTTGTTGTTTTCATTTTGAAGTTTGTATATATATTTTTTTTAAACCGAATTTTGAGAACCAAACAACTAATAAGAAAATTATGGACAGCTGAGTATTCCAAAAGTTGTACAGAAAACGACAATAACAAATATTGATTATAATTAGGTATAGTTTTTTGGCAAATCTTTTTTCGAAATCAACATTAAAATTAAAGTCACGTCACACACTTATTTCTGGCAACAATTAAACAGAAACAAGAAAATATTGTGTTGCCCCAACCAAGCATTTAATCAATATTTCGCTCATTTATTCATTCATTATTACATGATGTGCTGATAATATTGTAGTGGTTGTTGTTGTCGTTGTTATGGTTGTACTGTCGCCTACACAAACTCAAAACGCACAAGCAAGACAAGCAACACAAACGAAAACGAAAAACAGGAGGAAAATCACAGCTTGAAACGCGCTCAGCATAATTAAAATTCAGCGAAAAATGCTTTACTCTTGGCAAAGAGCGAAAGAAGAAGTATAAAAACACCAATAAATAATGAGAAAAAGTGAAAATATTAATTTTGTTTGTGGCGTGCGAAAAATATTACCGGCAAAGAAACCAAGTTAATTATGTTTTGCTTCGAAAAAGAGAAGAAAAAGCTTAAGCCAAAACGCCAGCAAACAAACAAAATTAGTTGCAAGATCTATGTGTGTGAGTATGTGTGTGTCTATTGACTACATGCATGAAAAGCTTCGTGCGCAGTAATAATTAACCAATTGCCATTGCATATAAGCAGAATAGCAGAATAACAAAACCAACAACAAAACAAAAACGAAACCAATTAATTCATTCATTCATTTGTTCAACGACGAATATTCCAAGCGCTCCTGCTGTTGCTCTATGACAAACACAAGCGACTTTGTTTGCTTTTGTTGTATTTGTATTGTGCTGTTGTGTTCTTGTTGTGCCAAAAATAAGAAACAACAAGAGCAAAAAAAAAAAAAATATATTTATAAATAACAATTATAATTATTATGTTAATTATAAATGTATGTATGTATAATTGCATGCAGACTAACGACAACAACAATAATACTAATAATAATGGCAACAAAGCATATATGTAAATAATTCGCAAAATCGGCAATCGAATTCAGTTGCTGATTAGTTTCAGTTAGCCTCATGAAGTGATTTACAAATGCAAAATTTGCAGAAATCATCACACACAAGCCTAACAACAATGACAACAACACGACAACAACAACAACCACGATGGGAACAATGTAATGTAATGTATTTGTGATATATCAATTGGTTTTCATTCTCCCCTTGCAATCCTTATTGCTTACACTGCTATTGTTAGTGATGTGTCGATACTTCCTTTCATGCATTCATGATACATCGAATAGAATATTGTTGAGTTTAATCTATGTCCAACTTACAGAATCTTTTTTACTGCTTGCAATGCAACGTTAAAACTCAACTGCTCTATGCTTGCTAACATTATGTTTTCATATGCGACATATTAATATTAAATTATTTGTTAATTTTGCTTTGTTTCCCTATTTTATGTTAAGTTGCCTTTTATAGTCTATCTCTAGAGTAATATCGTTCCATCGTTAGGCACTCGTTATCACAGCACGCACTTTAACGATCCAAACTTCACATTCTCACTTCACTTGTTAAGTTGATTGGCTTTTTGCACAGAGTTTCTGCTTCGTCAGTGCCTTAAGCCAAATCACCTTCGCTTGCTAACTTCTCTATTTTATTTGCCGTTACCCACACCGCCCTCAAGCTCAAGCCTACGTACTTTTATTGACGACTCAACTGACTCTGTAATAAATTTGTTGTTGTTGTTTTTTTCGTTCCGTCGTTTGCTTCATTCGACAATAATAATGGCGTCCGCAATTCTGCCACAGCAATACAACAATGCCAAATGGAAATAATTCATGTGCTTGCGCTTATATGACGGTGTATGCGTCTGTGTGTGTATGTGTGTGTGTGTTGATGCACAATTGACCATTGGATGTGACTGTGTGTGTGTAAAGTAATAGTAATAATAATAATAATATGCTTATCAGTATGCCATAAAGTGTTACTATCGCAAGCACACGCACAACACAAGCAGACACCTACACAAATATTATCATAATACAGGCACACCGAGAGACTCACGCACGCACGCACGGACGCACACTCACACGCAATAAAATTGTGTTATTTTTGCGTTTTCGATTTATTATCAGAGTGCATTTGGGATTGGCAGACCGACGGACGGACGGACGGACCGACAGACGTACGAACCAAAACCGCAAAATAATAGCTAACACAGCATTGACCGTAACAAAAACCTCAGCGTGTCGTTGCGCCAGGCAATACAGCTTCACGTAACGTATTGTAAGCCAACGTACGTAACGTTATGTCGTAACGCAACGCAACCATAACGTAAATGTAATGTAGTAAACATGCAACCACATTTCGATAGGAGCCAAACAACAAACAGTTCGCAAGCAGAGTATGAGCCACAACAACATGCCAAAATTTGCCTGACCTGACCGCCCACTCTCCCCGCCCTGTTTTGCTGCCTAAAATAGAATTCCTATTAAGCCTTTGGTTGTGCGTAAAATTATTGGGTGTTATTTTTATTGATTGACCCGAGCGGACAGCAGTTGGGGACCACGAATGTTTATACACGCCTAAATGCCGCCGACTCCTCTGGAGCCGCCGCCGCCGCCGCTATCATCTCTTTCATTACCAAAATGCTTGCCGTCCTGTGAATTTGATTGCCTGTGTTTTTATAGTTACTTTGCTCATTTGTTTTTGTTGGCCATGTTATAATTGTTCGCGTTTGCTGCTATTTTATGTGGGATATCATTTTTCGAGTTCGAGTTCAAGTTTTGGTTTTTGGTTTTGCGTGTGCAAATGAAATTAAATAAAATTCTATTGCACGTAACCGGAAAAACAAGGCTTCTCCATCAACAACCAATTGAAACAATTAGCATTTGAATATTTAAATTTAACTAGATCACAATGTGCGTGCCTTGGCATCTTTTATTTGGCTATTTTGATTGTTGGATTGTGCGCAAATTCTTATTAAATATTACAAGTCATTAGCAAAATTTCATGTCTATAAATAAATTGTTGAAGCAAAAAGAATTTAGTGCCACCAAATGGTGATGAAGCAGTTTTAGATTGAATCCGAACTGTTTCATTGGGTAAAGTATTTTTTTTTTAATTATTGTTTTCAATTAGATCAATCTCTACTGCATTGCACCGAAATATTGATTTACGTTGGCAGTACACTTGTACCGCAAAATATAATATAATATATATTTCAAATTTAAATAGATAACTTTATGTTTATTATGAATATATGGTATTTCCGAAATCTTATCTTGAGTACGTATTTCCCGCTACGTTCATACAAAAAATAGAAAAAAATAAATAAAATATCAGTACAATAATTTAATAAGTAAAAAAAAAACAGTCTTCTCGATTTCATTCATGCTACAAATCAGTTACGCGTGCAAACCACAATCTTGAGCAATAAATCGTTACGTCTAATTATTAATTTCAAGATAGTTGGAGTGCTTCTTGTCTGAAAAAGAAAACACTACAATATTGAAACCAATCATAGCATTGACCGATTTTAAGAGAGTAATTGATTAAAATCTGAGAGTTATCGATAATGTGCAAGTACTTGAAACTTAGACTGTTTCAAACAAAAACAAATACACTTTTTACAACTTTGTGTCTATTTTTGAATAACAAGAGCACACGAAGTAAAGATGTTTGCCATGTACATACATATGACCAAGGGCGTAGCCAGGGGGGACAGAATCGCTTTTTGCAAAAAGTGACCAGATTTATGGGAAAATACGATTTTGTTTAAATGGAGATTACCTTGGAAAACTATGAAGTATTTTCCTTGGTACATTCTTATTTATAACAACTTAAAATAATGCTGAATTTAATAAAATCTCTATAGAAATCATCAAAGATTTTGCAAGGATGTGAAAATCTCTGTAAGACATTTTGCAACCATATTAAAATCTCTGTTAGACATTTCTGTAACACCTATTTTTACGTTTTGCTTGTTTTTGGCAAGAAAATCTCTATTAAAGATTTCTGTGACACTACCGATTTTCACCAAAATAGTTACTTTTTTTTAACAATACGATTCCAAAAACCACCGATTTTTATCAATTTGTATTATTGTAAATATCTACAAGGATGAATGTCAGATAACAAATCTAATAAAGTACCTCAGCATTTAGAGTGCACTCACAGACATTTCTTAAGGGCTTGTAACAAGTATAAAAGTGCAAATAATTGCCTTTAAAGACATCAGTTTTTGTTCGCTCATCATGAAAGCGTTCTTGGTTCTTGCTTTGGCTGTTGCCACCGTCTCTGCTGGCACTATTCGTGCTGTCAAGGATACCAAGGAAACGGGTATTAATGGTCGTATAACCAACGGCTACAATGCCCCCGAGGATAAGGCACCCTACCTGGTTGGCCTTTACTTCGACCAAGGCGTGTGGTGCGGTGGTTCAATCATCTCTAATACTTGGGTCGTCACCGCTGCTCACTGCACAAATGGTGCTCCTGGTGTTACCATCAACTATGGTATGTCCAACCGCAATTCGCCTCAGTATACCCATCATGTTGGCAGCGGCGACATCATTCAGTGCCAATACTGGCCTGATATCAACGGCAACGACATTTCTCTCATCCGTACACCACACGTTGACTTCTGGAGTCGCGTGAACAAGGTTGAGCTCCCAAGCTTTAATGATCGCTATGAGAGTTATGCTGGTTGGTGGGCAGTCGCTTGCGGCTGGGGTATAACTGACAACAACGAGGGAATGCCTGAATGGAAACAGTGCGTTGATGTTCAAATCATGTCGAACGCCGATTGCAGTCGCACATACAACATCAATGACGGCATTTTGTGCACAAGTGTCGTTGACGGAAGGGGCGTCTGCTCAGGCGATTCTGGCGGCCCATTGGTCACACATGACGGCAACAAACTGGTCGGTATTACTTCCTTCGCACCTGGTAGTGGTTGCAAGTCGGGTGCCCCCGACGGTTTCACTCGTGTCACCAACCACTTGGACTGGATCCGCGAACACACCGGTGTTTCCTATTAAACTTTCAGTTTTCTAATTTTTCAATAAAACTTGTTTGAACATTATATGTAACTGCTTTTTCTTATTCTTAATTTGAGTTCGATGAGTCCGAATCATCTAATAATCATTCTATAAAAATCATCGAATCGAAAATATGGATTTTTTTTTTATATTCTTCTTTTTAACTTTGTCATAAAGTTTATTATACCAAAAAGGAGGCGTGGTCGACCACATTACGCATATATACACTTATATTCTTGATCAGCCAATGCCCGTTTATTTGTCTGTGTATATTCGAGTTCCTCTTACTATTTGAAGCGAAACCCCTGAAATTTTGCAGAGTGCAGCAAAATTATTATATGGGTCAGGCAAGATCGGACTACTGGAACTAGATCGTGTACATTTTTTTTAAGATAGGAGCAGAAACTTAATAGACAGACTTCATGCATCCTTCGACTTAATATATTATCAGTCACACCAATTTGTGATTATTTGTGCTAATTCAAATTTGTGATATTGAATCAAATTTTGACCATTGCCAATATGGGGAAGATCCCCAACCATTTCTCGTTGACAACAGTCTACATGTAATATTTGTAGCAATATTACAATTGTTGGAATAAAATTGAAGTATTGCTGTATCAGTAAGTGGTGACACTTAAAATCAAGATGTTTGTTTAAGCAAATCATCGATTGTGTAAAGATTTCGTTATCTTTGCAATTGAAACAATTTGATTATAATCAAGATAACAATCAAGTATCTGTCTAACATCTAACTCATCACTAAACGGTTTCCGTATAAAAGTGCCAACAATCTTCTGACCAAACATTAGTTCTTGTTCCCTCATCATGAAGGCGTTCTTGGTTCTTGCTTTGGCGGTTGCCACCGCATCCGCCGGTATTATTCCTGCTGCCAAGGACAGTAAGGATCTGCCCAAGAAAACGGGCGTTGATGGTCGTATTACCAACGGTTATCCTGCTCCCGAAGGAAAGGCGCCATACCTTGTCGGTCTTAGCTTAGACAACGGTGCATGGTGCGGTGGTTCCATCATCTCCAACACTTGGGTAGTGACCGCTGCTCACTGCACTAATGGTGCCAACGGCGTCACTATTAACTATGGTGCTTCCTTCCGTACTCAGCCTCAGTACACCCATCACGTCGGCGGCGGTGACATCATTCAGTGCCAATACTGGCCTGACATTAACGGCAACGACATCTCTCTCATTCGTACACCTCACGTTGACTTCTGGAGTCTGGTGAACAAGGTTGAACTTCCAAGCTTAAACGACCGCTATGAGAGCTATGCCGGTTGGTGGGCCGTTGCTTGCGGTTGGGGTGGCACCTATGATGGCAGCCCGTTGCCTGACTGGGTACAATGTGCGGATGTTCAAATTATCTCGAACAGCGAGTGCAGTAAGACATACGGCATTAATGACGGTATTCTATGTACAAGTGTGGTTGACGGCAAAGGTACATGCTCAGGCGATTCCGGCGGCCCATTGGTTACACATGACGGCAGCAAATTGGTTGGTATTACTTCCTTCGGCCCTGGCAACGGCTGCCAATCAGGTCTTCCAGATGGTTTCACTCGTGTCACCAACCACTTGGATTGGATCCGCGAAGTCACTGGTGTTTCTTACTAATTCACTTTCAGATTGTTAATAACTAATTAAATACATTTGGAACATAATCTGGAATTTTCATTTAATTAAGAACCTAGTGAAGTCTCAGTTTATGTTTAAAAAGAATAGACAGTTTTTTCATGATTAATTTCATTTTACAAATAATAACCCATGTGCGTAAACAATGTGGCAGGAGATCATAAGTTCCCAGCCAAACAGACTGTCATGGCAAAATCAACGGGGATTGCGACATGGTCGTGATCAAGAACTTTATACATCTTGACAAAGTTATAATACTTAAGTTATAATACTAATCACTGTGCCAAGAGTATAAAAAACTTTCAATCGGAAATTATTACTTAAAAGAAATCAATGAAGTGTCTTGAGTACTTTCAAAGCGCAGATTGCAATTTATAACAGTAATAAAAAAGAGTCCACTGTGTTATGAACACGGCGAAATTATAACACAATAAATTTTCAACTTATTATTTTGCTAACAGCTTATCAGGTTGAGATTTAATATTGACAGCACGCCATTTGAATATGAACCGTTAAGCATGAAAATGAAAATAATATAAATAAATAATAATAAAGTGATAATACCAAAAAAATAAGAAATAAATAAATGGGAACGGATTGGCAAAGGGTACAGTCAATTTCAGACAGAAGTATCCCAAAGAGTTTTGGTTGATAACGTTACTCAAGATAAGCAACATAACAAGTGGTCTTCCATTGGCTTAAGTGTGCCCCCAAAAAATTCGTATAGTCATGTTCAAATAATCGGCAAATGTATGACGCTAAAGACTTTTTGCTATCATTGGATTTGATTATTTAAATTTTTAATAATCATTTTTTTATTTTTGTACAAGTTGTATCTATTTATTATCTGATCATTAGTGTAAAGTATAAAACCGTGATGAATTTTTCAAACGACATCAGTTCTTGTTCGCTCATCATGAAAGCGTTCTTGGTTCTTGCTTTGGCTATTGCCACCGTCTCCGCCGGTACTATTCCTGCTGCCCAGGAGGATAAGAAAACGGGTGTTTCTGGCCGTATTACCAACGGCTACGATGCCCCCGAAGACAAGGCACCCTACCTTGTTGGTCTTTATTTCGACCAAGGCGTGTGGTGCGGTGGTTCCATCATCTCCAATACTTGGGTCG
The DNA here is from genome assembly GCA_034638295.1 of Phortica okadai. Classification (NCBI taxonomy): domain Eukaryota; kingdom Metazoa; phylum Arthropoda; class Insecta; order Diptera; family Drosophilidae; genus Phortica; species Phortica okadai. The sequence goes on from CM067852.1 coordinate 1,239,405, forward strand.
TGACCGCTGCTCACTGCACAAATGGTGCTCCTGGCGTCACCATTAACTATGGTGCCTCCAACCGCAATTCCCCTCAATACACTCATCATGTCGGCAGCGGTGACTTCATTCAATGCAGATACTGGCCTGATATCAACGGCAACGACATCTCTCTCATCCGTACACCACATGTTGACTTCTGGAGTCGCGTAAACAAGGTTGAGCTCCCAAGCTTCAACGATCGTTACAACAGCTATGCCGGTTGGTGGGCAGTCGCTTGCGGCTGGGGTATAACTGACAACAACCAGGGAATGCCCGACTGGAAACAATGCGTGGATGTTCAAATCATGTCGAACGCCGACTGCAGTCGCGTATACAACATCAATGACGGCATTTTGTGCACAAGTGTCGTTGACGGACGGGGCGTCTGCTCAGGCGATTCTGGTGGTCCATTGGTCACACACGACGGCAACAAATTGGTTGGTGTTACTTCCTTCGCACCTGGCAATGGTTGCAAGTCTGGTCTTCCTGATGGTTTCACTCGTGTCACCAACCACTTGGACTGGATCCGCGAACACACAGGTGTTGCTTACTACTAAATTTCCTGAATTTTAGTTTTTGAATAAAAAACCTTTGGATCATAATTTGGTTTTATCTTTTTGTTTTTCGGATGTTTTTTATGTTTTTTTGTTAATGATAAAACTTGCGGTGACATTTCCTATTGATACACATGATTGTGGATTTGGGTCCTAGAAAATCGAGAATTTGTCTTGCCAATTAAGGATGATGTGAAGGTTAAACAAAACCTAACTAGCCAATCATTAGATTAAAAAACTTTGTTGATGGGTCTCTCGATTACACTAGACAATGGGTCGAAAAATTGCAAAATCAATTGGATGGTCTTTGTTTGGATGTATGGTAAAAAACTTTTAAGAGACTTTTTACTATGGCCATATATGAAGTTCGATATTCTTATTTCTTATAGCTTATGAGATGAAGACATTTAAAAAAAAAAAAAGGATTTTTCATGAGAATTAGGGAGATAAGAAAAATATGTGGAAGCTTTCTTGTAGAGCTGTGTTCACTAAGTATTTCTTACGGACTGAAAAGCATTGCTAAATCGATATTTTTGGCCATTTTTGTCACTTTCGTGTATACGTTGTTGTCTTATTCCCCTACTTCTATGTGCTACATACATTTGTTATGAAATTAATCTAATGCAACTTAACATGAGTATTTGTTATGCGAATAAAAAAAAGCATTTCAATCGGAAATTAAAACTTAAGATTCTGATTTAAGTGTTGAGTGTAAAGTACTTCAAAACTGAAGATGATGATTTTTAACTGTAATAAAAAGCGTTCACTGCGTTATCAACACAATGAAAGTCCAACACAATAATTTTCGACATATTATTATGCTAACTGACTAACTAAAACGAAACTTATACATTGAAAACGAAAAAAATTTATCAACGAAAAGATAATCAAAACGTTGAATCGTATTGATAAAGTAAATAATCAATACAACGAAACATTCAGACGTATCCCAAAAAGTATTGGATGAGTACGCTAGTTAAGATTATGCTGCATATGATAGAACCGTATATTAAGTGGTTTCCAAGTTGCTTATATGTGGCAGCGAAAATTTGGCATTGTCTTATTTAAATATTATATTGAATAATAGACAAGTGTGTGACGATAACAATCTTCTGTTATCATTTAAGTTGTTTTTAATTAGTGCTCAAGTTGCATATGTTCATTATCTGATCGTTAGTGTAAAGTATAAAACCGTGATGAATTTTTCAAACGACATCAGTTCTTGTTCGCTCATCATGAAGGCGTTCTTGGTTCTTGCTTTGGCTGTTGCCACCGTCTCCGCCGGTACTATTCCTGCTGCCCAGGAGGATAAGAAAACGGGTGTTTCTGGCCGTATTACCAACGGCTACGATGCCCCCGAAGACAAGGCACCCTACCTTGTTGGTCTTTATTTCGACCAAGGCGTGTGGTGCGGTGGTTCCATCATCTCCAATACTTGGGTCGTGACCGCTGCTCACTGCACAAATGGTGCTCCTGGCGTCACCATTAACTATGGTGCTTCCAACCGCAATTCCCCTCAATACACTCATCATGTCGGCAGCGGTGACTTTATTCAATGCAGATACTGGCCCGATATCAACGGCAACGACATCTCTCTCATCCGCACACCACATGTTGACTTCTGGAGTCGCGTAAACAAGGTTGAGCTCCCAAGCTTCAACGATCGTTACAACAGCTATGCCGGTTGGTGGGCAGTCGCTTGCGGCTGGGGTATTACTGACAACAACCAGGGAATGCCCGACTGGAAACAATGCGTTGATGTTCAAATCATGTCGAACGCCGACTGCAGTCGCGTATACAACATCAATGACGGCATTTTGTGCACAAGTGTCGTTGACGGACGGGGCGTCTGCTCAGGCGATTCTGGCGGCCCATTGGTCACACACGACGGCAACAAATTGGTTGGTGTTACTTCCTTCGCACCTGGCAATGGTTGCAAGTCTGGTCTTCCTGATGGTTTCACTCGTGTCACCAACCACTTGGACTGGATCCGTGAACACACTGGTGTCGCTTACTACTAAACCTTCAGATTTTTAGTTTTTCAATAAAAAATGTTTGGATCATAATTTCGTTTTATCATTTCATTTGTGATATTCAAATGAAGAACATAGAAAAAAAATAAGGCAAACTTGACTAAACTGGCTTTCAGACTCACAACTTAAAGTCTTACTAGTTCTTCTTCGACAGAAGCTGAAAAATATGCATATGACTGGGTCATCTTTGATATTGAGTTCAATAATAAAATTTGCGGTGACATTTAGTTTTGATTCATAGATATATGGATCTAGGTCAAACATGTTCAGATTTTTTTGACAATTATGAATGTTATAAGAAATGCAGATATAATGAAAATTTTGATTTTTTAATCTCTGTAAAAGCTTTACAAAACCTAACCAACCAATCATTACATTAACATATATTGTTGTTGGTCTATCCATTCTCGTTTATTCTAGAGAATGGGTCCAACAAGTTTTAAATTCTGGGTCTCTATTTGGTTTTGTGGTAAAGAACTATTAATGGAGTATTTACTGAGGCGATGTAGAAAGTTCGGTGTTCCTATCTATGGTAATTGAGGAGGTATAGACATTTCTAAAAAAAATGGATTGTTTACCGATAGATATTGTTAGATCGATTTCATTTGTCATTTTTGTCAGTCCTTTGTATATTTCGTTAAGTCTGACCCACCAAAATCTCCCTATATGTATGTTTGTGCTGGAACAAACCTAATCCGTTTGGTCTGAAACAAACTCAAATCCGATTATTCGAATAAAAAAGCATTTCTATCGGAAATTAAAACTTAAGATTCTAATTTAAGTTTTAAGTGTAAAGCACTTCGAAACTGAAAATTATAATTTTTAACTGTAATCAAAAACCGTCCACTGCGTTATCAACAGAATAAATTTCGAACTTATTATTATGCTAACAACTTTAACGTTGTGTTTTAATGAAAACGAAAATAATTTATCAATGAAAAGATAATCACATCGTTGAATCGCGTTGATCAAGTAATTAGTCAATATCACGAAGCATACACAAGTGTCCCGAAAAGCTTTGGGTGATGACGCTAGTCTAGATAGGGCAACAAATATATTTTTTTTTTGAACCGAGTGCGTTTGTCAATTATTTGAGTGTTGTTTGACGGTATAAAACCGCGATGGTTTTTTCGAAACGACATCAGTTCTCGTTCACTCATCATGAAAGTGTTCTTGGTTCTTGCTTTGGCTGTTGCCACCGTCTCTGCCGGCACTATTCCTGCCGCCAACAAGGCAGGCATAGATGGTCGTATTACCAACGGCTATCCCGCTCCCGAAGATAAAGCACCCTACCTTGTCGGTCTATCTTTCGACAATGGTGCTTGGTGCGGTGGTTCCATCATCTCCAACACTTGGGTTGTGACAGCTGCTCACTGCACAAACGGTGCAGGCGGCGTCACTATTAACTACGGTGCTACAATCCGTACACAGCCGCAGTACTCCCACCATGTTGGTAGTGGTGACATTGTTCAGTGCAGATTCTTCCCCGATATCAACGGCAACGACATATCCCTCATCCGTACACCACACGTTGACTTCTGGAGTCGCGTGAATAAGGTTGAGCTCCCAAGCTTCAATGATCGCTACAACAGCTATGCCGGTTGGTGGGCCGTTGCTTGCGGTTGGGGAAAAACTAGTGACAACAGCGGTTTACCCGAATGGAAACAATGCGTTGATGTTCAAATCATCTCAAACAGCGAATGCAGTAAGGTATATGGCATTAATGACGGAGTTCTATGCACAAGCGTTGTTGACGGCAAGGGTACATGCCAAGGCGATTCCGGCGGCCCATTGGTCACACACGACGGCAACAGATTGGTTGGTATTACTGCCTTCGGCCCTGGCGCCGGCTGTCAGTCTGGTCTTCCCGACGGTTTCACTCGTGTCACCAACCACTTGGATTGGATCCGCGAAGTCACTGGTGTTGCATACTACTGATCTATTGAATTCTTAAAGATATAATAAACCTCTCTTGAACACAATATGATGTTTTAATTTTGTCCACAATGTTTTCACAAAAGGCAATTACTGTTTGATATTCTAAAGTCGAAAAGTTTAAACATTTCTGTACAGGAAAAAAGATTTTCAATACGATTGCTAAAAAGTTAATAGGGCCGTGCCGCTTTATATTTTTACTACGGACTTATCAATATTAATTTCACCCTGATTTTTTGGCAACACCTGGCAAACTTTTCATAGTCAAAAAAGCAGATAACGAAATGATCGTTAAGCTTCTTAGACTTTCGTTTTTTCAACACGTTGAACCTTCACCCAATCAACTGATTACATTTCCATGTCAAGTTTGGAATAATTCAGCATTTTTACTGAACTAATATGAAACATGTTCCACCTTGTCTTCAACATTCTTTCAACTATTTTATTAATACTAAAACAAATGTTTTAAGATATCAGATTGCTATTTAGTTTATTAGACTGTTATTAGATAATTAAAGTACTGAGAGCTTAGTAGTAAGCAACACCAGTGATTTCTCGAATCCATTCCAAGTGGTTGGTGACACGAGTGAAACCGTCGGGAAGACCAGATTGGCAACCATTACCAGGTGCGAAGGAAGTAACACCAACCAATTTGTTGCCGTCGTGTGTGACCAATGGGCCACCAGAATCGCCTGAGCAGACGCCCTTTCCGTCAACAACACTTGTGCACAAAATGCCGTCATTGATGTTGTATATGCGACTGCATTCACTGTTCGAGATAATTTGCACATCCGCGCATTGTACCCAGTCAGGCATCGGGCTGCCATCATAGGTGCCACCCCAACCGCAAGCGACTGCCCACCAACCGGCATAGCTGTTGTAACGATCGTTGAAGCTTGGAAGTTCAACCTTGTTCACAAGGCTCCAGAAGTCTACGTGGGGTGTACGGATGAGGGAGATGTCGTTACCGTTGATGTCAGGCCAGTATTGGCACTGAATAATGTCACCGCTTCCGACGTGATGAGTGTATTGAGGGGAATTGCGGTTGGAAGCACCATAGTTGATGGTGACGCCACCTGAACCAGAAGTGCAGTGAGCAGCGGTCACAACCCAAGTGTTAGAGATGATAGAACCACCGCACCATGCGCCATTGTCGAAACGAAGACCGACAAGGTAGGGTGCCTTTCCTTCGGGGGCAGGATAACCATTGGTAATACGTCCGTCTATCACTGCCTTATTGGCGGCAGGAATAGTGCCGGCAGAGACGGTGGCAATGGCCAAAGCAAGAACCAAGAACGCTTTCATGATGAGCGTACACGAACTGATATCAGTTTAAAAAAATAATCGCACTTTTATACTTTCCATGATCGAAGTCAATTAATTAAAATCATTTAAGTTATAAAATTATCTATATACTTATTATCAAAAAGACAAACATTTGATTTTATTAATCAAATGATAAGACAAGTTTGTTTGCATAACTCTCTTGATAAGAATGCCAAATTTGATTCGTCAAAATTGCACCGGGTGTTTGGCAATAAGGAGGTTTATTAAATCTGTATACCAAGTGTTGTTTGTTTGTAGATAATGACCGAATAACTGTAGCTGAAAAATGATCCTACAACAGACATACAAACACAACAGATCGAACGACTCATCTTATGTTGAAGTACATCTGGTCTTTTATCAATCATACATACAATCATAAAAAACATAGTCTTCCTTCGTCCCTTATGCGCAGCCCACTCGTAAGCGATATGGATTGCGTTATCTGTCCATTCATAAATTTTTATTGGAATTATGTTATCATGCGCAAGCAATTTTAGAAGTCTTTTAGACGTTAAATATTATCATAAGCAGAGTTGAAAAAGTATAAAAGAACGAAAATTCGCTCGAATCGACATCAGTTCTTGTTCGCTCATCATGAAAGCGTTCTTGGTTTTAGCATTGGCCGTGGCCACCGTCTCAGCAGGTACTGTACCTGCCAAGCAGGAAGCAGTCTTCGTTAAGGATATGCCCAAGCCCATTGAGGGTCGTATTACCAACGGCTATCCAGCACCCGAAGGCAAGGCTCCCTACATTGTTGGCCTTCGTTTCGACAATGGCGCATGGTGCGGTGGTTCCATCATCGCCAACACTTGGGTTGTGACCGCCGCTCACTGCACTTCCGGTTCAGGTGGCGTCACCATTAACTATGGTGCTTCCATCCGTACACAGCCTCAGTACTCCCACTATGTTGGTAGCGGTGACATCATTCAGTGCCAATACTACCCAGCAATTGCCGGCAACGACATTTCCCTCATCCGTACACCACACGTTGACTTCTGGCACCTGGTGAACAGGGTTGAGCTCCCAAGCTTCAACGATCGTTACAACAGCTACAACGGTGCCTGGGCTGTCGCCTGCGGCTGGGGTGGTACCTACGATGGCAGCCCATTGCCCGACTGGTTGCAATGCGCTGATGTTCAGATCATCGATAACAGCGAATGTAGCGGTGTTTATGGCGGTTTGATTAACGGTGGTGTTCTTTGCACACGTGTCTCTGACGGCAAGGGTACATGCCAAGGCGATTCCGGCGGCCCATTGGTCACACACGACGGCAACAGATTGGTTGGTATTACTTCCTTCGGCCCTGCTGCCGGTTGCCAATCTGGTCTTCCTGATGGTTTCACTCGTGTCACCAACCACTTGGACTGGATCCGTGATGTCACTGGTGTTGCATACTACTGAACTTTCGATTTTTTCACTATTAAATAAAGCCCTCTGAAACATAACTTGTTCTTTTTTTTAATATTCCATATTTTTGTTCGTTGAAGAATAAAATCATAAGAGCTTAAGAAACCCATTTAAAACCGAAAGAAAAATTTTCTTATAGCTATTGCAGTCTTCTGTTTTTGCAAACTTAGCTTGCCTCGGATTTCGAAAACGTGCTTAACTACGTAATTATAGGAAGCAGCAAAATAATATCTTATAAAATTTTCGTAACAAAACATAATTCTAAGTTGTTAACAGTGTAGTACATCTGTAGTTTGTTGAGCTATTGATTTCGTTTTAGCATAAATTATAAATAATTTGAATCAATTAAAAACCGTAATCGCGGAAGTCTCTAATTGATAACCAAATACTCTAAACTTAAAGAAACATAAAGAAGTGGACGCGTCCCAAAGGGTTTTTATACTTTTCACTTATGTGAAATAGTATAATAACTTTGTCACGGAGTTTGTAACAGATCGAAATATTAATTTCCGACTATATAAAGTATATATATTCTTGATCAGGACGACAAGACGAGTTGATTTAGCCATGTCCGTCTGTCCGTCTGTCCGTCTGTCTGTCTGTCTGTCTGTCGGTCTGTCTGTCTGTCTGTCTGTCTGTATGTATGCAAACTAGTCCCTCAGTTTTGAAGCTATCGAGCTGAAACTTTGCACAGAGTCTTAGAATTTATTACGATGAATCATTCGTCGGAACCAGCATGATCGGATTATTGGAACAGGTAGCTCCCATACGAAAAGAAGAAGAAAAGTGAACAAAACTTGAATCGTTGTATGGAAAACTTTTTTGTTTTGTACAATAGAGTGCTGAAATTTTAAACATAGTATTTTGACATGGTCCGACTACATGCCTGAAAGTTTCATTGAGATTGGACATCTGGAACTGGTAGCTCCCATACAAAATGAAGAAGAGGAAGAGAAGCCATATTCACGTCGTTGTATGGAAAACTTTTTTGTTTCTTAACCAATTGACTTGAAATTTTAAAGTTATGTTCTTAGGGAGGAATGAAATCTATTTTGACCAAATGTGGGCGTAACCACGCATAGCCACGCCCACTTATAGCGAAAATTTACCCGTTGTATGGAAAACTTTTTTGTTTTTTAACCAATTGACTTGAAACTTTGCAGTTATGCTCTTAGGGAGGAATGAAAACTATTTTGATCAAAAGTGGGCGTGGCCACGCCCACTTATAGCTTAACTTGACCCTTTGTATGGAAAACTTTTTTGTTTTTTAACCAATTGACTTGAAACTTTGCAGTTATGCTCTTAGGGAGGAATGAAAACTATTTTGATCAAAAGTGGGCGTGGCCACGCCCACTTATAGCTTAACTTGACCCTTTGTATGGAAAACTTTTTTGTTTTTTAACCAATTGACTTGAAACTTTACAGTTATGTTCTTAGGGAGGAATGAAAACTATTTTAACCAAAAGTGGGCGTAGCCACGCCTACTTATAGCGAAAATTGACCCGTTGTATGGAAAACTTTTTTGTTTTTTAACCAATTGACTTGAAACTTTGCAGTTATGCTCTTAGGGAGGAATGAAAACTATTTTGACCAAAAGTGGGCGTAGCCAGGCGTAGCCACGCCCACTTATAGCGAAAATTGACCCGTTGTATGGAAAACTTTTTTGTTTCTTAACCAATTGACTTGAAACTTTGCAGTTATGCTCTTAGGGAGGAATGAAAACTATTTTGATCAAAAGTGGGCGTGGCCACGCCCACTTATAGCTTAACTTGACCCTTTGTATGGAAAACTTTTTTGTTTTTTAACCAATTGACTTGAAACTTTACAGTTATGTTCTTAGGGAGGAATGAAAACTATTTTAACCAAAAGTGGGCGTAGCCACGCCTACTTATAGCGAAAATTGACCCGTTGTATGGAAAACTTTTTTGGTTTTTAACCAATTGACTTGAAACTTTGCAGTTATGCTCTTAGGGAGGAATGAAAACTATTTTGACCAAAAGTGGGCGTAGCCACGCCTACTTATAGCGAAAATTGACCCGTTGTATGGAAAACTTTTTTGTTTTTTAACCAATTGACTTGAAACTTTGCAGTTATGCTCTTAGGGAGGAATGAAAACTATTTTGATCAAAAGTAGGCGTGGTCACGCCCTTTTATAGCGAAAATTGACCCGTTGTATGGAAAACTTTTTTGTTTTTTAACCAATTGACTTGAAACTTTACTGTTATGTTCTTAGGGAGGAATGAAAACTATTTTGACCAAAAGTGGGCGTAGCCACGCCTACTTATAGCGAAAATTGACCCTTTGTATGGAAAACTTTTTTGTTTTTTAACCAATTGACTTGAAACTTTACAGTTATGTTCTTAGGGAGGAATAAAAACTATTTTGACCAAATGTGGGCTTGGCTACGCCCACTTATCGCAAAACTTGAACCGTTGTATGGAAAAATTTTTTGTTTTTTAACGAATTGACTTGAAACATTACAGTTATGTTGTTAGGGATGCATGAAAACTATTCATTGAGTTTTTTTTATAGTGACACAAAGTGAAAAGTATTATAGCTTCAGCCTTGCTGAAGATAGCGTCCTTACTGGTTTTTTAATAACTTCTGTCACGATAACCTCATATCAAAAATAAAGCTTATCATATCAGAATCGGACAATATGTGGCTACTATAAATTTATAAAAAATATGTAAACTTGCGAGCAAAATTTAGTAAATGTTCTTCACTTTCTTACACTTTGGTTTAGGTAAAATTCTTTTTAACCTAATTGGTCCAAATTTGCAAAAACAAACTTAACGATAAATGATACATATTTTTCGGAATCAGTACTGAGCTAGAAGATAAAATACTCTTTGTTAAATGGTGCAGTTATGATAAAGCTCATTACCTCGTACCTTAAATCAGAAAAAAAAATGCAATACTTATGGCATGAGACAAAACAAATCAATAATATTTAAGGCCCAAGCTCTTATAGTTTCCGGGTATTAATCTCAGTATAATAAACTATCGTTATCATTCCCCGCTATTAAAGCAAGTAACACAATATTCGTAAACAATGGAAAAAGAAATAAAATGAAGATATTTTATGAGCCAGTGAAAGCTCAGTAATGATAGTAAACGGTTGATAATTCATTGATCAAAGTGAAATTCACTCTATCGAGACAAGCGTCATACCAAATCACGGTTGTAAATTAAACAAAAAGTCTGGCACATAAGTATAATGCCCTAGCCAAGTTTGGCGAAGTATTTTGTTTATCAAAGATTTCTTATTATAATATTTAAATGTTTAAGAAACATACCATATATATAACGAAAAGAACTTCGCTTATCTTAACACTACCAGTGACACTTTTATTACACTAAAGAACGATTTAGGGTCTGACCACTGAGTACATTTGCCACTGGCCGTTTGTTAAAAGTATAAATACGCAATGAATTGGTCAAATCGACATCAGTTGTTTTTCACTCATCATGAAAGCGTTCTTGGTTTTAGCATTGGCCGTGGCCACCGCCTCGGCAGCCGTTGTGGCTCCTAAAGAGAAGGCAGTCTTCGTTAAGGATATGGCCAAGCCCATCGAGGGTCGTATTACCAACGGCTATCCAGCACCCGAAGGCAAGGCTCCCTACATTGTTGGTCTTCGTTTCGACAATGGCGCATGGTGCGGTGGTTCCATCATCTCCAACACTTGGGTTGTGACCGCCGCTCACTGCACTTCCGGTTCAGGTGGCGTCACCATTAACTATGGTGCTTCCATCCGTACACAGCCTCAGTACTCCCACTATGTTGGTAGCGGTGACATCATTCAGTGCCAATACTACCCAGCAATTGCCGGCAACGACATTTCCCTCATCCGTACACCACACGTTGACTTCTGGCACCTGGTGAACAGGGTTGAGCTCCCAAGCTTCAACGATCGTTACAACAGCTACAACGGTGCCTGGGCTGTCGCCTGCGGCTGGGGTGGTACCTACGATGGCAGCCCATTGCCCGACTGGTTGCAATGCGCTGATGTTCAGATCATCGATAACAGCGAATGTAGCGGTGTTTATGGCGGTTTGATTAACGGTGGTGTTCTTTGCACACGTGTCTCTGACGGCAAGGGTACATGCCAAGGCGATTCCGGCGGCCCATTGGTCACACACGACGGCAACAGATTGGTTGGTATTACTTCCTTCGGCCCTGCTGCCGGTTGCCAATCTGGTCTTCCTGATGGTTTCACTCGTGTCACCAACCACTTGGACTGGATCCGTGATGTCACTGGTGTCGCTTACTACTAAACATTTTGATATTACCTTTTTTATTTAGAATCAATTAAAAAAAACTGAGAACATAAACAGATTTTGTTGTCACTTCATTTAAATGAATAGTAGTTCGCGCTTAAGATACAAAAATGTTTGAATTAAACACAATATCATTCGTATCAGACAAGCTGTCGAAAAATTGGGCAAACGAGCGTTATTCAACTATGAGACAGCAAACAATTCGAAACTGGCAACAATGGTAACATTAAATATAACGACAAAAGTCTCATACAAATGAATTTGTTGCTTTTGCCAAACACCTCAGTTATATTAAAATGGAGACAGGAAAGTAAAGTTGTCATTGTAGCCCAACAAAGGCACACTTGAAAACACTCTCACTACCACTCACAAAAGGAGATCGAATGTATGGCATGTGAAAAAAAGGAACCAATGCGAAAAAAAAGACCAAAAAAAATACGGCAAATTGAATGCAATACAAAACTTGCCTTACTTTCTTTGCTGTCACACTTGGTACACTTTTTTAATTCCTTTTCGTTTTCCTTCGCCACTGCCATTGATGGCAATGAAGTCTGTTTCTTATGATTCTCACGTCAGGTATTGCTTTGCAGTCTTTGCTGTTCTCTTGTCCACACCGACCGGCACTCCTTCTCTCCCAGGCTGTTGTCACTTTTTCTTGAGGGAAAACTTTGCAACATGGCTCCAACGCTTGCATCAGCTTAGTTAGCATAGCAACCATCAATGGCTTTGCCATTTGTTTGCTTTCAACATTGGCATTCCTTTTACGCTTTGTTGTCACCACAGCCTAACGCTCGACCTGCCACAGAGTTGTACCAACCTGTCAGGCACAATAGTAGCTTTTTTCTTTGCTTTCTCTACCAACTTTTTTTCTACCAACTAAATGAAAAGAAAGACTTAATGATTGACATGAAGTCAGCGTGTAGGCATATGCAGCACTTGACTTCCTTTGCTTGGTGTTGTTGTTGGTACTACCAATGGTGCGCCTCAAAGTATGCAACAAGCAGCTTGACTCGTCAACAAAGCCAGAACAAACGAAAGAAATACGTAAGGTAGCTAAGAAAACGTAAGCAATGAAACCGATAAAAATGAAGAAAAAACAAAGTTACAAATTTTTATGCTTTCAAATTGTTCGTAGTTGTTTTTTACATCTTCTTCTTCTTTTTTAATTTGTCACATGAAACTTGAACAAGTTGAATGACAGCAATGTATCCGAAAAAGAAAGAGTATCTGAGGTGTTGATGCTTCCATTGCTGACGTTAATAAAAGTTACAGTCGAACAGTCAGTAGAGAACAGAATATCATGTGTTTGGTGGTTTACGTTGAATTTTGTAGAACTTTAATTAAAGTTGAGTGTCAAAATTGAAACACAAAACGTTTAACAACAACAACAAAGACAATAGCACCAATAACAACAAATGTGTCAAGTAATGATGACGATTGTTTTCGGTGTAAACGGTTGTCAGTTAATCATGTGTGCGCTTGTGTTGGTAGATTTTTAATCAAAAAAGGGGTTAAAGTAAAAAAAAAAAATTACTGTCAAATCATGTAATTAAAACGCAGCAACAAATTCACTTTAATTGTTTGTTAGTGAACAAAAAGTATGCAGTCATAAATATCAACTAAATGAGATTATGTATACGCAGTGTGTTTTGCTGTTAGCTAAAATATATTGTACAAGCTTGATGTTAGCTAAACAAAAAAATATTACGTATACGTGACTATGTGTTGTATAAGCATTAATAAAAAAATAGGATTTAAAAAAATATATAAAGCCTACAACATGCTGTAGTTGTTGGTAGCGAGCGCATGTAATATTGCATTACGTATACGCCACGCTACACACAGACACAAAGCGAGCGGGCGAAAAAGAGACAAAGAATATACGAAATTAACCTAAATCACTTGTAAACCGCTTGTCACAATGTCCTTACGCTCTATTAAAATCTTGCTAAGGTTTTTTTTTTACTTTTTTATTTTCATTTTTCAGGCGCTTAACAGCTTATTATTTATTTGGTTGTTTTTTTTTTATTCTTTTTTTACATTTCTGCCAAAGTGTAAGGTATTTAAAGCATTTAAATGTTGAAAAAGTGTTCAGCGCATACTGTTCCCTTTTAATAATGAACATAGTGTAACACAACTTCGGCTCAACCGAAGTTTTTATTTGTTTGTTATCTTCCTTTTTTATATACATATATATAAGCACTTATCTCATATTTCTACTTTTTTACTCTTCACTTCTCTTTTCATACAATTTGTAATGACACAGACGATGTGCTCTTCTCACGTCGCGGCCGCATGGGACGCATTGTAAGTCCGCGTCACACACTTCCGCCGAATACAACGTGCACGTACCACTTTCACGGATATCCTGGTGACCTGATTTGGTTATCGTTCACCAGTTACAATCTACAGATACTGCAGCAGGCGATACATGACAACAATACACTTGGACGGGTGAGTAAAAAGTGTGACGGTATGACGGTGTGTTGTGCTCTGATGTAATATGATGGTGTGTTGGTGTGCGTGTTGAATCAGATTGAATAGAGTTGCAGATAAATGAGTAGAGAAGAAGACTGGTGTTGGTGGGAACAACTTTCTGTCTATAGAGACTTGTCATACATACATAATTTTAAATGTTGCTGCGCTGTCTGTCGTCTGTCGCTTGTCACGAAAACGCTTAGCAGCAAAAAAAAAAAAGAAATCAAAAAAAAAAAAGCCAAACGTTGACTTTGTAGCACCACAGATCGTACAGCAGTACGGCGTTTTTTGCATAAATGCATAAATTTCATTTTCTGTTGAATACATCGTCGTGCGTTATGTAGCAAACAGGATGTAATATTAAAACTACTTGCATACATATATAGAGACGTGAGTGTGTGTGTGTGTGGGTGTTATATATGCATGATTTAAAGCCATAACGAGTGGTTTTGTGTTGCTGCTTTTTACACATCTTCGCTGCATTTGGATATTGTCGACATTGTTGTTAGTTTGTTTGCCATCTTACCCACCTCAACCAACCAAACAACCGACAACATTCCGCTTCTCATTGCAAATCCAATTAAAACGAAAAAACAAACAAAAAATGAATTCTTTTGGTTTTTTCCCCCAGCAGCCGTTGCAGCAACAGAATTTGGCACAACAATACGCGAAACAATATAGCAAAACTAAAGCATGTAATTAAGTAAAAATACGAAGCATATTTCTGAGTGGATTTTTCTTGGCGCTGCACTGAACTGCTCTGCAAAAACAGCACAGAGAATCAGCAAAATAAATGAAATATTTCCAAGTGTATTGCAGTAGCATTTTTCACATGCAAGCTTACACCAACTCAGAATAACAAAAGCCAAAAAATTAAAAAAAAAAAAAAAAAACAGAAACAAACAGAAACAAACAGTCTACCTCACGTAGAAAACAGTGGCAGGAAGAAGTAGTGTAGCTTTAACGAAAAAAAAGGACACTACGCAGTCTGAGGAGCCCAACAACAACAACAACAAAATGTTAAAATGTTGTGAATTTTTAATCTGACACTCGGTCGGTCGCTCACTCACTCACTCACTTACTCATGTGTGAATTATGTCAAGGTGTATAGACACCTACCTCAAACTTTTCTAGCTTAGTGTTGCTTTTAGTGAGAATTTGAGGGACAGAAAATGTTGTCAAGCATTTGTAAATTTGCTTTAAAAGTTAGAAAGTTGTAACCGGTACAATTTGTTCGGCATTTGTGGTCTGGAATCTTCTATGCAACTTCATTTTTATGAGTACAAATATAAGATGGCTTGCAACAAGTAACAAAAGATAGATTTAGTTTATGTAAAAGATATTTAGTTTACCCAAAAAAAATATGAAAGATTATTAAACGAATTTAATATTAAACTGTTAATAAGGTCACAGTGCCTAGTCAACTAAATTTTTCAACTAATATCAGTTTGAAATTTTCATCATTAATTCATTATCTATTCTCCAGACAATTGTCAGACCCAATGCGATTCGTTTTTCACTTCAACAATAAATAAATAGTTAATCAACTACTCTGCTTTTTTAGGTCACTAACGTAAAGTCGTCCCTCATCAACAAAACATCACTAATCAACAAAAAACACAGACATACATACACATAAACTCAGCTCATTCATTTATAAGCGCAGACATTAAGTATACGCCCAGTTGAACGCTCATGCAATCAATTAAAAGCAACTCTGTTTAAAAATAAAAACTGGTACTGGTGGCAATCCTGGCACTTCATATATTTGCTTTATTACAAATGCATGTCTAGAGTGGTGTCGAGATGCAGTTGTAGATGTCGCTGTATGGGACAAGGTGAAAAAAGGGGATGTAGGGGAAATCCAAGTATGCAAACGTACACACACTTTTTCTATTTCTCACCAACTTTTATGTTACCATTTCCCATTCTCATATATTTTTTTTTTTTTTTATAAACGTATTGTGTAGAAAACTTTTACTTGTTTTTCATCTTGTTGTTGTTGTTGTTTTTGTCGTTGTCGTTATTGCTCTTGCCCTCAATGGCGGCAACGGCGCGCATTTCTACGTGTGACTGAGCGTCTCTGTTAGAATTTCTATGTGTGTGCGTGTCTATGTGTGTTTTTGTATATATGGTGTAAAATAACTGTCGACTTGTTATTATTGTTCTTGTTGTTGTTGGCGGTTTATTTTTTGTTGTTTGTACGTTTGGAGTTTAACTTTGTTCTTTAATTTAAAAAGTTTTTACGTATTTTCTGCCGTACGCTTTTGTTCGCCACCAACACACACATACACACACATAGATGCAAACGCATACATACAAATAAAGCGCTATACAAATGTCCTTAATTCAGCAACTTCATCAGTGCGCTCAGAGACATCGTCCTTGTTTGCGTTTGCATTGCTATTCTTGTTGTTGCCGTTGTTGTTTTTGTTGTTGTTGTTGTTGCATTGCAACGCTCGTTGTTACAAAATTCATGAATTGTTTTTATGTTTATTTTGTTATCTTCTTTTTTTCATTGCTTTGCGTTTTGCTTTCTCGCTCTCGCATATTTCTCTCGCTCACAAAAGAAGTTCGTTTAGATTTGCCGTATCTTTTTTTTTCTCCCCCTTTTGTTTATATTTTCATGCTTGTTTATTTGTTTGTTTGCCGCCGCTACTCGCTTTTTCTCGCTCTTCTAACTCTATTTTATTTTTCTATTGCTTGTTTTCTTTAAGCGCTTTTCATTTTCACAATATAATCGGTTTTTTTTTTTTGGTATTTTTTTCAACTTTCTATTTTGCTTACTCGCCACGATTGTAGTTGACAACAACTGTGCTGAGCTGTGCTGCGCGCGAACAACATTTAAACGACTCCTGCCAGGCTCATTGCGCAAAATGTGTTTCACTTAATTTTATTATTGTCCTTTGAATTAACTTTGCCTTCGCCTTGTGCTTCTTTTTTCTGCCTGTGTATCCGTTTTTTTTGTTTTTGTTGTTACGCTGTTGGACATTCAACTTGAAACTGCCATTTATTTCAACCATTTAACGCAATGCTTACTAACAACAAAAGCAAGAACAAGTACAAATACAACATCAACGCAAAAGTGGGAAAAAATGCTTATTAAATGAGTACAAAAATAAAAAAAGGGTAGAAAAACATTTCCATGCTTAAACAAACATCAAAGTCAATCAACGCACGCTTAGTTCGCTCAAAGCGAGAGACAGCAAAGAGAGAAAAAAAGCAGAAAAGGATGAAAAGATGTGAAAATCGCGCGCATGCATGCAAAATGCCAACAACGCGTAAATTTAACGCAAAACAGACTTTATTTTTTTAATAAATTTTCTTCGTTTTTTCGTACCTTTTTTTGTTTTCTTATGATTATAGCATTGCTATTTCACAGCCATGTTCCCATCCCATTTGCCCGCAAGTCCAAACTCAGTTCAGAGAGCTCAGATCAACACAATTCAGCTTGCGTTTCGTGCGCGGCAAAAAACTTTTGTAATTAATCAAGTTTGCCTGGGCAAGTTTTTAACTTAAACTTAAACTTGTATTTTGTTATATTTCATGGATTTCATGTTTTTTTTCTATGCCATGTTTTGTGCTCAGCGCCGTCATTATAATTGCCAAAAATACAAAACAAAAAACTGAGGTAGTGATAAATAAATTAAAATATAAATAACAAAAATGAGTTTGACTCGCAAGTTTTCGGTTTCATTATGTAGCTCAAGCAGCAAATTGTAAAAATAAAGAAATACCTTCAAGACATTGTACAATTTTGATCTCATCTAACTTTGCTTCTTAATTAAATTTGGCTCAAAAGAAAATTTCCGAAAACATACCTTCAAGTCAATCAAATACCATAAGCAATTTTCAAACAACATTACTATTGATTTCCCATATGTTTGTCTTCGTTTCTGTCTCCCTGTTCGTAAAAATGTATTTATCTATTTATGCAACTGTATTTACTTATACATAAATACACAACTAAACATACAACATATAAACAATAAATACAGCGAAAAAGTGTATGTTGTTGTCTCTGATTATGCATGTCAATATTGATAAGCAAATTATGAAAACAGACGTTCGCATTTGGCTTGGCGCAGGTTAAACAAGACAAGACACGACAGGACAAGACATAATATTTACACATGCCTAATACAATATACCATACAGACTCGTTATCGTCTCAAAGTGAATTCCTGCAGTAATATTTAACGCCTTCAAATTAACAAAGTAAACAGCAACAACAACAGCAACAACAACAGCAACAACAACAGCAACAACAAACAACAAACAACAAACAGCCAAACGGTAAACTTTTAGAGTGACAGTAACTGTTACAAGTTTCACTTCAGTACACTTGCCAAACGAAACGACTTTCCTTTTGCCTATTTATTTAACTAACATATGACAAACGGCGGCTGAATAACTCACAACAGAAACAACAGCAACAACAAAAGCAACTCAATGGTATGAAAGCATTTGCGAATGTGAAAAAAGATACTTGAGTTGAGCATGAGAGTAAAGCAGAAAGTGAGTGTGTATGAGTAAGAGAGAAAGCTCTAGTAGTGTGTGTGTGTGTGTAAATTGAATGCCTTTCCTCTTGTCGCAAAGTAAAAAGTGTAACAAATCAAACAAAAACAGTGGAAAAAAGAAAAAAAGAAGCGTAAAAACAAAAAAAATAAATCATCATTTATGAGCGACGACGTCAGCGTAGAAGCGTTGTGTAAACACGCTTGAGATGAAAGCAGCACAACAGCAGCAGTGACTAATGCACAGCACACAAAACAACAACAAGAGTACAGACATTTCAAAGTAAAGCAAAGAGCAAAAAAAAGAAAAAAAATATAGCATACCCGCCAGGCGCAAATGTGTATGCGTAATTGTATAAGAAGGGAAAATAAAAGTATTGCGTATACGCGAGACATAAAAATAGTGTCAACAAGAAAATTAAACAATAACATGAATATGTTGTAACTGAACTAACTTACTGTCTTCTTCTTTCTTCTTTTCTCCCCTTTTTCGTTTGTGTAATCTTTCATTTGCTGCAGAGTGATTTACCACCTTGGATAACACGTCTACGCATGTGGGATAGCTATGGCACCTATGTGCCCGTCAAATCAACAAGCGTTACAACAGGTCAACCACCGCCACCCCCACCGGTCGCCACCTCAGCGGATGGCGGCAAACCAACACTATTGAATCAAAGTAATTATGGCAACTATTATTATAGTCCAAGTAATCCCAAATTGGGTAAAAATCTACGCGTTAATATTGACAATGCCTGGAATCCGGTCGATACTTATATCTATGGACCAACACAGTCGAGCGTCTTTAATCAAGAGAGTAAGTATAGCGGTTATCAACAAGCCGGCAGCGGTGGCGGTAAGCAAGGCAGCGGAAATGGCATTAGCGGCTTTAAAGAAAGTCTTAACTACATTTCGTCAAGTGGCAGCAAGTCTTCGTCATCGTCATCATCATCGTCGTCGGCGTCAGTGACACGTGACGGCATCAATGCGGCAGCAAGTCTATCGTCAGACAGAAGTGCGCTCGCTCTGATGAGCACAAAGGGCAAACGTCGTCTCATGTTGGAGATTTATGACTATGAGACGCCTAAGCTGTGCGATCACACGGCCATTGGCAGCGGTGTGAGCGGCAGCAGCGCACTCATGGGCGGCACTAAGCTGAGACCGTGCAGTCCATTGGAGAGTTATGTCAGCACTGGCAGGGATTTGGTAAGTAAGCAGCAGACAAAACAAAACAAACTAAAGGGTGAAAAACTAAAGAGGCCAAAGCAAAAATGGGACAATCATAGACGATAGAAAGGAGTAAATCACTTAAGGTGTTAAATAGTCTGATTGTTTTAAAAAAGTGTCAAAATGCAAAAGTAAGAATAATATTATAAGAAAATTTAGTACACTTACCAACAAAAAACTATTCTTCTTTCGACATTTTTTGATTATGTGTCAGCATTTTAAGCCTTAATGCTTCAATGACAAAATATCCAATTTATTTTTAATTCCAATTTGTTGCCTGATGAAATTCAATTCTGCAAATTAAGACAAATATAGATTATTAGATTAGTAAATGTTCTGGTGAAATTTATTTGCTTATAAATACGTATATACAAATATAAAATGAAACTCGTTAAAAATTTCTTATATTGCTTACAGAAAAAAGTAGCATGTACTAAAAGCTTTGAAAAAATAATAATAATAATGTAAATAAATATTTTGCTTGGTGCAAAATATTTTCGTATTTACATTGCGCTTGAAAATGCGACGCGCCAACATTAATCAAATTTAAACACTTGACTGCAGTAGCAGCAGCAACATGCCGCGTAAAAAATAAAAGTGTAAAAATATATATATAGATATATAAATATGAAAAAACGCATTTGCCGCAAGCGCAATGACAACACCAACACGCAAGTGGAATGCGTAACAGGCACATGAGCAAAATTAAAATTTACTAACCTTGGCAAAAAGCATAGAAAAAAAGCAGAAGCATAAGTGGCTAGGAAAGTAAATATAGTTGAAAGCAAATAGCAGTTTTTTTACTACTATTTTTACTACTTTTTTCGTTAGGTGCAAAAAGGGTTAAGTGTGTTTTGAGGCTGCGCAAGCAAACAAGTTCAAGTTGACCGCGGCAGTTGAGACGTGCCAGGCAAATATTAGCCTGCAAATGTGTATGTGTGTTTGAGTAAGTGCTATACACACACACACACATGCATGACAGCGCGTCTGCGAATGACAATTTGCGCAAATATTGATAATGTGAAAATGCATTTTACAAACGAATCATCGTAGCAAATATGCCAATACCCCAATGACTACTTTCATGCTCAACTAAAAAAAAAAAATCCTAATCGAATATCTTCATTTTCTTCTACTCGCTTTCCTTAGAAATTGGAATTTCACACTCACACCGGCACAGCGCTCTTTCCCGCACAATTTGCGCTCAACTATGAATTTGTTGATACCGAACAGGGCGGCGAAACATGGCCCGGCAGACGTGGCGAGGATCCTGTACCATTATTGTGCTCACGTGTATTTCGCAAACGCAAAGGCAACGTACAAGTGCCGCGTAATGTTTTTCTTTATGGACGTGGCGGCGCCAAGAATCTTACATGTCTGTATCGCTTCGAGGCCGGTCCTTCCGAGCGTGTACGCCTTGTGCTGCATAATGTGTCGTTCGGTGAGGGCACTACATGTACCAGTGATGCTGATCTGCACACGGGTCGTCCACGTTGCAATCAATTGGATCCGGAGGGTCGTACAACTGAGCTTCGTATATATGATGTGCCATTCCGCGATGTGAAAATTCAATTGGGTTGCTTCTGTGACAATTCGAGCACGCTCTATAATAATGCGCCACTCACATTCACCTCGAATTCACGCATCATGGAGTTGAGTTTCACTGTATCGCGCCTGAATATCTCCGAAGATTTTGCCGATGTTTTCTTCTCGGCTGCATATGAGTTCAAACGTGTGCCCGAGTGTCGTAAGCAACTTAAATTGAAGAGTGCTGGCGGCGAGGATGAAATTAAGTATCCAATGAAGACACAAGACTCCAGCTGTGAGGGTCTTGCCTGGTACATTGAGGCACAATCATTGGAACGTTCACTATTCGTACAAACTTGGGGCTCTTATTTACCCGTCGATCCAACCTCAGAGGATGCTATGCGTTGTCATACGAAAAATCGTCTAATGATCTATTCGGGCAGACCTTTAAAAGCAATGCGCGTCATTTGTCCAGCTCAAAGCGGCCCAAGACCAACATCGTTGCACATCTTCTCCGAGGACTGGACAAATGGCCAGCCACTTTTTACAAATAAGTAAGTAAATGTAGTTAAAATGGCTAATTAATTAGCTTAATTACAGTGCATCGTGTGTGTAGCATGCAGCTAATAAACCATTCACACCCACAGACACTCACACACACAGACATAATCATTGGCTTTTTGGCAACATGCTCAAAAAGCCTCACTCATTATTCATTATATTTTTTTTCTCTTCCTTTTTTTTTTTTGTTTTTTGGTCTACTTGCCACACCTACACGCACATCCATGCTCATATGCACATGCTCATGCAATATCACACTTTTGGGTGCCATAAAAATATGTTTCCACATAGTAATATTTTTCATTGGTCCATTTTTACGTAAATGTTTGTTTGTGTTGTTCTTTTTTATTTATTTTGCAAATTTTTTTTTTGAAATTTTTCGGTTGTGTTTGCTTGTGTTTTTGTCTCAACAAATTTATGCCTTGACAAGTCAACTGAACAATAGTTGAGAGCAAAATTCATGCAACATTGCAATAAAATTTAATGGCAACACGTTTCGCATGAGCACAGAACGACCGACTTGGCTTCGTTTGCAAAGGCTAGGTGGGGTTGGACCTAGGCCCGAATAAGAACAACTCAACCCAACCCAAGAAGAAGCAGGCCGTCAGGCAAGCAGCCAACCAAACCAAGTCGAACGTCCAACAGCCAGGGCCAAGTCAAGCCAACTAACGAGCAAAACGAGCCAAGTAAAAACGCAGGCGAGTGTTGGACAGCCACAACAAAAACAACAACAACAATAAACACAACACAACTACAAACATACAATAAAAGTACCCAAAAAATACAACTAGTAAAAGGATCAGGTCATTATTGCTCAACTGAAACTTTCAAGTCTACGCATTCTACGCCCCCACAAGCAGCGTCATCATCGTCAACAATGACTTGAGTGTGTTGGTGTGTATCCGTGTCTGTTTACGTCTGACATACGGGCAATGAAAAAAGAAAACAAAAAAAGAAAACCTTTTCTTTTCTCGATTATTGTCTGAGGTCCTTAAAACTCTGTGTCGAACAAAATGAAGAGCCAAAAATTAAAACAGCATAAAATGGCGGCTGCTTGAGTGTAACATGCCAAATATTGTACATGTATACACATGCACAACTTTGCAAAGCATAAAACTATCATCAATTTAAGCCTCCACACACACACATACATGAGTATTAATATTATGTTCACTTGCTGCCACCTGACGTCTTTGGTTACTACTCTGTTCTGCTATCGAACTTACGCCTGACGCCTGCTGGTATGCTTTGAATTTCTGGTCACATGCCACGCCAAAGTGTTTACTGTGCGTGTTCATCCGTTCATACACGCTACTCAATTGACTAGTCCTTCCCCCTCGTACCTCCCTTTTGCCTTTATAAACTGACCTCTTTCAGTTTGGTATTGGCCCGAAACGTATACACTTTTTGTTTATATTGGCATGCGTACGTGGCTAGTCGATAATTTTACGCTCAACAAAAATAACAACAACAACAACGACGAAAATTTGAGACGCATAAAATTTACGAAACCAAAAATAAACACAAACTGCTGCAGGCTTTCAAAAATCGAACTACACACTCATACATTCATTGTCAGCACCCACAAGCACACACCCACACACACTCACCCACACACATGTCACACAAAATTTACACAAATATAAATTTCCTTTGTAGCCTGTCAACTGCATATGAATTTGCAAGTGAATCCACATTGCAGTACTGCCGTTTTATGCCATATTCGTGCTTCGACACTTTCATGTCGAAAATTTTTGCGTGCGAAAGCATACAAGACCATTGAAAATTTTCACTCAATTTCCTATGTTAATTTGTTCATGCCTCGCAACCATGACCACGTTTAATATATAACTATCTGTCTGTCTCTCACTCACTCACTCACTCACACTGCCAAACGTTTCTTGTTGATTTTATCCCAAAGCAAAGTCCAACAAATAGTAAATATTAGACACACAAAAATTGTTTTCGTGCCACAAACGAGCAAAGAATGCAAACTTCAAATTGCAATTAAGCAGAAAAATACTTCTCTCCTTTTTTTATAGTCTTTATAGTTTTTTTTTTTTATAGTCAACAAAATTTTTAAAATAAATTGAAGTAGTGCAGTGAGGTTAAACAAACAGTTACTTAGGCTTTTATCTAAAAACAATCATTCTTTTCCGCATTTTGCAACGAACGACAATCGATAAAGTGTTTTCATATACGAACGATATATTTTATTGGCAGTTGTATTTTTAGTGCAGTTACTAACAAAAATCCAAACTATTTCATTTTTGATTGCAATAGCAATTTATTTCACTCTGAAATGGCAACTAATAAGGAAAATATTTGTATGAGACAAAAGGCAAATTGTAGCATGTAGTAAAAACAAAAAATCAAAAAGGGAGCTATTTTCGGCATTTCCGAAACTTGTATCCCTTTGCAAGTATTGTTCCAATCATTTTTATATGAAATCTCTTCTTAACATTTTTCTAAAAAGAAAGTTTTAAAAATAAAGAAAGTTACGCCTATTTTATAATTTTTCGTAAAAAAAGCCATTACATCCTACTACACCTCCTCAGAGCGCTCTCCTTCTCTGCATTGCAAAATCCATAACAAAGTTAATATACTCTCTTTGCACAAAATGCAAGTTTATTATTTTTTCGGACACTTAATTGAAGTTATATGAGCAGATATTTCGTACTTTATAAAATAAAAGAACAAAAATATTTCATTTCTACAATGCAATAAATGTAAAATAGAAATATTTTTGTGAAGCAAGAGCAGCAACAGCAGAATATGTAACAGCAATTTGAACAATTTGTCGTAATAAACTATGTGACTCGAAGTCTTTAAATATTTGAAAAAAACATTTAACAAGCTAAGATTGAGAGAACTAAAAACAGACAAATTCGGACAAAGCATACAACGGCGGAGTCATTTAATTTTTCGTCCAATTATATTCGTGTTAATCAAACTCATGTTGTTATGCCAATAGTTTGTAGCAACAAGAATTTTTGCTCATTTTTTAGTGTCATTAATTTAATAAAAATATGTTTGCTTTCAATTATCCAACCAAAATCTGTCATCAGACATATAAAAAATGACAACGCAACAAGCCAAAATCCAACCATAAAATACAACATCAGCAAGTGAAGGCAAAGGCGATTACGTTGACGAAGGGAAAGTGGGGCGAGTGTGACAAACAACAAAAAGTTACAACTTTTGATGTTGTCCTTAACAAAATAGCAAATAAAACTCAAAAAAGTTGACAACAACTAAAGAGAAAAATAAAAATGAAATACATTATGCCAAAAGCTTGTCGAAAAAATATATGTACACACAAACATTTATAGTGAATTATATGTACATATATATGTATGTAAATAAATAAAATATTGTGTAAACTTTATAATTGCTTGCAAAAAAGTTGCAGCTTGTAATTAGTTACACTCGTATTCGCTTGGCTAAGCTCTCAGCTCAGCTCAGTACAGCTCGGAGAGCTCGAAGCAGAGCTCAACTAGGTTCTGCATGGTTTGTTAGCTGCCGCAGTCACTTCTGTTGTTGTTGTTGTTAGAGGACATGAGATGGTAAAGATTTTCGAGATGGATGACGCCTGCAGTGTGCCACAGGACACCACAGAACAGAACAACACAACATAACAAAACGCAAGGCAGCACAGTTTAGAGTTGAGTTGCAATCAGGATGTACTGAATAGACAGACGAACGGATACATACTAACAGTTGAACGCATCGTCAGACAGACTGAGAGACAGACACACTGTCAGAGAGGGAGGAAAGGGGAGCGGAAGATTCTGAAATGTAACGACGAACGACAAAACGAGACGCGTCGCCTCGCTGGCAAGAAACCGCAATCCAAAACTATTTGAAATGTATAAGCCAAGCGTGCTATGAATAAAGCAGCTCGACGCGTCATTCTCTTTTTTTTTAGTTTTTTCATCATTTTAGTTTATTTCTCACTTTTTGGTTAAAGTTGTTAAAAATAGGTACGAATGTACATGTGTTTGTGTGCAAAAGCAAAATTATCGTACAACTCACTCTTTTTTTAATATACCATTCAACCTTTACTCTACTCTGCTCTACTTTCAGACCTGTTAGTCTTGTGCTTGAACCGATACTAAAGGAACCCGGTGATATTGCCTTCACATGGCTTGAGATACATCGCACTAAAAATGCACTGCTACAACAGTTAGACTTGCAAGGCAATGCAAACCTTACCGGTGGCGCAAGTATTGGCATGGGTAGTGGCAGCAGCACTGGTGGTGTTGGCGGAACAGGAGGTATGGGAGGTGGTGGTACAGCCGGTGCTGCTGGCGGCAACAACGACACGCTCAACGAATTTGGATTTTATCCAAAGGAGTCGGATTGCGAATACAAATGTCCTGAAATTGATGCATGCATTGCTGGCAGCTTGTGGTGTGATGGTAAGTAGTCAACAGTAACAACAACAAAAACAACAAGAATAGCTATAGCAAAACCAACGATGACGATAAGAGAAACGGAAAATGCTGCAAGTCGTATAAAATGCATACTTTGTAGACTTTTGTGTATACGTGTATGAAATTGTATATAGATATGAGTGTATGTGTGTGTGTGTGTGTGTGTGTGTACAGGAAAGAATGAACGAGGTATAAGCTTTCTTCTATTGCTTTGTTGCCACCGCTGTCGGCAAAAAGGCTAAAATACTTTTCTGCATTTTGCGCATTTCTGTTTGAGTTGAAATTTTGTGGAAAATCAACTCACAAATTTGGAGAGCGTGAAGTGACGTCGGCATTTTACTACGTGATTTACAGATTTCTTTTCTTTTTTTCGCTCTCTCTTCCTTTCCTCCCCTTTTTTCCAACCCACCCACACACATACACTAATACATACAACTTGTCAGATTCCGTGGAATATTTTATATTTACATATATTTTTTACTCCATATTTTTATGTCGTAGACAAATTCGCCAAGTCAAGAAAGGAAGAAAAAGTAACAAAAAAAAAAGAAAACAAATAAATAAACTGCACTTTTTGCTAAAGTAAAGTGCTTTAAATTAATAATGATGAAGACAAAGTTTTTCATTGAATTGTCTTTGTTTAAGAAATGTGTATAAGTGGAAAATATCAAGATTGCATTTAGTCAAGGCTTGTTGATCATGTTGTTTTTGTTGTTGTTGATTAAGACAAGCACTCTTGATTGGTCAATTAAGCAGTCAGAAATCATTGAAAGTTTTCTTTTGGGCACAAAAGTTTTTAATTGCACAATTATTGTTTAAGAGTTTTACTAAATTGTTGTCAAAACTAGTCGTTGATATAAGTCAAAGCAAATTTTAAGGTAAAGGTAAAAATAATAATACTTTCAATTGAAGTTTTCAAATAAAGATCAACTATGCTGCACATGACAAATATACACATTTTCAATTACTAAAAAAAAAAGTAAAGTAAAAGAAGAAAAAATTCAAACAATTTACTCACCAAAACAACAAAATGCATTAAGCGAGCCAACGGTATTTTTGCTATTGACTAAGCAGATCACAGCGCAAAGCATGCATGCCTTTGGCTAGAGCGAGAGCTGCTTATTTTAAAGGCAGCGCAGCCGACGTTAGAAGCACGCACAAAGCGGAGCACGAAAAACGACGTGTTGACCTTTTGCATATCTTTGAATGTCAAATAATTTAATCACTTTATTTTACATAATTGTTATTAATATTTTGACACAATTTTTACACCACATTGAAGTTCTAATATTTAACTACATTTTACACTAATTTACTTTTTAAAAAACCCAAATTATTGCAATTTAAAACTCAATTTAATATTCACGACATAATTGCGACGTCACATGTCGACAAGTGCAGATCGGCTTATGAAAGTAAACCGATAATAATCGATAGCCGCTAATTACATGCCTGAGTGGACCAATTTCTTAATAGTGGTATTGATGACGATTAGTGATGCGTTCTTAAGAAATTGATCATGTGTTCGACATTAATTAGTGTTGCAGTGTGACAATTAACATATGTTTCTTCAAAATTCAAAATTCAAAATTGCACTGTTGACACTTTACAGCAGCCGTCCACATGCAATAACAACAGATATATATGTATGTAATAGTGCAATAACGACTCTGTGATGATCAGTCAATTAAAATCAACCTTTTACGAAAAATTTTAAGAAATTCTTTATTGTCAATGCTCATTTTAAGTCACTTTCTGATATTGAATCACAAAAAAAGATACACCGACTAACTTTTGAAGTCTTTACAGTCCTTGGCCGCAATCACATTAAGTTTTGGTCAACTTTTTCTCAACTCTAGTCAAAGAGATCAAAATCCTTTGATGGCAAACAGATAAGGATACGGGTTGTGCTTTCAGTTGAACAAAAAAAACGAAAAAGAAAGTCAAGTCGACTGCATTTGTAAGAAGCCAAAACATTTGCATTAAGCTGACTTGCACTTGTAGTATGGAGCAGCTCAGCTATACGCTGAGACATTGTGGTCAAGCCAGTTAGTCAGTCAGCCAGCTAGGCAGCCGCAAAAGGATTTGTTCGAAATGAATTCAAGCATAGCAAGGATAAAACTTTTGGACAACTGTTGTTGTAGTGTAGTAGTTGGTCGAGTGAGTGGTCGATGGATTGGGCCAGCAGAAAGGCTTTGCTGATGAGCAGATAGTCAAAAAATAAAGAAAGAAACAGAGAACAAGAAAAGAACTAAACTTTTTGCCAAAGTGGCAGCAGCTGTTACTGAAGTGTTGCACATCACATCAAACAGTTGGTGGCTGTCACAGTCGCTGCTGCAACTGCCGACCGCAACAGCTGTTCACTGCAATGTCTTCTTCTTTTTCGACTGCTACTTCTTCATTCACACGCTGCTGTTACAAATGCGGGTAACAGATTTGGTTTATTTTTTTTTTTTTAGTCATTTATTTAAAAGTTATTTTATATGCAAAGTGTTTGTACAGTGCGAGTGAGCGAAAGAGTTAGCGAAAGGAATGTAAAAAAATATCTACAAAAATGTAATCGCTTTGCTTTTTAACTTCAATTATTTATGGGCAACCATGCGGTTAAAAAAAAAAAAAATTCAAAAAAAGTAACTGCAATTGCGCTTTGTATACGAACTGAGATTCAGTTTTAGATACTCTTCTTTTTCTGTGGTTTCGAAAAGTGAAAAAAAGCACAGATAAATAATCTTGGCAAAACTAAACAAAATGGTTAACCGCAAAGCAAAATACGAATTAAACTAACCAGCAAAAGAAGTCAGTGCGAAAAGCTTATCCCGACTATAGTGACTCTGGTTTCAAATCCAACTAAGGACATGGGCGTTTTTTTTTTTCTCTTGTTTTAGATTTTATTTATAAAGTATATATGTATACACATATACATACATATATATCGAACGATTGCCAACGCAAGTGTTGTGCCGAGATTAACTAACGCTTTAGTTAGCCTTCAGCCGCTAGCTTAGCTTAGATGGCATGATTCTGTATAAAATGTTTTCAGCGTCAACAGTCGCTTCTGCTGTTTCAACCGCAAATGCCACGTCGCAAATTACAATTCATGGTTTGCGGCGCTTTGAACTTGCATTTCACTGCATTTGAATTTCATTTCAATGTTCGTTTACAACGGAAAAGATATGTAAAACAAAGAAAAAAAAAATTACAAATATCTTCTCCCGATGGTTTTATATACAACACGTTCTGTTGCAACGAACCGCTTACGCACTTTATATAGGGTTCAGAGAGATATCAGCCAAAGTTTTCAATATAAAGTACTCTTATGAACCATAAGGTCACACGCCACATACAACATTTAAGTGTTCAAGCTTTGAAAGTAAATTGTCAGACGTTTTACCAATGACGACGATAAGAGAAACGGAAAATGCTGCAAGTCGTATAAAATGCATACTTTGTAGACTTTTGTGTATACGTGTATGAAATTGTATATAGATATGAGTGTATGTGTGTGTGTGTGTGTGTGTGTGTACAGGAAAGAATGAACGAGGTATAAGCTTTCTTCTATTGCTTTGTTGCCACCGCTGTCGGCAAAAAGGCTAAAATACTTTTCTGCATTTTGCGCATTTCTGTTTGAGTTGAAATTTTGTGGAAAATCAACTCACAAATTTGGAGAGCGTGAAGTGACGTCGGCATTTTACTACGTGATTTACAGATTTCTTTTCTTTTTTTCGCTCTCTCTTCCTTTCCTCCCCTTTTTTCCAACCCACCCACACACATACACTAATACATACAACTTGTCAGATTCCGTGGAATATTTTATATTTACATATATTTTTTACTCCATATTTTTATGTCGTAGACAAATTCGCCAAGTCAAGAAAGGAAGAAAAAGTAACAAAAAAAAAAGAAAACAAATAAATAAACTGCACTTTTTGCTAAAGTAAAGTGCTTTAAATTAATAATGATGAAGACAAAGTTTTTCATTGAATTGTCTTTGTTTAAGAAATGTGTATAAGTGGAAAATATCAAGATTGCATTTAGTCAAGGCTTGTTGATCATGTTGTTTTTGTTGTTGTTGATTAAGACAAGCACTCTTGATTGGTCAATTAAGCAGTCAGAAATCATTGAAAGTTTTCTTTTGGGCACAAAAGTTTTTAATTGCACAATTATTGTTTAAGAGTTTTACTAAATTGTTGTCAAAACTAGTCGTTGATATAAGTCAAAGCAAATTTTAAGGTAAAGGTAAAAATAATAATACTTTCAATTGAAGTTTTCAAATAAAGATCAACTATGCTGCACATGACAAATATACACATTTTCAATTACTAAAAAAAAAAGTAAAGTAAAAGAAGAAAAAATTCAAACAATTTACTCACCAAAACAACAAAATGCATTAAGCGAGCCAACGGTATTTTTGCTATTGACTAAGCAGATCACAGCGCAAAGCATGCATGCCTTTGGCTAGAGCGAGAGCTGCTTATTTTAAAGGCAGCGCAGCCGACGTTAGAAGCACGCACAAAGCGGAGCACGAAAAACGACGTGTTGACCTTTTGCATATCTTTGAATGTCAAATAATTTAATCACTTTATTTTACATAATTGTTATTAATATTTTGACACAATTTTTACACCACATTGAAGTTCTAATATTTAACTACATTTTACACTAATTTACTTTTTAAAAAACCCAAATTATTGCAATTTAAAACTCAATTTAATATTCACGACATAATTGCGACGTCACATGTCGACAAGTGCAGATCGGCTTATGAAAGTAAACCGATAATAATCGATAGCCGCTAATTACATGCCTGAGTGGACCAATTTCTTAATAGTGGTATTGATGACGATTAGTGATGCGTTCTTAAGAAATTGATCATGTGTTCGACATTAATTAGTGTTGCAGTGTGACAATTAACATATGTTTCTTCAAAATTCAAAATTCAAAATTGCACTGTTGACACTTTACAGCAGCCGTCCACATGCAATAACAACAGATATATATGTATGTAATAGTGCAATAACGACTCTGTGATGATCAGTCAATTAAAATCAACCTTTTACGAAAAATTTTAAGAAATTCTTTATTGTCAATGCTCATTTTAAGTCACTTTCTGATATTGAATCACAAAAAAAGATACACCGACTAACTTTTGAAGTCTTTACAGTCCTTGGCCGCAATCACATTAAGTTTTGGTCAACTTTTTCTCAACTCTAGTCAAAGAGATCAAAATCCTTTGATGGCAAACAGATAAGGATACGGGTTGTGCTTTCAGTTGAACAAAAAAAACGAAAAAGAAAGTCAAGTCGACTGCATTTGTAAGAAGCCAAAACATTTGCATTAAGCTGACTTGCACTTGTAGTATGGAGCAGCTCAGCTATACGCTGAGACATTGTGGTCAAGCCAGTTAGTCAGTCAGCCAGCTAGGCAGCCGCAAAAGGATTTGTTCGAAATGAATTCAAGCATAGCAAGGATAAAACTTTTGGACAACTGTTGTTGTAGTGTAGTAGTTGGTCGAGTGAGTGGTCGATGGATTGGGCCAGCAGAAAGGCTTTGCTGATGAGCAGATAGTCAAAAAATAAAGAAAGAAACAGAGAACAAGAAAAGAACTAAACTTTTTGCCAAAGTGGCAGCAGCTGTTACTGAAGTGTTGCACATCACATCAAACAGTTGGTGGCTGTCACAGTCGCTGCTGCAACTGCCGACCGCAACAGCTGTTCACTGCAATGTCTTCTTCTTTTTCGACTGCTACTTCTTCATTCACACGCTGCTGTTACAAATGCGGGTAACAGATTTGGTTTATTTTTTTTTTTTTAGTCATTTATTTAAAAGTTATTTTATATGCAAAGTGTTTGTACAGTGCGAGTGAGCGAAAGAGTTAGCGAAAGGAATGTAAAAAAATATCTACAAAAATGTAATCGCTTTGCTTTTTAACTTCAATTATTTATGGGCAACCATGCGGTTAAAAAAAAAAAAAATTCAAAAAAAGTAACTGCAATTGCGCTTTGTATACGAACTGAGATTCAGTTTTAGATACTCTTCTTTTTCTGTGGTTTCGAAAAGTGAAAAAAAGCACAGATAAATAATCTTGGCAAAACTAAACAAAATGGTTAACCGCAAAGCAAAATACGAATTAAACTAACCAGCAAAAGAAGTCAGTGCGAAAAGCTTATCCCGACTATAGTGACTCTGGTTTCAAATCCAACTAAGGACATGGGCGTTTTTTTTTTTCTCTTGTTTTAGATTTTATTTATAAAGTATATATGTATACACATATACATACATATATATCGAACGATTGCCAACGCAAGTGTTGTGCCGAGATTAACTAACGCTTTAGTTAGCCTTCAGCCGCTAGCTTAGCTTAGATGGCATGATTCTGTATAAAATGTTTTCAGCGTCAACAGTCGCTTCTGCTGTTTCAACCGCAAATGCCACGTCGCAAATTACAATTCATGGTTTGCGGCGCTTTGAACTTGCATTTCACTGCATTTGAATTTCATTTCAATGTTCGTTTACAACGGAAAAGATATGTAAAACAAAGAAAAAAAAAATTACAAATATCTTCTCCCGATGGTTTTATATACAACACGTTCTGTTGCAACGAACCGCTTACGCACTTTATATAGGGTTCAGAGAGATATCAGCCAAAGTTTTCAATATAAAGTACTCTTATGAACCATAAGGTCACACGCCACATACAACATTTAAGTGTTCAAGCTTTGAAAGTAAATTGTCAGACGTTTTATGTGGCACAATGTAACATAAGCGCAACTAATATTGAAAATGCCTCAAAGCAACATTGTGTAGGGCATATCACTGTTTGTGCGCAGTGATGCAATAAATAACGGTTGTGACGGTTCAGTTTACAATTTCAATCATTTTTATATAGGCAAATTCAATACGACAAAAACTAATCAACAACACAAACTTCTTCTCGCCACCAGGTCACCACAACTGCCCATCGGGTTTCGATGAATCCGAAGAGGAATGCGGCACAGCGCGCAAACTACTCGAGCTGCCCGGCGGCGTTTTTGCGGCACTTGGTTGCATTGCGGCCGCATTGACCGCTTGCCTGATATTCTGTATGTTTGGCTTGATGCGTAAGCGTAAAAAATCCGTTGTCAATCAAAAGACAACCTTCATGAATGGCAGCGGCAATACGGGTGGCAACGGCATTGGTGTCGGTGGCATCGGCGGCATTGGCGGCATCGGTAGCATGGGCACACTGAAGAAGGATTTCAAAAAGGATACGCTATTCATTGATCCAGCGTCTTGACACGGGCTACAGCCGGTCGAATACATACATGTGGATCGTGAGACTACGGTGTGATATGTTGCCGGCTGTTGGTTGCAGGTGCAAGAGAAAGAGGCGCTAAGTAAGTAAGTACGTAACAGAATGAAAAATTCAACAAAAAAAGCTGAATGCAAGTCAAGCGTCAATGACATGGTATGCACAAGATACGTTGATGACTGTTTTTAAACAAGACGGCAAAGTAGAAGAAAGGCAAGGCAACTAATATGGACGCGCCATGTGCGTGCGTACGTGCAAAGTAACTAGTTATCTAAGAACAAATTTTCTAAACGCTTATTTGCAAAAAAAAGAAATTTTCTTCAAAAACAAAACTAAAAACAAAAAAAAATATTTTCCGTTTCTTAAATGTGTAAAGCAAGAGGAAGCATACGATAACACGATATACAATCACTGCCTTTGCAAATACTTTTTTTTTTCTATAATTTAATTTTAAGTTAATGTCATTTTGTTTCAAACATGCATCAACTATCGTCTAAGTAAGCATTAAGCGAAACTATTGTAAATTAGGTACCTTTAAATAATAATAATAAAAAAATAAATTATAAAAGAATAAAAAAGAAATCAAACTAAACTAATTAAATTAGTATGGTACCTTTAAAAGATATTTACTAAAAATTTAAGATGTGCGCATGTCAAAGCTACGATATTTTGATGTGTAAATCAGCATAGAATTTTTTATAGACTAAGACACGTTCAAGTAATTAGTTTACATAACAGACAAAAACAAAATACGAACGCAAATTGTATAAAAGAAGTTTAACTAAAAATAAATTTAAAAAAAAAACATATAAAGACAGCTAAGTATCTCGAGAGTGTTGTGATGTCACTAACACATTTAAAAGGAAAAACAGAAATAAATTAATAAATAAGTAAAATCTTTAAGCAGAGGTCAAAATTAAGTCAACGTCGCATTTAGTTGTTAACTTAAATAGGCTAAAAAATTAGCATAAAATTAATTTAATGTTTAGTCAAGTACATATATGAATAGAGTGAAAGCAAACGTTTCAAGAAGGGGCTAACATGTGGTATGAGTAACTTGCATTACTTCGATGCTGAACATGTTAAATC
Organism: Phortica okadai; assembly: GCA_034638295.1. Taxonomy (NCBI): domain Eukaryota; kingdom Metazoa; phylum Arthropoda; class Insecta; order Diptera; family Drosophilidae; genus Phortica; species Phortica okadai. The sequence continues at coordinate 1,274,085 of CM067852.1, forward strand.
ATGTGTTAAATTAGGAAGGCAAAGAAGCATTAGTCGATAATTAAATGTAATTTGTGCAGCGAACTCAAATGACATAAAACTGCCAAAAAAAAAAAAAGATGAAAAAAATCGAAAATAGGGAAATGTTTTCAAACAAAAACTGCCGAAGAAAATTTTAAACATTTCTACATTTAAAATGTGTAAAATGTGACTTGAAATCACTGAGCAGCAAAAAGCAATGCTAAATAATTATTAGCTTTAAATAATTTCAACAGAATTTCAATTAAAGGTTCTACTTGGAAATCTAAATTAATTAGCACACACACACACAGATAGAAACGTTTGCACGAAACTTTATTGTTTGTTGCCAAGGGTGTTGATTCGTATATATGTGTGTGTGTGTGTATGTTGTATGCCAAAGAAAGCAAATTCAAACCAAACCAGTCCAACAATTACACTTAAAACTGAATTATAACTTCACATGGCACGTTGGCAGGCAAAGGCAAAAGGCAATGGCAAAGTAAAGCAGCGACGACCTGCCACAAGGCTTCAAAAAGCTTCAACTTCGACCGTCGTCGTCGTCGGCGTCGACGTCGCACAGAGGGGCCTTAGATACATTCAGCTTGCAAAAATCAAAAATTTCATGATCGCTTTCGATAAAACAAATATATGTGTCTGATAGAGAATTTTCCAGAGATTAAGGAAATATTAACCTTGAAGAAATCGGATTTATAGTTTGGGAGATATACGCACTCAAAGTTGACCTTTTTTTCAACTTTCAATAAAATGCTCAATTTTTTTAAAATTCGGCACCTTTGAGTTGGAATAGCAACGCAATTATAACAGGAATCATTATCGAATTGATTTATATTTTTAGGTAGCCATATTATAGTGTTATATTATAAATATCAAGTCATTTGCATGTGTAGTTTTCGAGATGGAGCTGTTTTTCGAACTATCTATTTTTAAGGTGTTTTTTAACTTTGGTGGACAAAAAAAAAAAATGCTAAAATATGCTACCCGCCAAATTTTGACTATCTCTTTATTACATATTCCTTTACCTATCTGTAAAATATTATGTTCCCCTCGCTTCCCTTTTGGCCGTTATAACGCAAAAACGATCGCAACCTCGCACAAAAATCAGCGAAAAAGACGCTGCTGCAGGTATAAGAAGAAGAATGCATAGTAGGTAGATTCGCTGTGACAGCTTTTAAATGTTAATTAAGTGCACAAATGTTGTCATAGGAAGCAACCTGTTGTATTTTGCAATGCAGGGGGTGTGTAAAATTGATCGTAGGCGGTGTAAGGGGGAGTAAAATGTCTTTATTGCCTACATTTTATATGGCAGGTGCCAGTTCCAGTGGTTCGATCTCAATGATACTTATAGGCAATTGGGTTGAGTACGTAAGAAGTCTACCTTTTAAATTTCAGCCCTCTATGTTGAAAATCAAAAAAGTTTTCCATACAACGACTTAAATCTGCTTCTCTTCCTCTTCTTCATTTCGTATAGCAGGTACTAGTTCCAGTTGCCCTATCTCAATGAAACTTTCAGGCATTGTGTTGGATTATGTGAAAGTACTATGTTTGAAGTTCTAGCCCTCTATCTTCAAAAACAAAAAAGTTTTCTATACAACGAATCAAGTTTTGTTCATTTTTCTTCTTCTTTTCGTATGGGGGCTACCAGTTCCAATAGTCCGATCATGCCGATTCCGACATATGAGTTGATCGCACAGAAAAGAAGACTCTGTGCAAAATTTCAGGTCGATATCTTCAAAATTGTGGGAGATATTGTATAAATACTGATAGACATACAGACGGACGGACGGACGGACGGACATGAATATTTCAACTCGTCTTGTCATACTGATCAAGAATATATACACTGTGTACAGTCGCAGATTTCTAAGTTTATAAAAAATGGAAAACTAGCCATTTTCTGACGCTAAAGCTGCACCGGAAACAAATTCTGACTTTGACAACCTACCATGCCGCTCCCAGATATCGTAGCGTATTGAACGATGGCTTGTTTTAAAGCTTAAGGAATTCACTTTTAAACAAAACTTATTTCATGTAATTATCTTTATTCGTTCAGAAGATATGATTTTTGCAATGCAAAAACTCAGAAGGCCCCACTGTGCGTCGTGGTTGTTGGCTGGCATACCAAAAATGTTCGTCGTATGTATAAATGAACAAACAAAGAACTTAAGATGCAATTAAAAGTAATTTAGGCGCTAAGCAAAATTTATATGCGCAAACCGAAATTATGAATGGAAAACGTAAAGTTTTGAACAAACAACAGGCAGGCAGGCAAATCTAAAGAGCCAGATAGAGTGGAAGAGGTAGTGAGAGAGAAAGAAAGCAAGCGAGTAAGCATAAAAGGCAGCATGAAGAACAAAAATTCGTATTCAATTAGTAACTGCAGCAACAAATTCCTATGATATTATTAAATTAATGAATGTGTGTGCATGTGAGTGTGCGTGATTGTACGACTACGAACGAACATGAAAAAGAAAAATAATTAATAACAAACAAATGCCAAGATATTATTAAATAGTAAAATGTATGAAAAATAAGATACATTTTCATAAACAATCAACAAAAGTTAATATGGAAATGCTAATTAAAAATATAGAGATACTTAAGTAAGTAAAACTAAAACAATTGGTAAACAAATGAACATTAAACAAAAATATTGAAATGCTATAAAAACATGTCGTTTGGCCAAATAAATGCAAACAGTTAAGACAAATTGGCTATTAGCACATAAAACTAGAAATAAATCATTAAAATATAAACAAAACTAATTGTATTGTATTAAAAAAAAAAAAAAAACAAAGGAAATTCATTTATAAAACAGATGAAACCCCAAGTCGGCGCGAAAAAAATACTTAAATTATTCGTTTTTATATTAGATACCATGCACTTTGTACAATTTTATTCAAATTGCAACGTAAATAAATAATTTTCTAGAAAAAAAAAACGAAAATTAAAAAAAATACAACAACACACATAAACACAACAACAACATATAGTCATATTTTATATAAATAATGCATAAGTAAAAAATAAAAATCAATTGATAAATTAAAGAATTATGGCATTAAAATCAACACAATTGACAAAACCAACTGCAAATTGAATTGTACCGAAAAAAATAAATAAATAAATAATACAAAAACCGAAAAAACAAAAATAAATTACAATTTATGCAAATATTTATATAAGTAGCTTTAAAAATTTTATGGTGTGAAAAAAAATTAAATAGAAAAACCAAAAATCGATTGAAATGAAAATTTTCATTTCGCATTTTGAACATTTTTCATAAATTATTTCACTTTAAAAAAGTTCCTTTTTGATTGTAAATTGTGCCAAGCGTAAAAAAAATGGAGAAAAAAATAAAATTTAAAAAAATTCGGCAAAGCTGAGTTTACGTATTTTTTATAGACATCCAAGCGAACTTTGGACACTATAAAAGGTGCCAAGCAACTACAAGATACATAATACTGACGGAAGTCTTTTTTCGTGAGTCAATAATCAATAACAAATAGAAAAAAAAATCAACTGTGTAAATATTTAATAAGAGTTTTGAAGATGTTTTACAGCATTTGAATTAAAATTTTTTTTGTTTTCGGTTTTTTTCCTTTACAATTGACGTCTTTAACATTCTTTCGTGTATTATTTGTAAAAATAAGTACTTCACTTGTATTATAACTAAAAGAAAAACCCAAAAATAAGTATATATTTAAAGTAATAATGACGCACTGAATTAAATAGATGAAAATGAGTATTTAAATAAAAATAATTAAAAAAACAAAATAAACAATAACATGTTGTTTCTTTTCTCACTGTACTTAGTGTTTAAGGGCTATGTTAGTTTTGTTCAAGATCTTACCAAATATTGGAATCAAATCATACATAACATCTTAGGAATCATACTGAGAAATTCTTATTCCGATATTCGGAAACAGTTATGCATAGTTGAATGTATAGGGTATTTCAAAGTCAAGCTGACCTGACTGTACCGTTTTCTTCTGTTTCGTTTTGCTTTTTAAGACCTGGAACCAATATTTGTCATTATAGAAACAGATGTTTTATGGAACCAAATATGAGGTCCAAACTGGGTAAAACCAAGTACGTAGTTGAAACTTTAGGCACACAAAAATATTAAGCAACTAAACTGACAACTAAACTGACAGAAAAAAGAAACCAAAACATGAGTATTAAAGATAATATACGTATTAGGAAAAACCAATGATGAGGAACACGCGCTTAAAGTAAACTTAAAAGATTTCTTTGAGCACCTTAATTTTAGGGTAACCCCCCTGTTGGTTGAAATGTACAGGCTCAGAATTTATTTGGTATATGCTATCAATGTAGTAATCACAAATCTTAGAAAAAAAATATTCGTTCAAAAAACTTAAAGGCATCAACACTATTAAACTGAATGTGCGACGGATATCGTTGGATGAAAATCTCATGTAACACTGAATAATCGCAATTCGATTGTGCATATCCGAACATTGATTGTTTGGCCAATAGCACGACACGAAATTAAAAGGCATTAAAGTACAGGCACCTGCGGCACCCAACACGGTAAAGGACACTGAACAATTCGCGTTCGAGAGAATGTTAAGTGTTGAGGGTGAGAATGAGGGAAAGAAATACTCCCATTATTGTTTTTATTGCGTATCTACCGTCCGTATGTGATTATTGTCATTTGCCGAAAGCGCTATTGAAATGTGTAATGGTGCCGAAGGGCTGACATATTTACACACTTACCCCCACACACACACACACACTCACAGTCAGTCATTCAGTCACTCAGACAGTCAGTCATGCACACGTCATGGTTTGACATGTTGATGATGACCAAACGGAGATAAGATAACCATATGACCAGAGAGACCAGAGACGACACAACAAGGTTATCGCAGTCATCTCTTGTACTCTGTATGAATCCACACGGAATACGAATACGACCAATTGATGTTGTTTACAATTGAATTGCCATTTCAGCACAATTGCCGTTAACATAGTGGCAACATGCAGGCCGTCACTAACGTCGTCACTGTCGCCGCCAACAACAAATACACGACCAGGTTGAACAAACACTCATACACCACACACACACTTCACACTGACTGACTGACTACCCAACTAACTGACTGAGTGAGTGTAGTAATATCGTCATCATCATCATCCTCATACTCATCGTTGGTTCCAAATGCGAAACGGGCAAATTGGCTGACTGACAAACTGCGTCGATTGTCCACTCGCCTTTCCCCTCTGCTTCGACTCATACTCACGTTGGGTGATTGCAATAGCACTTTTCCTGCGTGTATTTTTACCAATTTTGCCAACGGCTGACAACATACACAAAATCGAACGAAAACCAAATGACAGAACTCATCAGAAATGTATTTATATGCACACAAACACACACATAAACACGTGTATCTGTGTGCATGTGTATCGATACTTTTTTCATGTTTGAGTAAAAGCTTTCGTTTTTATTTTTTTTTATTGTTATAATAAACGTAATCATACTGAAGTTTACATGTGTTCGATGAGTTCTTTCCGCATTTTTTTTTATTTTTTTTATAATTTTTTCCGATTCTGTTTTTATGACCAAATATTATTGCTCATTACAGCAGTTTTTATGACTTTTCTTTTATGTCGAAAAATGCGCTTGTGTTATTTTTATGTACAGTTGTGGTAAAAAAAATTAGTACTGCTAACAATTTTTTTTAGTCATCATATTTTCACGAATGCCTTTCAGAAACCAAATTATTTAAAATTGTTCCGAATGATGGCTGAAGATCTTACGTGAGTCTGTACTCACGTTTTGAACGATTTCTCTTAAACCAAAGTGTTATGCTATGGATGCAATGCAAGATTTTGTTGATAGCAAACTATTTTTTTGAACGCTGCTGTACATGTATGTATGCACGTAGCAAAATATGCTCAAAATCAATTCATTAGATATGACAAACTTATGACTTTAAGACAAATTTTTACTGTTCCCTCTCTTCTTGCACTCATTTCCGGTTTTTGCAATGTTTATATTGAAATTGATTTAGTCTTCAATGGTCTTTAAGTTTTATCGCCTCAGATCATTTAAATCAATTCTTTTAAGCTAAACTAAATATCATATTTATTATTTTTTGTATCTTAATGTTCACCTTTAATAGAACATGTACGTCATCAACTCGTTCGCGAAACATATATCCGCTTTAAATACTAAAGAGCTATTAAATTGGGTACTGATTTAATGAGACGGTTTCATAAATAGTTAATGATTTGCCGCTTGTCATAAGCGATAACATTATTTTATTACTTTGCCAAAAAAAAAAAAAAAACAAAACAACAATGAAAACGAAACATCACACAAAACTTAAGTTTGGATTTTATTGTCGATAATAAGAGCTATAAAATGAAAAGGTGACAAGTGAGAAAACTCGTTTGTGCGAATAAAAGGAAACATTTTTTTTATTAGTCTACAACATGTTGTATAGTTCTTAATAGTTGGTTGGGTGGAATATTTTTATATTTCATATGTATGAATATGAATTTTATGATAAGCTAGAATAACAGTAAGTTTTATCATTTATGACTTCTATTGTGCTAACTCTTTATAATCTCTTCAAGGTTTCACAAAGTTGTCCAATCCTTTTCTCTCACAAACTATTAAAGCGTTTATTTATATTTAGAGATGGACAACCCTATCTGACGCTCGTAATGAATTCTCACTTTGAATTCCTTTCCATTTCCATCAATCAGCAAATTTTATTGAACACTTGTCATTTTTGACAGCTAATAAGTCTTTCATTACATAATACAAAAAGTACTTGTACTATTTATGGCTTTAAAAAGGTGATCAATACTTTAACTGCCCATTCGATACGTTCAATTTTTTATGGAACATTTTAATAGTTTCCACTCACTTTTCCCTAATTTTCCAAACAAAATTGATGTACAACTGAATTTACATTTACTTATAGACTGCAAACAGTTGTTTTGTTTTTTTTTTTTGTATATTGTTGTTGTGTGTTGCTATGATTGCTGTTGTTGTTCGAGCCCAAGTGCTAATTATAACAGTTGCGAATGTCATTAACGCAGCACTTTAAAGTTCATATTTACATATGATTTTACAACGAAAAACATATTTTAATATGCAACAAAAAACTGTTTACATAAGCAATTTAACCATAAAGAGGAGTACATTTTAATGAATTTGCAAAAAAAAAAAAATATTATGAAATAATAAATGGAAACAACACAAAATTAATAAATAAACAAGACAATAAAAAAAAAAAAAAAAAACAATAACTACAAGAGTCAATATGCAAGCAGATATAAATTGTAAAAAAAAAAAATGCAACATGTTGCATATTGCATAAACAAGCAACAACATAAAAAAATGGGGCAGCCAAGAAGATGAAAAAAAAAACTAACAACAAACTAACAGAAACAATATCAGTATTTATACAAAAATAACATTGGCTAAAACAATAATGATGTTGACAAAAACCACACACACACACAAACCAGTTTATGTATCGAGATACATTTTACATGGCAAGCATAATAGGTCAACGTGCTCAATATTGCGCGTGGCAATAAAAAACATAGTTCTATTTAACAGTTTTTAACAATATTTTCAGCACAACTTTATTTAAAGACGCACAAAAATTTGCATACTTGGCTATCGACTCTGCTTCTAACATATTTTTTCACTTATCATAACTTGTTTTTGGTAAAAATCTTAACCTTCTTAGCGCTGATCTTTCTTCGTGCAAAAAGCAAAAGAAACAGCGAAAAAAAGCGAAGCTAATCAAATCTTTGAGCCAAGAAAAGTAGTCAAAAGTTCATGACATCCAAAAGTAGTCAAGCCAACGTAGATACGCGCACACCATAGCGGAAGCTAATAACAAACCGGTTGAAAAAAATTGAAAAAAAAAACCAAACCGATACCAAATCAAAGAATCAGAGTTTTGTTTCTGGTCAACAACATTAGTTTTCTATGCTTTCTCAGGCTTCTTCAGGCGTTAAGGCGTTCAGACGCTGAGACAGGTTTCGCAACAATGCTCTGCTTATATAATTTAAGATTTTGCGTTATCTATCTATGATTATGAGTATCTGTTATGTGCAAATATACAACTATATACATATCTAAGTATATATTTATATACTTGCATACATAAATATGTAAAGTTGAAATGGCTATTGTTCTAGAATCTTTTGTTAACCAACTATCTAACCGATTTGACTCGTTGGCGTTTGTTGTTGATTGTTTCAACAATGGCAGAAGCAGCAACAACAGCAGCTATCGATGTGTTTGTATATGCCCTTTGTATTGACATACTAATAGTACGCTCTTCAAACTATTTGACATGTGTACAAATAACTAAAACAATTCCAATTTCGGCTGTCAAATTGCGTTAATGCTTTAATGCTTTACTTGTCTTTCGTTTGCACAGTTGCGCTTATATAATAATAATAAGAATAATACCAACCAACCAAAATGATAATAAGAAATGCTGCCACCATTTGTACAAATATTTGGCGTTCCAAATACAAATCCATTTCGTATATTTCTTCAATAATAATAATATCTGTTTCTGTCAGTTTTCTTTTGTTAAACATGAAAGAATACATTACTTTTCGACAGGAAATTTCTCATTTGATGATGTCAAGGAGACATTTCAGAAAGTTTAATTTCAGTTTAGTTTTTTAGGTCATGTTCTTTGCTTTCTTAAAAAAAAACTTTGACAAGAAATTTTTCTGATATTTTTTTGAAGTCTCTGAATTTTTCATGCACTTAATAGCTATACTTTAGAAACAAGTTTGACGCTGAAACTTGTCTGGAAAAGTAGAGTTCTAAAATTAATTTTATTTAAAACTTAAAAATAATTTTTTTTGTTAATTTTTAATCATTTTTAATTTTAAAATATTTTTTTTTGAAAGAAAACTAACCACTTCACAAATTCATTAGTACAGTCGCTGCTAAAATATTATTAACAATTTTTTCTACAGAAATATGAAAACTCATTTTCGTTCCACTTATGTCAGCAACAACAATACGAGCAATAACAGCAAACGCAATGTGGTTTGTGGATTTCGTTTGTCAGCTCTGTTAAGAAGAAAAGTCAACAAGAAAAACAACAACAAATGAAAAGAAAGACAAAAACACCAACTGCGAAAAAAAAAAAAAATAAGAGAGACAGTTGTCAAGATAGATCAACACAACAACACGATCGGCAGACAATGTATTAAAGCCGAGAGAGCGAGAGAGAAAGAGAAAGACTTCAGGTTACCAAGAAACTAACAAAGCAAGAAAACAAACAACAACAAAAAAACCGCAGACGAAGAAAAACTGAAACAAGAGCAATAAGCCAACCGTCAGAGCCAAAGCCAAAGACAGAGTCAGAGCCCGACTCAAAAACTTAGCCAAGCCAAAAAGGCGGTCAACTTGACGCAGGAACATTCAGTCGAGCCGCGTTCGCCGAACGTTATAGACGTCTTCAGCTCTTACTTGTTGTCTGGCAGCAGCAGCAACACACAGACACGCAGACTAACCAGAAGGCAAGTCACAATCATACAAAGTAGCACAGACTCAGCGTTAACTGGTTACAGATACAAGATACAAGAGATTCGCACAGCAAAAAAAAAAAGTAAAAAGTGTGGCAATTAAGCCGGGTTCAGTTTGAAAGCAAAATAAAAACAACAACAACCACAAAAAAAGAACAAAAAAAGAAAGAGCGAAAAAGAACGGGAACGAAAGCCGAAATTTATAACAATTTGACACAAATTTAGTATTTAGAACATCTTTTGCGCCGGCGCACGTGTGTGTGTTCGTGTCTTACGCTCGTACGCGTGTATCTTTGTGCCCAAAAGGTCGTTTAACTTTGTTGTAGTGCAATTATTGACAAGTGTTTGTTGTTGTTGTGTGTCCTTACGCATAGTCGATGAGCCCAAACACTGACAAGCAATTCAAAATGAAAATGCGCGACATGGAGAACGCTTTCAAGTACAGACGGATACCATATCCCAAACGGTAAGTGTATCTAACTACTGTTAACTTAATTAACTCATTATTGGCAAAACACACACACGCACACACGCACACACTCACACACAGACAGACAGACAGACATGTAATTGTAGCAAAATGTACGTTAAGTCATTTGGGTTGATAGGTAATTAACCGGCAGAAAGCATAACTGCAAACACAGTGGCAGGCAAATTAATAACTGCGCTGTTGCAGTTGCAGTTAGAAAGACAGAGTGTCAGACAGACAGACAGCTAGCTAGATGGAAAGAGCGTGTGAGCGTATCTAAATGAAAGCAACGGCAGAAAATGCTGTACAAAAGCGTCAGACAAAGCAGGAAATGAAGATAACAAAAGTAATCATAAACGAGTTCGTACGCCGAACTTAAAGCATAGCAAAATTCCATATATTTACAACTAAAAAAGAAAACAAAAAAATTAACAAGAAATCAAGCAAATATAATCACCCAGTTTTGATTTAATTGCAAGTAAAGAAACCGGTAACAAATGCGTTTAATCGAAGGCATTGATCGAATGTGTTCAGGCAGGCAGTGAAAAATGTAACAAGAAAAATGCAACGCGGTAGAAACTTTGTGACATTTTGTGCTTCCAATGATGATCATCATCAACATTAGCAACAACAATAACATCATTAATGTCTGCATTTGTTCGCTGTGCGCTGGCAATCCTTGTATGGCCAATAAATGTACGAACATTCTCCAACATCTTTGGCTTCGAATCGGTTTCGGTCAAGTCCGCAACGCAAAATGTTTGCGCTTTTCGCTTAAAAACAACAAAAAACGCGCAATAACTTTCAATTTTTATAACAACGCACAACAACAACAACAACAAAAACAGCAACGCCAAAGTGGAGCAGCCGCAAAAGTAGTTTTGCTTCGCCTTCAATGCGAATATTGCGTTTAATTTGGTACATGAATGCAATTTGAAAAGTGAAGCGGATGTCGGTTGTCTGATGTACGAATCAAACAGCAAACCAACAGACCAACCGACTGACCAAACGTCTGTCTGGCTTTGTAACATCTTAGCCTGATTTTCTTTACAGCAAAGTCGACACATACACAAAAATCTTTGAATGTGTGCGCAAAATGTATCTAAGTATCTTGTAGTTACACGCATTTTACGCTTATCAGATACACAGCATGTTATACAATTTTTTGGCAGCGTTGTGTGTGTTCATTGCTTACCACTGTTCATTCATGGCCAGATAACGGGTCAATTACGCACACTCAATCATATAGACAGACAGACGTAAAGACAGATGGCTGTTCGACTCACGAAAGATGCCAACAACCACAACAATTTTCAAAAATAATAAAATAAATAATATTTTTGTATTCAACTATTTTTCTTTGTAATTTTGCTCCAGTTTAAATATTTGTATTTACAAGTGTTTATTTTTTTTTTTGGTTACGTTTCGTTTAGTTTCATTTTCGTAGCCAAATAAAGAATTTTCATTGCTCACACACACACACACACACACACACATAGATATTTTCAATTGTTCTCAACGCTCATATTTCATTTCTGTAGCAATTGCACCTCAGGCTTGGCCAAGAAATAACATTTTTCAAGTAACAACAACAACAAAAATTTTAACAAACACCAACTCACTCAAGTTGCAGCAAGTTTGCCCCAACTTGGCTCGATTCCGTTTTCATTTTTTTGTTGTTTTTTTGTTTCTTTGTTGATTTTGCCGTCTTAGCCCAAACTTGGGCTGCCTTGTTCTATGCTCGAGCTCTGGTCACTAACACACAAAATAATTTTATGCTGCATTGGCATGTTTGCCGTTGCTGTTGTTCATTTTCTTCAACTTTATTTAACGTTAGGCTCGCGTTTGTTCTTTCAAAGTCGAGCATACCAAGCAATGAAGAAAAATACAAAAAAAAATAAAAACAGCTTTGAGCATGTCTTTAAAGCACCGTCAGCTCATTAAGCGTATTCAAGTATAATTTTTGGTGCTTTTTTTTGTCTGTTGGTTCATTGTTGTGTAATGCAAGCGTTTCTTTTATTCTCAAGTTAAGAACACCAAAAAAGTAGAAGAAGAAAAAAAAACATCAAGTCACCTTAAAGTATTGAATCATTGAAGTGTTGCTCAAGGGCTTCAACGCCAACAACAATGACAACAAAAGCATGCACACATAATTGCATTATACTCAACTATTTCAAGTTGCCACAACCACCACCTTCAGCTCACCCACACTTTCTCACGCAGATACAAAACACTTTGTAATTATTTAACATGATTTAACATTTTTAAAAACTAAAATAATTAATTTGTTGTTGATTTTTGTTAATAATTATTTTTTTCTTCTTCTTCATTTATTTGTTTTAATCAATTGCATGTCAATCGCACAACGCATCCACTCATGCGTGCATTTCACTTCAAACCGTTTCGTACTTAATCATGCACGCATTCACTCATTACTTCATATATGTATATGTATGTATGTACTTGTGTGTAACAAGCATATAAGTCAGTCAGTCACTTAGTCAAAGACAATATGAAAAACAAAAATAAAAATGCGTATAATAAAAAATGCGTATTTGTTGTCAACTTTTTAATTGCATTTTATTGAAAGTTTGACATATGGAAACAAGCTATAATTTTTTTTTTCTTTATGGCGTTGTTATATATTAATAACATTTTCATCTTTTTATTTTAATCGAAAATACGTTAATGACAGCCAAGCCATACTGATCAATGTGTTTGCCGCCTTAGGGCATGGCACGATAACAACAACAAGCGACAAGCGCACGGACCTCATTATTTATTGTATTTGTTGGCCGTTAATTGATATTTATTAATTTAATTAATTATGACATAACACATATTTTTTTAATAATTTTCATTTTAATCAAAATCTCACGCTATAAAAATAAATTTAAAAAAAAATTTTATAAATAAATTATCGCCCATTTTCGTTTGTTAAATGCCTAAATAAACTATATATTATAAAATCGGACCTAATAAGCGAATAAATGGTTAATAATGTGGATGCCATTGTTGTCCTCTATGAGCAATTCGAACATACTCAAAAAATGTATAGAATTCAAGATAGAAAATAATTGAGGTCCTAATAATGATGTACAATTGTCATGTTTTCCCTATGTCTCTTATAGTTAATCTTTTCAAAATTGTTCTGAATGGTGGCAGAGGATCTTTTAAGTTATTTCTTCTACTGCTCAGCCAAAATACTCGTGGCAAATTCCAGTCTGGAGCCTCCAGATGATTATTAAGTATAATATCTCATATCCATAATGAAGCTGAATTTGCATGCATTCGATTTGGTATTTGTGTCATTTTTATAGCCCTAAGCCCCACTTTATGAATATTAATCTTTTGATTTCAGCAATCAATTTGTACTTTTACACAAATTGATAGTCTTTACTATAATTAGCTGATTTTTCTTTCACATGTACATGCACTTCTTTCACTTTTTAATAAAGTAGTACAACAAATGTTTATCATTGTAAGCCTTCAACTAATGAGAAGCTTAAAAGCCACTCTTGTTACCAGAAAACATTCAACTTTTGAACGGTTCATCATTACGGCTTACTTAATCAAAGTATACATAATATACGTCATTATAAAATCCAACGATGACAATGACTTTATTATGTATGTTGTATAGATTACAATCAATAAGTGATCGATCGTTGTATATTTTTATCTTTCATTTTATTTAAACATTTTTTTTTTAAATGAAAATAATTGAACGCAATAAAATTAATGGTCATAATGATTAAAAACTGAATGTTAATGCGAAAAAAACATGAAAAATTGAGTAATTTTTAGTGTGAGTTGGGAAAAAAAAATAAATTATGGCTTAGCCCGCTAAATAAATGAAATGCCGCCGGTGTTGGTCAACGTTGTTATTTGTTCGCAATGCGGCTTGTTGGCTTAAAGAATTGCATTGCATTATGCGAGGAGTTAAATGGCAAGATGAGTTCAACTATGACAAACATGCAAATTGAAAATGTGTGTTTTTTTTTCTTCTAAAAATAAGCCAACTATGACTGAGAAAATTTAACTTGTAGCTGTGTGTATGTGTGGGTAACGCAATGCTGAACAAAATATTCAACTAAGCGATGAGCAAACAAGTGAAAGCAACAAAAAAAATTTGCAACTGGTTAGCGCCTCACTTTAAACACCGAGTTATTCATCTCGAGTTCCCCCAAAAACGTGTCTCCGTCTGACACAAATACACAAAATGGCAGACAAAGACTTGAAGCTGAAATTTAAGCTGAGCTTAAGCAAAAATAGAAACAAAAACAAAGACAATAATGAGAGTCTCAGCATTTATGCTGAGTTTAATGCAAAGAAACGCTTGAAATTTGAAACTAAAATTGAATATCCAAAATGTTGGCGCTTGAGAAAGCGCAGCAGCAAGCAAGGCAAGGCAAGACCAAAAGAAAACTGACCTCATAAACGTTTGTTTTGGCTGCTTAGACAGATAGACAGTCTGACTGACAGACGCCCTGCAAGTCATTTGTTGTAACTAAAAACAGTTATGCACTTAAAACGCAAAGAAGATAATTGAATTCATGTAAACGAAGGCGAGTCAAAATATAATTTTGCACATTTCACAGCATTTTGAAAAAGTAAAACAAATGTCGGAAAACAAAAAATAACAACGTAGATTTTACATAAATAATTATGTGAAATCTGTGCACAAACATACACACAATACACGTGCACAAAATGTAAAAAAAAAAAAAAACTGAAGACAATTTTTGGGCAATATTAACACCCACGATGTCAAGCCTTGAGGGCAAACGAACTTAATTAAGTTGATTGCTTCTGAGCTCCACCCGCCGCTTTCAACAGCGAATTTGGTGCGCCCCAAAAAACGATTATCAAAATTCACATAATTATGTGAAATAAAAATACACAAAAATACAAAAAGCAGTGTATTTGGTTTGCAACATTAAATATACAACAAACAAACGCAAATATAATGAAAAAAAAAAATAATTTATAACAAAATCAAGTGAAACGCTTTCACTTAATGTACAAATATGGCTAGAAGATACAGATACATATACGCATGCCTGCGTGTCTGTGTAAACTGAAAGAAACAACAGACAACAACAAAGCGCGTAGCACATCACGGCACGTACCAAAAGTTAATAGCAAAAATAGCAAAAACGGAGCAAAAAAACAATAACAACCTAAACGGTCAAACGTAATCATTACCATCATTATAAGCATCATCATTATATCGTTACGGCTGAAGCTCATACTTCAGATTTAATCATTGCTCTTGCTTATATTACGAAACTATATTAGTTAGTTGTGCAGATTGTCCGTCCAACACACACAAATATGACCAAAGAAGCAATCAAAAAAATTACTTCCAACACCAAAAATTTCCTACTAAAACAGAAAGAAGAAAAAAAAAAAAAAATTCGCAAACACACAAAAAAAAGATTGTTTAAAAGTGAAATGTGTTATGTTGAATCACAATCACAGTCACAGTCATCACAATCATCATCATTGACGTTGACTGCGACGGCGACTGAGACTGCGACTGCGGCAACATTGCGTTGTTGGTAGCGCATCAAAAGCGAAAAGTCACTCGACCGAGTTGAGGACTGACGAGGGCGCGGCCGCTCGATTGCTTCAACATGACCACCATGACCAACCAACAGCAACAGCAGCAACAACAACAACACTCGACATGCCTAAAAGCCCAATTAGCACTCTACTGTACACGCGCTCTTGCAAGAAAAACTTACGCTTAAAAAAATTCAACACAAAGTTGTGTAAATGCAAAAAATGAACAGAGAAAAAAAAAAATAGAAAACAATACTTTTTTTTTTTTTTTGTTACAAATCGTTTAGAAACGAAATTCAGGTGCTAATTGTCGGCAATAATTGACGTGATTCCTTTTTTCGGCTACTCACGGCAAGTGTGCCAATTTTGCTTGAATATTCAAACCAGTGGCTTAGAAGAGATTCAAAAATTTGGATTAGACTAAAAAATTTCATACCAGAAGAATATACATATGACTTGCATTTGTATCTCGAGTAGAGTGCCAGAGCGGGACCGTTAGATCAGAAAATCTCTGGGCCTTATGACATGTATTAATAATTTATAGATTTCTAAAAAAATTTCCAAATGTATCCCATGACCTTATTCAGTCCCCTTTGCAAGTTTTTTAAAGTATCTTTAAATTTATTGAGAAACCCCCTTTCCAACTTTTCTTTGCTTGATTGAGCCTCTGATTGTAGCAACAAATTTTTAACTATTTTTAGACATTTTCCCACCTAAACGTCATGCCAACTATTACGGTCACTGATTTCTGTTTCGAAAATGTTGCTGAATGACCTCATACACTCTTGAAACGAAAATGTCGTTGGATTTTTGGATTTTTTTATTTTATTAATTATAATTTCTTTGATTTTATAACATGAGACAAGTGAAAAGCTTTCACCGTATAGAAAATTCACAATTAGTAACTTTGCAAATTTATGCCATGTACGAACAAGCATGAAAAGACCGCCCACCCGCAAGTAATAAACATAAATCTCAAGATTTGTTCATGAAATACTTTTCTTTGACACTTCTGCTTCTTCCACCAATGATTTTGGGTGTTTGTCTTTACCAAAACGTATTGTATTTTTCTCTTTTTGATTTCATCTATTCGACATAACTTATTTGTCTAAGCGAAACATGTTTTGGTCATAAAATGAATGCGGCACGTAAATTTGCTTTGTAGTAAAAGTACTTCTTTCGTCTTTTTATCTATTTGCTCTAAGTTCAAGTGGAGGTGTCATCTTCAACTTGGCTTTCTACGTGCATCGTCGTTGTCGTCGTCACAGTCGTCAATGAACAACGAAATAAATAAATCAGCAACTGAGCAGATTTCAATAATGAATACTGAAATTTTTACAACTGTTGTGATGAATTTTTTATTTGATTTTTATGAAAACATAAAACAAATTTTCTCTCAAAATTTCAATGGCATGAAAATTACCGTAGATAGTGTGTTGTTACCACTTGAGTGCTGATTTTAGAAAATAATGACGCTATTGGAAAAGTTTCTGGAATTAAATTTTTTAATAGCCACAAATGAGAAAGGCAACAAAAGTCTTATAGCAAACAATCACAAACCTGACTTAGAATTGCCAACTAGAAGAAAAAATTGCACATGAAAAACTTGTTTTCGTTTATGCGCGTTTGTGCGCTTGGTGCTTGTGTTGCATGCAACAACAGCAGCAGCAACATGCAACTCACAGCAATTGTTGTGCTTGCCATTGTGGCTGCTTTTTGTTTCTCTCTCCGTGTGTGTGTTTGTGTGTGTGTGCATGAATGTTGTGCGATCGATGTCAACGGCCAGGCAAACAACTCCGTCCGCCCCAACTTGCCTTTTGACTTGCCGTGACTCAAAGCTCAACTCTGTTGGCCAAAACTTGTATTTTTTTTTATTTTTATTGAAACTGTAACAAAATGCGCACGACAATTGTGTTGGCTTAATTTTTTTTTTTTAATTTTTTTGACTTAGTTCAAATATGATGTAATTTAGAAAAATAGCAACTACGCTGAGATATTGTATCGTCGTAGGTGCCCCAATCAGCGCTGAAAACGCTTCAAGTCGTGCGGCTGCTGGTTGCGCATGTGCGATTTTCGACTTGCCTTGCTGCAAGTGAACCAAGTCGATTGGCGACTTGCCTCCATTATAAATATTTTTCTCTCTATTTTATTTTTTTTGTTTGTACTATAATTGCCACTGCACTGACAATTAGTTTTATCTTAAGTTTATCTGAAAAATTGTTGTTTTATTTTTTTTATGGGCGCACAAAAATTGCTATGTGGGTTTTTTTCTATTTTTTTAAATTATGACTCTTATGGCAAGGCATTTGGCTTTTTGGCGCCCGAAAGCATTTGTAAACTGCAAATATGCCAAAAGAGACAAATTTTATAATTAACACAAAAATGTACTAAAAATTCTTTAAGAAAATATTCATTGAAGTTGTAACTTTCAAATTTTTTTGGTAGTTTATTAGCACTAGTCTAACCCTGCTCTTCCAGATGTAGTTTAACCCCTCCAAAGTTCTCTCTTCAATTTTCTGGAGCACAAATTTACCTTGTCCAATCTTCTCTACATTTACTCTATTCAACCATAAATTAAAACAACAACTTTAATCATATAAATATATATACAAACTAAAAAAACCTCCTCTCTCATAACAAACGATCAGTTCGTAAATAAAAACATG
This sequence comes from Phortica okadai, assembly GCA_034638295.1. Taxonomy (NCBI): domain Eukaryota; kingdom Metazoa; phylum Arthropoda; class Insecta; order Diptera; family Drosophilidae; genus Phortica; species Phortica okadai. The sequence goes on from CM067852.1 coordinate 1,292,358, forward strand.
CCTATAACCTTTCTTATGAATAAATGTGTTAACATACACATTTTTACGTCTTTTCATTCTGTGGTTCAAAATTTATGCCAACTAACCGTACAGACATTCCTCCTTATTATAAAAACAATGCGGATTTTAAAAGATAGTCACTAATAATAGTAGCTTTGACCATAGTTTAAATACAATTTCCTTCAGCAATTGAAAATACCAACAACCACGCCTTAATTTCAGCTTTCCTTTTTTTTCTTTCTTTGAAATGACAAACAGACAGACAAATCCTTTCATTTTATTTTACCATACTGTTTGAACAAATCGTAAAAAGGAGTAACAAAATCAATTGAATTGCTGCCACATTTAGACCGCTCTTGAATCGAACGTTATTAAACTAATTAGATCAATTTTGTGAAAGTACAAATTGTTGCAGCAATTGGCACACAACTCCCCAGAGCGACGACTGATGCTAGCGAGCGAACAACATAACATAAAAAAAACGCTCTAAAACAATTTCAATGGATAAGGAAGAAATAGAAAAACGTGGAAAAAAGTGCCAAGCACACAAAATTGTTACTTATTTTATGCCATTTTCAACACCATTAACCCGTTTGCAAGGCGCCGATGAGGGCGTGATAAGCAAAGTAAGAAAAAATACACCAAATTGTTGTTGCTTAAACTGAGGTAATTTTTAAATTAAAATTTGAGCTTTGCATGCCTTGAGCGCCTGCGGGAATTTTGCTGGCATTTGGCAGCCATCATTCATCGTAAGCTAACAGGCTGCCGAAAAAAATAACAAAAAAAAAAAAAAAAAATAAAAAAGAGAAATAAATATATACACACATATGTATGTATCTTTTACTTGGTAGTCTTGTGAAATTCTAGAAATAAAAATATATACGAAACATACAAGCAACAATGCGTGCATCACGTGCACGGTAACACATTTCAACGATTTATTATTGAAAAATATAACGAGATTTATGATTTCGATAGCGCGCGATACGTATACAATTGAGCAAAGTAGGACGTAGGATGGTTCGTTGGCTGCTTGGCTGACTGGCTGGCTGGAAGAAGAAGGTCATGAAAGATGGCCAAAATGAACGTGCAGCAGTTGCTGTCACCGCCGACGCCGACGCCGCTGCTGCTACTACATGCCACTTGGTCATGAGCCACTGACTGAATGTGGCATCATTAAAATCTATTTTGAGTTAAATCAACGTGCAAGACAACCTTTTTCTTTTTTTCTGCTTTGCTTTGCTTTTCTACGAACGAACAAACGATCGAAGCACGATGATGAGCCACTGAGCCCCTTCCCCCTTAACCCAGCCAATAGCAACTATACGGGTTATAACCAATAATCATTTTATTAGCTACTATTCAACATTAATCAAGCAATTTCCAAAAGGACCCAAACACATACAACAAACTTGAGGCATGATTTGGCAAAAAAAAATCGTCAAAAAATTTCAAAATCAAAATAAGAAACTATAAAAATTGAAAATGTTGCATTAAGCAGTGGCAGCAAAAGCAACAACAGCTTTAGATACGACACGTTCACTTACAGAAATTACAGCATTTTCATCTGTGTGGCACATGTGCGTAAAATTTGTGCAACTGAAGCTTCTCTAATCTATTACACCAAAAAAAGAAACCAGTAAGGACGCTATAATCAAGTATACTTGACAGTAAAATACCCTACAAGCGGAATCACTACCAAGAGAAGGACAAACCATGTGAGAACCAACGGACAGCAACATCAACTCGTCTTATCATCCTGATCAAGAATATATACACTTTTTAGAATCTTTCTTCTCTCCTTAATTTTGCTATTAAAACAAACTTTATATACCCCGAAACACTTTATGTGTAGGGTATAAAAACTTCAGCTGATATTACTAGCAACAACAACAAAATAGACAGCCAGCCAGCTAGTTGTTGTTTTTGGCCACTGTTGGCCAAAGTCGTGCTTAGTAGGACGTCTTTTAATTTACGTGGCGTGTGTGCAACAAGCTCAGTAGTCGTGGTGTGTAATCAAAGCGCCACACACACACTCTCAGACACACTGAGTGAAACTTGCAACAATTTTAAACTGATTTTTGAGTTGCTGCCAACGTCGTCTATGATGATTATAATGATAATAATGTTGTTGTTGTTGTGGATGATGATGATGACAGAGTGCAAGCAGCTGTCAAGCATTTAAATGACAAGAAAACTGCCGTTGCACCATTTTGTATAACATTAAAAGCTCAGTCGACACTCACCACCTGACAGGCTGACAGACGGACGGAGAGACAGACGGACTGATTGTGTTGTTTAACTCCTCAGACAGGCTCAAAGCAAAAAGAGTTTTTTTTTTTTTAATTTCCCTCCTCTTACAACAACTGTTACATTCAAGACAAGATTGTCACACCGACGCTGACGCTGACGCTCCATTCAAATTGATGTCAACAGTGTAACGTAAAAACGCTAAAAACAAAGCTCAATCTGCATTGCACTAAAGCAACCATTTTATTGTACACAAGCACGAGCACACACAACACAACAAAACACGCCTTAGCGTGCATATCCAGGCCTGGGTTGTTTGTTGCAACAACAGCAACAACTCCTGACTAAGTTTGAGCCTGAGCTGAGCTGAGCCTGTGCGAAAAAGTGGGTCGCCAAACGAGTTCGTTCATTGCAAAGCGCACTGTGCGACACAGAAAGCTGTTGTTGTTGTTGTTGCTATTGTTGTTGTTGTTTGCCTATTTCGCTTGAAACGACGTTGTGCGTTATAAACTATCCTGTGGGACAATGTACATGTTGTTGCTTATTGCTTTTGTTGTTGCTCTTGCTGCTCTTGGTGCTTTTTATTTTCAGTGTAGGCGTGGTTGACTTGCGCAAAGTATTGAATAAATGCTTAGTTGCCGATGGCTGATAGCTTCTGCTTCTGCTGCTGCTGCTATTGCTGTTGTTGCTTTGCGCTAGAAATCAACGAAATTAATTTTTTATATCCATGAGGATTTCGATTTTCATTTGAACTTTTGTTGCTGCTCAGCTCAGCTCAGCTCGGCACAACTTTAACGTGGCACAGTTGGCAGTTGTGTCAATGTGCCGTTTTCACGCTTTTCATTTTGTACGCTTCAATTTCTTAGAAAATTCATTAAGCAATTTCCTTTTCATGTTATAACTATACGATGTCTGTGTGTGTGTGTGTGTGTGTGTGTTTGACATAAACATCAAGCAAAGTTTAACAAGTTTAATTTTGATTTCACTTTTAGAATTCATTCAATTTGTGAAAAGCTTTAGATTAGTACATTAAAATAGTTATGACATCTTTGTGTTGTTAAGCCAAGTGCAGATAAACGACAAGAAAGGCATTTAAATTAAGCAAATTCAATTTATATATGACATACGAGTCTCTAGAAACTCTCAATGAAGCGTATAAATTAATGCAAATTATAACAAATTAAATTAAATTTAGATAAAACTTTTTCCTATCCCACAAAATATTTATAAAAAAAATCATACATCAAATAAACGTCGACAAACACAAACACTATAAAATACTTAAGAACACTTTTTCTCATTTTATGGACAATGACTTCATTTCCTTTCCAATTTACAACTGACAACACAATCAAGACATGCAACCGCACATCAAAGGAAGCTCTAGAACAAAAGAAATTGTAACTGTTAAAGAAAAACTCCTTTACTTAGCATGAAAATGAAATGGAAAAAAGGAAGCGTGGCGTGAGAAAAGACGGCAAGGAAACCGGAATTATGTCTCTGTTTAGTAGAAGAGTTACCGATGGGTTATATTGCACTGACACTCACAGTCGTCTCTCTAAGTTAGACTAGATATCTCTTTTTCTAACATGCTCATATATCCAGCACGGCAAGCATGTTGATAATGATGATGATGATTGTACGATTGTATGTCAACTACTTCCCTTTTGAGACGTGTTGCTGTTGTTGTTGCTGTCTGTAAATTGTCGCCTGTGTCAGAAACATATGTGAAAATGCCTTCAGCCAAATGCTAAACTATCAAAGATAAACTAAGTTGGTTGGTTGGCTGGGCGTGGTGTGGTGTGCCATAAGGTGTGCCTAGCATAGGTGAAAGAAAAGTGAAAAGGAGCAAAAATAAAAAAAAAATCAACAGGAAAGCAGTTTTGCGACAAATGCAATTTACTTAAAACTTTTCCGTTTCCTTTAAAAGTTTAAGAAGATGTTGTTGTTGGCGCTACCAATGACGCTGACGATGACGCTGACAACGACGATGAAGTTAACGCTGTTGGAAAAGCTTTTGCATACCGCAATGGCATGCTGCTCAGTTACTGCTGACGCCGCATGCATTATTGTTTGACTTGCCAACAAGGTTCTTCTTCGTCGTCTTAACCTTTGTTGTTGCATGTTGCCCGCTTGCTTCAAATGTTAATAACATTTTGTACTAGTAAGCAACAACAACAACAACAGCAGCACGACACACATGCTTACTTAATTCAACTCAGACTAACTTCAACTGAACTGAACTCAACTCGACGCAACGCAACGCATCTCAACGCATCGCTACTCAACTTGCGTTTTAGTTCCTTAACGAGCTCATCCTTGTTTGAGGCAAGACTGCTGCTGCTTCTTCTTCTTCGTTTGCCAACGTCTTGCCTTGACTGTTATCATTATTATCATCGTCGTCGCATGCATTCATGCTACTATGCCCTTTTGCTGCAGGTGATTTTAATGCTGCTCCCTGCCCCCTGCTGCTGCTCCTCCTTCTGCTGCCGCTGTTGCAGAAACTTTTACTACTTTACGCTGTCATTTGTGGCATTGCAATTAATTTTTGGTGTTTGCAACTTACACATTTTGATCGCACGTCCTCACATATGTCAGCTCCTCTCTCTCTCTCTTCTCTTCGGCGTAGTTATGGGCGTCGCACAACAACAACAGCATACATGCGCTAATTTCTGATTTCTTCGAAAACAAAGTTCATCTTCTTCTTCCTCTACTACTAATATCAGAGCGCGGTTTTTCATTTAACGCTCAAGTGTGCTCAACTTGCCACATTGCTGTTGCATGCTGCCGGCTTTTGGGCACAGCCCAACCCCACGGCTTCTTGTTATACAGCGCAGGTTTTTGTGCTTTTATCGGATCACGCTTTATATTAGATTTCTTACATGTTGACGACAAATATGTTTTGTACAACGACAACATCGACGATGATGGCAACAACGTCGCCGACAAAGTTAAGTAAAAAAGCCATAAACTAAATTTACTCAACGTGTTGAAAATTCATTAAATTTCATGATGGCATCAAAAGATACAGGCGAACCGAACAACAACAAAATAAATATAAAAAAAAGTGCACTGCGCACTTCATTCCTTATCAACATTGTTTCTTTTTCCAATCCTCTACTATTTTATTAAATTGCTTGCCTGTTTCCAAAAACGCGTCGACTTCATCAGCTTGTCATGTGATCGGTTTAAGAGAACTAATTGTATATTTAATTGCAACACAATTGAAATTCAATGTTAGTGCTTAAATAGCTGTTTGAGATTCTTTCACACGTTTGTGGCATTTTCAAACATTTAAGAAAGTTTATTATGTCAATTCGAAAGTTTGGGCCACAAGAGTTATTTTTAGAAGAAAAAAAAAAGTAAAAGTTTGAAGGAAAATCAAAACTCAAGTTCAAAGTAATTTATTTCAACTTTTAAAAGGAAGTTTTTGTTTTATTTATCTTCGTTAAGCTTTGCGCTTATAAAAGATGTTCAATGCAAAAAGTGTTCAATACATTTAATTTTATCCAAAAAAAAAAAAATACGACTTTACAAAAAATAGGTAACAATTTCAATTGCACAAAAATTAATGCCATATTTAATCTGCTATTTAAAGTGATAAAATCATTGTATCTAAAAATAACAATCGAAATAATTATGCACCATTTAGATTTGTATCGTATGAGTAAACTATTTAACGCATTATGACACTGCATAATGATGATTTATGAACAAACAACAACTACAACAATAACACAACAACAAAGCAAAAATTTTTGTTAATTGCCTAAAACGGTACTGAGTAACTCAGTGATTGCCTACAACGGCATAAAATTCTAGATAATTGACAATTTTACTGTATAAACATACAAAAACAAAACAAATGCCAATTAGAGTGTTAACACAACTCACACAAGCACGACAATTGTGTAGTAACAGCAACAACAACAACAAAAACAACAGTAATAGTAACAGTAGCTGTAGAGTAATAGTAGAGTAACAACAAAAACAAATGCAGTCGTCGACACTTTGTAGTTAACATCAACATAATCATCAACATCATTACAACTATAATATACAATAGTATCTATGGAATGAAGATACTAAGCGAGTCAGAAAACAAAACTAACAACAGTCAAACAGACAACAAAACAAGCAAGCAAGCAAGCAAACTAACAACAAAAAGATACAACCAAATAGAGTGCAACTCTAAATGAATGAACATCGGAATATGTATGAATGTATGAATGAATGTGCGCCTGGTTAGGATAAAAAGTGCATGTTAAACATACATAACCATGCAACATTGTTGCATGCGCTTAGCTTTATGCAGATCTGTAACCAACCACACACACATACATTCATACATATTTGTATCTATGCTTGCATAAAGTCGAGCAAACAACTTCAAGTTGAAACAAATACTTTAATACCTCAAAATGATGTGTTGTATGTTTTGTGTTCAGTTCAAAGGCATTTGGTTAAAAGTGCTGTTGTTGTTCTTGTTTTTGTTGTTGTTGGTGTGTGTTTTTGCTGTCATCAGCCATCAGCAGGTCATAAGTGCATAAAGTTTGTAACAACTTTTGTTAGTAACGTCGTCATCATCATCAGCATCGTTGGCGTCGTCCTCGTCGACAAGAGTGAAGTTAACTCGAGTCAAGTTGAATGGCGTAATGTCGATTGAAGTGAAGCGCATAATAATTTTGTCCATATAACACACAGTCAAGTGTTAAAATTCACATTTATGTGCTTGTGTGTGTGTGTGTGTTTGGCACAAACTATTTTCTGCTACCGTTGATGCATTAAAGCAACAACGTGGGCGTCGACACTTACTTATGGCAACTATATGTGTGCAACTCAACATTTTACAACATAATTACACGTGTGATAGTATAAAAAAAAATATATAAAAATACAAACTGACAAGAAGGTAGACAGACAGCTAGAAAGATTGTCAAAAACAAGCACACTATTTTGGCTGATGAGCGTTTGTGGCTGTCAAAGTGCATAAAGCGACACACAGACACATATAAAATAAAATAATGGTAGTGACTTTTAATTAAGCAACGACGAATATAAAAGAAAAAGTCGTAAAGACAACTTCATACAAAACCAAAAATGATGTCTTGACTACATTAATTTTGCACAAACTTTTCAAACATGAGTTTTCGACCACAAAAATGTTTGTTGTTGTTGTTGGTTGCATGCCCTGTTAAAATGAGCAACAAAATGTCATTGTAGCTAAAAGTCGATAATGATGAAGTTGTTAGCAAGATTGACACTCTTATTCAACGACCATGACTGTGATGACGATGATGATATTGATATACCAAGCGAGCATTGAAAGCTTAAAAAAAAATGCAACACTAAAAACATTTGCTCAATATTGAATGTTAGACAAACTCAACAAAAGTACAGACTTATTGAATGATTGAATGACTGACTGACTGACTGACAGACCGACAGCCATGCACAACAACTGACATCATCATCAAAACTTCAACATCATCATCGTCAAAGCAAAGACTTCGTCAACGTCATCGTTCGACAATGCTTCACACAACAACAACAACAACAACAGCAAATCGAAAGCATTTCAGTTTATTTCTTGTTGTTGTTATTCCTCTGCACTACATTGCTCGACTCTGTTGGCATTGTTGTTAATAATGATGATGATGATGATCGCAAAACAATTTGTCGCAGATATCACTTTAAATTCGCCACGCACTCTGATTTTATAAAACATTTCGAAAGAAGAAAAAAAAAGCGCAATTTTTGTTATTGTATGAAAAGTGTGGAAATGAAAAAAATTTATCATTTTATCTCAAGAAGAAAGTTGCTGTTAATTAGAAAAATTAATGAAAACCCATAAGAAAAGCCGAAACTAATTTTTTATAGTGGTTGACTTATTATAAGATTTCACCCAATCAATGAAAATAAAAAATTAGATTTACACATAACCGAAACGAATTTCGTAATCTTAAAATCTCCTTAAACTATTCTATAAATTTATATCTTTATATTTATAAGAACATACAAATTTTCTAATACTTGCAAAATTTCTTAAGGAAAAACAAAAACAAGACAACTCGAAACTCATGCAAATCAAGCGAAAGTTTACTGTGGGAAAGTTACTTTAAAAGAAAATCTATTTCCGTAAAACATTTGAAGTACGCTTGATCCAATCAGAAAAACCATCACACTTGAGCTTTTCCATTAACTATCTTTAAAAGTGGCTGTCAAAAAACCGAAGCACTTCACTTCAATTCACACATATATCGCGAGCGAGAAAGCCTTTAGCAATCTGAGAGACATGAATACCTGCTATACGGCATGTATATCGACCATTAACACGCTTGCAAAATCTATTTTTGTGCCAATAATAAAATTTTCTGTCGATTTTCCCACACTCACACAACACACTCGGTCAGCAACAAGCATCAATACGCATGCAAGGCAAGGCAAGGCAGTCGACAGTCAGGCAGTCAGCATAGATACTCAGCTGTGAATTTAACAATCATAGGCCAGGGCAGGCCAGGCTATGCCACACCATGGCAAGCACATTGCCATCAAATCACACAAATGGCATGTATAAAACTACAGATACAGATACAACATGCCATATAAAAGTTGTTGAAGATATACACAGAAATACAGAAACAGATACACAGATACACTATGGTATATTGTAGTTAGTTAGTTAGTTAGTGAGTGAGTAAGTGAATTGCAGTCATGAATGTGTTTGCCATTATACTCATTCACGCTGCGTTCAGTACAAGTTTCGTTACGTTTCATGCCGCTTCGTCTTACTTTGGTTACGTTTGTTTTTGTTTTTGTATGGCTCGGTTTGGTTTAGTTTGGTTTGGTTTGGTTTGATTCAAAAGCAAGTAATCGACAACTAAACTAAAAACAGTTTTTATGAGATCACGTTCTATTAGATACGTGAAATATTTCAACGAGCAACCAACAACATATACAACGAAACAAAATGACTGACTTATGTATCTATGTAGCATTGGTTCGTTGGCTGGTTGGTTGGTTGGATGCTTGACTGCCAACCTGGTTAGATACTTTGAAGCAATTCGTAGACATATGGTTTGGCACGCTTGACTAAGTAGCTGGTACGTTTATTGGTTAGAGATATTTTCTTTCTCTCTTTCTCTCTCTGTGTTATGGACAGGACAAAGTGGCATTGGTCTGGGTGGCCGCTCTGCTACATTTTATCGTTGTTTGACGGCATTGGTCATGTCTGTGCGTGTTTAACGCTTACTAACGTTCACTAACAAGCATTAATGTATTTCAAAATGCAATTTATGCGTAGCTTTTCAAAACTTTTCTCTAAAAAAAAAAAAAAAAACGAATGCAAATTGTTTTTGCACGCTTTTTTGCGCTGCATTCAAATTATCTTCTAACACGTTAAGTATTCAAAGTCATTAACATGTTCGTATGCTTATTATTTCATCTCAATTTAATATATATAATTTTTTTTTTTTTTCTTTAAATTAATTAATTTTGTTTTAAAGTTTTCGTGGTGTTGTTATACATTTTTTTTTTTCTTTCAGTGTAGCAAAATGTTGCGCACAGTTATTTTTAATAGAAAACTTGTCTTGCTAAAGTGCAGAACAGAAGTAAAACAAAAAAAAAAAACTAGGCCAATTATTCGTAATTAAATTGTTAACGTGCTTTGCTGCTAAGGAAAAAAAGTTGTAGTTGAGTTTTTACTTCATTCAAATTAAAACTAACAAAAAAAAAATAAAATAAATAAAAATACATGAAATACTTTGACTTGATTTTCTAATGCTTAATCAACAAAGTTTAAACAGCTAAAGACTTTAGTGTTTGCCTTGTTGTTGTTGTTGCGATGATGAAGTGATTTAAACTAAAACAAAACTAAAAGGAAATAGAAAAAGATTCGAGGCCGTAAAGATTTCTTTGATTGCATGTTAGAACTTTTAGATTGTTCAAAATGCTTTGAAATTCTTCAATTTACTTAACTAAGACTCATTTATTGTTTTATGTTTAGCATAGAACTCTTGTAACTTTACTTACCCAGTCAAAAGATTTGATTTGATGATGCACATTGATCAAATATTGGTATGATTTACGAAAAAATAATGACATTAACTTGATTTGTAGACCAGGTTGAAATAATTTAGAAAAGTTTGATTAATTAATCAGTAGGTCGTTCGGAAGTAATCTTCTAAGACGTTGTATTTAGCACTGAAATAAAATAAGAGAAAAAATAAAATTTTTAAACAAAAGAAATACTTTTGAAAATTTTAAAATTAAATGAATTGAAAATTTGTCAAGAAACACAACTTACAACAAAAAATAGTTTAAAAAAAATACAACAAAAAAAATATTGACCATGAAGCGTAAAAACAGCTCATGGCCACAGGAACAGCAGCAATTTGCACTTGAATATATACGAGTAATATTATCAACGCCACAAAAAATAAGATACATGCTTACACATTAAGATAAAAAGCCATCTTTAAGTGCAAAACTAAAACATAATCATATTTTGAAGCGCTCGTAGAAAGTTGTATAATCTAAAGTTGGGCGTGTATGTGAATTTTTACGCAATTGTTGTTTATGCACATGTGACTGCGATACTCTGTGCTTTTATTTTCTTTTCGATTGTATAAGTAACAAAACAAAGAAGAAGATACAAACAACAACAGTAACCAAAACAAAACAAAGTAACTAAAATACAGAAAATAAAAATTAAAACAACAATTTTATGCTCATGGTTGCATGCCATGAGTCGTCAACACGCTGTAGGAGTTCAGCGTTGGCGGCACATGGCTTAATTGAAGTATGCCTCATAGACTAAAATAAAGGAAAACACAAAAAAAAAAAAATAATAATATTAATACGCAACGTAATGCAAAAAAATAAAATGTCGAAAAAAAATTTAATAATACAGCAAAAATATTTTGTGTTTATTTTAATTTACAAATGTTATGCCACCTTTTGAACTATATTTTATGCGACGCTACAATTTTTTTCAGTTTTATTTTTTTTTTTTGGCAAACATACAGATACATTTCATGCTGTTAGGTACACTCTGCATACCCTATAGTTTTTTTTTTTATGTGCATAAAATTAAAAACAACAAAATGATTAACGGCTTTTGGCTTTTAGTGATTGCAACAAGTTTTCTTAAGTTCGAGAATATTAATAAATTTATATTAAACTTGTATTTCTGGTGATCAAGTAGTTATCTTTAATCAATACCAACAACAAAAGCGGCAAAATGGTGTTGACATTTATTTAATAGTCAGCTAAACAGGACTTAAATGATAAATACAAATTTATTTATTTATTATAAAACACTCACGAACGTTGCAGGGCATTGAAAGTCTCTTAAAGACCGCCGTACATATTTTCTCATTATTATTGTTGTATTTTTTTATTTCTTGCTTTTATTTGTATTTATTATTATTTTAATTTTTTGTTTTTCAAGTGTATGGTAGTAACAACAAAGACAAATGTCGCCCGCTTTGAGTTTACTTCGTTTCGCTGCTGATGGCGCACCATTTAAAAACGCATCAGCAGCATTTATTTTTTACGCCAAGCACAGCCGAAACAAATAAAAAAAAGCCCAAAAGAAAAACTCACCGCCAAAGCAAATAAATAATGTAAAGTTAAGAAAAAACTACATTTAAACAAAATAATTGTCATATTTTTTACGCTGCTGATTTTTACTACAGTGCGTATACAAAAAATGTATACAGTCAGTCGGAAAAGTTTACGTACACTCAGCCTTTTTGGTAAACAATAACTAAAAATTGTATAGCATTCTTCTTATTTGACTTTATATTGAAAGAAGTTGTAATAAAATTAATAAAAACAATGTAACAAAAATGTATACGTAAACTTTTTTGACTGACTGTAAATGCAAATTTTTATTAAAATAAAAAATTTGCTCACCGCTACGGCTACTCTGTGTGGGAAAACAACAATGACAATAAGAAAATTAAATATAAATAATATAAACAATGCGTAGGCTCAACTTTAACTCATTTAAGTTATTATAAGTTGTTGCAAGTGGTGAAAGAGTTGACCTTTGTTGACAAGTGTAATTGCAACATGCGCGCGTTGACTAATCTTCGCGATTGGAATGGTACATCAATCATAAGAAATATTCGTTGAACTTCAGCTGTAAAAATAGCAAAAGATAAAAATTATATCTTCAGGCCATTTGCCAAACCACCAAGCAAACAGAACTAGACAATTCTCGTATATACGCTGACTTATTATGCTTTCACAAAATGTCTTCGCAAAGATACTTTGCCGTTCATTGAACTCGCATAAATTTCGCGCTTGATTAAGGAGAAAAAAATTCACAAAAAATGTAAAAGAATTATTCAAATTAAATCTTTATATAACACACCAAGCGCTTCTTTCGAATTTTGTATATTTAATAAGTCAAAGTCATCGAATTGACCTGAGGGCAAGCAAAGCGAACGTTAACGATTTATTGACAAGCAGCCAAGCAACCAGTCTTGTGTAAAAAAATAGCTGAGTTATGTCATGAGTACCATGCTCTGCCGGCAAGTAGAAAAATAACCGCTAATGAGCTAAAAAAAAAATGAAGAATAATACCAGTTAAGCAAAACCATATTCGAAAAGAACTTTTGCTAATGTCATGCGCTTATTCGATATGCGATTTGCTTAGCTTTGATTCTAGCGCTTTCGACTCTGGTCTTCTTTTTCAACCTTTTTCTTTTGCTATTTCGGACCGACACACACACTCAAAGAAAGAATGTTTTACGCCAACGGCATTTTCAACTTCAAAGTCAACAAAAAAAACAGAAATAAAGCAAACCAAGTTCTTGGCCGGCATGACTTGACGTGACTTCAGTTGACTTGAGTTGAGTTCAAAAACAACTTGGTTCAGCATGAGTTCAAACACCTTCAAAATTATGAAATGAGCAGCAACACGGCAAAGCACAGCTCAGCTCAGCACAGCACACCAATCAGGCAGCCAACATTGATTAATGCAAAAAGACTTTAATAACATTTTGCCGAAAATTACATTGATTCGCGTTTGCACAGCACGCAAAGCCAAGCCATGCCAAGCCATACCATCAAAGCCATAAAAGCCAATTTATATTTCTTATTGGCGATTGCAAAATGTATCTATGTTTGTATATATATATGTACATATGTAATGGATGTTTGTACATGTCGATGTCGAAATGCATGCTTTGCAAATAAATTTCTAATACGCGCTCAATTTGTTGCGCCAGCTTATAAATCGGATCTAGTTACATAATCGCTCATTAACTAACATATTAAATTTCGAATCATTGCAATGATTGAACAAATGCGCTTGCAATTGTTGCCATTATCGTTGACGTTATCGTTGTTATAGCTACTGTCGTTGTTGTTGTTGTTGTTATTGTTGCTACCGACAATTGTCATTACTTTTACGGTTTAGTTTGTTTATAATGTGTTGTTGTTGCTACGTTTAAACACGTTTGAAAATTTGCTGTAATTTAATTTAAATTATTTTCTCTTTCAGCTCATTTGCTTGCACACCAAGCTTATGTAGCCAAAAAAAAAAAATTATATACACACCAGGAAATTTTCTTTCTATCTTTTTTTTTTTCTTGATATTTTTGATTAGGCACAGCAGCCACATTTGTTTTATTACAATGAAAAACAGCACAACATGAAATTCTAATTAGATGCGCTCAAGAAAACAAAAACAAAAATCATAAAATGAGACAAAAAGGCCGCGGGAAAAAGTTCAAAGTTCAAATTGCTGGTCATTTTAAAAGTTCAACGCTTAATTTTCTTGTGTTTTGAGAATTGTAAGAAAACAAACAAAAAATAAAAAAATATACAGGAAATGGTTTTGTTATTATTGTAATATGAAGGGCCGAATTTACGAAATTGAATCTTCGACCAACAATTTCATTAAACTCAAATTGTAAATTAACCTAAAAGAGCCTCAGACTCAAAAAGTATCTTACATAGTAAGAGCTCCCAATTAAATGATCTGTGGAATAAACATATCTATAAAAATGTCTCTATCCCAACATTCCCATTCATCTGTCAGACTACCAGACTATCTATTTATCAGTTCCCGCTCTATCGATATATCTTTCTAGTTATCTAAATCAACTCTCAAAGGACGCATAAAATTATTTTTCCCCCAAAATACAAGCAAAACTTGTAAATTTCTTTCTTGACTTTCCTGCTCCCCAAGCAATGCTGCTCGCCTAACAAGTATCAATTGCGTTAAATTTCTTAGAACTCTAATGGGCTTTGCCTAACACGGCATTGCTATATTCCCAAATCAACGTCAATTTCATGGCTAAAACTAACTTGAAAGAAATACGTTGCTGATTTTGTTAAGCTTAAGGCAAATTTATTTGCGCATAACTCCCTAAAGCAAAGCGTCACGATTGCTGCCTACCTAGAATCAAACAATAGCAGCAGAAAAGAAGAAAACAAATAGGAGCCACAAACTACACGCTAAAATTTCACTAATGGCTCACGTAGAACTCATAGAACATTCCTGTAACGCGTCTCATCTACAAACATCATTATGATCAACACCATCATCATTGTCATTGTCAACGTCAAGACTAAACTAAACTAAAGTCAGCAAAAAGTATCCCAATGGACCAGCGACGAACTGCGACTGCACTGGTGACTATTATAAGAAACCTTGCAAGAGACCTAAGAATGACAAAAAAAAATACAAAATTGTTCTGCCAAAAAAAAAAAAAAATTACTTATTCCAAAAAAGCAAAAACGTTGAAAAAAAGAATCATGGTCGCAGTCACGTAAAATTATTTTAATAATCACATAACTTTGGCATTTACACATCTCAATGGGAGTACAGAGCAACAACAACACAGGGGAAGTGACTAAAAGTAAGGAAACGAAAAATAAACGTTAGAAATAGTAAAGCGCAAAAGCGAGTGAGAGAGAGAGTGCGAAGTAAAAAAGTAAAAGTGTGAAAAAATCATGAAAAACGCGCTCTGGTGGTCCAAGCACAAATGCCAATAATTTTCTGAGAAATTTTTACTTTGCTGCTGCTATTCACATTTTCTGAGGTTTTTATCATTTTTATTATAGTACACACACACATACACACACACACACAGAACGACAAACTTTGTTCAGAAAACAAGAAAAAGAACAAAATATATATATTTTTTTGGTTACCAGCAATTGAAGATGAAATGACAATGAGTGCGACAGGCAAGTTGTAGCTTTAGTGTTGCAACAACAACAACAAATACAAGAGCTGCAAACGAGTACCGCTTAAGTGGGATTTGCGGAGCACTTTAGTGTCAACTTTAACAATAACTTATCAAGAATGTTTGGTCTGTACAACAGAAAGGCAAAGCAAGGCAGTGCAGGCAGGCAGTCAGACAAGACACACAAAGCTACACATTTACACCAAATCATGCCAGCTACAATACAAGAATATATCGTCTTAGTTTCATTTTTTTTGTTGTATTTTTTGCCTTAATGTTTTTTGGCACATTTTTTGGGCCAACGCGTATACGCCCCGTATGATATGCTTGACAAAACTGCCATTGCCAATGGCTCAGCAACGACCAAGCGAGTAAAGCAAGGCCAAAAGGCGGCATTTTGTGGCAACAAAAATATAACTGTACAACCAAAAGCAACACATACACACACATATATTTCTATTAAGAGCGCACAAAACTTTGCCACAAGATTTAAAAGTTTATTTGCTAAAGCAGTTGCGACTACAAAAAAAATACAAAAACACAAATGAAAGAAGGACAAAAAAAAAAAAAAAAAAAAATTGTAACAAAACTTGTGCAAAACAAAAAATCAAAACAAAGACGACCAAGTCAACGAAAGACGTCATAATATATTTTTTGTTTTTGTTTCTTACTTTTTTGTAAGCATTTTCACAGCTGGTCAAGCAAATACATGATGACTATGACGATCATGATGTTGATGATAATGATGATGATGACTTGGTTTGTCTTTGCTATTGCCTTTGCCTTTGCCTCTGCCTTTGCCTTGACTAAGTTGCCATTCGTGGCTAACTTGGCGCATAGTTTAAGGGTATGCCACATTTTGTGGCAAATAAGTGAAAATACTTAAGACAAAAAGCATAACGTAAATAATGGCAACTTGAAACACAAGCACACCAACAACAACAACAACTCATTGCTTTAAGGCATAAGCAATAAGACAACAACAGCAATGAACAACAAGAACA
Source organism: Phortica okadai (assembly GCA_034638295.1). Classification (NCBI taxonomy): domain Eukaryota; kingdom Metazoa; phylum Arthropoda; class Insecta; order Diptera; family Drosophilidae; genus Phortica; species Phortica okadai. The sequence goes on from CM067852.1 coordinate 1,308,820, forward strand.
ACAACAAAACCTTTACTAATCCTCACCGCATGTGGCAAAATAGTTTTTCTTTAAGCTCTGTTCACGCTTTTCAGCTCAGCTCAGTTCAGTCTCTTTGCTTGCCCCTCAGCCGCTTCGTCGTCCTCATCAACGTACTTATTATTTAAAGCACATTGTTCTAATATACAATTTAACTACGCCATCCCTTTTTAACGCTTATTGTACACCGGAAATTCGAGCTGCACTGGGCAGACAAGGCAAATGCATTTAGCAAAGCTTTAAGGCGTATTAAGCTGACACTGAAGGGTTTTGTTTGCCAGCTTGCCAGCGTAGACTTGTTTTAGTTTTTTGCATGCTGAAATTTAACTATTTTTTAAAAAATTTTTAAAATTTTAAGAGAAGAAAGTTCTGCCAGTCAACATTGAACGTTTCTATTAATTAACAAAGCTTTAAAAATTGCAAAAGCAGCAAGTAAAATTCTTTCGTAGTGTCAATTAAAATACTTGTTACTTAAATTCAAACATTCTTCAAGACAAAACGCAGAAATAAACAAAGTGCAAGAGTAGCTAAGGAAAAATACATCATCATAGCAACGACACACTTTAAACAAAGCAAGGCAACTCTCAACTTTTGTCTGCTTCTGCTGCTGGTCTAAGGCAAAAGCACATGCCTATTTGCATGGCAAATGTTAAAAAAGGAAAAAACAAAAAGGACATGCCGGTTAAACATTGCTTGGCATGCAATGCAGGCGAGCAGCAGAGCACATTGCTGCTCGCCTGCTCACTTGAAGTCATTCATTTGAAATAAATTACTTTGTGTGCAAGCACCTGATGAGACTCCGGCCGTACGATGCAGAACTGGCTGGGATAGAACAACAAACGACCGTACGACACAACGACTAACTAACTAACCAACTAACTAACTGACCGTACCGAACCGGACCGGACCGGAACAGACCGACCAAATGTATGAACGAGCATGGAAGAACATAGACGATTGCACTTTATTTGTGCAACTCTTATTTTATTATTTATGCATATTTCTTTCACTGTTTTTACCTTTCTTTTTTAATAATAAATAAAAAATAGCATAATTTTTTTTGCATATTATTTTATTGTGTGCCACCCGTAGTCTATATTTTGTTTTTACTATTGCTCAACGCTGCTTATTATTTTTGCAGCTTGAGTAAGCATCAGCAGCAGTAACAGTAACTGTAACAGTAGCAAAAGCAGCACTTTTATTGTCATTATTATTTTGATATTTTTATGCTACAACTATCTTCATCGAGATTTATATTTATATATATATAAAAACAGGGGGCGAACGGCAAACGACTTTCGGCAAACAATAGCAAAAAAATTATTGTTTACTTGTCGTGCAGTTTTTTTTAAGCTGCGTAAAAGATATACTAAAATGCTGCAACATCTGCAATAGCATTAACAATGACAAAGAAAAAAGATATACAAAAAAAAATTTGAAAATGTTTGCATTGCAATTTTGCCTCACTGCGCTTGATAACAAAAGTAAAATGCAAAAATTGCAAGAAAAAAATACTAATAATAATAAAAATTATTAAATAAAGTAACTGATGCTTAAAAATATGGAAAAAAGAATGCACAGCATAAAATTCACACGCAAATATGAAATTTAAGTAAGGAAAATGCAAGAGCACAGCTGAAAATGTCAGCAGCAGCAGCGCATGTCCTTATTGCCTGCCAGACGCCATTGGACGTTCTGTTTGGCTGGCAGCGGCTGTCCGTTAACTTCTTGACACCTTTTGCGACGTAATTAAAAACATTTCGACGACGATGACTAGGCGTACTTTGTTTTATGATTTAAATTTAATTAATACAGGGTGCTCATGATAAAGATTACTTATTGCTTATTTTCTTCATTTTATTACAGCTCCGTTGAATTGATCGCACTGCTGGCCATATCATGCACGTTCTTTTTGTTCATGCACACAAATAAACTCAATAGTCGCCTCAAGGAGATGGAAGTGAAACTGCAACCTTCCGAATTCTCAGCATTGGGTCTGACCGGCAATCACATCAGCGGACGCGATTCGGGCAGTAAGTGCACTAATTAACAGAAACTAAAGCAAAACGCAACTAACAAACCAAATGAAGCTTCAAACAAGATAACTAACAATTTTTATTATTTTTTTTGAGTTAATAGTTATTACCTAATAATGTTGACTTTGCTATAAAACACCTTCTATTTTTGTGTTGCGTCATTAGTTAACTACATGATTGTTCGGGAAAAACAAAACAAAAAAAAAAGCAAAGAAATATGTTGCAGTCATAAAGCACTTAACTGATTTGCCTATAAAAAAATAAGAGATCTCTAAATGAGCGAATTTCCGTGCATGTACGTTTGGGTCAAGGCTTTGAAAGCCACACTTGAATGAACGAATGAGCGAAAAAAAAAGACAAAAAAAAATCTTAGCACAATTATGCCATAAACTTCAAGATGACGTAGCAACAAAAAATATAAAAAAAGGGAGAAAAAAACTTCAACCATAAAGAGGCACATAAACTTAGCTTGAGACCGCAACTAACAACTTGACGTACTTCAATCACATTCATTCAGTTCTATGACATACTATAAAAACACATACCGGCATGTTAGTCACAATGATGATGATGTTGATGATGTTGATGATGATGTTAGTCGACCTAAGAATGCTATGAAAATTTATCGACCTTTTTGTGTTACCCTTTTTTGTGCTGTGTGCCCATTGTCATCGTTCCGCACAATTGCACATTTTCAATGCGTATGTTTGCCGCTATGTAACATATCTATCTATCTATCTGTTGTATCTATTGTATCTTTGTATCGCTACAACAACGAAATTAAGTTGAATTTACAACGAATCAAGCTTACATACATACTCAGTGGCAGCACAGGTCAAGTGTTTGCATATTGAAATTCGCCTAATTGATTTTTAATTATTTCATTGGACAAAACGTAACGTAACTAAATTTAATGCTAAATAATAAATTTATCAAAATGCAACTACACAAAATTTATTTTATCATTGCAACAATGTACTAGAGACCTTCATGCATGATAACTGCACAAAGTGCATAATAGAATCAAATGTTTATTAATTAAATAAATAGTAAATTATGCATATAATAATAATAAATGTGTCCAACGCGTCGAGATAAACAAGCATGTGTCTGTGTGTGTGTGTATCGATTATGAGTGCAAAGTGCGATATTAATTACAAATTTTTACTGGATAACAATTATGCATTGACTTTTTGGCGAATATTGCATAAATAACGGCGTAAAAAACAAAAGCAAAGCAAATTCATGAAATAGGTGAATTTATAATTAGGTTTAGTTAATTAGATATAATCAAAATATTTAATGCATAGTTGAGTTTTGGTTCAGAAAATGTCGCAAATTAATGTAAAAAAAACTCGAAAAAAATTTCACAAAATCATTGATTTGATTCAATGACAATTCTACAATATTTAATACAAAAACAAATAAATAATTTATAAACATTAAAATATTCAACACAAAAAAATTATTGGAAATAAGAAAAAATACAAAAATCAATGGGAAATAAGCAAATAAAAAATACAAAATAAAAAAAATTAAATACAAAAATTAAATCAATAAAAAAATAATGCTATCTGGTATTAAAAAGATAGTAGTAGATAGATAAAAATAAAACTAGCAACATGTAAGAAATTTTTATTCTTCTGTTTGCTCACAAACAACTTCAATGACCCAACAACTTTTGTCAGCCATAATTTGTATTGATTAAATTTGGTTTTGGCTACTTTTGCGACACATGCATATTAAAATAGGACACTCAATGCAACCACATTACAAAAATAAGCCAACAACAAAAACAAAAATAAAGTTAAAAGTGAAAAAAAGAATCTATAAAACAGCAACGACAACCGCATACACACACACTCACACACACAGACACACATAACGAAGCAGCTGCAAATGTGCGCCAAATGGAGTCGGTTTGGTTTTGGCTCAACGCATTGCAGTGCAGTTCTGCACGGCTCGGTTTCTGTTCATTAATTATTAAAGATCGGCATAAAAGTACATCAACAACAACAACAACTTCACCAACAACACCTGTCCGATATTATTGTATGTAACTGTGTGAATATGGGCAAACAAGCGCATGAAATACCAACACGCCAAATGAAATTAAACCTGAAAGTTGCTTGAAAATAAAATTATTTTGTTTCGACCAACAACAACAACAACAACAACAAAAAGAAGTAAAATAAAACTAACAATTTAATGTGTGCATTTACAAGATTTAACAGATATACAATTTATCAGATACATGATTCTGCGCGCATCACTGACGCCGAGAAATCTGAGCTATGCAGTCCAAAAAAAAAATACAACAAAATGCAACAAATTAAAGTGGCAAACAAAAAATGTGTAAACAAATTGAAAAAAAATAATTTAAAATTCAACAACTTTGAGGCGATAAGACAAGAATGACTGAAGATGTTTGATAAGATAAACATTTCATTCAATTGAAAATAAAAACGTTTATTATTAAACTTTGCTTTATATAAAATGGCCTTGAATGAGGCCATAATAAATCTTGAGTCTTTATCTTAGTATCAGACAATGAACCTCAAATGTTTATAGAATCTATAAAATATTTTTTATATTACTTAAAAGAAATTTTTAGTTCTTTTTTGCTTTTGCTAGACAAATAATTAAGCACAAGATTTACGCTAATTAAGTCATTATTAAACGCCAAAATGAAATCACATCTACTTCCCGCATAACAAATTACATTATAAACCGCAATTTCAATGCCGGAAGTTTGACATGAACTGTAATCTGTTTTGCAAATGACGATGGCAACGAGGATGAAGGCGAAGCGCGCGTATACATTTTGAAGATGTTGCTGCTGTAATGTACACAAAACAACAACAACATTATAGACAAACTAACTTCACACTTAAATTGCATTTGTTAGTTATTTTGACTAATAGCAAAACTGGCAGCTGACGCGCTCGCTCACCTGGCTCAATGGCTGTCTAGCTGTCTGGCTAGCTGGCTGGTTGTCTGCTTGGACAGACAAACAAATTGACGGATGAATGAACAAAGTTACAAAGTCTCTTTGTAACGTTTATGGCAAAAAAAAATACAAAATACTAAAGACACCAAAAAAGTGCTTTATATAGTTTTACTAAAAACCATTTGTCGTCGTCGTCTGTGTCTCTTGTGCTTGTGTGCATTGCGGTGGCGTTGGCATATGGCAGTTAGTCTAATGCACAAACCAACCAACCAACTAACCATCCAGCCAACGAACGATTCATGCAACCAACCAAGCGTCTAACAGCAAAACCGCGATCACGTGCTATGTGGCACGATCATCAACGTGAGACGTGATTGTGGTGCAGCTGTGCGCTATCGTCATTGTTGTTGTTGTTATTGCTGTTGCAATTTGCAACGATGCGCGATTTTTTGGCTTTTGTCTCCATTGCCTTTTTTTGTTTTTGCAGTCACTTTCTGGCTAAGTGCGCACGCGTCAATGCGCCAACATTAGTTTTGTGTGTGTGTGTGTGTGTGTGTGTGTGTGTGGCATGTTTCTCTCTATGCACAAATTGTCTCTATTTTAGCGCTGCATTCAATGCACAATGCTCATGACAAGACACATCATTAAACACTAGAAAAAAAAAGAAATACATTACAAAAAAAAAATTCAAGTACGGTAGTAGCATCTTCATACATGTAATTTAAAAAAAAAAATCTAAAAAAAATAAAATAAAATAATAAAAATAAAAATAAAATAAACAAACCTTTACTTTGCTCGATTCATTCATAAATGTTTTGCTTAATTGACTCATGCCGTAGTCTTCGTCATCGTCGAGTAGTCGAGTAGAGACTCAGTAACTAACTGAGTGTGTGATAAGAAGCAACGACAACAACAACAACAACAAATTTACTATACTTTACTACACAACAACACTTATAATTTTTTTTAGTTGTCTGACTGGTCTTAACATTGAACTTGAGTTTTGTTTGCATTTATTTTTTTCGTTGCGCCGCGTACAATTTTTTTTTTTTAAATATTTTTTTTGCTTCTTCAAATGATTTATTTATTTTTTTTTTTTAAATACACAAACGTACAACTTTTCAATACGTGTTTAAAATATATTGTATAACTCACAATAAATAAATCAAAAGTTTATGTTGTGCATTTGCATAATGATGAGAAAGGTTTATGCATAAATGAACACAAAATTATAATGTCTTTAAACTTGTGCTTTTGATTGATGAGCTATGAAAATATATGCATGCATATAAGTGAAAGATACGAAATGTATCTATTAAGTTAAGTTAATCTTTGAAGTTGTTAGCGTGCAGCTGATTGATGACTTCAAAGAGATCACTTAAGTTGCTACAAGTTACTATTAAGATTAATTTGTTATTTGTTGATTTAATTAAGTTTGTCTGATAGTAAATTGAAAGAGAAAAAATATCTGTGGGATTATTGCATATATCATTTAGAATTGTTATTTGTTTAAGCCAAGAGTTTTCCGTGTACAATAACAAGTACAACAACATAATTAAATTCCGCTAGTAACCTTGCCTTTAAAAAAAAAAAAAAAAAACAAAAAAACTAATACATTAGTTCACACCTTAAAAACAACTCACACACACACACACACACACATAGCAAAGTTCAATTAGTTCAAAGCCATTAATGCACAAGGCAAAATAGCAAGACTTCAACAACAACAACAACAATAACAATTGCACTAGATTGCGCATATAAACGAGAGTAAACAAAATCTCAACAACATCGATGACAACAACAACTTTGACAGCAACGGCAATTGTGGCATGCACGCTCTGCTCTGCTCAGCGCAGCTCAGCTCAGTTCGGTTCAGCTCAGGTGCTTTGAGCATGTTCTTTGACTTCATGTCAAACTCGTTCACCTTCGAAAGTTTAAATAGCACTAATAACCAGTGCAAGCGAAGGTTGACTTTAACAAAAGTGCAATAGAACAAAAACAAACACACACAGATACAGATACATTCATACATGCAGACATATGCAGCGCAAATGCATAAAAAGTCATTGCAGTGTGAAAAAGAGTTCAACCGACGCTTTTTCGCAGTCTTGTGCGTGAGTGTGAATGTGTGCAGCAAAGTTTTTAACATTTTAACCCAATTTACCAAAAAAAAAAAAATTAAAACCTCAAACAAAAATGAAGCTGTTTGGCTCAGATACACACTCACACACACACACACACACAGACACAAAGCTATTGAATATATAAAAAATAATAATAGTGAAAGAAAAAACGTACGCTTCGGTTATCACTTTGTGCACATATGCAGAGTATCTCAACTAAATGCAGCAAAGTGTAGTGTATCGTATCTAGATACAAAGTTTGCATATGTGCATGTGCTATAGCTTTGTTTAGCTTGCATGCATAACAGCATAAAACCGCAATGAATGCGTCTGTTGTGTGTGTGTGTGTGTGTGTGTGGCAAGTTTGGTTCACTGACTTGGATATTTAATTAAAGAAAAGAAACGCAAAAAACAAAATAAATGAAATCAACAAATAAATATGTATGAAAAGAAACATAGTAAAACAACAAAAGCGTGCTCAAAACAAAAACAATAAAATTTAATAATAATAAAAATAATAATAAAAAAACAAAAAGGAGTTATCAAATTGAAAATAAAAACCTGTTTCAATGTGCAACTTTCATTCAATGTGCAACATTTTAACAGATCAATTTTTGCTTCGCTGCTTTGATTATTTGTTGCCTTTTTTAAGCAAAAAAACAACAACATGCGAATCTGGATTAAGTTGGCTAAAGTTAAAAGAAAGTAACTTGATCAGATCAGTTGAGAGCGCGATGGCAAAAACCGGGCGTTGCAATTTTTTAGTGGGCCAAAACGGCATGACTTGCCTGCCTGCCTGTCTGTCAGCTAATAAAAAAAACCAAACCAGTCAACAACAACCACGTTGGTCACTTCCTCAACATGCAGACAACAACAACAACAACGACAACGACAACTTCATTGACTGGCTTGGCTTTTGGCTTTTGGCTAAATTATTATTATGAAATACATTCCTGCAATGAAAGTATTGCCGGCGGTGTCATTAAAAGCAGAAGCATGCAAACGCTTCAAAAGCCATCAACAACAACGCCCCATTTGCCATTTGATTAATTATTGCACATTAATTCTTAATTAACATTGGCGAAAAAAGGCCAACAAAACGGCGGAAAAACAACAAATATTTAATTGTTAATAATTAGTTAGATACTTTCAACTTCAAAGCAAATTTGTGGCATCATTTGTTAGCGCACCGAGTCGACGCCAAGTCCACTTTAATTAAACGGCTTACACCAGACACGCTCACACACGCATGCGTAAAAGGCTTTTCATTCATTAATGACGACTTTCAAAAATCTTGATAACTTCAACATTTTGTATCTTGATCCCTACCACGCTATGGATATGTATCTCGTTCATTCAATGGCAATAATAAAAGACCAAAAAAATGAAAAACTCCGTAAAAAAAAAAGTGAAAGGAATCATTACGCGGCAAGTTTTATTTATTTATTATATATTTTTTTTTTTGGTGCCCGACCGTCACCGTCGCATCTTTTGGCTTTGTGCTCTTTGGCACAAATGTATGCAGAGGACTTCCTTCTGGCAGAGATAACAAAACAACGCGAAAACACAACAAAATCGTAATAAAATGCACAAACGAAAAATTATTGCATAAACAAGCATCACGTCCAAACGGAAAGTAAAAGTATGAAAGTATTTTTGGCATTCAAAACATTTTTTTTTTTTTTGGAAACATGAAAAAGGACTGTTTTAAGTGCTTAAATAATTTTGAATCTCATGAAGATTAATTTTCTTTGAAATATTAAGTTCCGCTATGGAAGTGTCAATTATAAAAGCAACAATGCAAACTTACCTCAAGTCTTTGCACACTTCCTTCTTCTAGTTATGCGAAGCTATAACGGGATCGATTGTGAGAAAAGACGCAAATAATCAAATGTCCCAAATGAGGCTTTTTTACTTTATACAAATAACAAATTACTTTCACTTTGCCTAAGCTTAATGGTTGAACATATCAACAAAGCCATTTATGATTTAATTTCATTTTAATTTCAATTATTATACAAATTACTTGTTAGTACGTCTAAGCAAACCGACACTCCGTTAGAAAAGAATCAAATGACAAAGAATCACAAATAACACACTATCCATAGCCTAACTTAGAACCAAATGAACAAGTGAAAAAGGGACGACAGTAGTGTTCCATGCTAATTGATGCGCAATGAAAGTATGCATTGAGATCAGCAGGTGTAAAAAGCGCCAAGTATTTGCCTGAGCGAACAAGTGAGAGAAGGACAAGTGAGAGAAATGCAAAATAAAATAGTTTAAAAAAAATACGACAGGTGGCGCTTATAATATCAAAGCAAACGATATGTTGTTTCAAACTATCGATATTACTTCGATATTCCAATTGCAAAACTGCTTTAAATTATTTCAAATTCGCACAAATTAGCTTAAAATGGATTTACTTTCAATTTTCACTTTCAGAACAAGACGACATTAACACGTTACATGGCACCTATCAATATCTTAAAAGCACCGGCCAGGTAAGTCACTGCAATATTTATACAAAATCAAACATCAATTGGCATACATAAATTTGTAAAACAAAACAAAAAAAATACCCATTATCGAAAAACATTATTGCATTGTCGAAGCTCATCGTAAATGCATTTTCATTGGCAAAAGTAAAATTATCGTACATGCAAGAAAAACTCATATGCCTGAAAAGAGGTGTGGTGAAGACGAAAAATGAAAATTAAGTCTCATCGATACTCTGTACCATGGTGATTGATATTTAAAAGCATCCTGAAAGCATATTTACTGGTACCATAAATCTTTGGCAACTGTCTTTGTCTTATACATTGTAATGAACGTGAATACGTTATCTCTCTTTCGCTCTCTCTCTCTCTGTCTTTGTTTCTATCATCGTTGTATGCTCATATTGAGTGTGATTTCATTGTGATAAATTATATTTTAACTTACATATACATACAAGCATAGCTAGGAAACATTAGAAAACTTACAAATAGCACACACCCACATAAACATACAACATACACACACATACAAAAAAAGCATTACAACATACAGATACATAAACATATATAATCAAACGCATAAAACTATCGCGCTGCTACGGTACTACGCTGTGAGAACTCTATCGCGTGCTCTTGTTCTGTCTATCCGCCTATTTATACTCTGTTTGGACCGCTAAATCCTCTGCCAACGTCTTTCTTACACTACCTTTCTGTCTATCTCTCTCAATTGCAATCGCTCTATTGTTCGCTCTTGTCAAACAATCTTTGTCTCAACTAACACTTTTATACTGCCTTTGACTCTGTCTTGGAATTTCGTCAGTAAAGTTATTATCCAGATACATTTAGTTAATGCTCAGAGTTCAAATTGAATACAAATAAACAAATATGTATACGAAAAACAATTGCGCAAAGTAAGACAACACACCCAAAAATTAAAAACAGATAAAGTGATCAACCTCACACCAACGTTGATGTTTGTGCAACACTGCATTAAACTAACACTTGTGTCAAGTAAATAATGAATGAATGAAGCATTCAACGCAGCATGCCACATAAGAAACATTAAAAAACGAACGAATGAAAATGGAATGCCTGAAGAAGGTAAGTCCAGACGAACATAGCTTACTTCGCCAGCAACTTCTCCGGGCCGCGTTACTAGTTCAATATATTCATTTATAATAAAGATGAAGTCAATTGCGAAAAATTAATAATTCAAAAATGTGTTTTTCGAAATTGCCTGCCAAAGTACAAAAATGCCTGAAGAAAATAAAAAATTACAACAAGCCTGAGTTGCTCAACCGCTTGACTAGGCCACAGCTCAATCGAGATGAGTAATGCAATCCATAGTCGTCCCGCCAACATATGTTTACATATTTTTACCGCCAAGCCACCTGCCTGCCTGCCTGCTCATTTGTCGCCTTTTCTGTTTGTTTGTCTGTCCGCCTGCCTGCATGCCAGCCAGCCAACCACTTGGCAAATAGCTTACCAGCACTGATCGTGTGTTTGTTTGTAAACATCACCTCGTCTCTCTCTGTCTCTCTTAAACACACTCTGTCTCTCTTACTGTTTTTCGCAAATTCCCAATGGCAGCTACAACAACTGACAACCGCCAAGCTGAACAACACGCCACACGCACAAACTGACACGATTTTCTTTAATCGTGTCCCCAAAGTGGGCAGCGAAAAGATGATGGAGCTGCTGAAGGTACTCGCCAAAAATAATAATTTTGAAGCGCGTCGTGATGAACTTAAGCCATATGAAGCAATCATGGTCGGCCCTGACGAAGAAAGCTCAATTATCAAAGAGGTTTTGAATTCTACACGTGCCAATTCTTATACGAAACATACGGCCTACATCGACTTTAAGCCGCATAACGCCAATCGTCCCATCTACATAAACCTTGTCCGTAATCCGATTGAGCGTTTGATCAGTTGGTTCTATTACGTACGCGCACCATGGTATATTGCTATGCGAGTGGAACGCTATCCTGATATGTATAAATCCGTGGATGTGAATTCATTAAAAAAAGATTTTAATAATTGCATATTGGAACACGATCCGGAGTGCATCTATGAGCAGCTTGAATTGGGCAATCTCGCCGATCATCGTCGGCAGGTACTATTCTTTTGTGGCCAGGATTATAACTTCTGCATGTGAGTAAAAATCTTGTTGTGCCTCTCGTGCCGCCAGAGTTGTGTTGTATGTACACTCACATGCCTTCAACACTTTAGGCCTTTCAATTCGTACGAGGCCATGCAGCGTGCCAAACGGAATGTTGAGACCCAGTACGCTGTCGTCGGCACCTGGGAGGAAACAAATATCACGCTCGCCGTGCTAGAACACTATATACCGCGTTACTTTGCCGGCGCAAAGGAAGCCTACTACAAGCCTGAGAATAAACTGCACAGAGTCAATCGTAATGCCATGCGTCCAACGCTAAATGATCACGCTCGGCTCGTGCTAAGCAAGAATCTCACACATGAAATCGAATTTTATAATTTTTGCAAGCATCGTCTGTACAAGCAGTATATAGCAGCGAGCCTACCGTATATTTAAGATCTCTTTTCTAAATAAATTGATCATTTTCAGCTTTCTACCAAATTCCCGATTGATCTTTGAAATCAGTTTTCAGTATCGCGCAATCTGACATACTCTTACGAAATAAAAGTAACGCGAAATCGGCCACAGTGCAATGTTCATCTTTGCCCAATCACTCGATGTGACAATAATTTGATTAGCCAAGCCTAGCAATGCAATAAAATCGTCTTACCAGCATATTACTCCATAAATTTTCGCTTCTCTCTATCTCTCTGTCAGATTATTTGTATCTAACTATGTGTGTCGTCTGTCCTATATCTTGTCAGTCTGTCTTACTGTATGGCTCTGGTCTTCTGCATTGCACTGCTCTCCACCAATGTTCGTTTACTCGTTTAAAAACATAATTTTTTTGTCGCTTAAACTCCCCCTCTCTCTTTCTCTCTCTCTCCCACTGACTCTTAATTGAAAATGCTTCGAGCAGTTACAACAACTGTCTACCGATCAGCTTAACAACACGCCATACGCACAAGCTGAGACGCTTTTCTTCAATCGTGTGCCCAAAGTGGGCAGCGAAAAGATGATGGAGTTACTGAAGGTGCTCGCTAAAGCTAACAATTTCGAGGCACGTCGCGACGTTGAACAGTTCTACGAGACAGTCATGATTGATCGTAAATTCGAGAGTAACCTCATAAAAGAGATTTTGAACTCAACACTTGCCAGTTCCTACACGAAACATGTTGCCTACATTGATTTTGAGTCGCAGAAGGCAAAGCGTCCCATTTACATGAATCTCGTCCGCGATCCGATTGAACGTTTGGTTAGCTGGTTTTATTATGTACGTGCACCATGGCTAATAGCCGACCGATGGACACACTTTCCGAAAAGTTACGAAGTTCCGAATATAGACTACTTAAAGAAAGACTTTAATCATTGCATATTGGAAAACGACCCGGAATGCATCTATGAGCAGCTTGAATTGGGCAATCTCGGCGATCATCGTCGACAGTTGCTTTTCTTTTGTGGACAGGAGCATCAACTTTGCATGTGAGTAGCAGTCTTCCACTGGCCGTGATGTGTGTTGCAGTATCTTAAACACTTCTATGCCTTCACCACTTTAGGCCTTTCAATTCGTACGAGGCCATGCAGCGTGCCAAACGGAATGTTGAGACCCAGTACGCTGTCGTCGGCACCTGGGAGGACACAAATATCACGCTCGCCGTGCTAGAACATTATATACCGCGTTACTTTGCCGGCGCAAAGGAAGCCTACTACAAGCCTGAGAATAAACTGCACAAAGTCAATCGAAATTCCATGCGACCAACGCTAAACGATCACGTTCGTGTTTTGCTCAGCAAGAATCTAACACATGAAATCGAATTCTATAATTTTTGTAGGCATCGTCTATATAAGCAGTATATAGCAGCGAATCTACCACAAATCTTAGCACTCAATTAACTACTTCACTGTTCTGTTCTCTAAATAAATTTATCTTGCTCAGCTTTGTGCGAAGTTTCTGATTTAACTTTGAATTCGGGTTTTAGTGTCATGAAGCCATAGTCATATTTATAATACAAAAAATAGTAAGCAAATCATGTAACCGTTTGCCTTATACTTCGGCTAACGTGAGTAGTCAACGTCATCGCTTCCATCTACATACACAGTGGTTGCGGTTGTCAAGTCAAGTCAATATGTCGTATGTACATTGGACTAAAATGCCTCCAAAAACTACACTTCACTTCAATCCACACAGCGACGTCCACGCAATGTGCGATCTCGTGAACATCGCCATTATCATCAACAGGAGTTAAATGAACCAAACACTATTGAAGAAGAACATGAACGTCCGCGTCCACATCATCGCCATCATCATGATCATCACAATCATGTGCCAGCGCATCATGATCACCAACCGGTGCATCATGACCACCATTCAGCCCATCACAACGATCGTAGGAGAAACCATTTGCAGGAAAGCGACGAAGACACACAAGTGGTATCAGAGTCTAACCCAGACGATGAGAAAGTGGCGCCCTCTGAGGATGAGGAGGAGGATGACAAAGAAATATCGTTCTATGATGACGACGCGCGTGGTAATGGCTTGGAGCCAAGTTTATTGAACAACACGCCAACAGCCGAAGTTGACTTCGTTTTCTTTAATCGTGTACCCAAAGTGGGCAGTCAATCCCTCATGGAGTTAATGGCTCGCCTCGGCAAGCTTAATGGTTTTGTACATGCACGCGATAAGGCGAAAGGCCATGAAACTGTTGTCATGGGTCCACTGATGCAAAAAGCATTGGTCGAAGATCTGCTGACACGCGATAAGCCGCACATATATAGTCAGCACATTGCCTACATCAACTTTACACGATTCCATATGCCAAAGCCCATTTACATTAATCTCGTGCGCGATCCGATCGAACGTCTGATCAGTTGGCATTACTATGTGCGCGCTCGCTGGTATTATATCGATATGAAGAAGAAATTGGGTGATTTAGCACCCGCGATGCCGTCAGATGAATTCCTCGATATGGATATGGATACATGTGTGCGCACCAATGACAAACATTGTGACTTTCCGCAAATGGAAATCAATAATCAGGTCGGCGATCATCGACGACAAACGCTCTTCTTTTGCGGCCACAATAGAAAGCTGTGCATGTAAGTACGCCGGCAGACAGCAATGAACTTTTGTAATTTTTGCTGTATCGACTTGTTTAGGCCCTTCAATTCGCCAGCTGCCATGCAAAAAGCGAAACGCACTGTAGAACAGGACTATGCCGTTGTCGGCACATGGGAAGATACAAATGTCACGCTCACGGTGCTCGAACATTATATACCGCGTTACTTTAAACATGCGAAAGTCACCTATTATCGTAAGAGCTTGTATCTCAGCTGTTGTTTGCTTTTAATTACCAACTAAATTTTACAGTTGGCCAGGATCGTCTGTCGCGCGTCAATCGAAATGGCGTTAAGAAGCCCGTTAGTGACGTAACACGCGAAATTTTACGCAAGAATCTAACGAATGAGATTGAATTCTATGAGTTTTGCAAGCAACGTCTCTATCTGCAATATGCAGCTATCAATCATGGCAATAAATTCGATGACGATGATTATGTGATGGTGCCCGATAAACGTGTGGATTACGATGATAATGATTATTAAGTGGCGGCCGGCATTTTAGTTGTAGTAGCGTTGTAGGAAATATATGCACATAGTACTTAGTTAACTTCATGATTAAATTCCTCGACTCATAGTTTATATATATAAAAAAACCAATACCGTTTTGCCTTATATGTTTCGCTGTCTATGTCAAGGCTTGTTGTGTCGTTGTGTCTACTTTATTCCATCATGTGCGTCACTTGTAGTTTGTTTGTAACAACAACAATCAAGTATAACAACAAATCTTAAATTCCGTTCCCAGCTGTGGCGTCTAAAGGCAAGTAATCTGAATAACACAAAGTTCGCAACGGCCGATTTGCTAGTCTTCAATCGCGTGCCCAAAGCAGGCAGTGAACAACTTATCGAACTCCTGCGTCGCCTTAGCAAAATCAATGGCTTCGGCTACTCGAAGGCGCCCTTCAAGAAGCCCGTGCTAGCGCGCATGAGCGAAAAGGCTCAAGAGCTCTTCGCCAACGAAATAATGAAATTAAACAAAGGACACGCCTATTCAGCCCATTTCAACTACATTGATTTTCGTTATTACGAATTACAACGTCCCATTTACATAAATATGGTGCGCGATCCGGTCGAACGTGTCATCAGTTGGTTCTTCTATAGACGTACGCCCTGGAATGCCGTACAGATGTACCAACTGACCAAGAAGTTTAAGTCGCTGGAGTTCTATAAGCAAACTTTCGAAGAGTGCGTTTTGAATCATGATAACGAGTGTCGCTATGAGACAGGCATGGGTTTCAAAGGTGAAATTGCCGATCACAAACGTCAGAGTTTATTCTTTTGTGGACATCAGAGGATTTGCGAGTATGCAAGCAGACACTTTCACTTTTTTTAGTTTCTTTCTCACTACGCTCTCTAATTGTCTATTGACAAATCATTTGTAGACCCTTTAATACGCGCGGCGCTATTGAAATGGCCATGGCTAATGTCGAACGTGATTATGCGGTAATTGGCACATGGGATAATTTAGATGTAACACTCTCAGTGTTCGAGGCTTATATACCGCGTTATTTTCAAGGTGCTACACAATTGTATCTTGGTAAATATTCTCTTGTTGTACAGTCTCAAACAGTTACTATACCACCAACCATCATAATTGCACATATGTAGATCCCCAGCAGGGCATGGCAAATCTAACACAGAATGCTAATCACTGGAAACCGCGCATCAGCGAACACATTAAGCAACTAATACGTTCGAACTTTTCGCAGGAATATGAATTCTATAACTTTTGCAAGCAACGTTTGTACAGGCAATATTTTGCAATAAAAAAGGACTATGATGTTTAAACAATTTGCTTTTTCAATTGGCTTTGAGGTTTTTTTTTTCTATTGGTTAGCATAGCTTTTTTTACATTTTTTTAAACTAACTAAGGTCTGACGGCATAAGCACAAAATACTCGTAACGCTTGCCCTTTTAAAAAAACAAATTTGATCTCGCCTCTTCAAGCTGGCAACGCTCAATGCCGCGCATCTCAATAATACAGCACGTGGCGAACGAGATTTCTTGTTTTTTAATCGTCTGGAGAAGGTCGGCAGTCAGTCGATGACACAGCTGCTCGGCAAATTAGGCAAACTGAATGACTTTCAGGCCTATCGGAATGAAATACCGCCTGTGCAAGCAATGACCGATACCGAAGAAGAGGAATTGGATTTTGCCACGCAATTGGACAATTTGGATGAGGGTTCGGCCTATGTAGAGCACACAAATTATATTAACTTTACGCGACATGGCATGCAACGACCCATCTATATAAATATGATACGCCATCCGATACAAAAAGTCATGAGCGCTTATTACTATCGACGTCATCCAATGGTCTATTCGAATTCTCTTAAACGTAGACCAAACAAGAAAGTCGACAAGAAGGAATATTTCGATACAACATTTAATGACTGTGTCAAACAGGATATCGAACCGGAATGTGTTTTCGATGTTGACAATCCGTTCAATGGCGATTGGCGACGTTTCTCATTGCATTTTTGTGGCAATGAACCGATTTGCACGTAGGTATCTCAGTTATAATACAATAGTATGGTTTTAAACGCAATTGTTGAAACTGCTCAATGTCTGATCATTCGCCAAGTTTCGCCAATCATAAACATTTTGTGCTCGCTATATGTGTTGGTGTTGGTTGGCCAAAGTCAACAAACAACTCAATTACCATCTATCAATTATAGCTCGATGCACTTGTGGCCAACAGTTTGAATAACACAGCCAAGGCCGAGGCGGAAATGTTGATCTTTAATCGTCTTGAGAAAGTCGGTTCACAATCGATGTCACAACTACTAATTGCGCTTGGCAATCTGAATGACTTTGGTGCATATCGCAATGTTGTACAGCCACCACAGAACATCCAAACGTCCGTTGAAGATCAAATTGATTTGGTTAAGGAACTCTTTGATCAAAATGAAACACTCTCTCATGTGCAGCACATGAATTGGATCAATTTTACGGACATTGGCAACTATCCCAAGCCGATCTATATGAATATGATACGTCATCCGATTGAACGTGTCATTAGCGCTTATTACTATACACGCCATCCGGCAATCTTCTCAAGTTTTGTTAAATTTCGCAATCGCAAACTTGAGGATAGATCATACTTTGATACCAGTTTCAATGATTGCGTTAAACATGCCAAAATCAAAGCATGCAATTTCGATGCAAATAATACTTTTAACAACGATTGGCGACGTTTCGCATTGCGTTTCTGTGGCAATCGTAATGTTTGCAAGTAAGTGGGCCTGCGACTTCGGACAGAGATTAAAATCATAGCAAAATGTTTGACAATGAATTGATGCTATTACAGAGAATTCAATTCACCCTTGGCGACGCAGATAGCAAAGCGTCATATTGAGACCGAGTACGCAGTCGTTGGCTCCTGGGAGGATACAAATATCACGCTCACCGTATTGGAACATTATATACCACGTTTCTTTCGCGGTGCCACCAAAGTTTACTACAGTACGTTACCATTTTCTCTCTCTCATTCTCTCTATCTCTCAAATGGTTAACGAAATATATTTTTTTTGGGCTGTTAGGTAGAAACCCAAAATTCCATATCAATGCAACGCCACACGACAACAAATTGGACCCTGACGTTGAGGCCAAACTGAAGAAACAATTCTCATATGAGATTGAATTGTACAATTTTGCAAAACAACGTCTCTACAAGCAGTACATTGCCATCAAGAAACACGAATTTCTGCAGAACGACAGCAATGAGTACAATTAAATACAGACAGACGGCGAAGAAACAATAAGTAGTCACATAAGTTTAATTTTAGTAGCAGTACAAAACAGAGTCAAATATTAGTAAAATAAAGGTGTATCAACAAAGATATTAACAACATCTCTTCTTGATTTGATTTCTGGTTTGGTTTCTTACTACTATTACGCCTCATTATGACTTCAAGCGAACTAAAAAAATACAATAAAAAAAAGCCAACAAGCCCTTAATCACTCGTTCTGTACGTTATTGCGATCACAGATATATCACCTGAATCCGGACGATCTTAATAATACTAAAAATGCCGAAACGGAAGTGTTGTTCTTTAATCGTGTCCCCAAGACAGGCAGCATTCAAATGATCGAACTAATGCGTCTGCTGGGCAAAATACACAACTACGAGGTCGAAGTGGATCCCCAAGTGGGCGGCATACGTCCCATACTCGACGAAGAGGACGAAAGTGATTTGGCGGCAAATATTGGCAATCTTGAAGATGGCACTGCCTTTGTCAGTCATGTCAACTATATTGATTTTGAATCGCAGGAACAACCCAAGCCGATAATGATGAATATGGTGCGTGATCCGGTCGAACGTGTGATCAGTTGGTATTATTACATACGTGCACCATGGATATTTGTGCCCGGTCGGCGACGGGCAAACCGTAAAATGCCTAATCCCAAATGGGTGAACACCGAATTCGATCAGTGTGTGCTCAATCGCGAAAAGGTCTGCACTTATATCGAAGGTGCGAATTTGGAACGCGTTGGTGATCATCGCAGGCAGACTTTGTTCTTCTGTGGACACAATGAACGCAAGTGCATGTGAGTCAATAGAGACGCGTTGATTTTCCCTTTAAAGTTAGTTTAATAACTGCAAACATTTTAGACCCTTCAATTCCCAACTGCCGCTTGAGTTGGCAATGCGTCATGTGGAACGTGATTATGCGGTTGTGGGCACGTGGGAAGATACGAACGCTACACTGACAGTATTGGAAAACTATATACCGCGCTTTTTTAAAGACGCCACCAAAATGTATTTTAGTAAGTGTTTGACTGTGTCTGCAAAACTAACCTCACTGAAACTTTTGTTCTGAACACTCTATCGAAACCGTCCCTCAAGAAATTAGCCTTGGTTTAGGTCGGTTTGGTATGTCTGTCTCATTCTTGTCTCTCAAGAAAAAGATCTTGTTCTCCTTTAACGGTTCCAGACATAGAGTTTTTTAAGAGAGTGATCTGATCAGTCTACAAAGTGTTCGGAATGAATGGTTCGATGAGGTTAAAGTATTTGCCTTGATTCGTACTTTGGACACTTTCTTAATACAATTCTTACAGCTACTTTGGGTAATCAAAAACACAATGACAATCCCATGAAACCAGAAATTCGGGAGGAGATCAAGGAAATGGTGCGTCGTAATTTTACGCGTGAAATTGAATTTTATCAATTCTGTCGTCAGCGTTTGCACAAACAATTCTTGGCGCTGAAACTCAATGATCTGATGACGGTCGATAAGAGTTTGGGTCGTTTTAATGTCGCTTTGCGCAATTAGTCATATTTAATGTGTTGTAAAATACGATTAGGTGTATTTAAATAAATAGTTGAAATACAAATAATTACCTCTGAGCTTAACTTTATACTGATCCGATATACGTTCTTCCACGGTGACTTCTCAAACTTTGGTTCAACAGGTTGCTGCAAAGAGAAAGTGTGAAAAACCAATTAGTGTTGGAAAACGCTTGCCTTACTTAAAAAAAACTAATCTAAGCTTTTGCTAACAAAAAATAATCAAATGAAAGCTTTATATCGACACATTTCTGATTATGAGCCCTTTAAACTTCGTTGAGTCCTCATTTTACTTCCCTCCCTCTACCCAACCAACCAACCAACGCAGCTGGAACTTCTTAACGCCGCACGTTTAAATAATACACGAAAAGCTGAACTCAATGTTCTCTTTTTCAATCGTGCCGCCAAAGTTGGCAGTGAATCATTGTTGGAGCTTTTCACTGCTTTGGAGCATTACGATGACTTTTTGTATGTGGAACGTGAGGGTCTCAAGAAAGCAACAAGTCGCCAATTGACACGACCCGATCAACGTGAACTCGCTGAGACGATATCAAATTTGGACGATGGCAGCATTTATATTGAACACGTCAATTGGCTTGATTTCGACTCATTTGAATTGCCCAAACCGATTTACATTAATTTGGTGCGAGATCCGGTGGAACGTGTGATTAGTTGGTACTTTTATGCGCGTGGCTCCTATAAAAACGCCATTGAGTATAAGAAAGATCCCAATAAGCCAATAAGATCAGCTGCCTGGTATAAGAAGGACTTCAACAATTGCGTGCGCAGCGGTGATCCTGAGTGTCAGTATGTGCCGCACACGGTTAAGGACGTTTATCCGAACTTCAAGCGTCAAACTTTATTCTTCTGTGGCCATCATGATGATTGCATGTAAGTAGTCAACGTGTCTGAACAACAACAACAACTGCAACTGAAAATGCAACTTGCAGACCCTTTAACTCGCCGGCGGCGGCACAAATGGCTAAGGAGCATGTCGAACGTGATTACGCGGTTGTTGGCTCATGGGAGGACACAAACATTACACTGACCGTATTTGAAAAATATATACCGCTTTTCTTCAAAGACGCCAAGCTCATGTTCGACAGTAGGTCACAAAAGAAAAGTTTCTTGAAATAAACTCAAACACGGTCAAATTTGTTTTTAGTGCATCACGACAAAATCACCAATCGCAATAAGAATAAGCGAAAGCCGAAAATCGACGCTGATGTCAAGGAAATGATACGCAAGAATTTCACGCACGAATATGAGTTCTATCATTTTTGCAAGCAACGTTTGTATAAGCAATATTTGGCCATCAAGCTGAAGGACTTGGATATGCATGGTCTGCTCTAGGGTTAAGACATTATTTAAAGTGATAACAGCAGCGAACAAAAAAAGCAACAAAAACAAAACAAATACATTACATTAATACATATTTGTGCATAACATTAAGTAAATGTTCTGTGTCTCACTTTGTCTCACATTTGTGTCTCTACGTTGTCTCTCTCTTTCGTCTTATTGTACTACATTTCTCTTGCCTCGTTAATCCCCGTTCGTCCTAGCTTGATAAATTGCGCACGTATCGCTATAATAACACACGATTTGCCGAAATCGATATACTTTTCTTCAATCGTTGCGCCAGAGTTGGCAGCGAATCGTTGTTGCAATTGCTCGAGTATCTGCAGGACAACAATGAGTTCACCATCGATCGCCAGGGCATGCGCAAACGTGCGCGACGTCAGCTGACCATACGCTCTCAAGCGCGTCTCACCAAATACATACAGAACTTGGGTCCCCGTACGGTTTATATCGAGCACACGCCATGGCTTGACTTCCGGCAATTCAATTTGCCGCAACCGATTTACGTAAATCTCGTGCGTGATCCGATCGAACGTGTGATCAGTTGGTTCTATTATGTGCGCGGCGCCTATAAGAATGCAATATTTTTTCATAAATTTCCACAAGCCAAAATGAAACCGGCCGCTTGGTACAAGAAGAATTTCAACGAGTGCGTGCGCAGCGGCGATCCCGAGTGTCAATATGTGCCAAGCACAATCACGGAACAATATCCCAACTATAAAAGGCAAACTTTATTCTTCTGTGGTCATGAAATCGATTGTTTGTAAGTGCACTTTGTTGTTGTATTTTTTTTCGGTCTTATTGGTTACGCTTTGTAGACCCTTTGAGTCGCCCGTGGCTCTACAAATGGCCAAAACACGCGTAGAGCTCGAATATGCGGTCGTTGGCACATGGGAGGAGACAAATATCACGCTCACCGTGCTGGAAAATTACATACCGCATTACTTTCGTAATGCACGTGATGTCTATCAAAGTAAGCGTAGCGCTCTACCTTAGAGTCAACGTATAATCCCTCTTCTTCCCACCTTTCACTCTAGTCAATAAAGCTGCGCTGCAGAATCGGAATCGCAACAATCGCAAACCGAGCATCGATCCCGATGTGCGCGCCATGATCGCAAAGAATTTCACACATGAATATGATTTCTACTACTTCTGTCGTCAACGGCTCTACAGGCAGTATCTAGCATTGCGTAATAGAGATAAAATGTGAACAATTAGTTTATTAAAATGTAGATTTCGTAGCAAATATAAATGCATTTAGCACTCAGAACTTTTGTCGTTTTGTCACTAATCGTAGTTTGTTCGGTTGAGTTTCGAGTAGTTTGTGGACTCTTACATGTAAGCCAAGTAAGTTAAATACTAAAACCATTAACAGTTAGCGGAGCTCAGCGCTAAGCTTTTGAACAACACGCGTTTAGCACAACTCGATGTGCTCTTCTTTAATCGCAACGCCAAAGTTGGCAGTGAGGCGCTCATGGAACTGTTGGAGGACATGGCGCCGTTGAATAATCTTACGATCGTCACAAAAGGCCCATTAGTTTTGCATCGACGCACACGCAATCACAAGCAGCAATTGATACAAGCACGTTGGATGGCTGAGCTGCCACCGGGCACAGTGTATATCGAGCATTGCAATTGGCTGAACTTCCGGCGTCTCAAGCTGCCCAAGCCGATCTATATAAATCTCGTGCGTGATCCGGTCGAACGCATGATCAGCTGGTATTATTATGTGCGTGGCGC
Organism: Phortica okadai; assembly: GCA_034638295.1. Taxonomy (NCBI): domain Eukaryota; kingdom Metazoa; phylum Arthropoda; class Insecta; order Diptera; family Drosophilidae; genus Phortica; species Phortica okadai. Next base: position 1,332,048 of record CM067852.1, read on the forward strand.
CTATCGCAATGCCATATTTTATAACCGCTTTCCGAAGGCGACAATAAGGCCGGGCAATTGGTTCAAGAAGGACTTTAATGATTGCGTGCGCAACGGCGATCCCGAGTGTCAATATATACCGAACTCGATAAAGGATTACGAGGGCAACTTCAAACGTCAATCGCTCTTCTTTTGCGGCAACGCTTACGCCTGCTTGTGAGTATTGCGTGGACGTATGTAATTGAGCTAAGCTGAGCGGAGTTGATAATTTTCAATCATGTTAGACCCTTTGATTCGCCGCACGCTATACAAATAGCTAAACGCAACGTCGAACGCGATTATGCCGTGGTCGGCTCGTGGGAGGATACTAACGTCACGCTCACCGTTTTCGAGGCTTATATACCGCGTTACTTCAAGCAAGTCAAATTGGCCTATCAGCGTACGTATGCGTTATGCTAGCTACGTGTGTATGTGTGTGTTTAAATTTTTATTAATTTACTTAAAAGTGAATCGCGCAAGTATAACAAACCGCAACAGGAACAATCGCAAGCCAGAAGTCTATGATGATGTCAAGGAGATGATAAGACGCAATTTCACGCATGAATATGAGTTCTATTACTTCTGCAAGCAGCGTTTGTACCAACAATATTGGGCGCTAAAATTCGATAGTCAATTGAATTATGATTTATAAATTGTATGAAGAATTATTTCAGCGATAATAAAACAAATTTTATATGGAAATATATAAGAAAATGTCTTTTACAAGTTCTGTTGTTTATCGAGGTCACATTATATTCGGATTAAAAATAAAAAACAAAATCCCGAAATAAAAAAGTGATCCTCAGATACAAAAATTAGTTACCCTTGTAATTTCTAGCAATTTTTTGTTGGGAAATGCGTATCCCAGAACCACCCAAGAATATCAATCACCATGGTAAGAGAAACAACAAACAATTATTCTAAATTGCCTTTAAAATTCTCTTCAGACGATCGAAAGTTATACAGACATATCTCGTAAATAAAATTTATTCTATAGGACCGCGCTGATCGTCTGAATAGATCCAATAATAATGCCACTTTTCTAATTCAAACTTCTTTTTTCTCACTCGATAAAAAATAATGAAACAGATGCAATCACTCAATGTACGCGACTTGAACAATACACGGAAAGCGCAACTCGAATTGGTTTTCTTCAATCGCGTGCCCAAAGTGGGCAGTCAAACGTTCATGGAACTGTTGCGTCGCCTCTCGGAGCACAATAACTTTCAGTTCCATCGCGATGCTGTACAAAAGGTCGAAACGATACGCTTGGCCGACGATCAGCAACAGGAACTGGCCGAGGTAATCAGCGAATTACCAGAGCCATCGGTCTTCATCAAGCACGTGTGCTATACAAATTTCACAAAGTTCAATTTACCCACACCGATCTACATAAATGTCGTACGCGATCCCATCGAGCGCGTGATCAGTTGGTTCTATTATGTACGCGCGCCTTGGTACTTTGTCGAACGTAAGGCCGCCTTTCCAGATCTACCGCTGCCACATCCAACGTGGCTTAAGAAAGACTTTGAGACGTGTGTGCTCTCCGGCGATCAGGAGTGCACTTACACGCAGGGCGTAACCGTCGAGGGTATCGGTGATCATCGTAGACAGAGCTTATTCTTCTGCGGACATGACTATGAGTGCACGTAAGTTTAGTCTTCTAAGCCATAGAATTATAAAAATTAAATGGTACTTCTTCTTCATAGTCCATTCAATACAGTAGGCGCCTTGGAGCGTGCCAAGTTTGCCGTAGAAAGTCAGTATGCCGTCGTGGGCGTGCTCGAAGATCTCAACACAACGCTCTCTGTGCTCGAGAAATACGTGCCACGCTTCTTTCAGGGCGTGCGTGGCATCTATGAAAGTATGTTGTACTTTGACACCACTTTGAAAACAAAATTCTTATAAAATAACTTTATTATAGCAAGCGCTGAGTATCTCACCAAGATCAACAAGAACAACTTTAAGCCGCCGGTTAGCGAAAAAGTAAAGGACATTGTGCGTCGCAACTTCACCAATGAGATTGAATTCTATCAATTTTGCCGTCAACGTTTGCACAAACAATATTTGGCCGCGCATTTGCCACAACGCATAATAACACATTCCGGCGTTTAAACAGAGCCGTGCTTCTGTTCAAAAAAAAAAAAAAACTCAAATAGTTTCGTATGAATTTTCATTCAAAACTTCCAACTAATGGACACATTTCATACACAATCAGTTTAGTTTATGGGAAATAGTTAACTCTAATTAGATTAGATCAGATTCGATTATATCTGATTGAACTTGTTCCCTTCTACGAGTCGTGTCGTGTCGTGTCTACTTGGCTATATGATACAATACAGAGTGAAGCTCCCTTCTATACTGGTCAACTTTTGTACATTATGTAAACTAATTATTTTTCGCTAATCAAATTTTTTAATATTTTTTAAATTATGAACAATGAAAAAGTATTTCGTTTGGCGTATAAAATTGTTGAATACTTATTTATTTTGTATTTTTCTCACTCAAATGATATTTGTTGTTTGAGTTGTTGATTTCTTTTTTGCGCGCTCATTTTACATATTTAAATTTAAGATTTTCTTTTATTTATATTTTTTTTAAAAAACGTTGCTTATAAAAAAATATATACAAAGTAAATTGCATTAATCATCATATACATATATATACATACATATATATTCGTTATACATAGGCATGTACTTTTGTTTTTAATTATTGCAGCAATGTGAAATTCTCATAACATGTGATTTTTTAAGTGAACTTGTTGAAATTTTTGTCTCTCATAAGTATTAAATTTTTAATTTAGTATGTTATTAAACAATTTAGCAATGTAATTGTACAAAAAAAAAAAATAAAACAATAATAAAGAAATTAATAAAAACCTAAGCACTTCGTTTTCGTCCAAGCAACATATTGCTCTCCGACTCTCTCTCTCTACTTCTACTGCTCTCTTTCACACTCTCTCAGACACGCAAAGTTTCAAGGCTAATACAATGAGAGTTTGATCCACGCTAACGATCCCATCGTAAATAATAATTTGTAACATAATAACAACAATGTTTTTCAAGTGGCTCTTGAAAACCACAGCGACCACAAAACAATAAAAAAGTAAACATTACACAAACAAAAAGTAAAGAAATTATTACATTGTTGTAGAAAACATATACAAATATATTACAATTTATTGAAAACGGATAAAGTAACAAAATATAAATATAAAGAAATAATACAAAAATTATTGGTTATATGAGCATTGAATAGTTCAAATAAAGAACGATCCTAAGCGCGTCACAGAACTTGTGACAATATTGCAATTGAGTAATTTTACTAATAATGATTGATTTATGTTAATTGGAAGCGTTTGAATATGGCAGTTTCCTTGTTGTTGCGTTCTATTGCGGGCTTATCACTGCAAAGACAAATAGAAAGCATTAAAGTTATAGAAAATTAGCTTAGATTTTAGAATATTTTACCATTTATCGCCATAAAAGGGTAAGGACTCATCTGATGGCATCATTTTGCCTGGACCTTGTATGGGCTTCTCAACAGTTATAACCTGCAAATATCAATGAACAATTTAACAGGAAAAATATTTATAAAATGCAATAACAACTTACTACATTTGGCGAAATTTGTTCAGTGTCGTTTGCCTCATCAATTGGCTTAATATCATCGGGTTGCTTAAAATACTTGTAGCTTGGATCATCTTTAATAATTGCCAAAACCCTATCATCGGTTAAATCACAAAAACCGGACAGATCACTTTTAGCATTAATACGACCCAAGGCTGGCATTTTAGATAAAGCATCGGAAAGTATTTGCTCCAAAGCCAAAACCTTTGGCAAACAGTAGGCTTCTATAAAGAGTTGCCAACGTGCACAAAAGATTCGATAGATCTTATCGTAATCTTCAACACGATACTCGATACAATCACCTTTTGGCGCAACGCGTGCTCTCAAGAATACATCATCAAAATCGGTATCCGGTTTGCAAAGTGACTCCAGATAATACGCATCACGTTTGAGGTAATCCCATTTGTCGACATCGAGACCACAGCGTTTGTTGTTGACAATCTGTAATTGAAATATATTGTAAGCAAATATGGATGAATATAACACCTTAACAAACTCACATCGAAAATGAAGTGCCAATTGTTTGGTAGCGGTTTGCTTAGACGCTCTTTATCGCCAAGAATTAAGGCCTTAATCAACTCAATGCCATATTTCTTGCTGTCGTGCAATGGTTTAAATACGGGCTCTTCGGGTATTAACTCATCGATGCAGTCAATGCCGTTTTCTTCGTGCTAACAAAGAGACAATAAAAAAATGAAGTTGGAGGAAATAAAGTTTGAAATAAAGGTAAGAACTCACGATGAATTTTTTGTTACAACGTTCCCACGTATGCGAAAATGGGCCGTGCCCAATGTCATGGAGCAGTGCGGCAATCTATCAAAAATAAACAAGAAAATAATTTTTTAACAATTAAATATATCGATGATGTCCTATAATTACCTCAACTGCCATGCGATAATCCCTTGGCAACTTTTTTTCTTTTCCGGGCAATGTTTGCTCCAAGCTATCAAGCATTTGTGAAGCGCGCTTGTATGTTCTATGTATGTTCCATGTATGAGTAAAAATCAGATTATCCTTGGATATATTTTGAGTATCAAAACTTACCCAATGCAATGCTCATAACGTGTGCCTCGCGCCTCGGGATAAATGTATTTCATTACGCCCAACTGATGTACGGCTTTGAGGCGTTGAAAGAGCGGTGTTTCAATAATGGACACCACATATGGTGGCAGCTCGAATTTTCCATAAATTATGTCCTCATAGAGCATTTTTTTCTTTGTACAAACAAATTTAATTATCAGAATTATTTTCACATTCAATATTTAAGTAAGTTCTTGCGATAATTTAACGTGCGGTTTTGAGGCTTTTTAAGTCGCAACTTTGGTTCGAGATAAAGACTAACTTACGTAACGAAAAATAAAAAATATATAAATTTAAAAAGAAATTATTAAATTAACTGTTCTCTTTAAGGATAACTAGTCAGAATTTTTAACAATATTGCACTTGAGTCTGAAATTTTAACTTTTCACTTTCACTTTAAAAGAATAAAACGTCTGACACGATTCACAACTAAACTATATTTGAAGTGCAAGTAGAATTTGCAGCACATTTTATATATTGTATCGTTCACATATATAGTCAGAAAAATTCTGTGAATCATGTCTGGACAACTCTAATGACCGCAATTTTAAAAGATAAGGACTATGAATGTGCACTGTTGGTTTCTGACCAAAATATCAAGCCTTTGTTTAATGCAACCTTAAAAAGCCTTCACTTAAAAAATCATTAATTTCCACTTTCACGTCAATTGCAAAGACACAAGAACAAAAAAGTATTGAACGTCAGTTCTGCTTCACAACTGAGATCGAATTGTTTTCGAAATGAAATTTATGACGCATTAAATACAAAAACAAAACATGTCTGCAGTGCACGAGCGCAGGAAGTAAGAAAAGGAACTGCATGAGAATGGAACAAATGAAAGATACTCAAGGTTTTTATTCAGGATCTGTGTTTTCATTTTTAATAAATGACTCGAGTGGCTTGCGGTAGCTAAAGTGCGAAATATACAAATGCTTTGGTTTCTATATCGGTAGTTGCCAAATTTCTTCATCAGTGATCTTTGCTTAACCAATAGTTTTTCATTACAATTTTTAAATTTTATAGATTGATAGGCTATCTTCACGTAGATCAAAAATATTTGCATTAACAAACAAATAAAAATCAGAAAAATATAATAACATAAAAATAAGAAATTCATGCTATTTCATTCTCTCGCAATCTAAATCACATAAATGTATAGTCCGTCTCTTTTCATGTAATTTCATCAAGTTTCAAATCAAACCCATGCTAAAGGAGTTCCAAAAAAGTTTTGATTACACAACAGATCGTAATTAGTCGAGCCTTTAACGATCCGCCTTACAAAATGTAAGTTATGATTTCGAAACTGTTTGCAATAGTGTAGTGTACCATTCCATTTCGTTCCGTTTTTGAAAATCATTAGGTTAACACAGCTTGGGATCAATTGTGTCTCTCCGCACCAAAGTTGTCGTAGCCCACTTCATACTGTTTGCGCGTGTGTGTGTTGAGTGACCATAACAACGACTACACATGCATAAATGCTTCCGTTGCAGTGCATAAGTAACAGTAAGAAATAAACAATTTGCTGCTTAGATACAAATTTACCGCTTGAGAAAAAAAAACGAACGTTGCTAATCGGGAATTCACTGAAATGCACCGCATATTGATAATTAAAGACTCACTGCTTTTCTTATCTAATTTCATTAATGTTTATAACACAAAAAATTCTCTATTACAGATTTACACCTGCTGCAGTAGCTTCTAAGCAACATTTTATTTAATTCAATTTATTTTGCACAATTGAGAACAACAACAATTACCATTCAGTAGTTCATCAAATAAATACACAACACACGAAACCCGAAATGCAACAACTGCAACGAATCGCGTAAAAATGCAAAGGAAAGAGAAAGCAATATACACACACAACAACAATTCAAATGTAAACAAAGGCAGCTGTTAAACGCTGCATAACAAGTGCGCGCCAAACAAAAGCAAAGAAAGTCAGACGCAAGCATCGGCAACAATAAAATACTGATATTCGGCATTCTAAATTTAATCCAATACGAATTCTTATCAGAAACTGTGACGTCACACATTATAGTCCACTACTGTATATGTTTACATAAACAACCCCCGCACACACTCGCTAAGCATGATGAACGTCTGCTTATCGATTAACTAACGCACTTTGTTGTTTAATAATCATTTGTTACTTACCTGTGGCAATTTGGCAAAATGTTGTTTGCCTTCGCAAATTCGATTGGTGAAACTATTTAAACTATGCCAGCACGGCACCAGACCAAAGAGTGAGCACCACGGCCCACATTGAACACGATACATAATTGAATCACACGCGGCCACGACGGCGACAACAAATGATTGCACAAAAACAAACACTTTGATAATGACTTTTCACTTTATTTTGTTACCGTCGCTAGTTTTCAACCGTATTTGTTTACATTTTTGAAAATCTTTTCAAAAATCCCATTTTTGTTTTTTTTTTTTTTTGTAGTTTGAAACGTTGTTGTTAAAGTTGCCATGCGCTAGATTTGGCATGGTCAGTGTTGCCAAACCATCAATTTTTTAAACTCGACAGCCAGTAAAGATAACAACCAAAATTCCGGCCATTTTTTTATATATTTTCAGCTATAATTTTTTTTGAATTATGGCTGACGTCTACGTTAGTGGTATACTGCCGTAAGTGTTTTATGCGTGTTAAGTTTCATAGTCTATGTGAATATCTAAATTGACTCTAACTAACGCTTTGAAACACATTTTCACCGCCTGATGGCGCTATGCACAGTTTAGCGTCTATAAGGTTTTATAAGCATTGATGAACATAATTTTTACAGTTTAGGCAGCGCAAGTGGTTTGAAATTTTCAAAACAGATTTTATTTAATTTTATTAAAATAATGAAACCTTAGCATACAAATTCACATATCCGGTTGTCACAATGACTGTGGACGGATTTCTATAAAAACCTTAATTAGAGCAGTGAACATTGTTGTATAATGACTTCATTCTTACTTAGCGACAATTGAAACATTAAAAAACAGACACACACACCTGTCGCAATTAGCAAAATTATGTCAGACTTGAAATGCTGAGCAAACAACAACAGCATTCGAAATACAAAATTACAAAAACAAATAAAGTATAAATAAAAACGTTATACAAATTGAAATTTTTAACATATAATTTTCACCATGTGAGTGATGATAGCAAAGTTTTGAACGAACTGAAAATATGATGAGATGAAAATGGTTGAAAGAGCGTGCCGCTAGTAAAATGAAAGCGAAAGTCAACACAATTTTTGTTAACACCAACAACAGAACTAGAACTAAGAAAAAAAGGAGCACATGCGCAAGAGCGAGAAGCAAAAGTGGCACTGTGACCTATCCAGCGGTCATATCAAAAGCTAAGCAAAAAGAAGAAGAAGAACCACAAACAGCTGATCATCTTCAAAGTGAGAGGACACTCACACAAACATGCTTCGTGCCTCAAACATTAATGAGAACGAGTCAGAAGAGCGCAAACAAATATATACTGGCATATTGATAGCAACGAGCGACATTCGTTCTCTTGTGTACAAGTAAGTCCATTACCAGTTCAATAGCCGCTTTTGGCCGGAAAGCAGTACAACTTGACTTTTGCAGCTGGTTTTGACCAAAGTGAGCAGCAAACCAACAAAAATGCAGTCAAACTAAAATAATATAAAAAGCGATACAAATAACATTTCGCCGTATTTGTTTTATTTTTTATTGTTTATATACATTTATTTTTTTTTGGTTTGTATACTATTTATAAGCTTACGAATTGCAAAGTCGACGCACTTTAAAAATAACATTTTAATAGTGAAAAAATGTACGCTAAGTTGTGTGCGTGTGTATGTGTGAGTATGCTTGCACTCAAACAACAAAGATTGTTGATAATTGTGCAAAAAAAAAAAAAAAATGTATAAAAATAATACAAAACATTACACAAATATAAATAAAACGCATGCAAAATGAGCGCAACACATAAACAAAAAGTTGAAAAAGCCGGCAAATGACACACACACACACACATATAGAGAGAGAGTGCATATTCGCTCTTGGGCCAAGGCACTCTCTCAGTTTGGCTTTGTGTTTTGCATTGCGGCCAACAACAATAAAAACAAAGTGCCAATGTGAGCCGCACAGTGGCGGCGTAATTAATGTGCAAAGGTTCTGCATTGTGACATAAGGGAGGGGGCTCATTAAAAACCTCTTTACATATTTACAGTCTATAGTCAAAATCACACCTATTTTAACTTCAAGAATAAAACCTCAAGGCAGAATAGGGCAGATATTGTAGAGAACTTTGGCGACGCCACTGTTTTTACCGCAATATAGCATAGAGAGCGACACAATTTCGCACATATTGTTAACAAAAACAACAATTAAGAGCGCTAGCAATAATAGCGAGACAGAGAGACAGAGACAGAGTGAGAGAGTGCAAAGAGCAGTGAGAGCAAGTTGAAAATAATTGAATTGTTGTTGTCAAGGATTGTTTGCTTGCAGCTGAGCGACAATTATGAAAATACACGCTTCAGATACATTAAAACCGTTTAACAGAACAGATACAATGTAATGTTGTAAGAGGCCGGGCTATCTACAATAAGATACAATAAATATAAAGTAAACTACAAAAAGCCAACAATATTAAATAACAATTGCAACAACAACAACAATAACAAATGAAAGCAAAAGTGAATTATAACTAATTAAAGTCAATTGGAATTGTGCGTGAGCTCGTGCGGTGTGCGCTCGCTACTCAAAGCGTACAATTGAGCAAAAGTTGATTAAAAAAAAGCACACAGATGGCCCGACGGGCGTAGTATTTTTGGGGTGGTCAAGCAAGTCAAGTCAGTCAGCACAGCGTGACTTAAAACTTTACTGAAATTCAGAGCGTACGCAAAGAATCTGTGTATCTAATAAGCGAAGAGAGTACAGATTTTGGCAAAATTTTTCCTATCACGCTCAAGCACTCTCTCTCCCTCCCTCTCACTGCGTATATCTCTATCGCATGCTCTTTCGCTTAATGTTGTTTTTGGTGCGCCCATTTTAAGTTGTAACGTCGAAAGTGGGTGGTAAGGCAGCGACGACGACGGCGGCGTCGACGACCGCGGCTACTACAGCAACAACAACACTAATGAAAACGACGACAGGCAAAACTCGCAAAGCAGCTACGACCTTGCAATGCCCTTGAATGACACTCTTTGCGAGCGCAACCAAGACGACAGCAACGACGACGACAACGACGACGCCAGTGACGACGTTAAAGGCGCTCGGCAAAGGCGACACAACATAGCAGTGGCTGCGACTTGTAAGAAAACAGTTCTAGATACATTAACGCAAGCGAAAGATACTCAAAATTGTTATTTGAATTGCCACCACTGTGCTTTTGTGCTTCTGTGCTGCTACCGCTCCTAGTGAAGGTGGCAGCAACGTTGGCAGCGTCAAGCAACGACGCCAGCAGAGCTTTTCGGTTGTAGTGTTTGTTTTTTTGTTGTTTTTTTATTTGCTTTTTTTGGGCTTTGCGTTTTTGGTGTATGGCAAAAAATGAAAATGAATTGAAATTTGTGTGTTTTTCGACGATTCGCGCGGCGGACGTGTTTTTGTTGTATTGCTGCGGCGGCTGCTCCTTCTCATACTCATACTCATACTTGAGGCGAGACGAATGTGAAAAAAAAAACATAAATAAATATACAAAATAATAATAAATATTCTAAGCATCAACTGAGTAATAGAAAGTTGCATGCGATAAATAAATAAAAACAAATAATTCGATACAAAAGCAAAACGAAAAATTCTAAACACAAAATAATTCCAATAATAATACTTAAAGCAGCAGTAAAAGATACAAGATACAACTCACATATCGCCAATACCAACGAAAGCCTACAATAATTTTTATAAAAAATAAAAAGTTTACAAAACACAATTAATAGAAAAGTGTTAAAAGAGAAATTGCCAAATTAAAAAAAATCAAATAACAAAAATAAAATAAAAGTGTTATCTAATCCCACCAGCGCCAACTAGCGTCAAATTAAAGCAACTACAGCCATTTTTTACAACAACAACAGCTATAAGAATAAAAAGAAAATCAAAATAATACAGAAAATTGCTCCAATTTAAGGGGCAAGCTTCGCAAGCAAAGAAAAAGTTAAAGTTCAAAGTTATACGCGCGCGTTTATCAAACGAAATTTACACACACAAACACACACACACACCTACACTAAGTGTCAGGATATATATATACACATAGAGAATACTTCGTGCAAGTCGCTCGGTTTCAACGCTGGTCACTCCTTTGTGCCGTCAAACGCCAACGACGCACAAACACGCAAGATTTATCTAGATACTTCTACGCACTACGTACGACGATAGTAATAATCTTTTGGAGAATTATTACTATTACAACAAAATTGTTGTGGCATTATTACTGTTTCGAAACAACAGCAACATAAATTGGCACGCTTTGGAATTACAATAACAACGAGTAGGTATACAATGTTGTAGATACTTTTTTTTCACTTATTTGTTTGCTTATTTTTAATAAACTGTTTGAAAATATTAAAGTCAAACACTTGAATGTAATATTTATGCTTTGGGTGGCGTGGGCGTGCATTGTTGTTGTTGTAGTTGTTGTTGAGCAAATTACACAGCATGCGATATTTCAATTATGGCACACAGATACAGTTGAGAACATTCTGTACATGCGTAACTCAAGCATGTTATTAGAGTGAACTGCTTTAGCTTAAGTTACATCAACTACAGTAGAATTAACGCAAATCCATTAAACTTTCTGTAAGTTAATTAATGCTAAAAGTTTGTTAATTGCTTACACGTGATACAACAATATGCAAACTGAAGCAATTTAGGCGGTTTTAGGTCAAATCTGATAGCAGATAAAATGTATAGTACATTTCATTAAAACAATGAAGAAAAGTGATGCCATTATTAACATATTTGTGTATCTATTAAAAACCAGGGCAACAATATTCACACAAAAGTAACATTTTCGTCTTAAAATTGAAGAATTTTCATAGCATGATGAAATGTTTAAAGTAATTAAATAATTCAGCAGATATTTTCATTACTGAGATACTTTTATAGTGACACGATATACGCTATTTTATGAGTTGTGTAATAAAATGTACGGAAAATGCCAAATGACTAAACTTACTTGAAGACGCTTGATGGAAAATTTATCTTGACTGTATCTTCGCCGACTCCCTCCATGACAAATCCTTAAAAGATATAAAAAAAGAAAATAAAAGAAGATAAAACAAATCCGTCAAAGCGTTAAATATAAGTAAAACGAAAACAACTTTTTGCGCTAAAATCGAATAAAATTATAGATGATGATGTTGAGAACATCAACACCCAAAAAAAAAAAAAAAGAACAACAATAACTAAAAACAGCAAAAAATTGCCGTTTTTATTTATTTATTTTTCTTTTTTCGTTTTTCTCGCTCTCTTTTGTCATTGTGATTATTACTTTTCTACGCTTCTATATGACATTTCACCAATGTCATACAAATATAAATAAAAAAGCAATACACACACACAGACACACAAAAAAAAAACATAAATAAATAAATAAACCAACCAAACGCCCACACCAAGACACAGATACACAAACACACTTGCAGGCAGTTACAAATACAATTGAACAAGTTCCAAAATATGAGAGCGGCACGCACATGCCACAACAGCTCCAACCATGACGTCGTCGTCAGACAAGCCAGTCTACGACAAGCAAGGCGCGCTCACAAACAGGATATTGACTGTTAATAGGATATGGAAATAGTCAATACTTACATATATCTGGGCAAACAACAAAATACACAAAAAATAAGTAATACAAGAAGTATCTATTGATTTTCATATGATTTGTTCTTTGCTTAGCGTTGCTTTAATTGGCAATTGAAATGTGCTTCTTCTTGCGCTCCTTCCACATTTTCGTGTGTCAGTTGGCGCTTTCCATTTCGTTGACGCCCGTGCGTTTCATGCCGCCGTAAGTACGTCTGGATATAAATTATGTCCAACAACGGCGACAGTTCGCGCTAATTCTTGTTTCCCAGATACATTATATGTATATATGAATATATATATATTTAATATTTATATAGAATATATTTTATTTATAAATTTCGCCAGTCGACAGTCGTTCCAACCAAACGTTTGTCCATTTGTCTTACAGACGCTCGCAAAAGAAAATTTGGAAAAATTTCGTTTTTTCCGTACCCTCTTTTGTATAACCGGGACTGTATGCGGATTTCACCCTTTACACGCCCCCTGTCTGTCTTTCTGTTAGCGTGTCAGTTAGCGGAAATGTCAGCTGTGTCATTATTTCGTTCGTATTATGATCATTTAAGAACCAAAAACAAAACAAACACGAGCCTGTCAACAATTTTTGTTTTTGTGGAATTTATTCAAAAATATAATAATAACTACAAAAAAAATGATCTGCCTAATGAGCTTTGGGTAGGGAAATGGTAATTAGGACCGTAAAAATAATAAAAGTTTATAAAGAACACAACTAAATTTAAAAATGTCTCGTAAAGTGATACAGAACAAATCATAAATTACCAAAATACATAAAAGGAAGCACCAAAAGGCAAAATTCTCAGCTAATTTTTAAAAAATATAATCAAATCTAACAGGATCAGGACGTTCTCAATCTTGGAAATCTCTTTCCCATCAATTGCAGCCGTATTTCTGAAATCTCTTATGATTTATAGGGCGATTTGATCCAAAACAGGAGAATCAAATGTAAGATAAGATTTGTATACCTGTTGTCTCTGAACTTCTCATGACTTGAAGCACCCACATTACGGCCTGTTTAGGTATACCAGCTTAAAGACAATAGAGTTATAACATTGTAAATACGAAACCCGATATTATTGAAGTTAAGTGAAAAAAAAAAACAAAACGAAAAGTTGATTTTAATTGTGTATGTATTTTGGTATGTAACAAGTTTAAAGTATCTGTTGAACTGACAGTTACGGTTTGGTACCTTTGAGGCACCTACTTGACACTTGAGACTTTAGCAAACGACGTCAAGCCTAAACTTTGGCGCCAGAAAACACATCAACCACAAATGAACTACGAATGCAACACAAATTTTGTATCTTTCAGTTCATTACAATCAGCAAAGCAAAACCAAAAAAACAAAATATATACTGGGCCTGTGCTGCTTTGGGGCACCAGTAGGCCGTATCAAGTATATAATATCTGTATCTATACGTTACATTAGCAAGCGCAGGCGGCACACGTCCAGCGCACTTCAAGCGCTGATTATATGACAATTAAACGCTCATAATATTATAGATACGACACAGCGCGCCACCACAAATCTTGTGTGTGCTGATAATGTTTGTTTCGATATCGCATTGATTTCGATTTTTGTTTTATTTTATTTTTTTTTTTTTTCGTTCTGATTTGGCGTGTAAATATCAGCAGATCAAAGCATTTGACTACGTGCGTCCATCGTAATTATTTTAAGCAACTACGTAGACATGCTGCATACAGCAGCAGACCATCATCTATCACATCTGTGTATGCGTATGTATCTGTGTGAGTTTATTGCGAATTTGCGTTCTTTCTTTTACGCTGATCTGCATCATCCCTTCTATCTTTCTTTATTTGTTGTTTTATTTTCTTAAGGCTTCGACTACAACAGCGCTGCCACTAGAGACGTCGTCATCGCTGCCTCTGCTGCTGCTGCGTTATGCCCTCTTACATACAAATGCATCGCTACATTCATTCGTGTATTCGCATCTCCCTTCAACCGCCCGTTTACCTATCTATCTTTCATCGTTGTCTCTGGCTTTCTTATAATTTTTTTTGTTTTTGTTGCTGTTTCATCTGCCTGCTCTGACTGCCTGCCTGCCTGCATTCGGTTGATCGGGCACTGTTTTGCCTGCGCTGCGCTCGCTTTCTGCTTTTAATGCAGCCAGTCGCTTTCATCTCAGTGTCATGAATAAATTCGCTAACTACGTGTGTCTTTATCGTCTTTGCCCTCACCTACTGCCCGCGGTCCACATTTGAAGCGTCATCATTAACAACATCATCATCATTATCATCATCATTAGCGATGTCGTCGTTTACTATTCTGATTTTGAGTAAAATTCGATTCGTTTGATTTCGTATCGATCTTCGTCTTATCATCCTCCGCGTGTTGTTGTTTTTGCTGCTGTTTCTGCTGCTGCTTCTGTTGCTGCTGCTGTTTGCTAATTTTATGCCAAAAAGATTTCAGTGCATTCTCGCCCCCGACTCACGGCAGACGCGTCAGCCTGTTTAGCCTGCCTTGCCTTGCTCGCTTGTAACGTTGAACGCTTTCATATAATTCGATTACGAAAATATTTTGCGCGTTGCTCACAATAATACAAAAAAAATAATAATAATAATATAATAAACAAATAAAAGAAGTGCTAAAACAATATAACTTTTACTGTGATTACAAGTGTGTTTGCATATCTTTTGACTACAAATCAAACGTCAGCCGGCATATTTCCAGTGCTCATCATACAAAAAAAAATAATATCATCAAATAGCAACAAGCAACAATTAGCCGTCTAGGCAGCTGTCTGCATGTATGTATGTACTATGCACATAATTATGTTTATTGTCTAAGTCTGTCAAACTGTCAATTTATGCCTAAGAACTACCAGTCTATCGGTGCATTCGACTGTATCTGTATCTGTGCATGCGTTCACATAGTGTGTGACCAAAAGCGTACAATTTCAATGGTCACTGTAATCAATACTGCGCTGCGCTATTAATTATTGTTTACTCGTTGTTTTATACAATTAAATTACTAAAAATAATCGACTGCCTTTATCAATGTTTATAATTGCATGCATGATTAAGTGTTCGAGTCATGCCAAGCAGGTGATAAAACAACGTGTATACTAATTGCAACTAAGCCGGGCAAAAGCATATATTTGAATAGTTGTTGAGAGATGCCTATATGACTTGCCTTGAAAGCCTTGATCTTGTACTTTAACCCATAACTGATCATGAGACAAATTAAAGTGTAAAAATTGTAAAAGGTGAAAGGTTCTTGTTTCGAAAGACAGTCGTACGGAAATAAACATATTAAAAATATACAATTAAAAATACATCGTAGATAGTTTTGCATTTAAATAGAATTCATAGTAAAAACAAAATAAAATTTAGACTTTTGATTTAATATTTTTCAACACTGTTTTGAAATTTTTCTTAAACAAAAACTAAATTTGAAATTCAAATTAATTAATTATTTTTATCAAAATTACATTTATTTACATAATCATTTTCTTTACAATTTATCTCAACATTTTTCAAAATCTCTCATTTTTCAAAACTTTTCCAAAATCGCAACAATGGGTTAAGTGTTTATTAAAATCTAAGCACAGTTAGAGGCTTTTCGCTTACTTTACAAGTTCATTGTGTTATCGCATGTCAACAGTTGGCGCCAAGTCGCTTACCCCTTGTCAAGTCGACTTACACATACCACATTGCTTAACCCATGGCCGACCAAGAGTTAGCACAGTCTCTACGTTTAGTAAATTTGCATAATTTTTGGCAATCATGTTTCGCTTAAGTGATGAAAAATGAGCGAAATTAATTTTTTTTATTGAGCGACCATAAGTGAATTTGTCGCTAAATTGATTAACAGCAACAGAATTTGGCCCAATTTAATTCAATTAAACAGTCATAAACAATTTATACATCTTTATATTTGGACAAATTTCGACGTTGACATTTACTGCCAATTGATGTATCTGTACGTCTGTTGGCGAACGACAACAGAACGTTTAGAATGTTTTGTTATTGCGAGAAAGATACTTTGTGTGTTACTTGTTCATAAGTCTAATTTGGTCTAACTATAAAAGATTTTTTTATTTGATTTTAATCGTAATTTGTTATGTTACTTAAGACCGATCGGTAAAATAAAATTGTGCCTTTGGATTTTGTACATTGTTAGTTATATAAACTTTTTCACTTTCGCTTTTGTTTTTCTCGCCAATTGAAGATCATCTGGCATAGATAAATACACAAAAACGCTTTAACTTTTGCCTGTGGTCGATATTAATCGCGCTGTCAGAAACGTGCGTGTTTAGTTCAATTTATTAACTCATTAAGTCTATATATAAATATTCCGGCACTAAAAATACGCGCAACCATTATATACAATAAAGAAAATTTTAGTAAAAAAATATAAACAAAATTATTTTAAATCATATGACTAAAGAATATTATAAATGTGACAATTCTATTTGGGCAGTTGCATATACTATACAAGCATTGATATGGAAGAACAACAGATACAAATACAACAAAAAATAGATACAAAAAGTTACTGCGCGGAAAAGTAAAAAAAAATAACACTCACACAAACAAAAACAAAAATACAACTATTTGGCAAAGAAATTTGTTATTGTTTTGATTGGCAATGGGTTGTTGTGTTGGTTAGCACGAGCAAGAATGGAAGTGGAAGTGTCTTGAAGAGAGTGTAGCACGTGCTTTGACTGATTAGTAGCTGTCGTACCAGGTGTGAAAAAGATACTTAAGGCTAAGACAAGCGCCTAACTCACAACAAATAAATAGAACAACATGTTGCGGCAACTAATTAAGACGTCAAAGTTGAAATTAACGCTGGCTCTGCTTCTACTTCTGCCTCTAGCAAAGGCAATCAAAAAATCAAATCTCAAATTGCCTTGAACCATTGCCGACTTTTTCACGCTCACGCTCTCTTCACAACGTCTTCTGCTCATGCAACAAATATCTTCTATTTGGCAACTTGCATAGGAAATTTAATTAAATGGTTAAATCGACAATCAAGAAAGCGTCAAACGAACGTACTAAACGATTGTCGATGGTATGATTGTTAGACGAATGCATGAGCGGAAGGAAGGAACCACGAGACAACATCTGGTGACAACAATCGTTTAAAGAGGTCAAACAAAGTTCGTTCGTTCGTTTCGTTTATTTCCTATATATGTAAATATAAGACAATGTCTATCAAAATTGGATCGCTTTTTTCTTATTAACACACAATCGCTTATTTCAAAATTATGAGTCAGTAAAGTGCTGCTGCTCAATCAGTCAGTCAAGATTCTAAGAAATGTCAGAAGGCGCCGCGTTGAAATGCAAAATATTGTATACATAATACACAATTCTTAATGGGTTGCATTGCGATCTATTTGTAGTGCGGCCCTTTGAAACAGCTAAATTAAAATTGTTTTACTTAAATCGTTGCAAAATTGGCGCATCGCCATTCGCTTAAATGCGCTTTCTAGCGTATGACGTCGTCGTGTGTTCAACACTCACAATCACATAGACAAAAGACAGTCTTGTTTACAGATTTGTTTTTGTTTCATAGTTTCAGTTCATACAAAGTGTTTAGGGGTTTATTTGATAAATGTTTGAAATATTTATAGAGATAACTAGAACAAAATGTAAACTTAAGAGAAAATGAATGAAAATATTAAAAAAAATATAATAAATGCAAAAACTAAAGACTGTCAGAATTATTGAACTAAAACCATGATAGTTACTGCAAAGTAGATAGAGAGAGAAAACCAAAGACGGGAAGAAGATATTTTTAACTATTTAAAAACAAATAACAAAATTTATATCACTTAAACCCTGAAAGTATGCTACTATTACTTTTCAAATAACTTTGTAGAACAATTTTAGGATTGATCTATTATATAAAACTTTAAATAAACATAAGAAGGACAAAATGAAATAAGAAAACAATGAAATAAAGCTCATAGGATTGTGTTCTGTAAACGTATAAGCATGAGCAACAACCCTGAGCGAAACTAACTACCAACGCAACCTTGATTATTTTAAGTAACATGTCCCACTTGAAAAAAAATCTTTACAAATGAAATACAACTGATTAAAACTTACACAATAGTGTCTGCTCAGAGAGCTACGTAGTATTTGAAAATACAGCAATAAACAAATATTTCAACGTTGATATGTATACGTCTATTGAAAGCAAGCCAAATGCTATAAATACTTATATGCACGTTATACGCTGATAAACTCGCTGAACTTTATTGTTTAAATTTTTTACAAAAAAATGTAAGTTCCGGTAATTGAAGACTGGCAGCATGCAATTTAAAGACTTCAACTGCCACTGAGCGTATAAGAGAGCGTACAAAAATTGGGTCATTGTACGCTTAACTGATCGTCAAGGGATAAACGCAATATTGCATTCAGATTGCGAACTTTTAAGAAAATTACACTCTTCAGTTGGTCAACTGAAAAAAAACAGTAGCAAACGAAAATAGCATGCAAACCGAAAAGAACAGAAATGCGGGGGTGCAAAAGTAGAACATTTTCATGAGATACATTCGCAGAGACTTGATGAACATATTAAAAAAAGAAAGATTCTCAACAAAAATCAGCACATTAGTCCAGCGAAAAAAATGCTCGCAATAAAAATAAAATAATTTAAATTTATGTGTTTACTAATGCGTTTTTTTTATACTTATTTTTTGTTGTTTTCCTTATTTTTATACTCTTTTTTTTTTGCGCTGTTATTATACCCTGTACCTTATAGTACAAGGGTATATTAGTTTTGTCAGCATCGACAATGTATGTAACACCCAGAAGGAGACATCTCCGACTATACAAAGTATATATATTCTTGATCAGCTCGATAAGACGAGTTGATATAGCCATGTCCGTCTGTCCGTCTGTCTGTCTGTCCGTCTGTCCGTCTGTCCGTCTGTATGAACGCCTAGATCTCGGAAACTATAATAGATAGAACCAAAAGCTCTTCGCACTTCGATTCTGTCATTTCTTAAGCAGATCAAGTTTATTTTGTTTTCCCCCTTTTTAACTTCGTTTAGGGGTGAGGGGCAAATGACTGGAGTAACCTCGGGTAAAAACTTACAAAAGTCGTATTTTCTGGGTTGTCTTTTGAGATAGGAACACCAAATTTGGTGTGTATATAGCTGACTCAAACCCCAAGACGATAGAATAAAAAAATGGGCGTGGCCACGCCCCCCATATAGTAAAAATTTGAAACGCTTATATCTCAAGAACCATAAAACCTAAAAGAATGAAATTTTGCATATATGCTATTGGAATTGAATATAACATGATTCAATTACAAAATGGGCGTTGCCACGCCCACAAATAGAGAAACTTTGTATCTCTGGAACCAATTGGTCTAAAAGTGTAAAAAAAGGTATGTGTGATATTAAATGGAAATGAAATCTATTTTGATGAAAAAGTGGGCGGGGCCACGCCTTCAAACAGTCGTTACTAATTGAAGGTACAGGGTATGTCGGAGTCGATTACTGTCGACTCCAATCCTTACTGGTTATTATTAATTTTGTCTTGTCTCATTTTGCAGATATTCCGAAGCAGTTGCAGTGTGACGTAAATGAACGATTCCGGCGATATACCATTGACACACACCGGCACGCCAGACACAAGGCCCTGCAGCATTGTATCGATCATACCAAATATAGGGATGTCATCATGCCGTGGTAGAGCCGAGGCATTTGCGCGTAGTTTGTCCTCAAAGTTGCGCACGTTGGGCTCACAGGTAAGCCTCAAGCACAAAGCAACGCATTTTCACACTTGTAATACATTCATTCATTTTACACACAGACCAACGAAGAGGGCACCAATGCCGAGGATGAACCCATCATAAATGGCAGCAGCGGCGGCGGCGGTGGCGGCGATGTCGGCGTTGGCAACACAAACACATGGATGAGCGCACATGAGTCCGATCAGACAGTGACCGATCTGCAGCCGTTGCGCCATGAATCCGATTCATTTTTTGACTTTGACTGTGAGCTAGAGAGTCCTGGCAGTCCGGTGGATGAGTGTGAATATTTGCGCTTAATTGAGACCGCCTCAAATACGCCACACAATTCAACAGCTGAGTCAGGCTATGCATGCGCCTCGGCCGCCAGCAGCCACAGCTCCTCCGATGGCCCATACTTCGATGCAGCGGCGCCGAGCGCTCACCACATGGTCACCACACAGCAGCCAACGCGCAATAAATTGCCCGTTGCAGAGCTGCCGGAGTATGTGAATGCGCTTAAGTTGAACGGTTCGAATGAACGTCTGACAAATGGTATCGCCGAACATGAGGAAGCGTCACCAGCAGCATCACCAACAGCAGCGGAGCAGCAAAATACGCAGGAAGAGGTGGCGGTCTGCGCCAATGATTTAACACAAACACTGCCAACGACTGGACCAGATGAGTTGTTGGTTGCTGGCCATGAAGCAGCCGGCGTCAGTGTCCAAGATCAGATACTCAAGGAATTGCATCAACAGAGCAATCAATTTGCCGATAGTACAGCCGTCGTTGCAAACAGTGCCGTGGAACAGACAACAACAACAACGACAACAGACATAACAATTAGCAATGGACACAATGAAGATGGTGAGGATCTATTAAAGATTGAAGTAACAAGCGGTGAAGCGGTAATAGCAACACCAACAACAACAGAAGCAACCACTCAGGACGTGGTTGATGCGACCGCTCCAGTAAGTGTTGCTAACGAATATCGCAAACTGAGCGTTGACATTGATGCCACGCAATTGGAGCAAGCCAAACAGGATATCAAAGCCGCGGAGGAAAGCCAAGCCAAAAGCGGCAAAACAAGACATAGTATCGATACCACAGACGATGAGGATGATTGTCGGCCACAGCGCATACGTCGCTGCTCATCGCTCAAGACGGGCAAAACACCGCCAGGCACACCCGGACGCAAGAAGATTGTACGCTTTGCCGATGTGCTCGGTCTCGATCTGGCCGACATTAAGACGTTCCTCGATGAGGTGCCGACCATACCGAAGTCAGCATTCGAAGACCTCGAAATACTCGAATCGGAGCCGCCATTACAATTGGGACCCAAGTCCGATAAACTATTAATGCCGCTGTTCCAGCAACCGGGCGGTCTGCCGACATTCCTCGACGCTGTGCGCGAGAAACAAGTCTCGCTCGAGAACGCCGCCGTCACCGATAACATCAATCAGACGATAAACGGCTCGGTCCGCGTACGCAATCTGGACTTCCACAAATCGGTACATATACGTTACACGCTCGATGGCTGGCGCAGCTTTGCCGACTTGCAGGCCAACTATGTTGAGAATTCCTGCGATGGCTTCTCCGATAAGTTCACCTTTGTCATATTCGGCAATTCATTGCATGTTGGCCAACGTCTGGAGTTCGCTGTGCGCTTCCAATGCAAAGGCCAACAGTTCTGGGATAATAATTATGGCGCCAATTATTGTTTCCAATGTTTGCCCAGCTCGAATCATGTCGCAAATGCGGCAACTGCGGCGGCACAAACTAACTTGCCTTCACATCATGCCGGTGATCTTGTTGGTATGCTGAGTCCTGTTGCGGGCGATGCATGGTGCAGTTCATTTTACTAGTACAACCGGATCGCTGGTCTGGGTCCAGATCGTTGACAAAGACAGCGAGTTCATGCGAGAGTGAGAATGCGGGAAATAGAGAAATAAAGAGGGAGAAAGAGAACACGATGTTCCAGAAAGGCAACACACATCATCTACTGGTGGCAATCTAAATCTTCAATCAAACAAATAATCAATCCGTCAATGAAATAGACATTGGAATATTTCATACAACCCCTCAACCAGGCAGCCAGCCAGCTAGTTAGAAAGTCAGCCAATCGTGTACATTTCTTGTCTATTCGGTCGGCTCTTCAATTCGTTTTGGAGTACGCCAGCCACTCATAGACCCATGTAAAATAGTGCGCCCCCCAAGAAATTATATTTTTTATATATACACACACACAAACAAAAATTGATTAAAAATACAAACAAAAAAATCAAATTTTATTCAAAATTATTGAAACAAGAAAAAAACAAATTTGAACGAATTGAATCCCAAAGATAGTTGATAGTTTATGTAATAAGAAAGTGATAAAAAACTACTACAAATTTGTTTTGTAGTACATTTTTGGACAGTATGTGCAAAGTTTATTTTTTCGGTTGAGTTGTTGCTTAGATTTTGAGTTCCTTTGTAGCAACAGAGCTTTTGATAATCTGATAATTTTCGAAATTATGTTTGGCAAAAAAAAACATCACAGACAGCCAAAGTGTTGCAAAATAGTGTTGTAAAAAAATTATACCGATCTACCGTTATTTTCTTTGAGTTGTTTTCCATAAAGTTCTTATTCAATGCCCTTCTAGTCAATGAACATTAACTTAAAGCCACATTTGCGCACAGAGACTTTGAAAACCTCATCAAGCATCATATTAAACGATAATAAGCAAATAGTTAGATTGCAGAATCTCGTGACATTTTCAAACACTTAACCTGAATTTAGTAACAACAACTGAAGCAACAATATGGCAAACTAATGACTGATTTAGATTTGACTAACATAAACTGCTAAAATGGAATGATCAACAAAGAAAACAGAAAGAAACTAGAGTGGCTTTAATTACTTTTGAAACGTTTTTCAACACATTTTCAACTTAAATTGAGCTCTACACACATACACCCACACACATACTGACTTTTAAGGTGTTAAAAATGCTACAACTTTGTTTATACAACACATTATATGTTATATATGACAACAACTGCTAAAGAATTGCATTCATAAGGGAAACAACAATTGACTTTTCAAAAAGTTTTTGTATCAAAAAATAAGTATTTAAGCTTTTCATCATTTTCAAAGTTTAACAGAAAATGATTTGTTGTTTGACAAAAAGTCAAATAATAAAAATACTTTATGCTGCTTAATTTTGAAAATTTATGCATAATTTAAATATTATTTTTTAATATAAAAACATTTTGAAAAATCAAATGTTGTTGTACAGCAATGCGAGTATAATAAAAAGCATGGATTTTTTCTTAGTTACGATATTACAATATGCGCTTTGACAAGGCAGCCTTCTATTAGCAAAGTTAAAACACACTCTACTATTATAAATTATGAATATAAATAATTTGTTTTAATGACGACGTACCCTTTTTTTTATAAATTATTATTTTATAAAAATTTGTTAATTCTTTAAACACATCACTTTTAAGTTGTTTGATTTTATGTTATCTTATTTTATTTATCATCAAAAAAAAAAAAAACAATACAAAAAAGCAAGAAAACTATATTTTTAAACAATTTTAATTTAAGCAAAATGTACACTCACGGATTGTAGAACACTTTTGTCTTTTATTTTACGTAAACAACATTATATACAATGATTAAAGAGTAATAAATGTATATCATAGTTACACACATTTTTCTTTTCGTTTTTATTCAGTTGAGTTTTTTTATTGGTAATTTTTTTTTAGTTTTTTCAAGATCTAAAATAATCTTTGGGATTCCACTGGCGTACCTAAAACTATCAACTTTACCCTTAAACTAAACAACATTAATTATGCATCAGGTATTAATATAAGACTAATACTTGGTGAACTAAACAAAAAAATTTATGAAAAAAATTATATATTTAAATGTTAAAATGAACAAAACTTACAAGTTAAGTCAAACAACTACCTCAAAAAATTAGTGCAATAAGTTTATAATTTTCACAAAATTATAACGTTTATTAATAATTGCCTAGCAAATGAAATAATAATTGACTTTAAAAGTTATACTGCAAAAGCAACAAAATAATTAAAAAGAAAAACTAAAAATTATATAAAAACTAATAAAAATACTCCTGTTTGAGTATAAGATAAGAACCGAAAGCGTTAGACTGAAGTATCATGTTTGCGAAAAAAAGAGCGAAAATAATTAAACGGAAAGGAGATGAGTTTAACTGATAGAAAAAGAAAAGCTTTCCAGATAAAAAATGAGGAATGTTGGCTATTTGTGCACTTAAGTAAGGCACAAAGGTCTATTGGCTAAGAGTTTCATCAGCTATGATTGGAACTTTTAAGAATTGTTAAAGTTTAGATATTAAACACAAGTTTATGAGAAATAGTACATATGTATCTAACATGAACATTATGAATAAACTATCCAACTGAAAGAAATTGCAAACTTTATATCTGTATTATTTAAAAAGACAGCTATGTGGTTTGATCCACTTATTCTGGCAACTCTATTAAGCACTGTTAATAGAAAAATTCTATTAATAGCATACCTTGTAAATCGCATACATTACAACGAAATCGTATCTGAATTCAAATCAAATGATAACAAGTCAACGAGAACAAAATTTCTATCGCTACAAATACAAGCTGAAAACCTGCTCTGCAACATTCATCAGCCAAGCAACGAGAAATCCAAAAGAACGAAAAAATTTCTGCCATTCATTGATCAATCTCTTTGTGTCACTCTACGACCCAATTTATATTTACATAATGAGCGTATTAAGTAATTCATACGATTAAACAAATACAAGTTATGTTTAATTTATAGACAAAAATATGCGCATGAGCACTGACTTTGGCGAGAGTTCTTGATTAAAGACGTCTGAATTATAAAATAATAATAAAATAAATTATAATAAAACGGTAAATAGTATTAAAATCCATTGTAGGCAACGCATATTAATTGCATAATTGATGGATATAAAACTAAACGATGATCTACTAACATCAATTTCATTAAAATCAATGGCATTGCTCATAATCGATCAACGAACCTTAGTGACGCATTGGAACATTCGGCTTTCTCATGTCGAATAAAAGAGCAAGATGAATGGAGTAGTTATAAGAATTTTGAGAATCTACATAATTATGGCGTCGCATCAAAAGTAAAAGGTGCGAACTTATGTTTTATGTAAGAATGTAAGAACTTTTGTCATATTTGTTTGAGAACCACAAGTAACGGTAAATTATCATAGTTTAATTCTGGGCCATTGAAAGTTTTGCAGAACTATAAAAGAGCAAACTTCAAAGAAGCTAATCAACAGAAACGTATTCGACATGAAGATACGCAGAACAATTTTAGGTTTATGTAAGTTAGCAAAACTCGCTCTTCAATTTGGATTAAACTAATCAAACCTCTAACAACATTTCTATTCGTAAAGGCTTCTGCTTTGCGTTCGGCTTGACGCAGGCAGCTAGGCCTCGCTCGCTAACCCTGGCAGTACCTGCACCTGCGCCAGCACCACAGCCGGTTGTTATACACGAACCATCGCACCACGATTATTATCCAATACCATATCCGGCACCAGCACCATATCCATCATCTGGTCATTGTCATTGTCCGCCTGGACCGCCGGGCCCACCTGGACCACCGGGTGCTCCAGGTATACCAGGCAGACATGGCGAAAAGGGTGAGCACGGTTGGAAGGGTGATAAGGGCAACAAAGGTGATCGCGGTCACCCTGGCGAACCAGGACCTCCAGGACGACCAGGTTTTCCCGGTGCACCAGGTCCACAAGGCCCCCAAGGTCCACCTGGACACCACGGAGGCAAACGCCATAATGATGAACCAATAGTGGTCGTACAACCACCATCACCGCCACCACCATCATATCCTTATAACCCATACCCACAATGGGGTGGATATTATGGATACAATGGCAATTATGGTCACCACGGACATCATGGTCATCATAATCACAATGGACATCATGACCATCATCACCACCATGACGACCATGATGACGACCCTAGAGAAATTAGCGACGCCCCTACTGAAGTGGAATACGAAGTAAATGATAATGACGATGAAGAGGAAGAGGAAAATGCTCGCGCTACAAACGTTGATGAATTCCAAGAGCTTACACAGTCTGCAGCTGAGAATAAAATTTTGATCTCTTTTAGTCCAGCAAGAAATCCATTCTACGTTTACACAGATCGCAAATCAAAAACTAGAAACTAATTTGACTGCAAAATGGCAAATGATATGATTTATGTTAAATAAAAATATTTGAAAAGTGAAGAAAAAAGTCTTTGGTAACAATTCATTCATTCATTCATTCATTCAAGCCCAACCATTCAAAACCCAATTGTTGATAGTTTTTTTGTTTAGCGTATATTGTCTGAAAAATGCTTAAATTAAAATAGCCTAGCCTATAACTAAATGTGCTTGTATTAGCAAACATCATCATCGTCAATGGGCTCCTCATCCTCCAGATTGGGACTGACTTCGGCATAGTCGTCCTCGGGTATGTCCGGATAGATATCAACTCTGCGAAAAACAAAGCACACATTTCATACATAAGCACATAATCTAGTCAAATTAATAATAATAATAATAATATTCGCGACATTGCTGCAGCTTAATTACTTTTCAAAATCACACTGTGGCAAGAGTCCTTCATCCTTTGCATTGCTACTGAAACGAAACAACGTGCACAAGCGCAAAATTGCGAGCAAAATGAGCAGCATGCCGGCGACATAACTCAACCACAGATTGTGTGGCCACAAAATGAGCGCAACGCCAATGGCAATGTACAGCGGCGCAGGACGCCAGCCGCCGATGAATTTCAGACAGCTCCAGCATTGCAGGCAGCCGGCATAATTATCGCTGTGTGCGAAAAACAAAAAACAAAAATATGCAAATATAATTATTCATTTTGGTTCGGATCTGTTCTGTTGTGTTGTGTTGTGTTGTGTTATGTTTCGTATGGAAATTTATGATTTTTAATTTGTTGTTATTACACTCGTTTGTACTCACTTCACAAACAGAAACTGCAGAAATATCGTTATGAGCCATTTTATCTCAATGAAGAATACCACAAGCGATGAAATCCTAAAATTAAGTCAATGTTTGTAATAATTTTCTTCTTTTTTTCCACCAACTTTCTATCATGGCGATGGTCATAAAAATGTTTATGACCGCAAAAAGTTTCTTAGTTTTTTTTTTTTGTTTTTTTTTTTTCAGATACTCACAGTATAAAAATGCCTGCGCTGTAGCCATGTAAAAAGATATCAACGCCAACGCCGCAAATAACTGAAAGAGGAATACATACATACATATATGAAAGCCATAAACTTATAATTTGAGCTTTAATGTGTCCTTGGGCAAGAGTATGATATGTGAGAGTTGTTGAGGTTATTAAAAACTAATAAGATATTAAAAACAAAGTGCTAACTAAAAGGCGAAACTTAAGGAGAAGTCCAGGCAAGAAAATGATTTTAGTCAAGGAGCAAGAACATGTAGGGAAGTTGTAGATGTTTGAGATTATAATTATAATTTATGTGCTTTGAAAAAAGTATGAAAATTTATGATAGTTTACTATGCTAAGATCAAATTGAAAAATGAAAAATTATTGAATTGAGTTAAAAGATATTCAATGCTTCGACATTTCTCTTTGTGCTGCTCTACAACAGTTTAAGAAATAACTTAGATGTGCTGGAGTATTATTAAGACTTGCTATAATTGCCACTTTATCACACATCAGCACAACAAAGTAAGAAGAGTGAGAGAAAGAAAAAAATTAATACAACTTTGGCAATGACAAAGTGACAGTCATAAGCTAAAAATCAAATACAAAATTGCCAAGCATTATAATATTAATGCCAACGGTTTATTATGCGTCTGTGCGTAGTAAAAGCCAAAAGAGCAAAATATGACATAAAACAGAATACAATCTAATTAAGTTGTTTGTCCGTCTGTCTGTCTAACTCTCTGTCTATTTGTCTGTCTGACTGGTTTTGCTACAAATCCGATTAAAGAGATAAGCAAGATACAATTCAAAGCAAAGCAAAGCTAAACTAAACTAAGTGGGCGGGCCAATTACATTAGACTGATTGAGTAAAAACAACGGAAAAATACTCAGAACAAAACAAAATAGTTGGAAAAAAAAAAAAAGAAAACAACAAATAAAATGATAGGAAAAACTATGAAAAACATGCAAAACTTTGTACGTGCCCACTTGAAGACAATTGAAATTCATGAAAATTACAGAGGGCACAAAATTGTATTCGTTGCTAAAACGCGACAATTTGATGGCCAAGAGATCTTGACTTTTTCCTTTTTGTTTTGCATTATGCGATGTCAACACAAAAATACATAGTAAGAAGTAACAACAACAACAACAAAAACTCTAACTAATTCATAGTAAAGTAATTTGGCTGCGGGAATACAACTTTGTCTTTGCTTTGAAATGAGAGCATTATCCTGTTTGCTACAACCCAAAGTCCATTGACTTTTAGCCAATACGAGAATAACAAAAAAAAAACACCAAAAAAATATACCCGACAAAAAAAAATAATAGCAATGAAATGAAACCAAACCCAAGGCAAACGCACGTACGCGCAAAGGCAATAAATTTTTGACAAATCTGGCGCCAGTATGCCAACAAAAACAACGGGCCAACGGTTGAGAGCGAGCAAATCAAAACATATTGAAATATTAGTTGATTGCGACAAGTTAGCGGCAAACATCGATCGAACCAGACAGACGACAGTCAAAGTCCCCAAAGCAACTGCAACGTCGACTGACTGCATGGCAAATTGTCATGCAAACTTTTAGACAATTAACTCGAACACAAGCCAATAGCGAGATACAGTGAGCAGGCATATATTAGATGCGGCTTACCGCTTGGTTCCGGTCAATTGCTTTGAACTTGACCTACGCCATTAGACTCACTAACTAACTAACTAACTCACTGACTCTCTGACTGCCTGCAGTTAATGACGATCAATGCATTTGTGTTATGCATTCCACTTCCTACACACTTCACCTTATGCCGTCACACGTGGACCTGGCCCATTTAATGACAGCTTTTCAATCAATTTGCATTGATACGACGCACAGAGGGGCCTCAGATACATTCAGCTTGCAAAAATCAAAAATTTCATTAACGCTTTGGATAAAACAAATATATGTGTCTGATAGAGAATTTTCCAGAGATTAAGGAAATATTAACCTTGAAGAAATCGGATTTATAGTTTGGGAGATATACGCACTCAAAGTTGACCTTTTTTTCAACTTTCAATAAAATGCTCAATTTTTTTAAAATTCGGCACCTTTGAGTTGGAATAGCAACGCAATTATAACAGGAATCATTATCGAATTGATTTATATTTTTAGGTAGCCATATTTTAGTGTTATATTATAAATATCAAGTCATTTGCATGTGTAGTTTTCGAGATGGAGCTGTTTTTCGAACTATCTATTTTTAAGGTGTTTTTTAACTTTGGTGGACAAAAAAAAAAAATGCTAAAATATGCTACCCGCCAAATTTTGACTATCTCTTTATTACATATTCCTTTACCTATCTGTAAAATATTATGTTCCCCTCGCTTCCCTTTTGGCCGTTATAACGCAAAAACGATCGCAACCTCGCACAAAAATCAGCGAAAAAGACGCTGCTGCAGGTATAAGAAGAAGAATGAATAGTGGGTAAATTTGCTGTGACAGCTTTAATATGTTAATAAAGTGAACAAATGTTGTTATGGGAAGGAACTTGTCGTATTTGCTATGCAGGTGGTGGCTAAAATTTATCGTAGGCGGTGTGAAGGGGGTAAAATGTCTTGATTTTGTTCATTTTGTATGGCAGGTACCGTTTTTAGTAGTCCGATCTCAATGAAACTTATAAACAATTGGCCTGAGTATGAAAGAAGACTACCTTTTAAATTTCAGCCCTCTATTTTGAAAGCCAAAAAAGTTTTCAATACAACGATTTACCTTTGCTTCTCTTCCTCTTCTTCATTTTGTATGGCAGGTACCAGTTCCAGTTGCCCGATCTCAATGAAACTTTCAGGCATTGTGTCAGACTATGTAAAACTTCTAGGTGTGAAATTTCAGTCGTCTATCTTCAAAAACAAAAAAGTTTTCCACACAACAAATCAAGTTTTGTTCATTTTTCTTCTTCTTTTCGTATGGGGGCTACCAGTTCCAATAGTCCGATCATGCCGATTCTGACATATGAGTTGATCGCATAGAAAAGAAAACTCTGTGCAAAATTTCAGGTCGATAACTTCAAAATTGTGGGAGATATTGTATAAATACTGAAAGACGGACACACGGATGGACGGACATGGCTACACCAACTCGTATTGTCATACTGATCAAGAATATATATACTTTGTACAATCGCAAGTTTCTAAGTTTGTATAAAATGATAAACCTAGTGATTTTCTGACGCTTATACTGCACCGGAAACAAATTCTGACTTTGACAACCTACTATGCCGCTCCCAGATATCGTAGCGTATTGAACGATGGCTTGTTTTAAAGCTTAAGGAATTCACTTTTAAACAAAACTTATTTCATGCAATTATCTTTATTCGTTCAGAAGATATGATTTTTGCAATGCAAAAACTCAGAAGGCCCCACTGTGCGACGTAAGCAAGCCGATAATTTCTCTAAACTGGCTTTTGAAAATAACTAACCAACTTAAAAAATAAACGTTTTAGTAATAATATAGATTGACAATAATATAGAATGAAAAAATATTGTTTACAATGTTACATAAGCGTAGTCATGCGTGCTTTCTCAAGTTGAGCTTCGGCTATAAGTGCACGTTGCGTTGGACACACACAGCTTGATTCAGTCAAATTGCTGAAAGATCAAGGCAACAAAGGCGCAGCAATAACGTGAATGTGTTGCCAGAAATGTAACAGAAATTGTAAAGAAATGAAAAGACAAATAAGCAAATTGATTGGACATGACAATGTATTGCAAATGTATAAACAATGACAAGTGGTATTGGCAAATAAGAGCTGAACATCGTGCCAAAAATGTTCACAATTTGATGAAATTAATGAAATTGATACTTTTCATGATCAAATGTAAGTGGCAATAAATACAAGTTGTTTATATATGAAAATAAAATATTTGACAAAGGTTACTCCAAGTGTTTTAAGAGGTTCAAGAAAACTAATTTATTTAACCTCAAAATTCCGAGAAAAACTCTCTTTTTTTCTTCTATTACAGAAGATATAGAACTATTTTTTTTTAATAAAAATACACCACCAACAAGGCTTTTTAGAAAGAGCTCTACTTGACGTCTCATAGCTTCGATATTTTAAAATACTTTTTTATCTACTTTCTTTTTAACTTATAAATAAAATTACTTAAATAAGGAAAATAAATAAAAAAAAAACAAACTAAATTCCCACGTTTTTCATAAAAGCTTTTGCTGCATGGCACAACAACATGAATTGCTTTTAAACGCTGGCAATTGCTCATTGCCAGGTCACTTCACTTGCTTATTTGACTTATGTGCTTACGCAGTTTTTTCTTCCTTACCTCCGCTTTTCTTTCGCTTTTATTTTTTGAGCGGAAAATTCATAAAACGCACAATAAATAATAATTTTACCTGCAACTTTGTATATGTATGTATCCATGTATGTATGTAAACACACACACACATACATATTTACTCGTACTTACCGAATGAAGTCAACAGACCGAAAACTCTTATCACAGGACGTAAGCACTCGCAAGGCTCTGCTGGCTGACGACGACGTCGATGTAGTTGACTCATGATGACAACGTTGGCGTCGATGTTGTTGTTCTTGTTGATGTGCTGATGATGCTGCTGCAGCAACAGATTTGGTTTGCTTGTTGGTGTTGTTGATTTTTGCACTTTTTTTTTTGTTATTTTTTTATTTATTTATTTTAATTTGTATGTGTTTGTGCTCTACAAACTTGTTGTTGTTTGTTTACTGCTGCTCTTCAACACTTTTTGACTGTACAAGTCTTGTACTAACATACTAGTATGTAGTTAGTATATGCAAAATAACTATTTTAATTAAACGTTGCAAAATGTTTGTATAACACAAATATTAAATTTAGTTTAAGTAAAGCTTATATTAAACACACACACACACATACACTCACACGCACGTTCTATTAATATTTGTGAGAAAATAACAGATTTCGACATTATCGCTTGCGTCTAACGAACCAAAACGAAGCAAGGATATCATGTAAGCATAGCTTTGCCACTTAGGACAACAGCGACAACGTTGACAACAACAACAACAACAATAATAAAAGCCAGCAGCCAATAGCAGCAAACATGCATGCATTGAATATAAATCAAGAAACATTTCTTTTGTTTTCTTTTGTTTTTTTTTTTTTTTTTCTTTATTATACACGAAAACTCCAGTCAACGTAGAAGACTTGGCAAGAAATCCACAACTTATTGCCAAGGATAAAGCAAAGGTTTTCATCTTATTTTTCTTTTATTTTTTTTTTACTTTTAGTAGCCTGGCTTAGCATTATCGCTGCTGTTGTTTTTGTTATTGTTTTGGCTGTCTAAAGTATAAAACGCCGCAACGCGTAAAACACAAAAGTTGCGTAGCTTCTTCCTTAAGCAACTTCTCTCAACAACAAACCAAAAGAAGTCCAATTTGTGCAACCGAAAATTATATATAAGAATACAAAATTGAAGCAATATTAATACAGTTATTTATTAGCCATAAATCACGTTTCATCTTTAAAAACAAAAAAAAAAATAAGCTAAACTAAACGAAAAACGTTTAAATATAATAGCTCACAGCCATGGCAGGCCGTTAAGCCTATGATCTACTTGAATTGACGCGGGCGCACGTAGCGTATGCGTAACGCGTTCAAAGGCGCACTCTACGGCACCTACTTTACTTTCAAATAACTAGCGCGTCTACTAATACACTTTATAATATCATTTTATATATTTTTTTTTTCTTTACACTTAATCACCAGTTTCGCTGTCTTTTATATATTTTTTATAACCTGGCCCAACGCTAATGGCACCAAATTACCGGTTGCCGTTTTAGCTTCTTTCGTTGCACAGGAATATTCTAAACGCTCGTTTTGCGAACGCCAACTACAACAATGTCTACGACTATGACTATGACTGAGACTGCGAAGACGACGAGTCCGACGACGTTCAGTACGAGAAGGTTGCCGTTGAGCTTTGGCTGTAAGTACTTAGCAAAGAAAATTACGTCCGCACGCGTCTAGCATCGAGAAATGAATGAGAAGTTGGCTTTGGCAAAGCGACTAAAAAATACAGTGTTTACCACACACGCTACACATAAATATGTGCGGCATATGAGTGTAAATAATACTTAAGGGGTTAGGCCCTTTGTTATAAGTAATTTTATTCATTTTATCAAAGTAATAATATTACTTAATTACATATTTTAAAACGATTTTATTCAATTTAAAAAAAAATATATTAATTATATAAAAAAGTGGAGAAAATTAAAATTCTCAACAATTCACCCAGAAAGTATTCATTGGATTCTTTAGAAATTTTCAGAGAATATTCTCAAGATATTATAATTTAATAAAATTCTAACTTTGCCTTAAAAAAAATTATAGATATTTCCAATTGAAAAAAAAATTAAATAAAAATTTTAAATGATAAAATTAATTAAGAAAATACAAAACCTTATAGAGCATATTATAAGCGTGTATGAAAGGACTTGTTGCCATTGTTTGTTACGTTGTCTTGTTGGCATGTTTTTATTGTAGCACGATGCCAAAGACTGACGACAGACGAACGCACAGACGGACAGACAGACCCAGCGGCCGACAGACAGGCAACAGTTTACGTGTGTGAGTGAGTGTGTGTGTGTGTGTGTGTAATTGTATGCATGTGCTTTGAGTTCAGTTGCTTGTAATTTTCATAACTGGCACAGCTTCGTACGCTCACTCGTGCGCTTACTCGCTCGTTTATACACACGCCGCCAACAAAACAGTAGCAGAAGCAACAACAACAACCACAAAGCTTACGACGTGTATGGCTAGCAAAGTGACAGCAGCAACGCGCACAAAAGAGCAGCAGCAGCAGCATACGAGTGTGCCATGAAGAGTGCGTTAGACCAAAGACCAGCGCCAATGCCAGCCACAACAAACGAGACACAAAAACACAAAAAAAACCGTAGCATGCTGCGCGGCGTGGTTTTTGCTTTGCGCTTGTTATTGTTGTTGCTGCTGGTCGTCGGTTGACTTCGCGGGTGTTGACAAAAACATTTTTGCCCCACAACTTTCACACATTAAAAAGCAAACGGTATCTTTTTTTTCATTCTTTTCGGTCTTCTTTTTTTATTTATTTTTTTTTCATGTATTTTTTCTATTTTTGGTCTAGTTTGGCATTGTTTTGTATTGCTTGCGAGCGTTATTTGCACCCTGTTATGGTATGTTACACACAAACACATTGCCAGCCAAAGACAACAACAGCGATGACGACAAACGAATTTTGTGCGTACGAATTGTCCTTTGTGCTAACATTAATACCGAAGCAAAATGAGCAAAGGAGCGAGACGTGCAAACAGCATTTTACTGATTATTTCAGTGCTCGTTTTATTTTTTTGTTTTTATGTTGTTTGTGCGCAAAAAAATTTGCAGTTTTTTTCTTCGTTTGTTTTGCATCATAAAAAAAGCAACATTTAACGCATATTAACAACATAATTTGTGCACAAAGCATGAACAAAATTGCAAATAACAAGTAAAACAAAAAAAAGTCAACTCTGCGTATGAGTAATGACAATAATGATGATGATGAAGACAATTTTGTGTCGCTGCCACCACTGCTGTTCCTAATGATACCGCCGTTGAACATCAAATAATGACAGACAACAAGCGTAGCATAATTAAAGTGCATACAAAGCAAAACAACCACGCCCACACCCACGCCCCTCAACATTTTCCGTACTCTTTGCGTCGCTTCATAATCTTTGTTATGCCCGCCACCATTGCCACTTCCGGCATTGAGAGCTTTGTGTCCTCTTGAAAGTCACAACGTCGCGTCAAATGCAGCCAAGTGCGTTCCGGATTCAAAGACAAAGGCGTCTGCAGCCAAGTGACATAATCGATTTTCAACGAGCCTGTCAACATTTGATCAAACGGCGTATTGCCAATGAAGAACATCGTCCTAAGCACCGAAGTCTTCGCTTCTTTGATATTTTGACCCTGTACGCCTTGAAAGGGACTTGGCTCATTATCGCCGGTGCCAAGTTGCTCCATAAGCCATGATTTATTATACTTGAGATAGTTGTAGCAAACCTGAGAAGATAATCCAAATGTTTATGAAATAATAGTATTCTATACATAGTATAGAACAACCTTCAAGGCTTGCTTGCCTATGTCCGTGGTCAAAACATCGCTCGCAAGCACCTCGGCTATATAATCGGCAATGCCCACATCCAATTCCATTGCATAATTCGCTGGCGGACTGTGACTCAAACGTTCCGAATCTGCTGTCGCCAAATCATCCATTTTCACAGTGCTGACCGCACTCATGCCACCACCGCCAGCCGCACGTCGATCGGCAAAATCTGTCTCCAGATGGATGCTCTCCTTGGCCTGCTTCAGAAACAGCTCAATTTGATCAGTGTGCTTGTCATCCTCATCAATCGAGCAAATCGCCTCCGAGATGGCATAGCAAATGGAAGCTTTATCATCGTTTTTAGCTGCGTATGCATGACACTTCATCATTGATCTGCATCAACAATTAGAAAACTCCTAAAAAAAAGACACTCACATTTCTCATGTTGCTCTGCGGTCTTGATCAATTCGGTGTAGAGCGCCGCAAATACAACTTGTAGCAATACTGAATCGCCCAGTGGTCGTGTGGAGACTGGTATTATATCCTGCAACAGTGATGTTATTTTATAGAGACCCTCCGGCATGCAATCCCACATTTCGGAGACACAAGTCAATGCCAGTGACATGGCCTGATACATGCTGGCGCCATTCTCCACCGCATTGATCAACATATCCACAATGCAATCGAGCACAGGATAAACAAAATGCATAATTGCCTCCAGCCAAGGTGCACGTTTCTGATTCCATACTTGACGCTTGTCAAGACAATCGCTCCAACCTGACGTGCCCAACTCCTCGAGTGCCTTAATGAGGCACGACTTTATATCCAATGCCTTGCCCACCGCAACGATGAGATAGGTCAGTGAAAGCACAATTTGATAGTTCGATTGGCCCACAGGATCTGCATGAAAATATGTCATGTAGTTAAATTATGTAATTATTAGCTGCACACGCACCAATATCATCAGCTATCGATTCCGAAACATTAAAACATTCGCCACGACACAAAAAGGCTTGACATTTGCGTGGCACTGAGCTCTCCTCGCCAATGAATGAATGCTTTGCCACGTTCTTAAAGTTTTCCGATGAGGGTAGATGCTTTAGCAAATGCCTTATAATGATGCCCGACAGATGGGCATCACGCATGAGCAACACTTTCACCAAAAATGACCAATCAGCTTCGGGAAAGGCGAGCAACACCTTCAAATCCAATGAGATCGCTGTACTTGATGTTAGATCTGCAAAATCTGTGACCCATTGACATGATTGCTCCTTTGGAAATAGTTTCGGTAAAGCAAATATTATCCAAGCACTGGGCAGACCATGACGTGATGAAAACATTTCCATATTATCAAGTCCCTTGCGAAAGACCTTTTGTGAGAGACAATCATTTGTGTGTGTGTGTTGTAGTTGATGCCTTTGATTTATATTAAGTTTTAAGTATTCACCTTTGAGAGCACACCAAGCGGTGCGCCACGCAAGAGTAGACAATAAAAAAGTTCCTTGCACTTGGCATGAATATCACGAATTATGACACTTTGGTTGTTGAGCTGCAGTCCTGTGCAGTTGCCATGCAGACACACACACACACGTACGACAGGTGAGTAAGATTAATGTTAATTAGATGCAATTTTCATATAATTAGTGCGCGTTGGTTTTGTTGATTGTGTGCTCGTGTTTGTTCGTGTTTGTTCGTGTTCGTGTGTTGAAAAATTAAAATTATACTCGACGAATTTCTCACCTACATAAGCCTCACCGCTTTCGCTGACATGCGGCAACAGCTCCGCAATGCATAGCAACATATTACAAATATCTGTGAGATGCAACTGAGCGCGTGCAATGCTTGTGACAATTTGTGAGTAACGTACCGTTAGCACACTCAAAGTCTCATTTAGCATGCCGGCAAAGATGCGTTGCGCCATTTTGGGTGGCACTGAATTCCAGAGATCATCCTTAGTGCCGCGCATATAATGCCACCACATTTGTATGGTATATGAGCCTCGTTCCGACTCAAAGAACGGCTGTGTATCCTCCCAATGCAGGCAATCGGCATCCTGTATGATGTAGAGCAGCAACAGACGACAGTGTAAGTCCAAAAGACGCTCAGCCAATGCTTCCGACATTTGTGAGTATTGCTTGAAGGAGAGCTGTGTCGACCATAGACAATTTGGAATCAAGATTTGCATACAGTTAAACCAACCTTAAGTGCACCGCCTTTCTCATCGCCTTTTGGTGGACAAATTGTTGTTGTTGCAGCTTGCATATAAACACTTAATGAATTCTTGACCAATGCGGCAGCACCAATGGTCGCCGTTAACACCGAGAGATCAGCATGATCAAGCGATTCTTGGGACAGACGATGTATGTGTTCGAGCAAAAGATCCGCCGATTTGGTAACCAAACTAACAAACTTATCTGGATCGGATGATTTTACGACTATGGAACTCTAAAATGCATACACACACGATAAGATAACAAGTCGGAAGGGAATCAACAAAACTCACAAAATCGCCTTGGGTTAACTCTTGCTCGGTATGCAAGAGCCCTGAAGGTCTACGATATGAAGCGAAATACTCATCTTCCCACCTAAAGCGTTTGGCAAATGAAAAATAATGCTACAAGCCATTTTAAACAACATAACTACCAACGTATCAGTTTAATCGCTGCAAAGGATGCATAGCGCGGAAAGTCGAGTTTGCCGCCAACGATGCCCGAGCATATGGGCTCCTGCAGGACGCGCTGATGTGTCTGCCAAACAAGACCACGTACACGTTTATATGAAAAAAGGAATAAAGAAAGAAAGAGAGAAAGAACAAACACATGATGTGTTAACGACTTTTCTATTGCTAGACAAACAAAGACTGAGCCATCAACAGAGCCATCATCGACGTCAACGGTCGGCAAACTGTTGATGCCACCAACCTGATAATACTCCAAATCGCGTTGCAGCAATATGGGCACTCTGTCCATGAGATTACCCTCTTCAAGCACTTCCATTCTAATGTTTTTATCACTTATACAAAGTTCAAAAACTATTTGCACCGTTTCGTATTTGCTCGACAAGCGAAAATTTTCATTGATAAAACTTTTGCTTGTTGCCCCAGACAACAAAATGAGCACATTTACAATAGAACAATAAATGGTTATGTGTTTGAGAAAGTTATAATAGCAACAAAAACGCTTTGGGCATACAAGATTTTAATAGTAAGGTAAAGTACTTACCGTTTTTTTCAACCAACAGGTGCTTCACATTTCTTACTTTTGCTGTTTTATTTTATTTATGTTTAAATAATGTTGAATTCACTTTCTTATTTAATTAAAATAAATAATTCACAAAGAAAAACAAAAAAAAAAACACACCCACACAAAAAAATATGACGTAATTTAATTGCACTTTTATTTATTAGATTTCATCACTAGCAAATCAAAACGGTTGCCCGTATGCACTTTTAAGCTCTAAGCCGCGATAAAAAACGGCGTGCAACGTATTAGAGAACTTTGCCGACGTGCGCAGTCGTAACAAACAGCGCAAAGGACTTACGTATCACGTAAACGTAAAAGTTTTCGATGGCTATGTTGGTATCCATTTGACAATCAGTTCAACCATTAATTGTACTTGGCACTACAAATTCATAAACACAAACTTGTCACTTTATTACAAACACCTTACTTGCATTTGTTTTTTTTTTTTCCAATTTTCTGTGCTTTCTGTTTGCATATTGAAATATTTGCAATGCAACATGGCCGTCGTTTATATTTATTTTTTCGCACTCGCATTTCATTTCAAATAAACGCGTTAACTAATATTTTGCGTAGAAACCATTAAGCACATGTTTAATAACTATTCACTTTGATTTGATATTTTATTGGCTTCACATTTGACCACTAAATGTTTTAATTGATCGCGACGCGTTGACATTGTGTCATTGACTTGAGCTTAGTTCTAAGCCGCGAATGCAAACTGCGCCAAAAGTAAGAAAAATATATGCCGATGAGCTCAATCGCAAAACGGCGCAGGAAAGTCTTCATATAAACAAATGAAGAAGAGAACAATCAAAGAGTACGCACCTTGAAATATATTACAACTTTATATTTATAATAATATCCTTAAAAAGTACAAATCAATAATAGTTTCTTGGCTTTTTGTTTAAATTTATAATTTATGTTACCTGCTTATCTTGTGCCTTATCAGTCAAGAAATATTATCGTCAAAAACGGCAGCAGTTTAAAAAATAAATTTAAAACGAACCTTACTTTTGTTGGCTTGTGTATTTTTTCTGTATGCTGATAAGAGATCGCATTCCCGCTCTCGCTAAACAAACAAAAGGCAAGGCGATGTCGAACGCCGGCTTGCCGACTGATAAGACGAGCGCTATCCGGTGTCCCACGCCCGGCGACTGCAACGCAAACGAAGCTGTTTTCACTCGTTAAGTGAACGTCGGCTAAGGCGGTGATCTGAAATCTGAACTCGCTTTGCGAAGAAATACACAAATTAAGTGAGTATGCAATAAAAACGAAAATGCTAATTTAAGATACTTTTTTGTTGTTTACGCCTCAATTGTCTTATCAAACCAGCTGGTGGTCTACATTGATTATTATTAAATTGTTTATGCGAATAATTGGTGATAAGCCTAGAAACACGTATCTTGTTTACGCTGCCCGCAAATACGAAAATATAAAAAAATATTCCCAAATTACTTCACAAATCCAGTGCAGATCATTGCCAGTGATAAGCGTTAAATAATTTTATCGCTTGTTTATTGCTGATAGCATAACATCGCTTATCGTTACGCCGTAAATCTCTCACACACATACTAACACACAACTGTTGCTTCATTCACAGAGTATGGCACAATTGAAGCTCTTGAGCAGCTTGGTGACACGCCTGCCACGCACAGCGGCTGCATTTCATAGCAGCAGCGTTGCGCGTGCACAGAGCTATCTCATCGATACACCAGAGTACAGTTTCCTAAAAGATCTCGGTCTGGAACGTGAGAATCCAGGCGTCTACAATGGCAGTTGGTCGGGTACAGGGGAACGTGTGACCGCCATTGATCCCGGCACGGGCAAGGCAATAGCCACTGTGCGCATGGGCAGTGTTGACGAAATGGAATCGGCCATTGGCGTAGGTGTAGCGGCATACAGAGAGTGGTCGCAAGTGCCGGCGCCAGTGCGTGGTGAAATTGTGCGACAAATAGGCGATGAGCTGCGCAAGTATAAGGAACCATTAGGCAAGTTGGTATCACTTGAGGTGGGCAAAATCTACAGTGAAGGTCAAGGTGAAGTACAAGAATTCATTGACATTTGCGATTATGCTGTCGGTCTGTCGCGCATCTATGCTGGCCAGCTGATTAACTCTGAGCGCGCAGAGCACACAATTTTGGAGGCGTGGCGCCCGTTAGGTTTAGTCGGCGTTATCTCAGCGTATAATTTTCCTAATGCAGTGTTCGGTTGGAATGCAGCGATTGCTTTGGTAAGTCGGAGTCATCTCTTGTGTTTGACGTTTTGACTTATGTGTACACTTTGCTTTTAGACCACTGGCAACAGCGTTTTGTGGAAGGGTTCACCGAGTACTTCGCTCGTGTCTGTAGCAACGACGAGAATCGTTGCCGAAGTGCTTAAGCGCAACAATCTGCCACCAGTAGCAACGCTCTGCCAGGGCGGCGCTGATGTGGGACAACGGCTTGTTTCTGATAGACGCGTCAAGCTTGTCTCATTTACTGGCAGTTGTAAAACTGGTCGCGATGTTGGCGTTGAAGTGCAACGACGTTTCGGCAAAGTGATACTTGAGCTGGGCGGCAACAATGCGTTGATCATTAACGATGATGCTAATCTCAAGATGGCCTTGGATGCTGCGCTCTTCGGTTGCATCGGTACTACGGGTCAACGCTGTACCACCACAAGACGCATCATCGTTCACGAAAAGCTGTATGGGCAGTTCGTGCGTGAATTGACGAACAAATACAAACAGGTGTTGTCACGTATTGGCCATCAGACATCGCCAGACACACTCGTCGGTCCAGTACATGCTCAGCAGAATGTGGACGGCTACAAGGCAACAATTGCCGAGGCTGTCTCACTTGGCGGCAAAGTGGCCTTCGGTGGCAAGGTCATTGATCGACCCGGCTACTATGTGGAGCCGACAATTATCACAAATCTTCCGCATGATTCGCCTGTCGTACACCGCG
The DNA here is from genome assembly GCA_034638295.1 of Phortica okadai. Lineage (NCBI taxonomy): Eukaryota > Metazoa > Arthropoda > Insecta > Diptera > Drosophilidae > Phortica > Phortica okadai. The sequence continues at coordinate 1,373,834 of CM067852.1, forward strand.
AGACCTTTGCGCCAATTGTATACATACTGAAGGCTAAATCGGTTGAAGAAGCGATCGAGTGGAACAATGAGGTGGAGCAAGGCCTCTCGTCTGCCATCTTTACGGAAAACATGGGAAAGGCCTTCAAATGGATTGGTGCGCAAGGCTCAGACTGTGGCATTGTGAATATCAACACTACCACGAATGGCGCCGAAATTGGTGGAGCTTTCGGTGGCGAGAAAGCCACTGGCGGAGGTCGGGAATCTGGTTCCGATGCATGGAAACAGTACTGTAAACGTGCTACAATCACCGTTAATCATTCGGGCGAGCTAGCGTGCGCACAAGGAGTGGTCTTCAACGTTGAATAGGAAGACGGAACAATCAGAACTTTGTTATTATCCTGTAAATGTGTTAATTATATATGATACAACAAACTGTAATACTAAAATATACTAAGTAAAAACTATTCAAATTTAACTGCTCAAATTGAAAACTGCTCAACGGTCAAAAATCCAATTAGAAAACTCTAATACCAAAATTTCATGGGGGGTTTTGACGGACAGCGTCACGAGCTATATTAGCGTATGTCGTTAAAAATTGTATATATACATGAGTTTGCGAATGAAAAGTTGCTGTTTTATATTGTACAAAAAATTCGTTTTACGAATATCGAAGCATTTACTTTTATGAATTTAAGTCAAAATCGTAAAATTTTTGCGAATATGAAAACCGGAGCAGGGTCCACTCATATATAATTAGGGGCATTTCGAAGCAGTTCGAGGGATTTTAAGGGTTTTTAGTTGGAGTTAAGGAGAAAAATTTGCGAGAGTTGGTAACACTGAAAGTAGAGCTGGGAAACTATCGATGGTGCTTTCGAATGTATATTTCATATATTTGTGCTTAATCTTATAAATACAACTAAAAATATAAGAGATCAAAATTATCAATTATCAAAAATCGATAGTGACAAAAGACTATCGATAGTGGCTCAAAGAGGTAAATATTCAATACCTCGATAGTGCCATCGATAGTTTCTCAGCTCTAACCAAAAGTTGCGTGGAATTTTTCTCGCTTCAACGTTTAGTTTTGTCTACGCCGTGGTGTGGCGCTTTAATAATAATTAATAATTTTAATATTAAATTTGTCTAAATCCATGCGGAAACTTGGCTTTCTTTGATCAAATCCCCTTTTGCGCATCTTTGGTAAATAAACTTTACTTTTTAGAAAGTCCAAATTAATTGCGAATTATGTCCTATTATACGCGCAAGGATAACGACGAACAGCTTCGTACAGCAAAGAAACGCAATGGGGGCGATGACGATATATCATTGAATGCCGTCGAGGCGCCTAAAAAATCACGTTTTGATGTCAAGGGAAAGAACGGCGCACCGAATACCGGTAGTGATGTAAAAGAGTCGGGTACGGAAAGCGGCGCTGATACAGCGATGAAGGCCCAAGCACCAACCCTAGCTTCGGCAATGGATGCTTCTTTGAGTTCCACACAAATAAAGCTGATGATGGTAAATGCACAACGGGAGATTGAAGAACGTAAGCGTGCATTGAGTAACCTTAAAGCCAAAGACCCGATATTGGCGTCTGTACCGCAGATAGGGTTGCCAGTTGCATTGGCCTCTCAAGCTTTGGCGAAAAAACCAACAGGAGATGATGTAGACAAAGCAAAGAAAATAGCAGAACTGCAGGCTCAAATACGTGCCAAGCTTACTGGTTCTTTAGCGAATCTAATACCGCCAGCCGCTGTGCCGCAAGACAGACCAAAACCTTTAATACTCGATGAAGAGGGACGCACTGTTGACAAGAGTGGCCGGGCGATCAACATTCCAACTGTGACGCCGACGCTAAAGGCAAATATACGCGCTAAAAAACGTGAGGTTTTTAATCGTCAGACGCAGCCGGACCGTGGTGGCGCAACGCAAGACGAAAGCGCCAAGTTTTTTGATGATCGCATTGCACAGAAACCGATGGTGCGCAACAAGCGTACATTAAGATTCCATGAGCCGGGTAAATTTCAGCAGATGGCGGAACGCATGCGTATGAAGTCGCAGTTGGAGCGGTTACAGAATGAGATTTCACAAATCGCTCGCAAAACGGGAATATCATCAGCCACCAAGTTGGCACTGATAGCGCCTAAGCAAGATATGCCTGACGATGTGCCATCAATGGAATGGTGGGATTCTGTTATATTGTCAACCGACTTGCAAACGCTAGATGAAAACAATGGCAAGATTAGCATACGACAATCCGCTATCAGTAATTTGATCGAACATCCAACACAGATGAAGCCACCGAGTCAGTTGAAATCAATTCTAAATAAATTGTATTATTCTCTAATCTATTCTCCATTTATAGATGAACCACTCAAGCCCGTTTATTTACCTGTCTTCCTAACGAAGAAGGAACGAAAGAAGCTTCGGCGACAGAACCGTAGAGAAGCCTGGAAGGAAGAGCAGGAGAAAATACGTTTAGGTTTGGTCGCACCACCAGAGCCAAAGTTACGCATATCAAATTTAATGCGCGTCCTTGGAACTGAAGCTGTACAAGATCCAACCAAAATTGAGGCGCACGTCAGAGAACAAATGGCGAAGCGTCAGAAAGCTCACGAAGATGCAAATAATGCTCGCAAACTGACTGCTGAGCAAAAGAGTGAGAAAAAAGTGCGCAAAATCAAGGAGGATACTTCGTGCGGCGTGCATGTGAGCGTGTACCGCATTCGGGACCTTCACGAAAACGCCAGCAAGAAGTTCAAAGTCGAAACCAACGCCAAACAGCTCCATATGACCGGCAGCGTAGTGCTCTTTCGCGATTGTTGCGTTATTGTCGTTGAAGGCGGTCCAAAACAGCAAAAGAAATACCGCCGACTGATGTTGAATCGTATCAAGTGGGAGGAAGACTTGGTTAAAAGTCCTGATGGTCACGAGGTTCCCAATACCTGTGTTCTCGTCTGGGAGGGCACTAGTCAACGTCGTCATTTCGGAGAGATTAAATTCAAAGTATTCCCTATGGAAAAAATGGCTCGCGAGTTCTTTCAAAAGCATCAAGTCGAACACTACTGGGATCTGGCTTACTCTGGAGCTGTTTTAGAAGCCTCGACAGATCAGTAAGACGCTTTTAAGAAAAGAGTCGTAACTTAATGTTTTATGTTTAACAAAATTGTTAACTATTAGGACAAAAATGTGTAAGAATGTAGTTTTTGTAACGAAATTAATTAAACTTAGGTTTCAATTTGGGTAACCGAAGCATATATTTCACTAAGTCTATACAGCTGGGTCAACTTTGGACTTACCACTACTGGGTTTGTTAACGTTGCTTTGTTGCATGAGCTCGATTAAATCAGTCAGTCTCTGATCCTGTAACGCATCTTCAGCCTTTTCCCGTAATTCCACTTCGTATTGATCTTTGACTCGCTCCACCAAAACATGGCTTACTGTTTCTGAGATGCTCTTATTAATTTCTAGCGTGTAATCAACTAACTTGCAATACGACTCTGGAGACATGTAACCCGTTTGATAACATTCTGCCACTTGATCGAATGTGGCCATGCTGGCCGTTGTTATGGTTCCTCGCTCTTCAGAATTGTCTCTGTGAGAATCGTTTTCTAGCAACTTTTCGATCACATAATCTGGATTAACAAACACTACTCCGCGATAAAGACAAACAGTTGACGATGTGATGAGATCGTAAGCTGAAATGCCGCACTCTACTAACGCAACGCCACAACAGTTTATAGCAGTGCTCAGCAAACAACCGTCATCGTCAAGCACGAGAGCACGCACGTCTAATTGAAAGCCGGCGAACTCATTACGACAAATCATAGGTTGCAGCGACTTGCGTAAAGCACTAGACAGATGCTTCTCCCGTTGAGGAACCGTTTCTAAGTCACGCGTTGCAAATGCAGCAAAGTTTACATAACAATTGATATTTCCTTGAGGAGCACGTTTTGAACTTTTGGTTAGTTCACGTGGCGGCGTTATAAGAGCCAACACTTTGGTCTTTCCGTATTCCATATATGCAGACCCTTTGACTGTTGTCAACACGCCTGATCTAATGACTGAAATATTGAATTATTGAGTAAACTCTTCTTATTCGAATTTAACGTTCATTTATCTATTTACATGTAGGTCTTTGCGAAGGAATTACTTCACTCGGTTTCTCCAAACTTTCAAATATCGCATCGTAATCCTCAGGCTCTGCATAAAGATCCTCGGCTACTGTCAATCCACCCAACAAGGCATTATTCCTAACAGGTTGAGACCGCGACATTGTAGTATGATAATCAATTTAATTTCAAATAAAATCACGATTTGTTTAACGACAAACGCTCAACATGAGGTTTTTATGGACAAACTTATGGCGCGAGGTGGCCCAAACTGCTAGCAGCGCACATGTTTGATTCAAATGTGGAGTGACATAAGACATATTCATATTTAAACAGTCGTGCTTGTCCACAAAACAAAAAATATAAGAGGAAGCAAGGCCCAGTACTTGAAAACGCTAATTTAAATATTCAGTAAATCTACCTATGGGACCACGAAGTTCGCCTATGTCCCCTTGCGGTGCACAGCACATAAGCGAACTCTCCGTGTCGTTGCGTAGTGACATTAGGAAGAAGAAGACTGGTCGAATTATTTTAATTCTTCTTCTTCTCTGACTCTGTTATGAACCGCAAGTACAGTATTGGCTAAGCGTATGTTGCGGTACATTCGATAGGGATATGCCCTGATTTATCGTTCTTCCTCTTCTGGTCGAAGACGCTTTTACGCCAATTTTGACACTTTTGAGGAAACTTTTTACCGAAGAAACCCAAATAGCCATCGCCGATGATGATTTGCTAAAAACGTTTGTCAACTGAAGTTGTTCTGCGTGAACGCCATTTATTAAAAAAAAACTGCTTCGTAATTGCCGAAAAAAGCCGATTTTGCAAAGTAATTTTGTAATTTCTGACAAATACGGAGTATTGTACTATTATTGTGTTCTTCAAAAGAATTGAGAAATAAGGAAGGTTGTCTGTAATCTGAATCGCAAGCAAATATGGCTGGCGAAGCAACAAAGCAGGAGAAGAAGACGGCGCCAACTGCGACTGATGGTGGTGATCCCAAGGATGTGAAAGGGGCAAAAGTTGATGATAAGGCGAATGGAAAAGATGAGGCAAAAGAACAGGAACTGTCTGATGAGGACCAACAGTTGCAGGAGGAATTGGAGATGCTGGTGACGCGTTTGCAGGAATCGGATCCAAATCTGTATTTGCCAGCGTTAGAGATGATGGCTAAGCTGATCCGCGCTTCGACTACTTCAATGACTTCGGTACCGAAGCCGTTAAAGTTCATGCGTCCGCACTTCGAAACAATGAAGACGGTATACAAGCAGATGCCAAATGAGAAAACACGCCAGCTTTGTGCCGATATCATTTCCGTATTGTCAATGACCATGGGCTCTGGTAAGGATTGTCTCGCATATCGTTTTCTTTGCGATCGATCCCAAAAGATCGGTGAATGGGGTCATGAATACGTTCGTCATTTATCGGGAGAGATTGCTGCACATTTCCACGATACTTCTGCTGAATTTCGTACACAGTTGATTGAATTGGTGAAACAAATCATTCCATATAACATGGAACACAACGCCGAAGCAGATGCTTGCGATTTACTCATAGAAATCGATCATTTGCATTTGTTGCAAGATTACGTCGATGAATCTGCATATCCGCGAGTTTGTCTTTATTTGCAGTCGTGCTATCCGTATGTGCCCGAACCTGACAACACTATTATACTTGAGACTGCACTCCAGTTGTCAATTAAGTTTCACCAGCACACACAAGCTATGCGTTTAGCACTAATGTTGAACAATATGAACAAGATACAGGAGATTTTCAAGGAACCAAAAGAGCCTGCCATGCAAAAACAATTGGCATTCATGTTGGCACGGCAGCAAGTGTGCATAGACTTGGATGAGTCAGTACCAGACTATGATGATCTAGTAGAAATTATGTCAAATGCTAACTTGAACAAGCATTTTCTTAACTTGGCTCGAGAATTGGATATTATGGAGGCCAAGACGCCTGAAGACATTTATAAATCACATTTAGATAACGCTCGCTCCCGTTTTGCCTCAATACAGGTTAATATTACTAGTAATTATTAAAATAACATGCTAATCTATACACATTTTAAATTCCAGGTTGATTCGGCTAAACAAAATCTAGCAGCCAGTTTTGTTAATGGATTTGTAAATGCCGGTTTTGGAGTGGATAAATTGTTGTCCGAAGACGGCAACAAGTGGCTATACAAGAACAAGGAGCACGGTATGCTCTCGGCCACAGCTTCGTTGGGTCTTATTCTCCTCTGGGATGTTGATGGCGGTCTAACTATGATCGACAAGTATTTATACTCGACCGAGGACTATATTAAGTCGGGTGCACTACTTGCATGCGGTATAGTTAATTGTGGTATTCGTAATGAAGTTGATCCTGCGCATGCCTTACTTTCTGACTACATTGAAAATCAAAACCCCTATATGCGTATTGGCGCAATTTTGGGTCTGGGCATTGCCTATGCTGGTTCAAATCGTTCGATTGTAATCGATACCCTTAAAACTGTGTTTGCAAGCAACGGAAAAACATCACCAAGCGTCGAAATTCTAGGCATAACGTCGCTTTCATTAGGTCTCATTAGTGTGGGCTCCTGCAATGCAGAAATAACTGAGATATTGCTGCAAACGATCATGGGCTTAACAAAGTCCGATTTAAAGGATACGCACTCACGTTTCCTTTGGTTGGGTCTCGGATTGCTTTACTTGGGCCGTCAGAAGGCAACTGAGGCTGTAATGATGACGTTAGAAGTGCTCGAGGAACCATACAGATCAATGGCAACTACAATGGTTGACATTTGTGCATATGCTGGTACAGGGAATGTTCTAAAGATTCAACAGTTACTGCATATCTGCTCAGATCATTATGAGACAACGAACGCCGAAGATGAGAAGGACAAAAGTAAAAAGGATAAGAATAAGGACAAGGTTTGTAAAAAATTAGTAATTATAAATGAATTGTTGATTTAGAAGTAACTATAATTTTCAGGAAAAGGAAAAGGAGAAAGAAAAGGAAAAAGAGAAAGATTTGTCCGCAACACAGTCTATCGCTGTACTGGGCATTGCTTTGATAGCTATGGGCGAGGACATCGGCGCTGAGATGGCCTTCCGTTCGTTTGGAAATCTGCTTCGCTATTGCGAACCCTGCATACGGCGATCCGTGCCACTTGCCTTGGGTCTCATCTCCGCTTCGAATCCCAAACTGAACATTATCGATACGTTGAGTAAATTTTCGCACGACAGTGACGCTGAGGTCGCACACAATGCTATATTTGCAATGGGCCTTGTAGGTGCAGGCACCAATAATGCACGTTTGGCTTCAATGCTACGTCAATTAGCACAGTACCACTCAAAGGATCCCAGCAATCTGTTCATGGTGCGCATTGCTCAAAGTTTAACGCACTTGGGCAAAGGAACACTAACGCTGAGTCCCTACCACAGCGATCGTCAACTAATGAATCCTATGGCCGTAGCCGGTCTCATGGCTACACTTGTTTCTTTGCTTGATGTGAAAAATTTGATCCTGAATCGTTCCCATTATCTTCTTTACTCTCTCGTACCGGCCATGCAGGCCCGTATGCTGGTTACTTTCGACGAGGATCTTAACCAGCTGCAGGTGCCTGTACGTGTGGGCATTGCAATCGATGTTGTCGGCCAGGCCGGAAAACCTAAGACTATCACTGGCTTCCAGACACACACAACGCCCGTTTTGCTTGCAATGGGAGAACGAGCTGAGTTGGCAACAGATGAATACCTTTCGCTGACACCAGTTATGGAAGGCTTCGTCATATTAAAGAAGAACCCAAATTTTGTCAAGTAGATCCCAGCCGATAAAATCGAAAGAGGAAGGAATACTAACATGTATTTCAAATATACATAATTCTTACTAATTGTTTTTTAGTTCATTTGCAAATTAACGCGTTGACGCCATTAAGCATTGCCGTCATCGCCATTGCTCCAGGCTTCCTGTGAGCCACAACATTTCATATAAATTTGATTATAAAATATATTTGATAATTATAACTTGAAATAAAATATTCGAAAAACTAATTTACACAACAGAAAAGATACAAACTTATTGTTATCCATTTTTAGACGAACGATTGCTTTATATTTGTATACGTATTTATCCAAGATTTAAAAAACTTCGCGGTTGATTTGACGGCTTTTCTTTTGCTGTAAAATGTACAAATATTCCTGATAGTTTTGTGTATATGTACGTCAAGCTCAACTATATAATTTGATTAGTAATTACAAAGTATATTTATAGTTGAACATTTCGGACCCTCGAGTAGATTTAGACTTTCAGTAAATCGAAACCACTCGGAGGCGATTTCTATTAAAATAAGCAAAGTCAAGGTTAACAAAATCTATGAAACTGAAGTGAAATAAGCAGAAGTAATGCTTAAGCTAGCATTCCGAGTTCCAGCGTTTAGTTGGCCATAGTAGATGTTTGTGTTGCCGGTGGTGATACAAGATTTACCGACGTTTCTTTTTCGTTGTTGGTGTTTCCATTGTTAGGATTGAATATCTGCGGCATCATACTCATCTGGGGAGGCAGCGGTGTTGGCTGCGTGGGAAAGAGACCGCCCATTGATGGCTGTACCTGGGGATATGAAGGCACCGTTTGAGCTCCGGCTGGATAGGACATCGACATTGGTGCACTCATGTAGGGTTGTTGATGTGGCATAGTATTCATCGCGAAGAGTGGTAATGGTGCAGGTGGCGGTATTGCTGATGCTGTCGCTTGAGGATACGGAAGTTGTGACGGCAAAACGCCAGAAACTGTTGGTGTGTACACACTAGATGGGGGTGGTAAGCTTGTGTATCCCGTTGGAGCGGCATTTGATGTTCCAATAACTGAAGGTGTATGTGACGTTGGTAACTCCAATGGCATTGGTGGAATCTGTGGCGGTGCATCGCTTGCTTGCGATGTTATGGGTGCATTTACTGGCTCAACAGTAGGTACCGCCACATTGGAATTTAACTCAGTTGATGCATTTGCCTGTGCAGCCGCATTGACAGGATCAGTTGTGCTGTCAGGATTAAAATAGGCCTTAAAAACACTTTGGGCTGGTGGCTCAATTGTGGGTGGTTTTACTTCCGCACTAGGGACCGTAAATGAGGTTGCCAACGGCGGAATATAAGGCATTGTTGGTGCTATAGCCGTAGTAACAGGCGGCACGGATGCCGGTGAAACAACATTAGTAGCAGACGCTGGCGCAACAGCAGAAATTGCTGGCGCCGAAGTGGTCGGTATTCCGGTAGGAGCTTGTGTTACAGCAGCTTGTACGGGTATGCGATGTAAGTATCCATAGCCAATACCACAACCTAGTGCGCCCTCCCCACCCCATTGGGAGTTTGGCTTAATTGTTACCTCACGACAAGCGTCATCGTCAATGTTGTAAACGTACATTTTAAGCGGCTGTTGCTCGTGCGTTTCGATGAGTGTAAAAAGATCATCGTTCTCATGCCTTATAGCATCAGCGCCAATCACGTAGTCACTATAAGCGCGTAAACCTGCCAGCTCCGCCGGTGAATTCGGATGGACCTCAAGTATATGCCAGACGTTTTCATTTGCCCCCTCAAATGAACAGAAACGTATGCTGACCCCAAGCAAACCTTGTCCGCCCCAAGTATTATTTGGTGTCATGATAAGCTCGCGGACATTTTGGGTTTTGCTTGAATAAACTGTTAAACGCACTTGCTTCTCAACGTTCTGGCGTAATAACTCTTTCAGTGAATCATTTTCTTGGTCCAGGCGTACACCGGCGATGGCTACAATGAAGTCGAAGAATGCCTCAAGTCCGGCCTTTTGACCTGGTGAGTTGTCTTGCACTTTCAATACGTGGTACCCTGTTGGCAATATGCAATTACAATTTGAATAACTATTTTGTTGCATTGACAATTTTTTGGACAGCGACATTGCATATGTATGCGTGTGCTATTTTCCAATTAAAATACTCGATTCCTACCTTCGGTGCCTCCTCCCGGAACTTGCACACTTTGCCCAGCGCCCATTGTTTATGTATTTTACGGATATCTATTTTCTTTAATTTTATATTATTGAACTACAAAAAACATTGATTGTTGACTTTTTCAAAATCCAGTAATTCGTGGCAAGTCAGACTGGCTCTCTTAAAAAGAATGCGAGCGAGTTCTATGAAAAAAAATCACTAGCGACGTTGCCACACTATAAAAATTTGTTGCCGATGAAGTCACTTTATCTTTTAAATACGCGATTATTTGAGTTAACTCCAAATGAGTTTGTCCATTAATGAAAATATTCGTTTATATTATTTTGTTTGATTCCTTTCTTACAAGCAACTGTAGCTTTAAATTGCGACGACAGTTTTGAAACAAAAAGTCTGGCAGCACTCCTGGCAGATGAGTTGACGTGTACCGTCCCGTAGGAACGATTGCCTTTCCATTAGGCCATTAGAAATAGCGTTGCGAAACTAATGTAGTTCTTATCATGCCTATCATCCCTAAATGGTTAAACTCCTCCATTGCTTCATCACTTTTGCGAAAACGTCAAGTACTTTTTAGAATTGGCAACTCTCTCCCCATCCACGCTCAGCTGTTTTACCACTTGCGATTTCCAAAATAAACGACTTGTATTTCATCTTGTTTTTATGCCGTTAATTTAACAAATGCTTTTAAGCGTGACAAATAAATTACTTTGAAAAGGATTCTCAAATCTTATACGATACACCTTATTTGGACATTTTATTTCATTGCCGCAGCCACTTGGTACTGTTGTTGGTACTTCTGCACGGCCTCCCGGTGCTTTAGCATCTCTTTTTCCATGTTCTCCAGTGTGTCATTTGATCCCTTCAACTCTTTTGAAATGTATTCAATACGCTTACCCACATTTTGACGAGAATCTTCCAGTTCTTGCTTTACTAACACGGGTCCATATAGTTTGAACACCTTGTTGTCTGGGCCAAGCAGATTTAGTTCATCAAGTACGCATTTGTTTTCGCTAAGCTGACTTTCAAGCATGGCACGTTGTTTCACCAGCTTCACGCAGCCTAGAATTCAATGGACAATGGATTATTAACCGGCCAATGACTGCATGTCTCGTGCGGACCAAATCTACTCACTTTTCTGTAAATTCTGATATGCTTCCAACTCGCTCTGGAGTTTCTTGACTAGCGCTGCACTGTTCTTGTCCATATTGCGATTTAATCTTAATTTTGCGAATAAAATACAAAATAATGTGACAGATGCGAAGATGCGAAAACCACACCGATTGCGAGTGTTGTAAATTAATGGCAGAACAACAACAAATAAGCTAGTCAGTGTTACTAAGGTTGAAAACAGTGCAGCTAACACCTACTACTGTTGCTTCTGTAAAAGTGGCATCACTGCGTGCAAAAAAAAAAAGAAAAAAGAAGAAGAACGTGAGAAAGCGGCGCTTGCTTTGTTCCAAATTTCGCGCCGAAAAAAAGAATAAATTGGACGGGATTTAAAAGATCGTTTAAAAACAGGACATATTTTGATATTGCTATATAGTTTTTGATGAAGTGGTAGACAAATTTCGAGAAAAACAACTAAATCTGTTGAACTGAAGGCGGCAATGGCACCGTCAAAGAAACGCGAGAAAGAACCGTCGACGGTAGCGACCGTTGACTCGCCCTCATTAATAGAATCGTGTGCTGCTGGAAGTGGCGGGGGCGCTGTGCCTGGAAACAATGCAACTGTGTCGGCGACAGCGGAGTCTTTGAAAATGAATGGGCACCAGCAAGAGCAGGAACTCTTTTTGCAGGCATTCGAGAGTAAGTGGTGTCGTGGTTTGGGATTCGTTTAAAAATGGCTTGCTATCACAGTTGTTTTTTTTTTTTTTTTGTAGAGCCCACTCAAATTTATCGTTACCTCAGAAACCGACATGAGACAAACGTAAGAAAACCTGGTTATTGGAAAAACATCGTATGGCTCTAATCGATATATTTTCTCTCATAGCCAATATTTCTTAACCGCACGTTAAGCTACATGAAAGATCGCATGTCGCGAAATAACAAGAATCGCGCGACATTCAGAGTCGATACTATTCTGGATGCCGTTAAACAGAAGTCTGAAGTTGTAATACAAAACTACCTGCACATAATATTTGAATCACTGTACGAAAAGGTAGATGAAAATCGTGAAACGTGGTGGCAACTTGGTGAGGCGGTGTGTGTGGAATCGATATTGTACAAAATTACGCGAAGCAAACGCAAGGACAGCACACTTGATTTTCAAGAGGTTGTAGTAAGTATTCAACATGTTCTGGTGTCAGTGAATGTGACCTAATTATTAAAATTTTCTTCATGCGTAGAGTAAGAGCACGAGCATAATCTATAATCCGAAGGAGAGTATTAGAGAATACTCGACCGTTTCTATACCTGTGCAATCCATGCGTCCTATGGGCGATCAACATACGCTTTACAAGTTATTGTTTCGTGTGAAAGCACATCAAGGTCCGTCATACGCAAGCGAGAACGATGAAAACGAAGGTTAGTTACCGAAATGACATTTGATATGTTTCCTAAAAAAAATGCTTATGTTTGCTTGTTATTTTAGAAACGCCGAAAAAAAGATCAAGAACTACAGATAAATTATATGGATGCGAACTTATCTTGTATGAAAAGACGAGTGGTTTTTTAAGTGAAGGCGAATATGAAGCTATGCTCCAGCCTGTAAATTGTTTGACAATCAAATCGTTCTCACCAAAGAAGTGCACATGGGAGACCATGCCAGACAACTACATTCCACCTGCATTAACCTACGATGCTTATCACCAGCGTCCAACGCTAAAGTTTCATTTAATATTGTCGAATGAAGAAATACCCGCCTCAATGCCAGCTTCTGAACTGCAAAAATACGCGCCACATGCCAATGACGTGATGCCAGTTTCACTGGAACAGCCGACAGTGGAAACTGAAATTAATCATAACAATAACTGTATTAAGAACGTAGCAGCTTTGAATGGCAGTGCCTCAAAAAAGCCAGATCATATACAACTTGTGTATAATTTCATGTACAGCAATAATACTCGTCAACAGACAGAGTACACCCGCGAATTAAACTGCCCGTGGTGTGGTCTCAATTGCCAACGACTTTATGGTCTACTAAAGCATCTGAAGCTCTGTCATGCCCGTTTCAACTTCACTTACACACCAGTTGGCAATTGCGCACGCATTGATGTCACCATTAATGATACTTATGATGGCTCCTACGCTGGTTCTCCATATGATTTGGCTGGTCCATCAGGCTCTTCATTTGCACGAACATGTGGCCCTGTTAGGCGCACTACAGTTACAAGTTTATTAGTTTGTCGGCCACGTCGTCAAAAAACGTGTTTGGATGAGTTTTACGAGTTGGAAGAAGACGAAATAAGCAATAATCGTTCATACGTAACCGGACATAATCGGTTAGTTAATTGAGCTAAATTAAACGTTTACAAACAGAACTTTATCTATATTTATCTCCAATTATAGACTTTATCACCACACTGAAACATGCCTGCCTGTGCATCCTAAGGAACTTGATATAGACTCCGAAGGGGAGAGTGACCCATTGTGGCTTCGCCAGAAAACAATACAAATGATTGACGAATTCTCTGACGTCAATGAAGGCGAAAAAGAATTAATGAAACTCTGGAACCTGCACGTAATGAAACACGGCTTCGTTGGTGATTGCCAACTACCGGTTGCTTGTGAAATGTTCCTCGAGGCCAAGGGACATGAAATTATACGCAAGAATCTGTATCGCAATTTCATATTGCACATGTGCTCCCTATTCGATTATGGACTTATTTCGCCGGAGACGGTTTATAAAACCGTACAGAAGCTACAGGGTATGTTAAGCCGATATGCGGTTGGCCAAGAAATGATGTCAAAGCAGAGAGAGGCTCAACTGAGATTCTGGCTAGAAGTAGGCATATACAAGCAGGACGAACAAAAGCTCAAATCTCCACAAAAAACAGCAAACAACACTGCCAATCCGAAGAATAAGACCAACGATGGTGGTCGCACCTCGAACAGTCCCTTATCATCAGCTTTATCGTCGCCAATGAAACGTGATGCGAACTCAATGCAACCACCCAAGCGGATGCCTAACACAACAAAACGCGCTGGCACACTTATATCTTCAAACGTGGCCGAAAAGTTGGCTAGCTTGAATGGCAGCAGTAAGAACGTTGCACGAAAGAGTGCAGACCAGCTAAATATGCGCGAACGCCGCTCGGACAATAGCCTCAAGAGGAGCGCCTCCAATGCGTCGGAGAAGAGCAACGAAGCAAAAGTAGCAATTAAACGTAGACTTATTTCAAAAGGTAAGAATCCATAATGGTCGAAGGTGTTTTATTAATCAGACAATCAGCCAATAAGACGGAGCTATGTAAATCATAAACCCATTAGCAACACCAACGACAATCAAGCACATACACAATTTAACTAGTCTAATAGCAACAAAATCGACAATCATTACCAGCTCGATATCAACTCGCATTCACTTTTCAAAGCACTGGGCAAGGGCGCTACGACAGTTTTGCTTATATCTTACTAATTTCTGTTTCTTTTATTTGTTTCGTTTACTATCACTTTCTATTTTCCTTTTGCGTTTGAGTTTAACAAAGTTAATATAAAAAAAATAAATCTTTAGCTGTATATTGCCATGGTCAGTCATTGCCAGCACTACCGCTCATTTTGCAGTCAGTTAAACAATGATCGCTCACCTTCATCCACAATATAGTAATAAAATTGTGTGTTGCTAGAGCTAGAACTGAATGGCGCAAGCTATGCCACTCTTTCTGTTTACTCTTCAATTGCAGCAGATGATGATGGAGAAGTAGAGCATGAGGAGGAGGAGAAGAAGGCGGCGAAGGTGCCGTCGTCGAAAGTGCAAGATGTATTAGTGCATGACCTGGTTTCGTCGGTGCTAGTGGAAGAGCACGTTAATAATGAAGAACAAGCAGTGCAAATAGGGGAAGTTCAAGTGCAAATGGAACAAAAGCAAAATCACAAAGAAGAGATTATGCTGCAAATTGAACAACATCAAGAAAACGCGCTTAGCGCAAACGAAGCGGAAACTGTGAAACTTAATTGAGAATTGGTGATGTTTAACAGTTGAAAAATCTTCTAATTGTTTAGTGTATAAAAATAATTCCAAATAATTGTTTAGAACGCGCAAACTAAACTATATTTATCTTTTTATACAGATACAACACAACCTGCCACCAAACGTCAACGCACCGAGAACAACAGCACTGCCAACGGAAACGGTGTAACCTCAGCAACGCGTAGTAAGACCGCGAACAGTACACTGCCAATCAGCAAACGTTTAGGACCGCGTCGCAAATCTGCGACAGAGGCACAACACAGCACAGTTAGAAGTGGAGAACGGGTCAACGCTAAAACCAACGCTCACGGACTCCGCACACGACTCTCGGTACCGCTGACCAAGGTCGACAGGCGTTAACAGCCATAATCGTAAGAGGTGGCGTGCGGAGTTGGTGTATACACATATAGTTTCTGGTATTCTTTATATGAAATTCTTTCGTTTCGTTTAATTTTGTTGACATAATCATAAGTTAACCAAGCAAAATAATTAGACTTAAAACTACATAAACACACGGATGAACCGTACACAATTTACAATTAATTTAGCACCAAAAATATTATGATACTTACACGTTTTATTTGTATTTAAACTAAACGCGGTTTCGAAGTTTCGTTATCAGATTAAGTTAGTGCGATGAGGTTAAGTATTGAAAGTGCTTATGAACCAGACAAACGTTAAACAACATTGAAGACTAGATTATGCGCGTTTGAATATCCTGAATATCTGTTGAACGTATTTCTAGTTTATTAAAAATATTCTCAAAGATCTAAGAAATTCTATTTGTAGAGAAAAACAGAAAAAAAAAAATCTATTGTCAGAGAATCGTAACTGTAGTGCCGAAAAGTTAATAGAACTTCTACAATGAGCATTTTTACGCACTTGTAGGGGAATACATTTTATATAAACAATAATAAAGCAGAGCATATTTTAACAATCTCGACTTTACTTACTGTTAGTCAACGTCATTACTTCCTGAAAGTTAGAAAGATAAAAGACGTTAGTAAAAAGAAAATCTACTAAAAGAAAAATCAAGTTGCAACACGGAAGAGAAAATATTCGAAATCATATCATAAAAGCTCATTTTATGAAATATGCGACACTTTGCTAACAAAATAAGCACATTGTGAGCACATTTAATTTTTAAATTAATTACAACAGATAATTTTAAATCTTGCTCAGAACTTCACTCAAAACAAAAGAAAAAAAAATGCATGGAAATATAAATAATAAAAGCATCATAAGGAAGAAGCGTGCCATTTAAGTATAAGGACTTTTACAAGAACCTCGTTTGGAAGTATTTCTCATCAATAAAGCGACAGAATTCAACCAGGCGCTTATACTTCTGCACGGTTTGCGTGAGAGCCATATTCGGCAGCTTGATAGTCAGTATTGAGAAGAGATGACCAAATGCAATGGCGTCCAGTTCGCAAGGCTGATCGCCATAAAAGTAGGGTGTATTATGTTCCTCCAACTTGAGTGTCAAAGTCTCGCAACACTTGGAAATCTTCTCGATGACATCATCGATGTTCATGTCATGCCATTGATAAACCTTGAGTAAACGTAAAGCGTTCCTTCGTTTGGTTTGGTTCTGTAGTGTGTTGAGTGGCCACGGGAATACACAGCCATTTCGTGGAGCTGTAACTTCTTTGTATACGCGTTCATTTACAAAGCTTATGTAAAGTTCCGCCATGGTGAAGATGTTTTCAGCGAGTGAGACGTATGTGCGCATATCTGCTTTGTCGTCCTCGTCCAGCCAGGTACCTATTGCAACATCCTTGTTTTCCACAAAATTAACGATTGGTTCGAATTCAGCGAATATAAAGGCGCCAGCGCGCAGGAACGGTAGTTTTGTCATGCGTCCACCTGGCGACATGAATTCCGCGTTAGCGCAGGACCGTATTTCGAATGGTAGATTGCACATTTTCAAATAAGCTTTCACAGCTAGACAACTGGCATTCTCTGGCAACAGAATCTGCTCCGCCTCGTATGGTTGGTACAGGACCGCATCCTCTGGCCAGGGTTCCTCGCTTAGTTTGTCAACAGTATGCAACTGATTCAAGTACTGCGATTTTTGCATTTTCAACGCTTTTAAAATTCTTGCAGGTAAAAGTTATTTATTATTGTTTACTTTTCGTAACCAATTTTGGAGGTTATTTTGCTAATCACCAAAACTTGGAATTAAAGATTGTCTCAAGTTTGCTGACTTTTCATTCAACATACGGCGATTCTGTAAAAACAACCATACTATGCAATCGAAAAACCGGTGTCGCTAGAATTTGACTGTCGATAACTCGTATGGTTGTCGCCTTTTTAACACTACCAGGGCTACTTCGTCAAATGACGGAGTTCGGTGTTAGAAGGGGGCAACTAGACGATAGCCGTGGTGGTTATGGTACCAACGGGATTCTCGATGGAGAGATTGCAGAGTTTGGAAGTGGGTCACCACATGTGCGAGGAGATGAGTTTAAGAGATTGTCAAGAGCGGTCGAAAAAACATCTAAAATCGACAAGAAAAAAAAAATTTTTGTTAAAACACAGACATATGGGAAGAAAAAAATAAAACGAAATTAAAACATAAACTTAAACGGATGGGACTATAAAGAAATAGGACGAAACAAGTCAGTGGTAAAAGACGTACACAAAAATCTTCAAAATGCAATTGGAATAATTACATTTCATTCTGGCAATGCGGAAAATGGAACAGGTGATTGTGAATTCATCCGTTCTGGTGGTAGTGAACGCTATTCATCGCATACAGCTGACGCGAATCAGAAAAAATATCTGCCATTTTGACAATCGAGCAAGCGCACTTAATTTAATGCTTGTTATCGGTCGGACAAAAAAAAGAGGAAGATGTTGCTATTTTTTTATCATTCTTTCGAATTTTCGAAAATTCAGTGAATCAATTTAAAATTATTGATGTGTATTTGTAAAAAAGACGCGAAAGAAGCGTAAAGTGTGTGTAAAATAAAAGTGGTGAGGGATACAGTGCAAGTACAAACAAAAGAGCAGAGAATTTTTTGCGTGTGTGTGTGTGGACGTCAAGCGCACTATGGAACAGGTCGATTCCACTGAATTACAGCATTTAAGTAGGATACGAGAAATAAAGGATTTGGGATCACTAGCGGATGACGCGCGCGATATAGTCAAAGAAGAAGTAATACTTGAGAGCTCGGGCCATCATCAGGTAAAGGAAATAGTCGTGTTGGTGGGAAACGATGAAGAAGAAGAGTGTTGCGTTTGCGTCGTGGGGGTGGTGCGGTGGTGCGGTGTTAAAAAGTGCGGTGAGGTGAAGAGGCGATTGAGTGTGTGTGTGTATGAATGAATAGAAAAGTGCGCGCTGTACTTGCGCCCTACGACCCACAAACAGACCCCATTAACAACAGCAACAAACGCCCGCTGCCGCCTTCGCCTCCTCCAATGGCGCAAATTCTTGTGTATACCGATTTTCGTTTTTCGTGTTTACTAATATTCATTTCTGTGATTTTAATTCGTTTGTTTGTTCTTCCATTTATGTGCGCGCATCTAAACTGTAATCTGTGATATTTACAATGTCCACTGTCCAGTTGGACACAAAAGTGCGTATGGTAACTTCCTCGAACGAAAACAGCGGTGGCAGTGGCGGAGGCGTTGTGTCAGTGCCCGTTTCCCTGCCAATCGGTTCAATGATCACAGGTACTGCTTTTAACGTGATTACGTCGGATCAGCTGCCACATTTTAAGCAAATGTTGTGCGTTGACAACAACGGCTACATCTCTGGCGGCACAGTGGTTGGCAACATGTCAGGTGATCTTAAAACAATCGTTATACAGCAAAGTAGTGGCAATAATGGCGGAGCAGCTACCAGTACGGGTAGCGGACTGAATCATGATGGCTCGGGCAGCAACAACAGCCATGACAGCACGGCAACAATTGAGCACGTGACAACTGGTGCAGGCACCACCGCGAGCTGTGGCACGGGGACGGCAGCAGGATCGGCTAGTTGGTCTGTCACGAGTCAAATGGACGTGTTCCCAATCAGATGTAAGACAACCAGCGCAGAATTGTATCGCAACAAACTCGGCTCAGGCGGCCGTGGTCGTTGTGTAAAGTACAAGGACAAGTGGTATACTCCGAGTGAATTCGAACATGTTTGTGGTCGTGGCTCAAGTAAGGACTGGAAGCGTTCTATTAAGTTCGGCGGTAAGTCGCTACAGTCACTCATAGACGAAGGTACGCTGACGCCGCATGCAACGAATTGCAGTTGCACAGTTTGCTGTGATGATGAAGCGGGTAAATATTTATATATGAAAAGCAACATGTGTGAAATTTGATTAATGGTTGAATAATATTTAATTATTTCTATATAACAGCTTCCGGACCTGTGCGTCTCTTTACGCCATATAAACGGCGAAAGCGAAACCAAGGGGAACTCGACGTTGAGCCAGGACCGAAACGTAAAAAAAATTCAACTAACAACAATAACAGCAACAATATCAACAATAACACTAGCAATAGTAACAACAATGTTGAACCACCGCCAGCCACCACCGTCGTTGACGAGAACAACATGTTTCTGACCGAGGATAATGTCACGTCCAAAGACGAACCATGGGCGGCGCTTAACGACAGCCTCGATACATCGACGGAATTGGTCGATCAGTCGCAGATAGTCAATCCATATGATCGCGAAACGTTTGTGGTTAATATCAACGAAGCCGGTTCTATTGCGCTATTGGATAACAGTCAATCAATGAAAACGCTCGAGAACGTTTATTGCACAATGGTAAAGGCGACAAGCGATTTTAAGCGCATTCTCACCGATATGAAGAACTCATACGATCGCAAAATCGAAATCCTGCAAAAGGAGCGCGATGCGGCAATGGCGGCGATGCGCGTTCAAGTGCATACAGACATCGATGATCCAAATATATCAGGCTCGCTGCATGGCAACGAAATCATATCGGCCAAAAAGGTATTTTTTTGTCTTTCTGTGTATTTGTTAACAAATATTTACTTATTGTAATTCTTATAATTTCGAAAATGTCTTCAGTGCGCAAATTGTAATCGTGAAGCCCTCGCCGAATGTTCATTGTGTCGAAAAACACCTTACTGCTCAGAATTTTGCCAGCGCAAAGATTGGAATGCTCACCAAGTGGAGTGCAATCGAAATCCGCAAGGAGCAACGCAACAAATTATGTTACTTGTCGACGAGCAGTCCTAAATGAATTGTAAATATCCATAATAATAATAATATTATATAATAATTAGCATGCCACTTGATACTTCCCCCTCTTCGATCCCCCAACCCACACTTCATTATTATTGTAATTGTAATTCTTATACATTTTATTGAGCGTAGAATATCAGAATTGAGTATAGAAAAAGGAACTTAAGGCAAAAAAAAAAACGGGAGACGATGAACGAAATAAAGTCTTAATAAAACGTGCAACAAGATCTGTATTTACGATTTAAAACAAAAAATATTATGTAATGCAAATTTAAAACTAGTGAAAAGCAACTACTTTAAAGTAAAAAAAAAAAACATAAAAAAAAGAATACAAAAAAAAAAAAAAATTATAAGCCACAAACGCAGATATCGAAAACCATAAGATAAAAAACAAAAAAAAAAAAAGGAAGAAATCATGATGAACGAAAAAAAAAAAAACAATGAAAAGCTAAAAATACATAAATACATATTCGTCTATGTATACATTTTCATTAGAACCTAAGCACATAGTTAAACTTTTAACATTTTATTATTATAATTTTATGGATAAACTACTGCCGTTACAACATCTAATAAAGATTTCAACGTCAAATTCTTAGCGCGGAATAAATTACACACACACACAGTCAAATGCACAAATACATGTACGCAGCCACAACACGTCCGTTCGTTCGTTCGATCGTGTTACGAGTAAGTGCGCGTATGTGTGGCGTATCTGATCCGATTTTTGATTTTGATTACAATATTCCAAGCTGTCCAGGTGTCCCATGACAGAGCAGAGCTGTAACAGAAAACGTGCCAGCCGATAGAGTAGTTAAGTTTAATACCAATAATGTAGTCCAGTCACTTGAAGTCGAAATTGAAATCTTTATTCCAATGTCTGTAATGGTTTCGGATAAAGAATTAAATTAAATCAAAGAAAAGAAAAATACAAAAAAAATATTTAAATGTACATATACTCTTATGCACGTTTCTTTCGGGGCATTGTGGAACTTGGTCTCGATTCGTTTTTGAATTTTATAAATATTTTCAGCGCCAGCTTGCGTGCGTGCCATGGTCGCCGTTACCGACAAGACGCGAACAGAAGTAATGAATATGTTTAAAGATTTTCAATTGTTGGCTTATAATTTGATATTCACGATTGCCAAATTGACGTTTGATAACAAAGAACGAGCTTAAATTTGCGGCTCTAAAATTGTTCAAAGTTCAAAATTGAAATAAAAAAAAAACTTGAATATTTTTGTTAGTTTATTATGCACAGTTCTTTATTATTATTGTATTTATTTTTTCTCTTTGTATTATCCTTACTAGTTTAGTACATATTACTATTACTATTGATTACCAAAAATAATTTTTGTTTTAAAATTTTTTTTCATTTAAATGTCATTATTATTCTTGCGTATCATATAAATTATTATTGCAGTTCCTTGAATTAATTTTGTTGCCTTTGCTGCTGCACTTAGATACTTTTTTTCTTTTTTGATATACTATTATCGTTTTACACTTATAAATTGTCATAAACAAGCTATGTTAACACTATTGTGGGATTTTCAAGATTAATTATTATTTAAATTCTCATTTTACGTTCTTTTTGTCGAATGAAACAAGCGTTGTGCATGAAGAAACCGAAATCGTGTAACTTCAGCTAATTGTGTCTAACGAGCGCGCACGCATTTTTGGTTCAAAAGAGCAGTGGAGATATATTTAATAGCTAAAGATGCTCTTGCAATTGTTAGCGGTTTAAAATACACCCACAAATAATTAAAAATAACATGCTTAAAATTAAATGTTAATTTTCTAAACAATATTCTTCAAAAATTCGTTTGCTAGAAGATACAACAAAATAAAAAAACAAAAAAATTTAAATGTTAGAACAATTTCGGGCTTTGTTTTTAATAATACACAACTACATTTACATACATACATACATATCGTAAATAATAATAATAATAAATTGCCGCCGGTGAATTAATTAAGCGAATTTTGGAATCACAAATGTCTAAAGATAGTTACAATATATATACGTACATATATCTTTATCTTTTAAGTGTAAGAGAGGGGGGAATCGTTTTTGTTCGAGTGTTTAAGGGTCGTTAGTAGTGTTTAGAGAGACGACAGGAGTTGTTTTGAAAGACAAAGGATAGTTAGGGTAGGCGATTCAGAGTGTTAGTGTGAGTGCAAATTTAAAATTAATTCGAAATCGTTATTGAAATCGCATCATTAAAAGTTATTGTAGATGTTGTTGACGTGGCAAATTGCGACTGTTCTCATTCCAAATTTCGCACTTCAAATCGTTTGTATGTGTAATTGATAAATACCCAATCCTTGGCTATTTCACTACCTTGAGGTATGGGTGCTGAAGCTGTGGTTATAAGAATCGAATAACAAATTTGATTAGAAACGAAAAACACTTTGAAAGGATTGGCAAATACTTACGTATTTCTAATGATACATCTGGGAACTCATCGAAGTTGGACGTGTCATCTATGGAACGCACCTCAACTGGTATGGCAGCAGGTCGTTCACGTATATGCTCCCAATCAACACCCCTGAAGAATGGTACCGATTTCAAATCTTCTAGACCCCGTTGTGAACCTAAGCGACGATCAGCTTCACAGCAAAAGTTAATAATTGTCTCCTTGGCCTCTTCCGATATTGGTATTTCAGGCGGAAAAATAAGCGTTTCACGCCAGTTCATCACTTTTCGGTAAGTGTCTTGCGGATTATCGGAACAGAATGGCGGATAGCCCATTAGCATTTCATACATGATGACGCCCAGCGACCACCAATCACATGCCGGACCATAGCCGGTCTGCAAAAATACTTCGGGAGCGATATAGTCGGGTGTGCCGACTGTGCTGTATGCGAGCGCCCGACGATTACGTTTCCACGATTCAGCACGGCGCTTTGAATCCATTGGGCTGCATTGAAAATATTGTTAATCTTAGAGAATATATATTCTAAGCAGTTAATAGTCGGACAGTACCTCGCACATGTGCCAATGAAATCGGATGGTTTTGCTTGCGACAAGTCACGATAAAAATCTGTACGATGCGATTTCTTTAAGCCCGTGCAAAGTCCAAAGTCGGAGAGCTGCAAAAGGCATTTATAATATCAATCACTTTATTCTGCCTCATTGTTCGTTGTTATACCTTAAGATGTCCACGTGCATCAAGTAGCAAGTTGTCCGGCTTAATGTCTCTGTGTATGAAACCGAGTTTGTGTATTGAATCAATCGCCAACGCCGTTTCACTGATATAGAACTGTGTACACTCCTCTGACAGCGTGTCCTTTTTCATAAGCAACGTCATCATATCACCACCAGGCAAGAATTCCATAATTAAATATAAATTGACGGGGTCCTGAGAAAATCAATTATAAATATTAAAGATTATACTTGGGACCTTAAGTGTAGAGCCACTGAGTCTTTTGGTATTATTTGTATTAGAATGTGGTTTCTAACAAATTCAATGATACTAATACCAACATTTATACTGGCGCTGGAAGCCAACAATAATATTGGTTTATCGATTTTATATATCCTTGCATTGAATTTCATGGTCAACCTGTCCATCATCCGGAATTTGGGTATTTAAGTACTGCATGAGCAGTTATGCAAACTTACCTGAAAACTGTAGTACATTTTGACGACCCACTGGTGGTCAGCCTCAACGAGTACATCACGCTCAGCACGTACGTGCGCCACCTGTTCCTTTTCCAGCATATCGGCCTTGCGCAGCACCTTCATTGCATAGACATGTCCCGTGTCCTTTTTTTGCACTAGACGCACCTCGCCAAAGGCGCCACGACCAATGACTTTCAACGCCTCAAAATCCTCTACACCGAGTCGCAGGCGCTTAAGACGCAAATATTCAGTTTCTTTTTGTGCATGCTGGAGTCGTTTCTCCTGCCGCTGTGTTTCCGTGAGGCTCTCATCTTTCAGCTGCGCCTCCAATTTGGCCAGGCGTTGCTTTCGTTCCCCGTACTGGGTCACTAAGTTGCTGTAGTAGTTCTCCAACGTCACTTTCGCCTTCGTGGCCTTGTCCAGTGTGTGATCGCTAAACCTTATTGAGGAACCGTCCGCGCTGCTGCTCATCATCTGTATTTCTCTAATTTTCGTTCACCCCAAATATATAATAATAAATTTTATAAAAATTAAATCGCGAGAAAATTCTTCTTCTTTGTCCACATGCAAGTCACTTGCTACTCGGACTTCTGCTGTTCGGGTTTCACTCGGTTTTCTTCGGAAATTGGTGTTTTTGCGAGAAAGAGTCAAATTTGCTCAAATGTGTCATAATTGGCGTAAAAGCGACTGCGACCAGAGAGGAACAACAACAAAACAAAAGATATATCCATCGAATGTAACGAAACATAAGCCAAACCAATACTGCATTTGTGGTTCATAACAGAGTCAGAGAAGAAGAAGAATTAAAATGACTCGACTTGTCTTCTTCTTCCTTATGACACGGTTTAAGTTCGCTTTAGAGGTTGTCAACATCGACGTTTGCAACTTCAAAACATCGGAAACATTGTCGACACATCTTTAAAATTTACTTATTCAGTAATGAACAGACGTAAATGCGGTTGCATTTCAAGGCAACATAATGCTTCACAGAGCAGTTGTCCACAAACATTACCTAGTAGTAGTAGTAATGGTCACTTTTTTTAGTGCCTCTTTTGTGGCCTAAAAACGGCTCTTTAATTGAAGAATTGTTCCATGAAAAGATATTTCCAGCGGGATTCCCATTGAATTTATTAATAATTTTTATATTTCGCATGTAATCGGGACACTATAAATTAAAAAAAAAGTTGAAATATTTGTATTTCCTATTTCCGGCGCACACAAAAAAGAAAACTGTGAGAGTCGATAATGCAGTGTGTAAAACCCGTTACTTTTTTCGTCAGTGCTTAATTCGCGTGAGGAGTCTTAATTAGCTTTTTCCACCAAATTAATATTTAATTATTGTTAAAATTAATTTTCAAATTACTGGTTAGTGATACTCGCGCATTCGCTTATACAAGGAGGAAGGTAGATTTGTTGTTTTCCTGCCAAACGGAAATAGCAATATGGCCGGCCAACAATGAACACAAATGCAAAAGGCGGGTAAGGCCGTGTGCGTGTGCAAGAATGCCAAGCTTGGTGCGTATGTGTGTGGCAAGCTTGCCGATTCCGTTAAGTCTTGTTAATTTTCGCGCGGCGTCTCATTTGTGCAAAGCAAGTAAAGCTTAATTTTCATTATAAAACGATATTAAATAATTAAAAAAACAACAGAATATCGAAAATAGAGACATTTGGTACACCGTAATGTAGTTTGTGTTTCGAGAAAGTAAATTTACAAGTGAAAACAAGTGTTTTGCCTTTAGCACAAAAACGGAGCGCTAGCGTCGGTTTACGGAGCCTCATTGTCTCATCTCCGGCAGATGAGTTTTTTTTTTTTTTTTTGGTGCATACGGAATTTAAAGTGATTTTTTTTTTTTTTTTTTTAAGAAAAAGAGATGAGATAAAATTATTAAGTGCTCAAATTTTTTGTTTTTGTTGCTGTTGAAGTTCAGTTAGAGTGATTTTTTTTTTTTAATGAAGAGTGTGAAAGTGTATTAGAAAAAATTGCTTGTGAAAAGTCTAATTTCAAAATTAATTAAGATTTAATTGCATAAAAAAAGTTTAGATAAAGTGTTTTTTTTTTTTTTGTTTAAGTGAATCTGTGTGCAAGTTAAAAGTGTAAAGCTGATATCAGTAAAAAAAAGCTTATAATTAATTAGTTACTACAAAAAAATATGAGGAGCGGCCGGTGAGTTTTAAGAATAATATATAGAATTTGTATGAAATCACTCAACTCGATTTATTGTTACGAAAATATTTTGTATTTTTATTGTAATACAATTATTGAACGTTGGTCATAAACATCATCATTATTGTTATCATATTAAACCTTTTCGCTTACATTTATCAACTGTACATAAAATTTTAAAGCCTATCTGAAACTATATTTATAATATACATAAACATTTACTTTTTTTATTTACTACAATAATTTCATCTTGAATATTTTTTATATGTATATATATATTTAATATATTTAAATACATACATATAATACATTCTATAAATACGTTTTTCTTAAATCTGTCACGAAATTCCTTCCTTACTTGATTCACTTCACTAATATACACAATACAATCGCCAATATATGAAATATAATTTGTTTTCTCTCTTCTCCGTGTAATTTCCGATCATTTCTCTTGTCTACTAGTTCAAATCTTCAAAAATTTCTCGATTCGTTTTCCCGTTTGTGTATAGCACCTTGGTATCACTTTCATTTCCTACTGGCTAAGAATCATGTCCTAGACCTTCAATTTAGCCTAATTTTCACTTTTCTAGTTTTGTAAACTAACTATACTTAATATTTGCATTTTACAGATATCGTGTAAGATATTAATATATAAAATATTGTAGATTATCGATTAAAATTCATTTAAAATTTCATTAAAATGGTTTTTACACCTAGTAAGTTTTTAACGCTCTCGTTGTATTTAATGAGCACAACCTTTGATGCCCCAATGTTCAACTTCTCGCCGGCACATAATAATTGCATACATGTCGCTTTCTCCAGGAAATCGGACATTTTATATTCACGCAACAGATTTTTGTGCGCCAAAGCCATTGTCGACGTTGACGTGGAACCTGGACAGATCTGTAAAAATAAATTGGTTTTATTGAGGGTTTCTCGCTTTTTGTCAAACAACTTAATTCATACTTTGTTAAGGAGAGTGTCCTTTGATTTCACTTTGAGTAAATTGCACAAGTCGTTGAGGAGTACCCATTTGTCGCTACCTTCGTCTTTCAGTAAGTATAATGGAGGCAGCAGTACATCGGTTTCCTCAAATTCAAAATTTTCTATAAGCTCATTTTCGTTTGGTTTATGCTCAGGTTCCAAATCGCTATTGCACTCATTGCCATCCTCTGTGCTTCCATCCGTTTTTGTCGTCGTAGCAGTCTTCGTGCCGTTCTCCCCATTACTAATATTATTACTAGTACTTGCTGTATTTGTAGTTGGTAGTTTGTTTGTAAATCCATTACTGGTTAAGACAATTGAATCTCTGCTTCGTCGTTTTCTAAGTAGAGCTCTGCTCATATCACATGCAATGTTCGGTACATTATCAAAAATATCATAACCATATTCAGTTGAATCTACAATACGGTAAGATAAAAATCGTTTATTAGTCACGGCATTCATTAAATGTTGCAAATTGCTTACCAAATATTTCCCAGGGACCCGGAAATCGCATGGGCTGAATGTGGTTGGCGGTACTCTGCGCGTCGCTCAGATGTGCGTTCAAAATGCCGCGCATAACTTTGCTTGAAGCCAAAGTCAACGGCGTTTGACCTATAAGCGATACGAAAATGTTATCATCACAAGTGTTTGTGTTTTAGAACAAAGGCGGCATACCTGAGTAAGTCGCTAGGAGCGGATCGGCGCCGTAGGATAAAAGCAATCGAACGACCTCATCGTGATCATTTTCAATTGCGCCATGCAGCGGCCGGATTCCCGCCTGTGCCGCTTCTGAGTGATTTGCACCAAATTGTAGGAGAATGCGTGCTATTTCCAACCAGCCATGCGTACAGGCCTCATGCAAGGGCGTATAGCCGGCGTTATCTTTCTGATTGGGATTCATGCCCAAGCGATCAAGACAGTAGACGACAACGTCAATGTACCCTTGACGGGCAGCCTTGTGCATCGTACTCTGACCAACACCTTTATTCAAAACCCACTTTTGTATCTCACGGCAAACATCATCCTCCGTCTTCGTTTTGTCCAAGTCGATATCTTCCTCGATTTTCTCAATCTTAGTTTGTGCCGGATGAAGATTGTGCATGCTGACACTGAGACCATTACTGTTCGCCTGTGCACTGTGATTCGTTGGCTTCTTCTTTTTGCGTATATAATCGAAACCGGAACTGCCTTTGCGTCGTAAATATTTTCGTTTATGAAGATGTGCTCCCGGTGTGTTGTTGGTATGATTTATGACATTGTCATCCTTCTCGTCCGCACACTCGCCGTCGTCGAGATCCTCCTTTTTGATGTTCAACGACGACGATAGCGCTGAGCTGCCAACGCGGGTAAATTTACTTTTGTTCTGTCTTATGATTCTGTTCATTTGTTCCAGAAATTGTTCACATTTTTCATAACTTATAAAAGCATCGCCGGTGCAAAATTCACCGCCATCTAATACACCGCTGATTTCATCGCCACGCGGCATATCCGGAGGCGCGGAAGCGGGTCGATCAGGGCCAACGAAAATTTCACGTATAATCTCGCGTTTTTGTTGCATTTTCGATTCTGTTCGGGTCTTGCTCTGGAGTACTTTCGTATCGAATATGCTGAAATGCCGCTTCACATCGAAGT
Organism: Phortica okadai; assembly: GCA_034638295.1. Taxonomy (NCBI): domain Eukaryota; kingdom Metazoa; phylum Arthropoda; class Insecta; order Diptera; family Drosophilidae; genus Phortica; species Phortica okadai. Next base: position 1,402,634 of record CM067852.1, read on the forward strand.
CCTCCTCCGGTCGCTTAACGGGCGTGGGCAGCGGCAGTTCATAAACGGATGTACTCTCTGTATTCTGGGAGGTTTCACTGAAATTCTGCACTACCGACGGTGCCTTTGAGCTGGCAGTAGTTGTCGTCGTCGTCGACAGCTTATTGCTGCTGGCAACACTGTTTGTGACACGCGAATGTAAGACGTCAATTATGGACTTGGGCGCTGCTTCAGACTCCTGACCTTGCTTATTCGACTTGCGTAACTGTGTCTTTGGTTTGCGTCTGGTTGTGTTTTTGAAACCTGTCAGCTCTTCTAGCGCATTGCCACGTTCCAGATCTGGCAAGGATGCAGCGATCTTATGGTGATTCATGTTCTCTACTGTGATCAGACTTGGCGGTATTTTCAGTGCGCGTTTAAAACGGTACATCTCCAAGTAAAGATCCTGTTGTTGTTGTATTTTACGGGACTTGGCAGTTGCTTTAAGATTATGTTCACTCTCCGCTTTACTAGAACAAGCAGCTGCGCCCGGCTTCAACTTTCGACCGTTTAGTGGCAACTCATTGGATTTTCTTGCACGCAATCTTGTTCCGATAACGTTCACATCCTTGGTTGCCTCCTTCACGGCAGCCATCTTCCGCACATATTTACGTTTGATCTTTGTTGTAGAATTCCTAATGATTTTGTCGTTGCGCAGCACTTTACTATTGGCTAGCTGGAGTTCCAGTTCCTTTTTGCGCTTCGAGCGTGTCATTGTATTCAAAGCGATCTTGTTTTGCAATTTCTTATTGGCAAGATGCTTGGAAGGCTTTAGTTCACTTAACGCGCGTTGTTTTTCATCCGTTACCATTGACTTGAAGCAATTTTTACTACTCTCTGAATATTGCACTTTGTTTACTTTGTCCTTGTTATTGGTAGAAATCACAGTATCTGATTTGTTAAAACGTTCGTCTGCCTTCGATTCGTCACCCTCGCACTTGTCAGACTTAACTACCGCCTTCTCCTCACCAGTCTTGAAGATCTGCTCATGTTTCGTAGTTGGTACTTTATCTGATTTCACATCCGTTAATTCGCTAGACGTATAGAAAGCACGCTCACTGCTTTCGTTTATCTTATCACTCTTCTCCAACTGCAAACGTCGGGTCTTACCCTTCCGCAAAGGTTTCTTTTGTCGTTCACTCTTGCGTTTGTCAAGCTCATTGTCGCTCTCCGAACTACTGCCATCCGGCAATCGAGCCGCAAGACGTTGCTCCTGAACTAGACGTTTTTTCTCACGATCTAGTTTACTAAGCTTCTTCTGTAGCAATACACTTGGCGGTGTTGTTGTGGAGACAACAATTTCAGGCAAAAGTTTTTCTAATGACTCATTGTTTAGTTTCTTTTGTGCTATAAAAGCCACTGGGAGATCATCTTCACTGAGCTCTTGTTTGATATCAGAAGCGCTCGATACTGTTGTTGCCTTTGCAACAATTGCGCTGTCTCGCATTTGCAGCGGCTGTTGTTGTTGTTGGCGTTTTTCGCTATTTGTAAGCAATTGCTCAACGAAACTGTTGCAGGTGTTATTCCAGCCAATGTCCAGTAAACTATGCGAGTTATATTCATCCGTGAGACCAGCAATGATGGGCACATCAGCTTGCGTCGCTGCTGAAACATCTGGCTCGATTTTGATTTGAGCCTGGGTCTGATTAGTAGACGAATCGGCCATAGGTGGTGGATTGAACGTGAAACCCTTCAATTCGGCTTTAGTGCGTATGCGTTCAGCTTTGATTGGAGCCGGCGGTGGCGGCGCTGGCGACGAAGGCAGAGGCGATGGTATGCTATCGCCGGTTGGCGTTAGTGGCTCTTGTTTGCAGATAGTTGATACCGTTACCGATACGGGTAAATCATTATGGAAGCTATTCGATTTACTTAAACCAACTTCTATAAGATTCTCATTAGCTCGTTTGCGCTCTAGCTCAAGCGCGTGTTCATTGATTGCAATCACTGGGATCTCAGTTGCGCGTGGCAGCTGTGGCGTTGTTACTATGTGCGGCATGGGCGACATATGGCGAGGCTGTTTGTTGTATGGTTCCTGAGTATTATTGTTATTGTTATTATTATTGTTGTTGTTGTATTTGTTATTTGAATTCGAGTATTCCTGTAGATGACGCTTGCGTCCGAGATAGTTTGGATTCAATTGTTCACTGTGCACCAAATTATTGTTTACGTAGGCACTTTGTGTCGTCGGCTGTTTTGATCTTAGAGGATGTATTTGATCACTGATCAATGGAGCCGGTGGCGGCACTGTACGATTCGAGGTGGGCTGCACGTTGGGCTGATGTTGTATATGCGTGGGCTTGGGCAAGACCACAATACTTGTATCCGGTGGCAATTGTTCAACGGCCAACATTTGGCGCGTGGAAGCCGCTGGAAATTTCGAATAGGAATTCGGTTCGACAAGCACACTTGGCCGAGCGCATTGAGAGTGGGTGATATCCTGTTGCCTTGGCGTTGATTTGATTACCAAGGAGTTGCTCGGGCACTGTATTATCGACCCTGTGCCTGACTGTGGCGTCTTGTAATGGTGGCTATATGACTCTTGATTGTATGTAGTTGAGGACTGGGAATGCTCTTTGACTGGTGGCGTGTAAGCTTGTTGGTCCAACCGACTTGGCACTGTTGGTGGCGTCGACAGACGTTGCGCCACAGTGGCAGCGGAGAAGTTTGGTGTGATGTCGATACGCGGCAAGCCGTGCTTATAATCCACACTGTTCTTTTGACGGATTTTGCACTCTGTGGAATCGGCTTTTGTCTTCACGGTGCGCATGGACAGATCAAGCGGCGAGTGTGATGCGGGCTTGTTCTCGGTTAGCTCCTGTTTGATTTGTGGCACGATTATGGACGTTGTAGTGCTGATAATGTGATTTGCATTGGGCATCGGTGCAAGCGGCGCTGTCGAAGGCTGGGCCACTTGTTGGTGAATTACCCCTGGCGTTGGCTGCGTAGGCTTTATGGGCACTACCACGGACGTAGTATTGTTTGGCACACGTACAACGGGCTGAGGCGAATTAACGTTGAGCGCCTTCTTGATGATCTGCATATTGAGCTCCTCCTCGGAGGCTGTATTGCGCAACATGAGCTCGTTGATAAGTATGCGATAGTTGGGCTTGGCTGTCTGGGGTTTCTTTGCGGGCGGAATTGGTTGTTTACCACTGGGCGTGACACCTGCTTTCGGCACTAGCGATACGCTGCTACAGCAAATGTCACCGCCTGGTGTATAACCTTGCGGCATTATGACCGGCGCCTGTTGCTGCTGCTGGGGATGCGTATAGCCATGTGATGTTTGTGTGACAACTATTGGCGCACTTGGTGGTGGCGGCGGTATTGTTGACGACGACGACGGCGGTGGCGGCGTTGGGGTGTACACCGCATGATGCATTTGTGGTGATGGGGAGGCGGCGCTTGCAGTAGCTGGCGATTGTGCGCCATAGTAATAACTACTGGAGGCCGAGTGACTTCGCGACGTGGCCGCTGAAGTGGCATGCGGGCGTGATATGTGGGATGTGGCTTGAAGCGCCGGCGGTGGTGTGTGCGCATGATGAGTGAGCTTATGCATTGAATTTGACTCTTGCACCAATTTGCTGTATTTGGTGGGATAACCGTGCGGCGTCTCACCGCGGTAGCTGTGCACTGGACTGCTATTGTAGGGCGATGCGCGTTCCTTGCAACAGCTATTATCCGTAGGCGGTGGCGTTTTGTATGGATTGTGATAGAGGCCACGCGAAGAGGCGATTGTACTGTGATTGCTGCTGGGCGTAACTGGGTCACTGTCCAGCTTCATATAATTGACTTTATCGCGGCGCAGCTCAGGGCCGCTGGTGGAGTATTGCGCGGTTTGTGGCAACGGACTTTTGGAATACTGAACGTAGTGCGAGGCGGGTGCGAGTGGCGTGGATTTCATTATGACCGGCGTTAATTCAGCATTGCGTCCGCCCGGCTCTGTATGAAGGTGATGATGATAATTGACACTTGTGCCACCAGTCGTCGCAGAAGTAACAAATGTAGCCGGCCTAACGGTTAGATGTGGCTCCTGTTCGAGATATTTGTGGTTGGACACACGGTAGGCAGCACTATGTGTGATCGGCTGTGGCGAACTCTCACGTATTCTCGGTGCTGATTCCAGCATACCGCTGCCCCGAAACTCGACCGCCGTCGCCGGACTACTCATTTGATGATCCTGTGGCGAGGCACGCGTGTATTTCTGTATTGCACTTTGGGCGATGGTTTGAAACTTTTCCGAGCTGAACTGCGGCGTCGCCATGTATAGGCTTTGGTGCGACGTTGCATGCTGCTCGGGCGCCAGTGACGGCGCATAGATCTGTGGACATTTACGTGCGTAGTTCGGACTCGGCTGTTGTTCGCTTGGCGCAAGAGCATTACTGGGATTTATGATGTGCTCCGAGCGTACACTACTGCATTGTATTGGATGTTCCAGAGGCCTATGCAAACCATCGACGTCATAGATGGCGACAGGAGTTGCGTAGTTTGGGATTTTCGTATTTGGTGTTGCCGCCACCACCGATGGCATAGCATACTTGTTTTCCTCATAAAAACGTTCCTTACTTGGATAGTGCTTGATTGCACTTGGACGTGTTGTTTGTGTTATTGTCGTTGTTGAGAGTGGTGCCGACTTATAAGCTGGATAACTGGACTGTACCAACGGCGGCTTACGCGTATCCATGTATACGGTCGGCGTTGTTCCAGCCACTCCTCGACTGTGTATGGCATGTTCTTCTGGTGGCCAATAAGACGAGCTTCTACTGTTTGTAGCACTACTACTACCGCTTATACTGCTGCTGTTGCTATTGCTCATGTGATGCTGCGGATTCGTATTTATGTAGATAGGACTCTGACGCGTTGAACTCGGCGTTGACGCCCAACTCTCCTCCGTTGGCCTTGCCATCGTCATTGTTGTCGTCGTTGTATTTGCTGCTCGGCAGCCATTGCACATTGTATTGCTTCCGTTGCACGTGCAACCGTAGCGCGCTGGTTTCTTGGCCAGCAAATCACGGTTGGATGTGTAATATTGCTGGTGTGGTGATCTTACGTCGTCCAAGCTACCGGCGACTGCAACTTGGACACCTCTCGGCTCGGCACCCTGAGTAATGTACATGGGACGAGTGCGTTCCTCACTGCCAGCCAAGTATTCGTGATGTCTATGAGGATCCATAGTACTAAAATGTAAAAATTGCAATTAATGATTAAAGTGATTAAAATTAAAATGAAATCATCAATTAAAATATACTGTGTGACACCTAACAACAACAAGTATTCCAGATCTAATGTAATATAATAAACTTTTCCTCAATCTATTTAAAAAAAAAGTGAATTTAGGATTGCAATTAGAAAATGTATTACAAAACTGGGACACCTGGTTTCTAAAATGCACAAACACACACACACATACATAGACATACTTCAAGTGCTAAAAAAATTAACACAAGTAAAAAAAACGGCTGAAATAATTAAATCTGTTTTGTTGGAACTTCGTTTTATTCTCGCGCTGTCTCTAGCTAATTACTGAATATGAATCGGCATTTGTTTGTTTACATTATTTGTGTTCGAATGTGGCTCGGCTTGTTCACGATTAAATTTTATCTATAGAATTGTATATATGTATGTATATACTTTTTATTCTTGTTTTAATCGTCGACACGTGAGTCGTCGTCCTATTTTGAAATTGTTGCTGTCCATGAGTCGAGCAAACGTTTCTCTGTAACACAATATTGTTTTTGTTGTTGCTACTTTGCGTAACACATTGTTGGAAATAAAAGTTCATACTAAAATAAGTCGTCGCCATTTTGTGTGAACTTTTCATCAATGTTAATAAGCAACAGCTGCGAACGCCAGGTGAGCTTTATTAAACTTTAAGTTTGTGATTCATTTAATCAACAAAGTCGATTTGAAAATGTTTGATATAAAACAAAATTATCAATTGTACAATTCAAACACAATCATGAGCAACACGGGCAGCGTTAAAATCGTTTAAGTTATCAAGTTTTATGCTATATAGTTACACGTATTGTTAAATAATTTTAATTAGTTCAATTTGTGCCGTCATATATTTTGTAACAGAAGAAAAAAGATTTAAGGAAACATTCGCTAAAAACCGGTATTTCATCATTTTTTTCAATTAGATTGATATACATGTGAATATACTTATATGTATGATTCAGAATTAAAGTCATTAACCTTGACCTGTTACTGTTTAGTGGCGATAACGGCAGTCATTTTGTTTAAATCTGTGGGTTTAAGCATGACTAGAAGTTCTCGTCTAACTAATCTAGAATATAGTATCCATCAATTCATTAAATGTAATTATGTAGTTGCTCTTTTCAACTAAATAAACTTGAGGCATACAAAATGTATTGATTTAGGTCAATATACTTGGAAATCCTTAGAACAACACTTTAGATTAGATACGGTGTGTGAGGTAATGACTTTCGTAATATTTGTAAAATATTTGCTTTCAAATTGTTTACATACATATATGAATATAATTTATAACTGGAATTTGCATTGATTCATTCACGATTGTAATGTGCGTTTAAAAACATTTAAGTTTATAGAATTAATTATAAAACACATACAAAAATAGCATAAACACGCCGCGAAATGATTAATAACAAATACAAAAAATATATATATATATTTTCTATATAAAAATAGCAAAACGCGAGAGCGAAAACAATGAATAAGCAAATGATAAAAATGTACACATACTCACGCACGCGTGAAGACAGCAACAAACAAAAAGAAAAACACAAGAAAACAAAAACAAATAATCTGAATTTTGTAATGAACTCACAACCGAGGTTGCCCCTCACAGCTGGTGGGCAAACGGGCGCAGACGTTTATTATTGTAGGAAAAGATTATTTGTAGAAATTGATGTAGTTAATGTTCTTTTGGTTGTTGTTTTTTTCCGTTATTGGAAATTTGTGTAAAAATATAATAAATAAACGTGAAATAAGTCGAAAAAATGTGGTAATATGTCGCATTAAGACATAAGTGAGACAAAATGTTGAAAAAGAACAATAAAAAAAAAGAACTAAAAGCAAATACAGATAACAATGTCAACGACTGTATTAACAAAAAGTCACATACAACACCCACGTCGACGAATGACGGACACGCGCTCAAACGAACAAAAAAAAAACAACAAAAAATGAATTCCCTAGATATTTAACTAATCACATTTCTTGTAATTCAAGTAAAAAAGTATTTAGATTTTAAAATGTACATACCTAAAAGTTAATTATAGTCGTAGACGTAGACGTCGTCGTCGTTGGCCGAGCCCTTGAAACCAAAGTTACTGTAGAAAAAGACGCAACTCGACGCAGACGTCGGCAGCGGCAGAGGCAGAGGCAGAGTAGCACACTTGTGGCTGACGAAAGAGCGAAAAATGAAAAAAACTCCAGTTTCAAGTTGATTTTCGGTCTTGTTTTTGTTTTTTTTTTTTTTTGTATGTAAAATATCCCCCGCAAACTCAAAAAGCGAGTGTGCGAGATGAGTTTGTTTGTGTGTGTGTGTGTGTGGCTTGACGAGGCTGCTCTGTGGCGCTGCTTTAGCTCAACTTAAACAAACTTTTACTGTTATTTATTGCCACTTTTTAACTTATTTCTGTTGTTATGTGTAGTTGTAGTTGTTTTTGTTAATGTTTTAATATTAAATCACTTTGCAAATTGGTATTAATACCAACGAGATACACTTCATTTAAATAACGCTTTAACTCTTTTTTTTTTCTTGCTGGCTGTTTGGTTGGTTATTTTCTTCATGTTACTTTTGCTACTTGCTTGAAATGCGCGTGTTTCAAAAAATTTGTTGTTTTTTTTTCACTCGTTGCTTGCTGTAATCGTTGTTGTTATTGTACGAACGAAACCAGTATTTTCTTCTTTCACTAGTCAACAAATACAAAAAATTTCTCATATGCAGTTATGTCGTCGCGCTTTCTTTGTATATATGGTTGTACGCTCGCCCGTGTGTCTGTGTGTCTGTGTTTTGATTGTGTGTGTCTTTCTTTTATCATGCCTTTCTTCTTCTTAAACTTGGCTTAAATTTCACTTTGCTTTCGAAATTGCTGCGTGCAATTTTTTTCTTTTTGTTTTTCTTCTTTTTTGCTGTTTTATGTTTCTTACGAAGGAGGGTCACGGACATGCGAATTGGGGAGCTGGGAGCATGTCAGATTTTATTTGTCGATATTGGTTTATAGTACGTAGCTATTGTTGTTGTTATTGTTGTTAGTTTTGTTTGTGAAATTGAAATTTTGTTTCGTGGGAAACCTGTATAACGGTATTTGTAATTGATGATGAATTTTCTTGTTGCTCCACTTGACGTCGACGTTGTCGCTTTTGATTTAGCTGCTTCATTTTGAACATACTCGTACATATTTCACAAGTTTTTAGCATTTTAATTTCTTTGTTTTAATATAATACTTTACTAAATTGTGCATTTCACTTTAGGTTTATATTTTTTATTTTGTATTTTATATTTTATTTGTTTAGTTGGCCTTTATGCCTTGTTTTTGTGCATGTATTTCTAATTTAAGCACACAACATGATTTCACTGACGTCGAGATACATTTTTAAGCACATTTCATTATTTCTTGCTTTCGTTTTCTCGCACTCACATTTGCTTTTTTGGCTGTGCGAATTAAATAAATACGCAAATATTCCAAAATATGTTTTCAGAACCGTTCATTGGCTTGCATATCGCACGACTGCCCCCCACCGCCGCTGTCGACCTCAACGACGTTGCTGAGACTATCACCATGACAGAGACGACGGACAGGCTGGCAGACAAAAAGACACAGTTTGCTGTTTGCTCAGGCGAACTTCACTTTATTGAACAAAGAAAATTTCACTTGTCTTCAACGAAAATACTATATAAAAAACCTACATATATAAATTCATCTTGCGCTCTTCTACTTCTTCTTCTTATTATTGCTGCGCTACCAAATTCACTCTATGTGTTTGCAAGCATGTACATATGTATGTATGTACGAATGTATTGGTGTATATATGTATGTACATAGGTCGGTCTACGATTGCGATGTCGTTATTGTAGTTGTTATTAAGCTGCTTTGCACTTGAATGTCAAACAACACACATTTTGCGTATGAAATATTACTTTTATTATTTAAAAAAAACACTTTTTTATGCACAAACACACGCAACTCGTGCGCACATACACACACACCACTGCAGGTTAAATATATTATGTATTTATCATTGAGCACTTCGCGCTTATTCGCTTGGCGTTTGCTTGGCAAACGAGCTGACACAATTACAAAACTGTCGACGGCTTTGAAGAAAAAGAAAAATTTCTACTTTTTGAGACTTCTTTTTCGTTGTGTGTGTGTACGATTGTATCTGTGTGAACGGTGTTGTTGTTGTTGCTGCTCCTCGGCCTACTTTAAGTGATTTTCTTTTTTCCGTTTGATTTAAGTTTATTGCACACACGACGCCAGGAATTCCATTTAAATAGTTATTAAACATATATGTTATTTTTAAGGTGGATTTATAAAACGTCGCGCGCGCACCACCGAACCGTCTCATACACGCAAAAAATTTCACTGAGTTTTTAAACAGTGTTACCAACTTTCAAAAATTATTGTGCCTAAACTCCGACCAAAAACCGCTAAAAACCCTCCAAATAAATATTATTGTAAACAGACAGAAGAGCTGAAAAGAAGCTCACTCAAAATATTTCCAAATAATAAATACGCGGAAAAAACCCGTAGAAATACGTTAAAAAGTACAGAATTTACGCTGAACGGTGATTTGACAATTCTGCGACGTGAGAACAGAGAGAGAAAATTCTTACTCTCGCATGACTTTTTGTGACACGGCACTGCAGTATTGATTAAGCGTATGTCGCGCTGCATCCGCTGGCGATTTTTCCTGTTCCTTTGTTTTTAGGGTTTTCATGCTTCTTCTTCCACTATTGCTGACACTTAAAATTTGACAGCACTGGCTTCAATTATGGTCATGAGCTCAATGCCATGAAACGGCTCGCATTTAAAAACTACAAATTTTCATTACCAGGGCTGAATAAGTATTTTATCAAGTGTAAGTTCGTGTTGAAATGGCTCAACGCCCCTACTGTTGAAGCAAACATGTCCCCACTAGCACTTTCTGAAACCTCGGCTCATCTTGAATGTTGAAATTGGTCAAGACGAGCCGGGATATCAGAAAGCTGTTCACATGTTTGCTTCAACAATAGGGGCGTTGAGCCATTGCAGCATTCAAATCGAACTTATAAAGGTGACCAATTAAGCATATGTAGTTTACACTAAATTTGCCAGAATACAAGGTAATTTTTGGCTATAAAACCGAAGTGTTGTTGATTTTTCACAATCATTTTTACCGAACTCTCTCACTTTTTAGACCTTTTTTAAGTGGTGAATTAAAAATAAAATTTTTATAAAAATTGTAATCAGGAAAATACTTGAAACAAAATGGCTGCACGCGATTCTGCATCAAACCAACTGACAGACTACAAAAACAATAAATCGGTAAGAAAAACTACCAAATTCTAAAAGAGAAAAGCAATACGAGTGTGTTAACAAACAACAAAGGGATCATATGTGCATAACGAGATGTTCATTCGAGTAGAATCATGTAAACAAAGCAAATATTTTGAAAATTGAACTTTTCTCGATTTTGCGCATAAGTTTTAAAAGTAAATACAAATATTCTCACCGCAGGCTTTGAGTCGCCGGTTTTTGACACAATAACAAAGTGCATGAATGTGGGTTTGTCCGGTTCGAATTTTTGCAGGCAAAGTTCAACATTTACTTTTTCTCCTCTCTCACTCTCTTTGTTTTAGTTTTAGTCTATTTCTGTTTATCAATTTGATAGCTGTTATCAAAGAATTTTTTTTTCCTCTCTTCTGTCTTTAATTGTCAAAACGCTAAGAAGCGCTTAACTAAGAAAAAAAAGGGCGAGTGGGTTGATTTAACGCGATATGACAGTTAATTGTGCGATTAGGTGAATAAACACACAATATAATATAAGTATTATTGTATTTTATTTCGTCTTCTTTGACATTCTCCTTCGTGCAAAAGTGCTTTTTCATTGTGCTAATGTTCCATAGCTTGTGTCACCTATGGTTGAGGCAGAGCGGAGTTAAGCCGGGACCACGCTAATTTATTTGCTTGCACTGTACATGAGCTGCGAACAATGTAATTATCATTTTTGTGTTTGTTTATGAAGTGAAAAACTTTCGATATTGCATGTAGAATATTAAATTTTCATTACATGTTGTCCTTGGCTAAGTTTTGCTTTGTGATGAAATAGTTATAATGTTCGCCATACCCTCAAATTGAGTAACGTGCAGTTATTTGTGGGTGTGAATTCAACCCATCTTTTATTTATTATTCTATACTAGTAAAATCTAATGCATGAACATGTTAATGTTGTAATGGAAAAACACAATTATTTCACTCAGTCCTTCATTTGTTGTCGACCATTGATTTTTAAAGCGAAACGCAAAAGTTTCCTTCAATTATATCGACTTCCCAAGGTAATTAATTAGCCAATAAAACTTGTATAACACAAAAAAGGAAAACGTTTCCGTTTGAACGAACAAAGAAGTTTTCTTTCTCAATACAATTAAGAATTAAATATTACATTTGCTAATATTTAATTGTTCATTTGAAAAAAAAAAATTAAACCAATTTTGCGTCGTTTGACGCTAATTTTATTTCCTAAGCTGCTGAATCATTTGATTGTGTTTTGTAAGTGAAGTTTAACTTGGCCAACGACTTTCAAACTCGTGATCAGTTATTTTTCAATGTTTTGTTTCGCACATGCAATGGCGGCAGTACAAGTTTTAGCGAGACCGCGAAAATCATCAAAAGCGGTTTGCACACGCACGACTTCGATGGGTATTGGTCTGGTTCGCCATCGACTCTGTGCAAGCACTCGATTTGGCAAATGAAGCATGTTACGACTTTAGTTATGCGCAGTTTACAACAAGTCAATGCACTCGCCAACCATGAAGGCGGCAAGAGCAGTTTGAAGTATGTGTAAAACAGGTCTTTGAGTTGTTGTTGTTGCTTTGTATTTATTGTAATTGGTACCTTTTGCAAACTAACGGTGACAAGTCTTTATTGGAAGACTACATATATCACACACACCCAAAATAGTTATGACGTTTTCCCCTATTCCTTAATTCTATAATTTCTTAATGGATAAAACACGTCGCTTATTGATAAAACATGTAAACTTAATTTCGTGTTTTTTATTTTGTTTCTTTTATTCTAAGTTTATGAGATCTGCTGTTTTAAGCACGTTTAAGTGAATTTTTAAAAGATTAATTAAAATAAAACTGCATTCCTTTGCTGTAAAATTCGTTGCACTCATTAAAACGCTTGCAATTGGCCGTTAATTACGTACGTGTCTTAAAATCTGTTTTATTTTTCAACAATTAACGACAAATTGCATTACATTTTTGAAAGTACTTTCTGATTCATCGTTAAAAGCTGAGACTTTTAATTTACTGCCACTTGTTTGCTTCGCCTTACTTCTCTTGTCTTAATTTGCATAAATGTTCCTCTTCATTATCTTTAGACAACTTGGCAAGTTTTATTGCTAACACAGAATATGAATTTTGATAAAAACGACAGATCACTTGATAATTGTTTGGTATAAGTATATGTAAAAGCAAGATAATTTTATGGTCCAACGTTGCCAACAAGCGCTGCCATCATGAAATTATTTTTTACTTATCAAAAGATTCAGTCTGCAAATCTTTGATTACTATTGTTTCTGTGCGGGTTACGCCAAGGTTATGCTGACTTTTTCATTTCGACCAAATGTCACAAATGTTTCCAGAAGGCTAGTGTTCCTTAATGTCACCTTGATATTATGTCTCTATTGAGCGATTTCTCTTATCAGATACAATGATTTTTTCTACTTTGGGGGAGTTTTTTTTTGGTTCGGTGCTATAAAAGTAGTTGAGATAAGGTATGTGTACTCTAATAACTTGGTTACCAATTGCTCTTGATGTGACTTCTGTTCGCTACTTCATTTTTTTTTTTGTCATTATGTTGATTCAAACTATTGAGAGATTGAGATTGCATTTATCACTTGAGTATTTGAAACAGAAAATTAAAAATTATAAATAGAAATGTAATTTACATTTCTAGAACGATGATTTATGAAATGGTGATGAAAAAAGCCTTAACTTTATGCAAAATGAAAGTAGATATAGAAAGTAGAAAGAATAGAAGATAGATGGTGCTAGCTTGAAAGCTGGCTGGGCATTGCACAATGTAAAAGTCATAACTATTGTGAAATTCTCGAAATTGAGTTATTCTTATTTCTGAATGTAAATAGGCAGGAGAAGCCGTTAGCTATATAATATTGTAAATAGAGTCCGGGACTGCCTTGCATATAAAGTGTGCTCATTACTTAATGCATTCCGGTTGGACACTCCCAGGTGTATTGTGAAATAGGCTAAATGGGCGCCACTTGTCGCTAAGTATTATTGATGTTGTTTATTTCTGCTTATTTGGAATTTATGCGATAACTTTTGTTGAGATTCACGCGTGCTATAAATTTCTGCTAGCAGCAACACGTTGTTTAATTATTCAAGAAGGTTGCAGAAAAGCAATTCTATTCTTAAACACTTTTTGTTCGCCCCACCTTAAGTGATAAGAGGTTTAATAACTTAAAAGCGCGCGTATGACTTTGCAGAAGAAAAAAACAATAATTATAAACAAAACAATATTGGTGTATTCATAGCCACGATTGGGAGCAATGCGATAAGATAGTCAGTCAACCATTTGGGGCAGATTTTGATAAGTTGCAATCTTCACTTGGAAATACAGGCAGGCCCATAAGTGGAAGGTCACCTTTGAAGTTTGTAATTCACACTGGAAATCTGCTTTTCTTAATCAAGCAAACTGCTTATCTCTGACGATTTATATCTTATTTATATTACGCGCTTTGCAGACGCCGCCTGGCACTATTACCACGGGCCATGGCTCGCCGATTGGCATCAAGGACGCTACTCAAACGGTTGGACCACGCGGTCCCGTCTTGCTGCAGGATGTGCAATTCCTAGATGAGATGGCGCATTTTGATCGCGAGCGCATTCCCGAGCGTGTCGTGCATGCCAAGGGTGCCGGTGCTTTTGGTTACTTTGAGGTGACCCACGACATCACCAAATACTGCGCCGCCAAGATCTTCGAAAAGGTTAAGAAGCGCACGCCACTCGCTATTCGCTTCTCAACGGTTGGCGGCGAAAGCGGCTCTGCTGATACGGCACGCGATCCTCGTGGCTTTGCTATCAAGTTCTACACTGATGATGGTGTCTGGGATTTGGTTGGCAACAACACGCCAATTTTCTTCATTCGTGATCCTATTCTGTTTCCGAGCTTTATTCACACCCAGAAACGTAATCCGACCACACACTTGAAGGATCCAGACATGTTTTGGGATTTCTTGACCTTGCGTCCAGAGTCAACGCATCAGGTGTGCATTCTGTTCAGCGATCGTGGCACTCCCGATGGCTACCGTCACATGAATGGCTATGGCTCGCACACCTTCAAGCTGATCAATGCTAAGGGCGAACCAATCTATGCCAAGTTCCACTTCAAGACGGATCAGGGCATTAAAAATTTGGATGTGAAGCGTGCCGATGAATTGGCCTCCAGCGATCCGGACTACAGCATTCGTGATCTATACAACAACATCAAAGAGGGTAATTTCCCCAGTTGGACAGCTTACATTCAGGTGATGACCTTCGAGGAGGCAAAGAAGTTCAAGTATAATCCGTTCGATGTGACCAAAGTCTGGTCGCACAAGAAGTTCCCCTTGATCCAAGTGGGCAAGATCGTGTTGGATCGCAACCCGGCCAACTACTTTGCTGAAGTGGAGCAAATCGCCTTCAGTCCCGCACACTTGGTGCCCGGCATTGAGCCATCACCCGACAAAATGTTGCAAGGTCGTCTCTTCTCATATTCGGACACGCATCGCCACCGTCTGGGACCAAACTACCTGCAGATTCCAGTCAACTGTCCGTACCGTGTTGGTGTAAAGAACTTCCAACGCGATGGTTTCATGACGGTAACAGATAACCAGGATGGTGCTCCCAATTATTTCCCCAACTCATTCGCTGGACCAGAGGAATGCGCTCGCGCTCGTGCTCTTCAGTCGTGCTGCCCCGTGACTGGCGATGTTTATCGCTTCAGCAGCGGCGACACCGAGGACAACTACAGTCAAGTCACTGACTTCTGGCTTAATGTGCTCGACAAGTGCGCCCGCAAGCGTCTTGTGCAGAATATTGCTGGCCATCTGAGCAATGCCAGTCCGTTCTTGCAGGAGCGTGCAGTCAAGAACTTCACCCAGGTGCATGCTGATTTCGGCCGATTACTCACAGAGGAGCTGAATCTGGCCAAGTCTGCGAAATTCTAAGTGTAACATATTCCAACACAATCAAAATTTGCAGTGAAAGTAATATGAATTATTTACTTGCTTAACTCAAAATCGGTTGCGGGTTTTCTTATATTGTCGCACACGGAAATCGACACTACGAAACTTTTTACCTTTTCTTTCTGCACTTTTTATTGTATAGTCTTAAAATGTTTATAAAATATATAAAATATGTTTTGATATATGTATTGCATACATTTTCTAAATAAATAACAAAAAAATGCAACTATTTTTGTTTAATTTCGGGATAATCTCTATAAGGCCTGGTTTCAAATTCCTAAAGAATCGTTCTATAAGCAAATTTTATGACAATACAAAAGGTAAACAACTTCGCCGGGGTTGCTGACTCTATCTCAACTGAGGTCAAAACGCAAAATCATTAGAATAAACCTCACGTAAACAAATTATGGTAAAAAGAGTTTGACAACATTTTATTCGCCATATTGTTAAATTCATTTGAATAAGGAGATACTTCAATCGATGTCTAAAAAGGTGTTTTGTTTAGAGACACTGAATTAACTTTACGTGACTCTTGATCTAGAATTGTCGCCAAATCAATCATATGTAGATTGAATGCTTGTTGGCAAACTTTTCCATTTAATGCAATTGGCACACGAAAATTAATGTATTTCACAATGTTTGAGCTTTGAAAACATTTATTCAGCAAAATGAATTACTTCTTATTTGTACCTCTACACAAAAATTTTATATTTCTAAAAACTAAATTTTTTTTTTTATTAATAATTTATTTTATTATTCTTTTCTTTTTTAAAATTTTATGCGCACATGCGATATGATATTAATTTGTCACAAATTACTTAAATGTTCAGTCAGTTATAAGAATAAGTATAAAGAGCTTTTTTACAAGTTTTCGTTATCAATTTCAAATGCAACGTTTAAGTAACAATTTCTTTGTGTTCGTACAAAATGTAAAATTTTTCAACATACAAGATATGTTTAAGTAAGAGTTTTCTCAAGTTGGGTCGCGGTGTTTATAACTATGATGTACAGTCAAAGATTCAACTGTTAATAGAATAGAAATGCAGCAGATACTTTCAGTTACAGATTTTTAGACAGTTTTGACAGTGCTAAATGCTTGTACACACATTCATATATGTAAATTCGTACAAGTGTCCAGTATACGAAAATCTTTCCATAAATACGTATAAAAATAGTTTGTCTAGAGTAAATTTGCATTACAATATTAGTTACATATTTGAACAGTTGCAGTTACAGAAAATATCTCTCCAAAGTTCTATTAACTTTAGACTTAAGCACTAAACACACACAAAGTGGTTGACTGTCGTTAAGGCACTTTCGTTGCTCCATCGCCAACCCACTTCTTCCAGCAGGAATTTTATTTGAAACTAATTTTAGTAGAATAATGAACTAGGAAACTTAATGCGTGCTGTTGAGCTTAACAGCTAGCGCCCAAGCGGGGAATTCGTTGAGATTGGGATAAACAACGAGAGCCCAAGTTTGGCAGAAGACAAACAGTACGACGATGGTAATAATGGTGGGACCAATGCCAGCGATCGCCTGTAATAGAAATTAGTTGCGTATTAGCATTGTTTGATTTATGGAACCTCAAGTGGCACTCACCATATCCTTGGTTCTGACATTAGCATAGCCAGCGACGAGTGCATTTGGCGGCGTACTGACTGGCAAATGGAAAGCCATACTGCAGGCAAGACCAGCGGGCAGCACAAGGTACAGCGGATGAATCTCAATGGCAAGTGACTGTTGCAGAGGCGAAGGTTTGCAGTTAGCAAAATGAAAACTATCTAGTTATATTGAAAAATAATTACCATTTCAATTAAAACGGGCACGATAATGTTTGCAACGGCCACGTTCGAGCTGAAAGCTGTCAGGAATACGGCGAAAACAATGACAACGAGCAAGAGGACAACGTGTGGCAATGACTTGAGGCCAATCAAAGCAGTGCCAACCATTTTGGCCATGCCGCTCTTATCGCTGCCGCGCGCCAAAGCAAAACCGCCACCAAGCAAAAAGATCAGACCCCATGGCACTTTTGTCTGGATGAATTTCCAGGTGATAAGCGAGGGTGTGGGCGCCGTAGGTACCGGTCCGCGACCCGAGCAGTAACGCAGGAAGGCATAATTGGCAGGCAGAATGAAGCACATGATTACAACAAATATTGTTGGCATGGAATTGCCAATTTTACTGTAAAACCGAAAAGCAGATAAATAACAAGTCGAGATAGAGAAAAAGATAAAGTACTTACACTGTATCGAGAAGATCTGCCCAGCCAGGGAAAATGCCCGGCTTACGTGCGAAGTACATGAGCACCATAATAATGAAGAGTATTAAGACTTGTATTTCATGCATGCTCATGGGACCAAGTTCCTTGTAGCGCTGATCAATAACTTTTCTGGCCACATCTGCGCTATCTTTGCCCAGCTGTACCTCCTGCGCCTCTTTGCTCTTGGGCCGGAATAAGCCCATGAAATGCCATTGCAAAAACACGTACGTGAGGAATGTGTAGACCAACATGGATGGCACCGAGTAGAACATGAATGTCGGGAAGTCCAATTTTTCGGTTGCATGTTCGAAGCGCTGATCATAAACACCCTTGAAGGCAAGATTGGTCGCTGTGCCAATGATGGTGCCGCAGCCGCCGAGCGAAGAGGCATAAGCAATGCCCAGATAGTAGCAGAGTGTAATCTTTGTCGGATATGGTGGTCTGTGAGGGTGTGTCATATAGTTATATTTTGAAATTTTTGTCATCATCCTCTGTTACTTACTCTTCCTCGGTTGTCTTGTTTTTGCCAACGATTTTGTACTGAGGTTCATGATAGATTTTGCAAAGTCCTTGCTGTAATTGTCAGCATAAAAATTTGTATATTTTCACATATAAATCTCTATTTCGCTTTACTTACCGCTTGCAACTCCTCCAAAACCGCTTGTATGATGGGACACATCATTGCCGTACAAGCTGCGTTAGAAATCCACATCGACAAGAACATTGTAACGAAAATAAGTCCAAAATGGAGCCTGTAAGAAGTTGAAGCCGTTATTTACTTATATCATTAAGACTGAGATATTATCATAATGATATGCTTGTCTAGCGTTCAGGGGAGTCAAGAGGTTTTTATTCCATTTATTGGAAAACAAAAAAACATTATAATTAAATGACTTTTTTGGTTGAGGTCAACTAAATTCATTGGAAATGCATTTGCCTACAAAACTGTGTACGAAAGTCCACATTTCGATCAAAGTATTTTAAAATATGCACTCGACCGGGGGGCTCGACTCGTGGCAGTGCAATTATTTCAAACTGATACATATTTATTTTTTGCAAATTGATAAGGCAAGGTTATTAACATTTTGTGTTGCTTTGTCGATGACAAAACAACGAAAGAAAAAGTTGAAAAAATAAAAATAAGCCAATAAATCAATAAAAATAGATTTTTGTCTTTGTTGTTTGTGCTACTTTGATAAACTTTCAACACAATGTCGGCAATCAATTAAACGTAATTACGACAAATGTTCGTGTGACGGACATACCTCCTCGGACTGCAGCCGACGATTTGTATGACGCGCAAAGCAAGACGCTTGTGTAGATTGGAGTATTCGACGACGAGCGCGACCATAATGCCACCCATGAACATGACTAACGTATCTCTGAAGTACAAGCTGCAAGCTTCATCAGAACTCTGCAATAGAAAGTGATAGATGTAATTTGATTGCGTTGGCATTTAAGTGCAGTTAAAATTACCAGAATACCCATAAGGGGAAAGGCGACAATGGGTATCATGGATGTGATGTACAGCGGCAATGCCTCCGTGACCCAAAATATAGACATGACGAGCAGCAGATACAAGCAACGGTACGGCTAAATCGGGTGAGTACAAAAATAAGTCATGTTATATTAGAGATTCATCTATTAATCGAATAATTGCTTTACTTACAGGTGTGTTATTACAGAGCATAACTGGAAGGCAGATGAGTGGCACTAAGAAGACCACGAGACCCTTCCAGTGATTGCCGAGGAAGTTCTTCCAACTCGTGCGAGGCTGCGGTGTCTCGCCTATTTCACTGTAAAAGGAAAAATATATTTACTAAAACAAAAAACAGTGAATTTTCTTCGCTACTCACATCTCCATTTTAAAGTCCTTCTGTAGTTTCTGTAAAAAAAAAAAAAAACAAAAAAAAATGTATTATAAATTTATATTTGGTAAAAACAATAAAAATCAATTCAAATTGCCTTCGACTGTTCGCGCTGACGCGATGGCATAGTTTTATTATTCATTCCGTCATTCATTTACAGTATTATCAACGCAATTCAATTTAGAATCTATTCAAAGTTTGCGTTTCCAATTGGAAATCAATTCTTGTTGTTTTTATAACAATTGTGTTTTGTGTGCAAATGAATAGAAATAAGAAAAACGTCAGCGGTTCGAAACCAAACAAACAACAAAAGTCACATGTGTGAAAATTGCCTATATTGTCGTCTTTGTTGTTTTTTAAATAATGGAAAGACAACAACAATTATAGTACTAAAAAATGGAAATAAGCGCGTGACATAATATTTTGTGCAAATAAAAAAAGCATTCGAAGAAGAATTTCAGCAAATATTGTCTTGTGGCGTAACTTTTTTGCACGCCAACGAGGTTTCTATGCATATCAATATTGGTTTAATTAGATAACAAATAGTTTGATATAAAAATAAAAATCGAATACATTTTGAGAAAAAAACCGCACACAAAGAGTTCTTGAAAGGCACGTCCAACATGTTCTAAGCATTTCGGCTTTTATTCTGAAGAAGTATCGACGAATTTTATCGAATATTTGTATGAATTTTTGTCAATCATTTTTATTACCATTTTTTATCATTAAGGGCATTCATCATAATATTTTATCACCACTTTTTTGTTAATACAAAAATATATCAATTAAAACTAATTGAGTACATGATAAAATGTGAGTTGGCTTCCAGTAAAGTCGTGTCGATATTAATATTTTAATACGTTTCACATGCCAAATGCAAATAATTTCATACACGTGTCAAAAAATGTATTAATATAAAAACAAAAGCAACTCAAAAAGGGGTGGTAAAACGTGGTAAACGTGTCAAAAAATGTATTAATATAAAAACAAAAGCAACTCAAAAAGGGGTGGTAAATTTTAAAAAGTGTCTATACTCGTACGACAACTATCTGTTCATTTATCAACACAAGGTATTAAGGGCTAAAAATAGCGGCAATGTCAATGCCAAACGTGCACACAGTCATACCCGACGGCAGAGAAAATAGACAAACCGATTAAGTAATTTTGACTTCAAATAAAATTCAACAGAAAGTGAAAAAAAAAAAATCATTTTCAATTTGAATATTAGTCGAAATGATTTGATAACAGTTATATAAATAATATATTAATAATCATTTTTAATTTAATATTAGCTTGTTCCATGTTACATAAGATTATACAACGCAAACGATAGCTTAGGCTTTGAGCTCGATCTTTAAGTGGGAATGATAAATTATCATAAGTGGTCTATTTTTCATTTTAATATTTATTTGTTATTCATTTTATGTTAATAAGTGTAATTAACATTATGAATTTTAGAATATAGTATTTGTATTGAGAACAATGGTGGAGAATTATGTGAGGCTCAAGCAAAGATGGCAGCGATCTGTAAATAAATAAGTAATTCTGACGCACATGACAAACGAGTATCGGTCAAGTTTTGTCATTGTTGGCTTATCAGCAGTCTTTGCGCACTATAATTAGTCCGTCCGTCCGTGTCCACGCAGCGCTCGAACGTTCGGTATGGTGCGATCAAATCATATAATGTATAAATTTGTATGTACATGCTACTTTCGATTTTTGTGGTTTAACGTTATCATCAAAAAGACGATTTGTTATGACATTCTTAAGTACAAATTGAGAATTAATAATTTTAGATCAATCTCAATACAATGTCGTTTGCTGTTGCCATGAAGTACTTCCCATGCACGTATACACTTTTTGATGAACAAATATTAAATGCTTATTTCAAACCAAGTGTTTTGTGAGAAAACACCTGCTTCAATACACTTGCCGGTCGATGAATCTATTAATGAAAATGTGTTTTTTTTTTTTCAATGAACAGATTCAAGGTTGGCTAGTTAATCTCAATAATCTGACTAAGTTTAAAAAATGTTATTTAATTATTTAAAAAAAAAAGGTTGAGTCGCTCTTGATCTTGAAAAGTCGTGGGACTTCCGTGCCGTAACGCATTGCGCACAGGAAAAGTCATAAAAACAAAAACAATAAACCTAAGTTTACAACTCAATTAGGCGTGCTTCAATAAAATAATAATCAAGTGTTCAATAAAGAAAAACAGAAGTCGCTCTGACTGTTGAATCTTTTGATTAACGCTTTTTTATCAACGATTTGTGTACAATGTCAAATATTTGAACCACATTTTGCAGTTTGCCTAATTTGTTAGCTCCACTTAACTCTGGCATTATAATTAGCTTATTTGTAGCTCATCACATCAACCAAAAAATTATCGATTCAGTTTCATAACTTGCCAATTTACTTGCTTCTTATAATAGACTCCTATGTTAAGGCCACAGACGACATAAGGCAGTCTAGCATTCGCATAATGGTAGACTGCCGTATGTCACACTTGGCCCTATGCAACATAGAAGTGTATAATATTTGAAACGTTTAAAGGAAGAGGCGCTAAATCGGTAGTAATAGAGCTAAGTCGTTTGATCATAATGATTTTGTCAATTGTGAAAATAATCGATGGGGCGGTTTTGGCGCGCGCGCGCATGCAATAAGTATCTAATTGAATTGAGCCAGGCGCAGCCATTAATTTCAGGTCCGCAACTGCATTTTGTTGTTCGCCCAAAACTCGCGATCACTCTGAGTAAAATTGCATGTGGAAAATT
The DNA here is from genome assembly GCA_034638295.1 of Phortica okadai. NCBI lineage: Eukaryota > Metazoa > Arthropoda > Insecta > Diptera > Drosophilidae > Phortica > Phortica okadai. The sequence continues at coordinate 1,424,998 of CM067852.1, forward strand.
GATAATTTACTCATTACAAACGTTTATATTTTTAATGAGTTGTGTTGGTTGTTTTTCACGTTGTTTTTATGTTGTTGCTGTTGTGTTGACTCTGCCCAGTTGTTTGGAAAGTAACAAAAAAAACTAGGTTATTGTTATCTACGAAGTGTTTACTCGATAATTAAGACAATCGGAATGCGATTTTGTTGTTCGTTCGTTGTGAATAACAGTTAATGAATAAACATTGTTGGTTGCAGTAATTAAACGAACATTGATCTGGCAGTGAAAATCAGAGATTATTGCTGTTTACGCCAGCGCCAGAGAATCACTCAACATCAACTCAGGTTTTTTTTCCTCAACCTGACTGACTGACAACAAAAAATTGCGTAAGCATCATATCTCATTCTTTTATAAACTTTATATGTATAAGATTACAAGTTCTTTCTGGATGGATTTTAAACCTTGCCAAGACTTTTATTGTTCCGAATAAAATTTTGTTTAATTTTCAAACCTGTTGCTATTTCGCTAATTGTTGAACAATAAATCAATTAAAAAGTGAATAAAAAACAACAACAAACTAATTAGAATATGAACTGCGAAATTTTGTTGATTAACACTTGGACAATTGAAACCAATTGAGTACTTTTATTAATTGATTTGCCATTGTGGGCAAATTAATAACTGTTACTTGAGAATTCGTATTATAAATTCTTAATTTTAATTGTATTATCATCTTTACATATATTGTTTATTGAAGATCATCGCAAATCAAGGCGTTTTTATACAATATTTTTTTTTGCCATTTTGAGTTTGTAATTAAGTTTAAAGTCGTTTGTCGCGGAAGCGGTAAAAACAACGAATGCGCAAAAAACTTGCGCAAACAGGTGCAAACTGGTTAAACTCAAACTCGACTAAACTCAACTCGAAACTCAGTTACAAAATCGATTTGTAGTTTCTCGCGAATGTATCGCGCAATGAGAACGAGTTCGAAACTATTTCGCTTTTCTTTTTTTCTTCTTCTTCTTCTTATTTACGGCACATTGCTGTCAGCAACTTGTTTTGAAAGCTGCGTATCGAAGCAATTTCCAGAAAACATCGAGGAAACGTGAAATGAAATCGTTCAACATAATTATTTTTTGCAGTTAATCAAAGCAGTCAACTTGTGCCACTGGAACGCATAAAACTTCAAGAAAGTCTTTCTTGTTTTTGTGTTAATTTCGCTTTAAACAAACTGTATATAAACACTATACAAAAAACAGTAAATAAGTGCTGGATTATATGCTGAACACTATGGTTTAAAGTCCTGCTCCCAATTGATAAGATTAGGCTACTGGTCAATCGCCATTGATAACTTCGCTGTGCTTATTGCGACGTTCTTAATATTAGATGCTCCTATGTTGCTTACTATCACATACAATACATATGATAATTTGGGCAATTATTGCACTTAAAGTTGTTGCCACTCAGTTATTTGTGTTGTAAATCCTTTAGCGCCAAAAGCTTGTAATTGTCATAAAGGTCAACAAGTCACGGTTAAATGAGCAAACAATCGAATCGTCCATAAACACTTAGTTTAAAATGGAATGACAAAAAATCAGCTCATGACATTAACGCGAAAGGCGGCAAGACTGGAAGCGAGCGAGCGAACTGAGAATGTTGACGACGAGCTGAGCTGTTGAAGTGGACAACTCGCATAAATTTAATATTGAAATTGCATTTTATATGTCGATGAGCGGCTGCCCTGATCGTCTGTCTGTGTGTCTGTCTGTTTGTCCGACTCAGCTCGTTCGTTTACTTTTTATTCAACTACACGCGGGGCGTGTATTCAGCAAATGCACTCGGCTGACTGTTGTTGTTGTTGTTGTGGGTTTAGTTATAACGTGTGGAATGTCGGTGTCGTATTAAATGACATGTTTCTGCAACTTTAATTAAGATAATGAAAACTTTTGTTCGACGAACTTTTGAGAATTGCAGTTGCGTATAATTAAATTGTGTTTCCAATTGTGGACCTTGTAACGGCCTGATTTCGTTCACTGCAACTCAAGGCATTTGACAGCTTCGGTTTGTTTACCGAGCCAAAGTTCAACTAATCTTGCAATATTTACGCTATGCTTAAACGCATACAACTACAAAAATAATCGCATCTAAATACGTCACTGAAAGGCGATGATAGCAATAAAACAACATTTAAATTTTCCATTAAAAGTCGTAAAGAGATTTAAGTAAACAAGCCAAAATGTTTGTTTTTCCTACATTGTTTCATCTCTCGGCATAAGCTTCATTGCAGTTTGTTAGACAAATGTATAATGTAAATATTTCAACCGAAGTACTTTAAGCGGAAATATGTGTCAAAATAAGCTGATTTAATGGTTTAGTGCCTTTAAGCCCGAAACCGGCACGATTGTGACTGAAATATGTAATTAATAATTGAAGCTGTTCAATTAACTTTTACCTTACTAGACGCACTTCCTAAACAAACAACAAAATACTTAAAACAAAACTGTTTAGCACACAAATGAGTTTCAACCTTGCCGGCCGTTTGACATTTCCAGTAATAAAAAAATAAAAAGCCAAACAAAGTTGGAAGTAGGCAAAACACACATTTTAATAACAATTAGAGCGTTTGACATTGACCCTGACATTGTTGTACAATTGTGTAACAGTGAACGCGCAATATAATAAAAATAATAACTTTTCGATTATTGAAAACAAAGCGTAAAAAAAGGGTTGAGATAAACGGAGTTACTACTGGCAAAAGATTAGGATACATGTACATATATGTATGTATGTCAATATCAGAACGCTTTATTGATTTATGCAGAACGAGCATGCGCTTAATTTATCTAAAAATATTTATGAAAACCCAAATATGGTTTTACTTGAATAAATTCAATATTTGCTCTGCTATCAATAAAAATATCGCCCAAATTTGTGTGTTAGTATTAGTAGTCTTGTCAACAAGTTGTCGCACTCTCAAAACTATCTCGCCACGAGGCGAAGCTTGTTAGTATCATATTTGATAGTTGAGACACCATGGCCGCCGCCACTCAATTAATTGACAGAATTATTGTATCGAGTTCATTTAACGGAGAAGCGTTTCGCATTTGTGGCGGCGACATTTGATAAGTTTATTATACAAGCTATTTCCAATTACAATATTGAAATTATTATTATTAAAATACTCATTTTAAATTTAAAAAAAAATGTGTTATTCAATCAAATTGAAATAATTTCTAAAAATACGAAATAAGCTCTAACTAAAGTCGGGCCCATTTTTAGTTTTCAATCAATTAATTATAGTATTTTATAATAAATTAAAAAGCATTTCTTATCTTCTATGCCGACAGCATTTGCTGCTGTCTGACTGCTGGCGTTTGACTCACGCGCTCCCGCTTCCGTTCAGTACTGCTGCTCTCGCACTCTTACTCTCTTGGGCACCATTCGCTCTTGCGGACGTCCTTGAAATCGCATTGGACATCAACTACTGATAAGAATGCTTTCGTACAGGGCATTTATTTTAACTAAATTGTATATAACCTAGTTTGCTAAGTACTTGTATTATATAATTAATTTGCAAAATGATTTTTTTATGTTTGGGTTTTGTGTCTTCTTTGGCTTGTAAGCGCTAAAGCGAGTCGGATTATAAGAGTGAGAGTGTCTGACGCGTGTGAGAGGTCATTCAACCCTTCATGTTTATACAAATATCGTGAAACTTTTTTATCGCAAGGCTTGAAAACCCAAATGGTGGAAGGTTCAACAACTTAAGTCAGTGAGTTCAAAACACACAACTCACGTCGCTTAAATAAATATTCAACAACTGCAGCAGCAACTTGCGCAGCAGATCGCGTGATATTTCTTCTCAGTACTTTGCTAAATTAAACAAAACTAAAAAATCATTGACGTGCAAATTTCATTTTTTAGTGTTTATGCATTAAACATTTTTATAGAATTTTAATTATAGGAGCGTACTTTGTTAAGCAAAGAGATCGTAGCAATTACTTATTTTTGAATTCAGGTAATAAGGTTATAAAATATAGTGAATATGAATTTATTTTGACCAGAAGAAAAGTGATGACAGCCCAACGAATAAATTAAAAACAACAACATAAATTCAACAGTTTTCAATCATAGAGAGCGAGCGAGAGAGAGTTCCGTATAGAAACAGAAAAACAGCAACAAGCATAGAAAGAAGCGCAACGAAGAACGTAGGCAGCAGACAAAGAACAAAAAAGAAAATATAAAATAAACATTTTCACAGCGTCTGTTGAACTATTGAAAGAAGAAGAAATACTATGAAAACTGGAATGTATCTTTTGTTGTTTTCCATGTTTTTTCACATTTTTCTGTTTTTCGACTTACGTTAGTTTTTCTAAAAAATCAGCTGAGTCCTTTTGTTCAATGCGTTCCACTGATCACACACATACGCACATAACAATCACAGACACGGCGTCAAATTGCACTTTGCTTGTTTGTTTTGTTATTCGAGATACTTTTTTTCACAAAGCTAAAATATTTGCACGAAAAATTCATTTAGTTCTTGCGACATTTGCGAAAATGACGAAGTCGTTTAAGCTTTAAAATGTACAACACTTATGCATACAAAACATGTATAAAAAATATTTGTGCTATCACATGTGGTTTGGTATTTTCTTCCTCTTTGTAGCTGCTTTACCAGACTCACAAACAATTGGCTGCTTTATAAATGGCGGCAGCTTCTTTTTATACAACAAAAATTTTCACTTTGCGTAGGCGCAAACAAGACGCCGTATTTTTCTGAATGTTGGTTGGAACGCGACAAGTGTAGTAGTGCGTAGTCTGTCCGCCTTTTGGCTTATTTAATTTTACTTCTTCAAATTTTTCTTCTGCGCGCACGAGTTATTTTCCACGAACCGTTCCTGCCAAATTTTATAAAAGTAGTGTGGCAGAGAGTAACGAACAAATTGTTAAATAGTAGCGAGCGAATGCCACCTATACAAGCACACACTACTTTTCGTAGCAGTGTTGGAGTTGCTCTCTCTCTATACTGCTCTCATTGTCCGCTTGTTTATTGATCTTTGCCTTATGTATCGATTAAACTCGCTGTGTATAAGTTACTTCAACATTTAAAGTTTACCAAAGTGGGTTTTTTTCTCAAATTGTGGCGCAGTTGGAACGTAAGAAGGGGTTAGTTAAATAATTAATTTAAAACTTATGGTATACGTCATTATATTACAATTAATAATAAAAACTGAGCAATTGCTTCGAACTATCGCGCTTTTTTATTAATTCAATTTCTATGCACGCCACTGCGTGCAAGTGTGCCGATGCTCATTTGCGACGTGAGAGCGTGCACGAAAGCATGCAAGCGTTTGATGAGCACGGCAACCCTGACAGTTACTGTACTGACTTTTTGCTGCAGTTTTGGGTGGGGTGGGGGAGTTAGGGTTGTGTGTGAATGGTTAAAGTTAGATATATTATTTCTATTACCGGTGATTTTTTTTCAACTTCATGTCAAGTGCAGCAGGCTTTGGTCCCTTTCTCCTTATTTAAATCATCAGTTTTTGCTAAATTTTAAAGATTTGATGAATTCTTTTGTCCGACTTTTGTGGTCGTGAGAAGTGTCAAAAGCGTCGTATTCAATTTAGTATCTTGCAATATTAAATGTCGCTAATTGAACAAAGCATATGCAAGTGACACTTAATTGTTCGGTGGCATGCAACACAAACGGATTTAACCGACTTGCAAGTACATATCTCCAATGGCAGCGACAATTGATGAACGCGTTTAATTGAATTTTGCACTCGGTGATCACTTTGATGATTGCGATCATTCATGATGATTGCAAATGTCAAAAGTTTTTGAGGACAACAAATAAATGAATTACGCAATGTTTGCAAATGTTTCGAATACATTTATAGTCAATTTGAAAGAAAAAAAAAGATCATATAATTACTACAAATAATGCTATTTTGAGAATAAACTCGGAATAGCCAGAATGCCTGACCTTGGAAATAATTTGGAGAACATTGTTTTTCCACTACCTTTGCCAGCGAAATGTATCTGAAAGATACAACAAGTTGCTGACGTGCACACGTGACACGCGCTGACGCACATGTCTTAGGGTGGTGGCTGCGGCTGTGGCGGTGGTGGTGGTGGTGGGCTGAAGATGACGCGGAGGCAGGCCCCAGTTGTTGGCAAGCATATTTAAAAGATTGTTTTGGTTAAAGATTGTGGGTGTGTGCTCTGGTGGACTTTGCAGTGATTGCTTAACGAAACGATTAAATTAAACTACAAAGCGGCAACCGACAAAATTATCATTCTCAATAACATTTTGTAGAATAATGTTTCGTTAACTGGTTTGCTGCTACAAAATAAACAATTAAAATGTGTGTCAACAGCATTGTATCTTTATACAATATCTTCAGCGGCTTCCTTATTTCACACACGAAAAAAAAAAACAGAACTCGTAAATTTGACGACAAAACAAAATTTTGCAAAATCAAAACTCAATTTGCATGAAAAATAAATGATGTTAATAACAAAATACAAATTCCAATCCGCCCTTCAAACATACTACGAAGACGACGATGGAAGCAATCAAAACATCAACAATAATGGCAACAACAACAACAATCAAAACAAACAGACGTTTCGATTTATATTAATAGATAAATACATATATTTATAGTTGGCGGTTTTTGCCGCTTGCCCTCTCAGAAACTTGAACTAGACGATACTAAAAATAGCTGGAAAACCACAGAAAGAAAATTAATTGCCGGCGACCGCAAACAATGCGAACAGCCTAACAACTCAGCTGGCCAGGTGAAAAGTGCGCATTTGCTTGTTGTTAACAACACTTCAGTGGAACTTGTATAATAGCCAGGATTTGAACTCAAATAAGACAAACACTTTCCATGGAACTGTTTTAATGACTTGTCTTGTTTTGCACTTTGCGTTTATTTCGCTGTTTAAATATTTATTTGCATAAGATTTTGCGGCTTGTATAATTTCATCACTATTTGACTATCTATCTGTATGTGACGTCACAGCGCCATCTAGTCTTATTGTACACAAACTGAATCATCTGGGTTATCAAAAAACGAGTTCAGTTAACCAAGTCAGTTGATAGGCTGTGAGATAAGAATCGTACGCCACTGAGCTGATTTTAATGAAATCTTGTGGGTCAACATGATCCAAAAAAAAACACTACCAACATTTCCTTATACATTTTGCAAAAGCGAATTTGTTGCTAGGTTCTTAAAAGCTTAAAATACTATAGACGACAATTTTATTATCGAAATTATTTTTGAGCAAATGACAGAATTTCTTAAAAAAGGCTCACCATTTTGAAAGCTCAGTGATAATGGGATTTGGCCAAATATTTCAGATAAATTCACTCAAATAAATGTCCGGTGAAATGATTTCATAATTTTCACTTTTATTTTGATGGTCCGCAACCACTTGGTCAATTCTATTGGTGTCGCTTTGCGTTTTGACCACCAGTCACGCACAAATGTCGTTGAATACGCGAATACGACTGAGCTGTGCGATTTTCTCACACTTTGGTTCTTCTGTTCATTTTGCCGCCGAGTATTGGAAAATTGTGAAAATTAAAACTGACGACGTTTTCCGAGTGCCAATAAAATTGTATGTGGGTGCGAGCGGGAAAGCGATGGCGCAAGAAGACAGAGAAGTGACGCAAGTGCGAGAGTTAAGTTTTGCGTCGGTAAGACAACAAAAGAGAAGTGGGTGGTTGACCGGTCATGTGGATCAACGGATATATGCCGACTGATGGCTGCCTCCAATAAAACGTAGAGCAGAGAAGTGCTGACACTTGGCTCCACGTGTCTGCTGATGACCTTAATTTACCCTTTCTTTTAGACTTTCGTGGGTCTTACAAAAATAACGTAAATTTGAATTCGTGTGCAAAGAGTATTCTGGCTGGTTTCTGTCACGAACTTGTTAAGTGACTGAATACAAAAACCAGACGAAAAAGTTTGTGACAGAGATTTGCTTCAAAGAGATCCGGTTTTTGACATGACTATTGTGACAAACTGACTTCCTACAATTGTGTACCTGGCTGCTTTTTGTCACGAAGTTGTTAAGCTACTGGATACAAAAACCAGAAGTAAAAGTATGTGAGTGACTTTACAACTGTGGTCATGAGTTCTGTGGCATGAAACGATGTTTTTTTGCATGGTCATGAGTTTTCCTTTCGCAAGCGCATGACCTTTGAAAATGAAGTTTTAAAAGTACTGCTTATAGTTCCATTGGCACCAAAATGTAGAAAACCCAATGACTCTAAAACAGTGAAATTTAAATTAAAATAAATAAATTTTTAAAAAGTAAAATTTTTGGATGCAAATTTTCTGGAAAAAAATCAGAACCAATTTCTTAGCCAGACATTTTTGGTTTTCTCACATGAGGTCTCTAGAAATTTTTCTACCAACAAATTTTTAGCTCAGGTATATTTCGTTTTGCTGCCTTGCTAAGAACAGGAATTCATTCCTACTCTTTGTTCAAAGGTAAATGACCTACGAGAAATAAGAAAACAAATTCCGAATTAAAAAAAGGCAAAAGGAATCAGGAAGACAAAGCGACAGGACATAAAAAGTGAAGCAGACACAGCAAACAAATGCCAAATTCTACCCTTAAAATGAGAAGATTGTCAACTATGGCTCGAATGAGAAGATTTGCAAAGTAACTCGATGCGACGTAGGTATCCTCGAAGGAAACTCATTTGGGAATTTCTTCAGCGATCAAAACTGGAAACTCAACCCTCGAAAAATAACCGTTTTCAAAATCATTTTATTCGTTTTAAAATGTGAGATCCTTCAGCGCAAGTTACAAATTGTTACATACCCCATTAATTAGAGGCCAGAAGAGTGCAGCCTATAAAACTATAAATTCGTAAAAAAAAAAGCCAAAAACAAATGGAAAGGCCGACAAAGAGCGAGAGACAGAAACAAAAATTGCATCAAAGATAAAAATTTTTGCGATCAGTGCACACGACTTTTTTCCACGTTTTAAATTGATGACAAACAAAAAATGAGGGTAAAAAGGTTGGATTTTGGGCAAAAAGTAAAATATTTTCACGCATATCCTACAATTAAGCACGGTTTATGCACTTCAATGGCGCAGCGAGCGAGCGGAAGGGTGGACGCATACAAGGCTGACGATGTTGACCCCTTTTCAGAGCGGGAACAGAGCAAGACCGTTGGGACAGCATCAATTTGGTATTAGAACGAGCTCATATAAAAAACTGTATGATAAGATACTCGCGTCTTTAGTAATTCTATCTAGATACTTAAGGCAAAGTCAACAATAACAAAATCTTAAAAAAGCTAATTTACTTCACTTTTGGCGGCTGTCGTTGATCTGCTCATCAAGTGGCATCATCTTTCAGTTGCCACCGACGAGCAGTGTGTGAGAGAGAGTGAGCGCGTTTGAGTGAATAAGAAAAGCGGCAGCTGCGCTTGCGCAAAATCCAGCCTGCTAAACAACCGGGCAAACTTAAAAAAACAATACAAGAGCAACAAAACAAAACAGCAAAAAAAAAAAAGGGGGAAAGTCTATGCTGTGAAAAGGGTAGCAGAGCAGCGGCTCAGCTCAGCTCGACGCAATGCAACTCGGGCTGGGGACTGATTGCGTCTGCGCCTCTGATTACGGCGCGAGTCTGACTGACTGATTGTCTGCCACTTTTCTCTGTTTGTTATGCCTGCCTGCACACATGTGTGTGTGTGTGTAGAAGAGTTCGTTATCCTTGCAATCGCTGATCCTGTCGCTGCCCTTTGCCTAACAATGCAGCGGATTCTGCAAGCAACGTAGAATTAAAGAACTTTTTTTTTTTTTTAAATCCAGTTTCCTTTTTTGTATTTTGTTAGTCAGTTAAAAAACTGCAATGGGTGTTTCAATTCGCTTTTTGTCTGAATGGATGACGTTGATGCTGATGATCACAATCATCATGATGATGACTGGCATTATAAAGGCGATATTGAGTGTGAGTAACAAAACTGGAAACAAAGTCCGCTGTTGAAGGGTGCAGGACGTTCTGCAGGAAGGCTGAAACAAGAAAACAAATGAGATTCAGGGTGACTAATTTTCTGTTAGTTTTTTTCGAGAATGTTTTTAAGAACTAATTGCAAATTCTTCAAGATAATTGCAAATGTAAAATTATTGTCAGAGCTCCAAATTCGTTATTAAGTCTAAGAAGGACGATCAATATTTCACAAGTCAAATTCCTCTCCATATTCTTGGAAACAATCAAAAACAAAATTTTGAAAAGAAGTCCGAGTCAACGCAGAAGTGAAGGATTCCTGGCTATTTTGTTGTGCCAGGACATGATGAGAGCGATGATGCTGCATATGACGACAATGACGACGATGACGACATATGTGTGTTTGCATGTGTGTGTGTGTGAACATGCAATTTTCGGTGCACACACACATAAGCAAAACAAAAGCGAGTCGCAGCGACGTGAAACGGGATCACTATGAGCTCTCTGCGACTAGACGAGACATGAGGTGAGGTAAGTCGAGCCGAGCCGAGCTGAACCGAAGTGATCCGAAACGAGGCGCGCAGCAACCCGTTTTTTAGGGTTTCGCTAGATTTGCGCTGAGCTGAGCTGAGTCTCGAATCGCGCACTGCGGAAAGGCATCGGCGGAAAGGGATGATGACGCGCAGCATTATGCTCATCATGTATGATTTTGGCTTTGCTTTGTTGTTGTTTTCTTTTTGGTTCTATAACGAAAAAAAAAAATAATACGTTTCACCCCTTTGTAAAAAACGGCAAAGTGGGTTTCCTGCTTCTTCTTCTTCTCCTCTTTATTTTTTAATAATGCTGTCCGCCTTGTTGTTGTTGGTTTTGCGCTTCTCTTTTGTGATTTGTGATTTGGTACGCTGAATTTGAAAAAAAAATTTTAAAAAATTTACGCTTTACTCGCTTAGTCTGAAAAAGTGCGTCGAAGATGAAACATCGTGCGAGAAATTATCAAAGTTGTTAAAAAATATAAAAGTTGATTTTGAGTTTTTGCCGGTCAAAGTCCGTACACTTGACAGTGGAAACGTCAAAATGTGCAAGAAAAGCCGGAAAACGAAAGGCCGACAAAGGCAATTTTAAAATAACACGTGCAGCGGCCAACAACAACAACAATGACAACGGCAAAAGTTCGATTTTGCGCATTTGAAACTTTAAAGTGTGTAAAAAAGAAGAGGAAGCACAAAAAACGCCAACGAATCTGAAGCCGAAAAGCAAAACGCAAGAAAAACGCAACAAACGTCAAAGCGTGCAAGAAGAAAAAAAACCGCTCAAATTGTTTATTGCTCAGCAAAGAAAATCTCATTTCAAAATTAAACATTTTAATTTCCTTACAATATTTTTGAACAAAATTGCAAAATCCAACAAAAAAATCAGTTTAAAAAAGAACCCTCACCAAAAAAAAGGATAATTTCACAATATTTCATTTCAATTGGCAACTCCTTCCTTGGTAAGCTTTCGATTTTGGTTTCGCGAAAAATGTGATTTTCTGTTCAAATTAGTGCACAAATTGGCAAATTTTTTTTTTGCATATTGTTTAAACAATTTCGTTTCATTTGATTAGCTCATTAATTTTATTTCTCATTTGTGAATTTTACGTTTTAAAATTTGATGCCGTGAGTGTTCTCCAGCTTGCCTGCCTGTCTTTTGTATGTGTGTGTATGTGTACATGTATATACAATAGTATGTGTATAGCGAATTTCAAAGATGGCTGCACATTGACAAAGCCGAATGAATGTAGAACTGCCAAACGTTTACTACTTTTGTTAGCTCCTTTCATAAAAACTTAAAAAATATCTCTTTTCAATGAATTTATCTGAAATTTTTTAAACACAATGATATAAAAAAAGCTTATTACATCATGTGTCCAACATACAAGTCTAATATGAGCTGTATTCTCTAATTATTGTGCTACCTGAAACTTTTTAAGGATATCCGATAATACTAGATGATAATCTGAATGACTGAAGAGTTATTCCCTCTTTTAGATTATACTATTATGCTCTTCATTGGCAGAAAAATGATTGGGAGGACTATTGAATAGCTAGAAAATAAATAATTGATGTCAGGATTGGACTCATTGCCTTGAAGATGTAATATAGTTAGCCGATATTGCTTGAAACCCGTTCATAAATACATCATACATACAACCGAACAACTCCTAAATACAATGATCTATTAGTTATGAGCGTTATAAGCTCCCTTCTGCCAGAGGCATCAGTTGTTTTACTCTTGAATGTTTTGCCAACGAGCCTGCCGCCATTTTGTGCCCGAACTAACCCTTGTGCAAGAGCATCGATCACAACGGTTGACCAACCATCCCCTGGCAATGAGCACACTGCATTAGTGGTCAAGCATGTCGAATGCATTCATTGTGAAATTGTTCAGGATTTTACAAACAAAAGTGCGACGGTCGCAAACAAGTCCGGGGGCGTTCTTTCCTCATTCGCAATGGTCGTTTTCTGACCAATAAGAATGAATTATTTAATATCTGAAGAACATTAATTGTCATGATCTTCTTCTGCTTACTGGAAGAGTTCACAAAGCTCTAAGATAAGTCTTAAATTAATCAAAGAATTAATCGAAAATGGATTTCATTCTAAAGTCAATAATATTTCCCGCTTCTCTGCTCGCACATTGATCCAATTCTAAAAAATGGTTTATTTCTTTATTTGTGTCAATTTATATAAAATAAATTTCATGCTCTTTATTAAATGTCCATTACAAAGTTACTTTTCAGCACATTCTAAACTAACAAGGAATATTTTTGCATTAAATATGCAATCATCGAATCGCATTTCGGTTTTGGGCATGCGGCGTTGCGGGGCTGAGGTTGTGTGATGTGCTGATGCGAGCGGAAAATGCATTTTCCATGTAACTGTTATTCAAATTGCTTAATTGAGAATTAAATATTCAAATGAACAGAAAAGCGAAAAACAAAAATATAACAATAAAAAAAAAATAATAAAATTATAAAAGCATAAGCCGACCGACCTACCTGTGCCAAGCAAGTCAAGTCTATGTGTTTATGTAAGTGTGAAATATCAACACTTCATGACTTGACATTCGACGGTTTTGTTCTTCTCAACCCACACACTCACACACACACACACACACACAGAGACACAGAGACACATTACACTTCAAGTGTCACTTGATTTGCCACATATCCTTTTTCGAAAATATACGTAATATCATTTGGAGGACAAGGTAGGCAGGCATAAAAATAGCCAAACACACTGAAATCTTAATTGACGTGACTGTTGAGGCGGTCGTGTGATTGTGACACTTGGGGGAGTGGCAATGGGGCAAGCAGCGGTCTTGCCTTGTTTTAACCAGAGTCAAATACCAAAAACAATTTCAATTTCCATTTCCATTTACGTCCATTAGTCAGCATACGTGGCAGCAAAGAAGGTTTTAAGGTATCTATGATAAATAGTCAGTAAAAAAAAAATAAAATCATTTTGTGGAGAAATGATGGATTGTAGAAAATTTAATGACTTTTTTCCAACCAAATTGTAGAGTGTATTATATTAAAATTAACTCCTTTTTTCTGCATAAAAAAATTTATACTTTCATAATAGTCACATAATAATAATATTCAATGAGAACAGTCCTTAGAAATGAGAATAAATTATTTATATAACCTCTTAGCTCCTTAGTTTTGTTGAATCGTACATAGGGTAGGCATATCTTATATAAGATGCCAATGGGTTTAACAAGCTTGGCAAGTGATAATATTCTGTCTGGCCAAAATGAACGTTTTTCTAATTATAAACCTTAATTCACATTTAACCCACAAAAGTGACTTCGCAAATAGTAAGAAAAGTTTAACAAATTGTAGCTGTCCGTAAGAACAAACTAATCCAGCAAATTTTCGATAAAAGTTCACAAATCAATTAAGGCAACGAAAGTTAAAAATTCTACTAAAAAGAGAAAAGAGTTCGATGAAACCTGATAGTACCAACACTCCAAGTATTTTTATGTACTCCTCCGCGTTGTTGTTGTTGTCGTATTGTGTTGTTTTGTATATTGTTGTGTTGTGCTAATGTTGGCGTTGTTTTTGCCGTTTTTCAGCTGTCAGTGCGAGGAAAATGCTGTGACTTTTTAACCAAATGAATAATAAATAAGGCCAATTGTCACGCAGCGCGATGGATGGATGGATAAGGGTTTACGATACGTGGTTAAGAAACGTTAGCGGCAGCAGCAACGCCATCATTGATTCTGCAGTGGCATTCGAGCTTTGTTTGCCGGTTTCGTTGTTTATTTTGGCTGCCAAGTTTGATTCTTGAGTTTACGAAACATATCACAAACCAAGACACATTTCTCAGAAAACACAGCTCAACTTTGCCTACGAAATCATTAGCTGATGCCTTCAGCCCAAGCAGCTGACAAGGAAAGGGCAACAGTAATGCTTCTTTAACGGTACACCGGCACAGAGAGTATACCGTTGTGTTCTTCCTTTTTTAAATGTCGCCTTCGATAGATTTTGGCATTTGTTAAACTTGCACCGCTCTGGGGAATGCAACTTGATAATGACAGGAATGCCAAGACTCGCTTAAGGAAATTAACCAAGCACCCGCGAGTGTTTGTTTCGTGCGCCGTGTGTTGTCAAATCTTTAAATGCTTCAGATACAAATTGTTCTATGCGAAGTCGCAAAGTAATTACACCATTTCAAATATTCATGTTTGACGCTTGTTCGCCTTATTTTGTTCATTTGTTTATTTATTTGTTTGTTTGTTTTTCACAAGTCAATTTCCATTGGTTTTTCACAAGCTTGAAATAGAAATTAAACAAGTTAATTTCCATGTTAGTTTTAATATTTAATTGTGCCTTTGAAGAGTGCCCACAAAGCTTGCAGGCGATTGCGTTGTCTTGTTTCACGGCGCTTTAAAAGCGTGTCAACAGCTTGTCAATCACAATTTTAGAAATAAAATGTAACTGTCATTGCATGATTTAGGTTGGTTTGGCATTAGACTGCCTTGGTTTGGGTACGCTCGCTCACACACATGCCAAAGAGTTTGAGTTCCCAGTCATGTGTCACCAGTCTTCAATCAAACATTTGCCTGACTTTCAAACCAGTTTTCATTTCAAATGAGAGTAAATAGTCCAGTTTCTTTAAACAAGCTCCTTCTCCGGACTTATGTAGAACCCAACATGAAGCTGTACTCATATACAATACAACTCAAGCATTATCCTGCTAACAAAAAAAAGCTTTTTATAATTAAAAAGAATATATTAATTGTTTACTAATGCTCAGCAAAATGGACTAATGACAAAATAAATTTGGCTTTTAAAAACCATTAACAATATAGTTATTTTTAGATATTCTTTATTAATTTTTTGTTTGCTTTTACAAAGCATTAATTAAGCAACGCATTTAAATATCATAGTTCGAATTTAAACCAATGTGGGCGTGACCAACAGGAAACTATAAACTGCTTATGGCACCGACGAGGCAACTACGATTCAATAATTTGCGCATGCGCCTCAAATTCAACGGAAAAATGCATTCCTTTGGCAACGCAAGGCTGAGAAGCAGCGTGGAGTGGCGGGGAATGGACGAAAAAACGACAGAGAAATGTTTTATTGGTCGTTACTCATACGCCACGTAATCGGCTTGGCATAAATTGAAAAAAGGTTTGAGTGTTCATTGCGCAGCAGCGGCAAAAGGCCAAAGCAACAACAAAACCACTTCAGAATGCAACGCCGTGCCGAGTGATGGGCGGGGGTTGAAAAACGATACAATTGCCGAGTTGGGCAAATGCGTTGGAAGCCAGTTGAACGAAGAGCCTGCCGCCACCCACACAACTCTGTCGCATTTCTCATCTCGTCTCGTCATGCTCGTGTCGCTTTCGTTGCTGTTTGCCGAATCGCAGACAAAGTTGGAGCTTATGTATGCTGCCGGCTGAGCTGCGTAAGATCAGATGTACGGAAGTGCGCCAGGATAACAGATGCAGTCAGCTTTCAGTTCTCATACCGTTCAGACGTGAAACTCGTCAGATAAATCAAAATTGTACAAAGTGAAATTGTGTTATGTAAGTGTATTAAAAAATCTTAAATATCATTGAAGCTGCAAAGTGTCTTTGATTCTATAAAGGATTGACAAACCTTTTAAAATTTCCGTAGTCCATTTGGGCACTTATATACTTTTGATTGTTGCTCAGAAAGCCCTTCTTAGTTCTCAGTTGGCTTTCGAGCAATAATTAAAACCAAATAAGTGACTTGTTCAACCGTTTTTTACGATCGAGTGTTATTATTAAGACATACCAAACTTGATGGTAAGTAAAACATTCTAATTTTGTCCTAAACTCTTCAAAGGAGCATGTCAACTTTACTGAAGTTTGCTCTAATTTTTTATTTCAGCTTAAACACATAAATATGTATAAGAATATATACAGATCTCTCGTATATATAAGCATAAGTAGTGTGTACAAAAATCTTATGTTAATTCTATGATCCCAATTGTAGCCAAACTTATATATTTATTTCTGCAAAAATTATAATACAATATGAAATAAGTATAAGGGGCGTGACACAGCAAGTTTCTCAAACGGTTAAGGTTAGTTTTAATATCAATAATATAACTTCTTTTCCAAAACAAATCCTCTATTTACCAAAGCGGAAAATAATTAATAGTAATAATTATGAAAGTCAATCAAAGGCTGCACATTTCATTATTAATGCAATTGATCTAAATGCATGCTAATTAGAAACATGCAAATCAGAAAACGCTGTCAATCAACAGTTATGCATAACAATAAGTTTACAACAATTTGACTGAGACTTAACCAAAAACAAAAAAAACGAACAAAAATAATTTTTATTCAATGTTGATGAATTGACATTAACATTGCCCTTAAAAGCAATTACAGCGGCAATTTTGATGGCTTACTTCACGATTTGATGGTCAATGACAGTTCGGCAGCGAGACTGTCGCTGGAGACGGTGGCGATGGAGGTGATGGGGGTGGCGTATGTGCAATGCATACGTAAAATGCAGGCCAGAAAGCAATGAATGCAATGCTAATAGATTCAAATACAGAAATTTACATTAATAAATCATTCAAATGAATGTTATGAACGCGAAATGGCAATAAGGAATTGAAAAATTATTAAACAATCAGATCAGGAACACAAACAAATCATTCAAGAAACGTGTTTTTATAGTTCACTAGAAAACGGATTGAAAATATGATGCCAAAACAAAAATCGAAGCTCACCTAATAACACAAAAAAATACAACATTCAAATGAAACTGAAAGCAACGTCAAACGTTTCTCCATAATCATACCCTTCGCACAGCGCCAAGCATTTTGACTTGATCGTGAAGTTTGAGACACAAACCATCAACTTCGAAGATGTCGAAGAGGTGAGTCAATCCAAAGACAACGAAAATTGTTGTGTTGAGTCTTGTGCAAGCGTATGTGATCACCGGCACAGCCGAAATTAATTCACGCAAAAGTTGTTGTTATAATAATTTGCGCGTTTTAGCCAAAGTTCATTGACTGCCGCAGCCAAAACGGGTAAGCAAAGCAAACTGACTCAACTCAAGTTGAAATGAGGTGAGTCGCGTCGAGTTCAGTTGACTTTTTTATACACATTGTTATAAATATTTATCGCACGAAATGCTAAGCAGGTGGGAACTAACAGGCCAAAATCTGTCAAACTTAATGTTAATTAACCGATCATAAGTAAGAAAACAAAACAAATAATGGTGACAAAACAACGACAAACGAGTCAAATAATGATGAATTGCCCGCTTTGGCCAAGTGGAAGTACTCAGCGCTCAGCTCAAACGAACCGAGTGCATTGACATGTGTATGAGCGCACTATTATTGTCTTAATAGTTGTCAACTATTTGCGTATTGTATGTTTTTTTTTTGTTATATTTTTTAATTTGTTTTTAGTTTTACGTAATTCTCACCGGCGACGTCGCAGTCGAATTCAATGTGAAGGTCGTTCATCAACCACTCCAACAACTTGAACAACTGCACTGTGCTGACTAAGAACGTGTTGTTTTTTTTTCATAATATCTTGTTTGATGTGAATACCTGCTGGACAAGACACTAACACGGTATTTGCAGAAGGTTCATATTATAGTAATTTTATATACATAAATGAAATTGTTTAAAAATAAATGTTTTTATGAAATTAATGTTTTTGTAAAATACTTAATAAATACAGAGCAAAATGCACGTGTCTCATTTATTTCAATAAACTCCCAGAAATCAATACAAAACGTCACGTTTTCGCTTAAACATTTTGGCATCGTAAACATTTATACATTGAAATTTCTTTACATTATTATATTAGTTAAGGATATAAAGGTAATAAACTCGACGCATACTCAAAAAAAAAAAAAAAAAAAAACTTTGTCATTGGCGACGAAGCCATTGAGACATGCGTGAACTTGTTGAGGTCGTTAACTACTCCCAAAAATGTTACTGATTCACTTAGTCGCTCACTAACCTAGCCCAATTCGTCGTAATGACTGGCTGGCTGGCTGGCTAAATTGTCACCCAGTGGCACGGAGCGCGAGAGACACAATTACGACTCAGCGACACGACCGTTGGGTGCAGCATGTAAAAAAGCTCAAAGCTCGCACGTTTCAATAGTCAGCGCCCGACCGACCGCCGACCGTTGGCACAGACGACACTTTCCGATGTCAACAGGTGTTGCTTCCCGTTCAGTGTCAACACTTCCGACTACCGCACACACACATGCACGCATACACTCATCTCCCGCGCCCCCATTCAAGCACGCAAACACTCAACACACACTCGAGAACGCTTATTCAAATCTGGTTTAATAAACTTGCATATGACTTTGTGTGAAGCTATTGTTGTTGTTGTTGTCGTCGTCAATGGTTTGCGTTCGTTTTTTTGTCGCTTTGCCGACTTTCAATCTTATCAACTGACAGCGCAAAAGCTCGACACTAATCCGTGTAGAACATAAACGTCGATGAGTTCAGGTGTTCCTATAAATTAATTGACGCACAGAACTTTTCACACAGTTTAGTTTGTTTATAGTTGCGAGACGGCATCTCTTGGGCCAGCCAGAGTTCAGAACTGCCGTCGTTCTCTGTGTTCTCAAAATTAATTCGTTTCGTGGGATTGGATTGCAATAATAACAAAAATGTTCCGATTACTTTTAACAATTTTGGCTCTGAAATGTGCACAAGCACAAATAGGATGTGAGTGATAGTAAATGTTAAATTAAACAATAATTCGGCAAATTAGAATCTTTGACACGACCCACCAAGTGATAATCAACATTAAGGGACCGTTCTAAGTTATCAAAATTTGTTTTAAGATTAAAAAAAAAAAAATAACTTGAGTCTTATTGGTATTGAAGGGATCCAAAGACAAAAAAAAATGTAACAATAAAAATTTACTGACTTAAGGATAACATTTTAGTCACCTCCGTGCCCTGCTCGCAACGCAATCCAAAAATCGTCGGCGGCTCAGAGGCTGCCAAACACGAAATGCCCTTCATGGTAAGTCTGATGCGACGAGGTGGTCATTTCTGTGGCGGCACCATTATACACGAGCGTTGGGTCCTGACAGCGGGTCACTGCATTTGCAATGGCCTCAACAACTTCATGAAGCCGGCGCAAATACAGGGTGTGATGGGCCTGCATAGCATCAACAACTTCTTAAACGGGATTGGTGGCGAAAGTAGTGACGGCGCCGTTCAAACATATTTCAAGAATATTGTACCTCATCCAAACTATGAGTGTACGAGTGTCAACAATGATATTGGTAATTTCGTGCAAATCTTCTACTTCATACGCAACTTACATAGTCTTTTTGAAAAGCTTTGCTGGAAATGGTGCAGCCTGTACGGTTCTCAGCTTATATACAACCGACATGCCTGAGCGCCGACAGTGAGCTAAGAAGTTATGAGAATGAATTTGCCACTGTTTCGGGTTGGGGTTGGACGCATGAGAACCAAGAGCAGGGTAAGCGTCCGGATGTGCTGCGCAAGGCAGCTGTGCGCGTCTGGAATAACAACGAGTGTGAACTGTCCTACAAATCAAATGGCAAATCGAACAGGATCAGTGAGTCGCAATTGTGTGCAGGATTCGCACAAGGCGGTATTGACTCGTGTTGGGTAATGACTTGTTCTTCAAGAGCTTATACAAATAATGCGTGAATCTACAACGTTTGTTTTTTAGGCGGACTCTGGTGGCCCATTGATGTCGAAGGAAAATATGTTACTTGGTGTTGTATCAACGGGCATCGGTTGCGCAAGGCCCGGCTTACCAGGCATCTACACTCGTGTCAGTAAATACGCGCTATGGATAGAAAGCGTTATTCTGGATCGAAGGACCTAACGCCATCTAAAGCCGAATTATATTTGTGATAATGCATAAGCATTTAACTGTGATATGAACTTTTAAGGATTTCATTTATATGTAACTCAATAAAAATTATAATATAATTTTAAAAACCCGTTAGAATGAGCTATTTAACTAAGAAGAGGCATGTAGCAAATATTTTTTTCCGTTCTGAAAAGTTGGCAGCACTGCTGAGACCAAAAGTCGTCATGAGTTCGACGAAACCATGTCATTCTAAGGGGGCCGAGTAATTTTTTGTCTCCAATGTAAAAATGATTGAAATGGCGGTGGTTAGCACCGGCGTTTTGAGGGCTGCATATTGAAATGCCGAACTGTCCACACGATTGCACGGAACATTAATCTATTTACTGTACCTTTTTCTTCTTCTTCATGAAAACTCAGTATGTGATTACTGTTGAAGTATTGAAATGCCTCATGTCGCTACAGGTTTCAGTCAAACATGTGCGCCTCCTTCTTCTTATAGTACATTCGACTCCGTTTTGAAACCGCAAATACAGATTGGTGTGGCTTATGCCGCATGTGCACTTTATGGTATACATATGTCCCATACGGATATGAGTCATTTTAAAATTCATTCTGAACCACAAGTGCAGTATTGGCTTGGCATATGTCGCACTACATTTTGTTGTGACATGTCTTGTTCCTCCATTTCACCGAAATTTTCCGTCTGTCTGCTTCTTCTCATCGAAGACGCTTTTGCGCCCATTTTGTCACTTTTGAGCTAATTTGGCTCTTTCTCTCCTCTTCTCTGCCTTCTCACAAACAAAACCGAATAAACAACAATTCGCCAAAAAAAAAAAAAAAAACTGCATCGTTACCTTTCATCAAACACCTCAATTTTAAGAGCGAATTTAATCTAAAGCAAAACACTTTGTGATTAATTTCTCTTCAATATCAAATTTATGAGTGGTCAATTTTGCTACAATTATAGTTCGGGTCAAATACAGACTGAGTAGCGCGGACGGTTCCCAATGTTTTGATTTGTTTCATTAGGACTGGCTGTAAATGTTTTGATTTTTAAATTATTATAAATGGACGATTCAGAACTGACTCGGTAAGTTATATTTGTACATTTTTGACCAAAGACTATGGGGCTCACCAATTTTGTTTGTTTTGTTTTGATAGCAAAGCCATTGAGGAGCTTATGCGTGAAATGAACGGAGATGAAGCTGCACGAGGGGCTCCACTCGAACGTAAGAAGAATCCGATTGGTAAACCAAATAAGCGTTTTTTGGACAGGACACTAAACTCTGTGATGCAACATAATAACCGTGCAATTGTCCGAACACAAGTGAGCAGCCGGAGAAAACTACGCGAAATGGACGATAGAGATCGAAGACGGGCTAACAATGCATATTTTAATGGTTGTTATCATAGGGATCGATATAATTCCCCTAAAACACGTGAAAGCCGGAGCTATAGCAGAAGTCGCAGTCCAAAAAGAAGCACCACCCGAAAAAAACACGTAAAGAAGAAAAAACTTAAGCGTAAGCAACGAAAACACAACAGAAGTAGCAGTCGGAGTAGGTCACGTACTCGCAGTCGTAGTCCCAGGTCTAGCCAAAGAAAGGAAAAAGTAGATTTAAAAATAGATGTTGACATCACACCGCCTATTGACGACAACCTTCTGCAGTCGTATTTTATGCAGTCGAATGCTAACGCATTTGCTGCCATGGCATTGGCCTACACTCACATGCAAGGAGTAATAGGATATGAAAACGTAACCGATCTCACAACAATACCACCGATGCAGACAGGCACACTTAGTGAAGAAAAATTCTCCGATTTGTCACTGAGTTCCTCGTCGCAAGAGCTATCCACGTCAGAAGGAAATGAGAACGAACACTCAGACGAAGACGGCGTTTTAACAATTAACGTTTCCTCTTCCAGTGAAGAAGAAGATCGGAATAAGAATGATTACCTTGTTAGTACAAATTTTCATGAGAAGAATGATAATAGCAGTAGTAGTGGCAGCTGTATTTCGGTGAACTCCAATGACACAGAAGATGCCAAGCAGAGTGCCAAAGTCATTGACTTAAGTGAAGACATTCATGTTCTGAGTTCGGGCAACTCCGATGATGAAGTTGAGATAATATCGGTGCAACGAGTACAAGGACAGAGGGAGGAAGTCACTTCTGATCCAACTGAAAACAACAACTTACATAGATAATCAGAGATCGAAGGAATCTAATAAAACTATTTTTTATTATTATTTGTTTTTTCATATCATATTTTTCAATAATATTGAAATGTCTTAAATTGGAAACGGTTTTCATTAGACATGCGTTAATGAACATTTAAATAGCCTCAGAGTTGCCAGCGCGCTGAGTAATGTTACTGTCCGCGTCAAATGACGCAAAAGTGTCGGAAAAGCGAAAGAAGAAGACAGCAAAGTGGAAGAAGAAGACGAAATTGAAAAAATTTAAAAAATGTTTGGAAATTTAAAAAAAAAATTAAATAATGCGATACAGGAGGGCATAGTAATTTCAGAGAGTTTACAGCAACAATATCGCCAACGTGTGAGCACACCTGCGACTCCAACTGGAAGCACGTCACTGGGTGATAGCTTATCATCGAGGTAAACAAAAATTGGTTTGTTGTTTAGTGCTCACGTCACATTAACCCTAATTACTGCATCGTGCCCAATTAGCCGGAGTTCCTTGTCTTTGTCTCAACTTGAACTTGGTGTGCCATCACAATTAAATGTTGCCGCTGGATGTGGCTTACTTGCCAAATACGAAGATGACTGGCAAAAGATTCACGCTGCTAATGAGGACAATGCCACTAATGCTGCTAAAATTGCCACACAAATATCTGAAATAGAACAACGATCAACTGCACAACGAGTTTCTATGACAGATCTCATATCCTGTCTCTCAGGCATACCAGCTCTGGTAGACAAATTAAAAGCCGGCTTCGAAATATTGCAACAGGTTGAAGCGTTCAGCGCTCAGGTGGAATGCCAGTTAGAAAATTTGGAGGATCTATGTGAGGAGTGTGATTTACAGGAATTTATACTGGAGAAACAGTGCGCATTGTCTCAGTACAAGCAAAAGAAAATGGGCGAATTAGAGCAATATCGACAAAAGGTGGCCGCCGAACAGCAAACTCGAATTCACCTGCATGAGCAACACTTGCGACAGATCCAACGAGAACGTCAAGCGGTCTTTGATGACGCATTTCGCGAAGACTTAGCCGAATACAAGCAAAAAGGCAAAATAGAAAGTAAGTTTTTATATTTTTTAATAAAATTCATCCTCTTT
This sequence comes from Phortica okadai, assembly GCA_034638295.1. Taxonomy (NCBI): domain Eukaryota; kingdom Metazoa; phylum Arthropoda; class Insecta; order Diptera; family Drosophilidae; genus Phortica; species Phortica okadai. Next base: position 1,448,618 of record CM067852.1, read on the forward strand.
AAGGACTCTTGTGTTTATTTAAGAAATCCAACAAGAACAAAGTAACACAATATCCCTGGAGGAGGTTGTTCTGGATGACAGTGGAACTAAGGATGCCCTCGAAGAGTTCCTCAATGGATGAGCAATGTGGTTTCATATGACATTCACCGAAGTGCCTTTTGTGCAATATACTTTACACATGTTTTGTTATTTAAATATACATAGTTCTTATTAATATCACGCCTTAAATTATTTTGCATGTGATCCTACTTCTTTGATCTAGATAAGGACTATAAGGACAATTGGATTTGAAACTGAAAAAGAGTGCCCTACTGGTACATTACGAGGCCGTATTTTTTTAAATCACGCCGATTTTTTGTTTTTCAACAGATCAGGTGTGTAGGTACGTAGGTACTGATAACAAATCGAGAGAGAAAAACAAGTCATTTAAAATCAGTCAAGTTTGAAAGCTATTAAAATTTCCATACGTTTGGCAAAAATTTCATCTACCGCTAACTTCGCATAACTTTTTCTCTCTCATTGCATCAAAAGCTTACTGCGCGTAAGCTTAAAAATACGAAAAAAATTCCAAATGGGTTCAGTTGTCGGTTCACTGCAGAAAACGCAATTTGTCGCCAACATGGATAGCGCCGAAGCAACATTTATACGGGATACCATTTCCAATAATAAAGTGGTAATCTTTTCAAAGTCGTATTGTCCTTATTGCGCCATTGCGAAGGAACAGTTTCGAAAGTTGAACGTGCATGCCCATGTTGTAGAACTTGACCACAGAAACGATGGAGATGCTATACAAGATATACTGGGAGAAATGACAGGTGCTAGAACGGTGAGTAGAAAGCATAAATTGTTATGACCGCTTATAACAATTGTTTGGATTTGCAGGTCCCGCGTTGCTTTATCAATGGAAAGTGCGTAGGAGGCGGTACTGATGTGAAGCGTATGTACGAGCAGGGTACACTGCAGAAGTACTTTACGTGATTCACCAAAATTCTACTAGTGCGATTTTACATTATGGCTGCTTTTAGCTTTGTTATAAAATTTATTTATTAATAAAACAATAAATATGAATCATACAGTGTTTCATTGTGAATGATTATGTGAACAAGAAGAAGAAAGATATGATTTTGTTTTTTTTCCAATAAGACGAGACAGGTGTCAGGTGCAATCGGGTTTTAATAAAACAAATGGACAATGGCTGATATTGTGCGCGGAGAAGCACCAGAATCGGACGAGGAGCTAAATGACCATCCCAAGGTTGAAAACTATTTCGCTGTCTGTTACCTGTAACAAATTGTTCAATTGCAGATTTTTGCTGCCGAAGTCTCTGGCGAAGCTACTGAGTCAGACGATGAAGGTATTAAAATCAATAATGTGTGTTAAAATTTAATGATTAACGTTTATACAAAACTTAGATGTTTACGAAAAATCTACTAACCCGAGCGTAGCTCAAGTTTTCAGCGCAGACTCCTTGTACAGGCAAAACCTGCTACAACGAAAGCTAAGTGAGTAGCAGCATGACATCAATCTGATAACATCAAAGACATCGAACATTTTTACTTTCTCCACAGTTGAAAACAATCTGAGCATTTGGAAGGCTTTAAATGCGCTCGTTAAAAGCTTTGTTTTAAACGCATCGAAGCAGTTGGTGAATACCGACCAAGCACTTATTAAGTCCCAAGTGTCGATGCAGTCTGTGCTGTCATCCTTGAAATTGGTGCAAGCAAATGCATCGCAACTTCAGAAAAAGAGTGAGGCAATATTTACAACAAATTTTATACCAAACATTCGCATCAATAAAACTTAGTTTTATACTTATAATAATAAACAAAAATGAATAGCCTGCTTGATGGCACTCACCGCTTAATCCTCCGGATCAGAATTTGGTGCAAATATTTGGCAATTAGGCGAAGGTTCGCGAGGTATATAAGTTGACTGGAAACATCGCGAGAATATTGTACGAACAAAGTTCGCGCGCTCAGGGGATTCTGCTATTAAATTGTCATCATTTTCAGCGACAGGCGTATTATAAAAGGTGACTTGTGGACCACTTTCAGTTTGAGGTGTACTAACAATGTCTACATGCATTTCTTTACTCTCCTCTGTAAGCAGACGAGGCAATTGCACCGATTTTACATTACTGAATCCACTGCTTGTCGATGGCGTCTCGTCTTCGTTACTATCCTCTGCAACCAGACGAGGCAATTGCACCGAATTTCCATTACTGAATCTAGTCTTCTTGCTTGTCGTTGGCATCTCGCCGTCATTAAACTGAAAGAGACTTGTATTTGATGTGTTGCTTAAAGTAGTATCATCCACAATAGGTCGTTTAACTTTAGATGAAGAACGATTGTCATTTCTGCTTTTTCGTGAGGATTTGTTTACATGTGATTTTGCAAGATGTGTTGTTGGTATTGAGAAACTTTGCTCCGCATAATCATGTGAGAAAGAGACATCATCCGAGCAAAGAGTTGATAGAATTAACATACTTTCAATATATGTCGACTTTTTCACTTCAACGAAGCATGGATCGCCGGGCTTGCCAAATCTCAACGTCATTTTCTCTTTCAACGCTTCTGCAAAGAGAACAAATGCACGGATCTCACGCAATGCAAATGTTATAGAAGCATCCTCTCCAATTGTATATGTCTCGAATTCGGAAGGGCTGTTAAGTTATATTCTCGTAGTATTAACAATATTATTTGCATTTGTAATTTACATTACCTCAACTGTAACTTTGAACGCATAAAATTATGGTTTACACGCGCATTTTCAACATAGTTCTGCGCTATTATCACATCTTCTTTAGGAATTAATGTAACTTCGTCTCCGTTATTCGTGAATGTCCGAAACATTTCTTGGAAAACCTTGCAATTGCCGGTTATCCTAAAAGAATAGAAACAAGTCTGAGTAACTCATATTGGACTAGATAAAGTTGAATTGTCTATTTACACATTTGTGGCATCTTCCAGCAACTCTTCAGCATAGATATTTTGATCATCAATCATAGAAAGAACAGCGCTTTTCGTCATTTCAGATCTGCATTTCAGTTTTATAGAGAGTTTGGATTCCTCCTTAAGTATTTCAAATTCACATTCCTCAACCTGTAAAATTCGCAGATAAAGATTGGACATAGATGATTCAACCAAAAACTCCATACATACGTGTCTCATGTTGCGGAAGACATTCAGCCATACTTTCATCGAGACCATACAAAAATTTGCCTCACCCGGCTGAATGACGAACTTCAGAAAGCAACTGCGGTTAAAACGAATCCGAGCAGCTGCCGATTCAATTGAATTCGCGGTGCGAAGAAGCAAGCCCTTTTCATCAGCCTCTATGAATAGGTCGTTCCCAATTTTTGAAAGGGCCTGAACCGCTTTGGTAAGTGCTACATGAATCTATTAGTATTTGTCCTCAGTTACATATGTATAGTTAGACTTACTTCGTGAATTATTTCCATCCAACCTGCACCACATTTTTGTTAAATAAATAAACTTGCTCACAACTGCGAACTTGCTACGAACCCTCGATTACTACATGCCGAAGGAACGAGCCGAAACAACTTTGGATTAAAAACCGCAACCACAATCTCACAAAATCCAAAATCGCGTGCCGCACAAAAATTTCATGAAATGGCGCCAACCGAATCCTCAAGCGATTTTGGGCGAGAGACGCAAACGAGTCCAAAAGTGTCCGCGTTCATAGAAGAAGAAGCCCCCTCGGAAACTTCTTTAAATAGGAGGAATGGACATATTCCCATCGAATGTACCAAAACATACGCTAAGCCAATGCAGCACTTGCGGTTTCATAACAGAGTCATGCTTCTTCTTACTCCATCTAATTCAGTGATTCTCAGAGACTGTGAACACACGAACTTGCAAAAAAAATTACTAAAAAAGCCGGGAACATGCAAGCAGAATTCCCGCTATCCGATGTTTCTGCAACACTGCCGGCTGATGTTCTGCCACATCATTTTTTCTTTTTTAATTCAATTAATTTAATAAATTAGCGAATTAAAGCCGGAGTATTTTGGTAATAAATGGTAACATATAGGTTCTTTGCGAAGCATTGTATTCATTTTCATCCGTTCTAGCAGCAAAATCCGCAGGTATTCTTATCTTGGACACTTTCGGACTTCTTCGATATGCACTGTCGCCGTCAATTGGAGTAAACAAAGGAGAAATACAGTTTAGATAGCCATAATGAAAGCGATATATCAGTATATTTTGTTACTGTTTGCCCTTAAATCATGTTGGGCTACGGAATTGACAAAAAGTTATCCAATTACGTCGCTGATCAATGCGAAGTGGGCTCAAACACCGCTCTACCTGGAAATCGCCGAATACCTTGCCGATGAGAATGCCGGCCTATTTTGGGAGTATGTTAAAAGCATAAGCGAGTTGGATACACCACTAAACGAATACGGTGAGTATATTTTTCATCATAAAAAGCATACACTTTAATTACTTATTGCTGTAGACACGGAATCGCAGCAATACAATGCCGCAATGCAAGTGTTGCGCACGCGTGTCAGCTCGTTACAGTTGCCGTTGCTGAAATTAGTAGTCGCGATGCACAGCCTAACGCCGCGCATACAAACTCATTTTCAAATTACTTCAGAAACACTTGGCTGCGAAACATCTAGTGCCTTTGCTCAAGTAGGAAGTGAGTTGGCATGCAGTATTGAAGATCTGGAGAAAAGGCTTTCACAAAAGAAAAAAGAGTCTTTGGATGCCGAGGTAGAGGTTTACAGTTTTGACCATATTTACCCTGGCAGCGAGAACAATACTCGGACCGTTGTTCTATATAGTGATATTGGTAGTAGAGAATTTGTCAAATACCACAATATAATAGTGAAGGCAGTGGAATCCAGTAATGTGCGCTATATATTGCGGCACCATATTAAACATGAAAGCAAGAAACGTGTGAGGCTCTCTGGTTATGGCGTAGAATTACATCTTAAGTCGACCGAGTACAAAAGTCAAGATGACGCACCAAAACCTACTGACGAGGGAACTACTGATGATGCTAACATGGAGTCGGAAGTTCAAGGTTTTGATTTCAAGGTCTTAAAAGCTCGCTTCCCTACCTTAACTCACTCATTGGATCAGTTGCGCCAAAGTTTGTTGCAAAGCAACGACGAAATTGCACAGCTCAAAGCGTGGGAGTTCCAAGATCTTGGGTTGCAAGCTGCTGTTTCCATAGCTGAGATTCAGGGAGATGAGGCATTACAAATATTGCAATATACATCGCATAATTTTCCTATGCTAGCTCGCACTCTACTCGCACATAAGGTTAGTGACGACATACGTGAGGAAGTGAAGCATAATACGGAGTCTTTCGGACGCAGTCTCAACATTGCACCACCAGATGGCGCTCTCTTTATTAATGGCCTGTTCTTTGACGCGGACACAATTGAACTGAATCAACTTGTCGAAACCTTACGTACTGAGGTGCGAGTGCTTGAGAGTCTTCACAGCAACAATGTACGCGGTAATCTAGCAGCGGCACTGCTTGCTTTAGATTTGGGTAATTCAGGAAAAAATGATTTCGCTATTGATATCCGCGACACAGCTATACAGTGGATCAATGACATTGAACAGGATGCACATTATCGACGTTGGCCCGGCAGTGTAATGGACTTATTACGTCCTACTTTCCCCGGCATGCTGCGCAACATACGCAAAAATGTGTTTAATCTTGTTTTGGTTGTGGATCCACTCAAGTCACAATCCCGAAGCGTTATTAAGCTCAGTGAATCATTTGTGATACATCAAGCACCCATTCGTTTAGGTCTAGTCTTTGATTCACGAGCAGCCACTGATACAACTGAAGAAGATTATGTTGCCATAAATTGTGCTTTCAATTATATAAGCCAGACGAAAAATGCACGTGCGGCTCTTAGTTTTCTTACCGACATCTATGCAAATATGGGTGCTAAAGACCAGGTGAAACGAAGTGATATCCGACGTCAGCTGAAGAAGACCATTGATAGTTTAACCAATAGTAAAGCTGATGAAATTCTAGATGCGGATTCTGAGTATGATTACGGTCGACAATTGTCAGCAGAATTCATTGAGCGATTGGGATATGCAGCCGATGGATTGCCACAAGCGTTGCTGAACGGTGTGTCTATGCCATCAAGTATTGTTACTTCAGATAGCGATTTCGAGGAAGCAATTTTCTCGGAAGTAGTTCAGCAGACCACCGTGCTTCAAAAGGCTGTTTATCGCGGCGATCTAACGGACAGTGAAACAGTCATTGATTATCTAATGAATCAACCACACGTCATGCCACGTCTCAACCAACGTATCTTAAGCAGTGAGGATGCCAAATACCTTGATATCAACGGCGTACCTTCAAAGCAATTGGGCAATGTTGGTGCATTGAACAAGCTTACCAATCGTGATATGACAGCCACACTGATGGCAAATCTTAAATACTTTGGTGGCAAGCATGCAACAGAGCGAATTGGAGATGCAGAACTACATTTTCTTACTGTATGGGTTTTCGCGGATCTCAACGATGCCGCGGGACGTGAACTGCTTAAGAATGCACTACAGTATGTTAAAGCCGGCGCCAGTGTGCGCGTTGCATTCATTGCTAATGCCGAAGGGCCAGAACTAAGCAATGACCAGAATCTTAACCGACTTGCCTGGGCCGCAGTGCAAACGCTACCACCAGCAGAGGCAACAGACCTAGTACTTAAATGGTTGCGTAAGCCATCAGAGAAACATGAAGTGCCGAAAGAACTTACTGACATTATTGGCTCAACAGAATTGCATATGAAAATGTTGCGCGTGTATTCGCAACGAGTCCTAGGATTAGCTAAATCACAGCGACTAATCATAGGTAATGGCAAATTGTTTGGTCCGTTAGCCGATAATGAGCATTTTGGCATTGAGGATTTCGGTCTCTTGGACCGTTTTAACACGCTACAATATGGCGATAAAATACGAAAAGTTCTGCTATCTGCAGTTGATGATGTGCACGAAGACTTCAACAGTGATATTATGCTCAAATTGTACACCAGTCTCATACCACGGACATCAAAGACACGCTTCAAACTACCAGCTGATTTGAAGACAGCACATTCAGTAGTAACGCTGCCACCCAAAACACCGGAGGAGCCACATTTCGAGATTGCAGCTATTGTAGATCCGGCCTCACGGGGCGCCCAAAAACTGGCTCCGGTACTGATACTGCTGCGAAACACTTTAAACTGTCATGTACGCCTCTTCTTGACGCCGGTACCACAGCATAGCGATATGCCGGTTAAGAATTTCTACCGCTACGTCATTGAACACGAAGTTCAATTCACGCCAACTGGTGAACTGAGCGAAGGTCCGTTGGCCAAGTTTAGCGGTTTGCCAGCAAATCCTCTTCTCACGCAACATCTTCAAGTGCCTGAGAATTGGTTGGTTGAAGCTGTTCGTTCAGTCTATGATCTTGATAATATTAAGCTTAGCGAAATCGGTGGACCAGTTCACAGCGAATTCGAGTTGGAGTATTTATTGCTTGAGGGACACTGCTACGATGCTACTACGGGCTCACCACCACGTGGTCTGCAATTAACACTAGGCACCAAAGCGCAGCCAACGCTTGTCGATACAATTGTAATGGCCAATTTAGGCTATTTTCAATTAAAGGCCAATCCTGGCGCTTGGTCATTGCGGTTACGTGAGGGTAAATCAACCGACATCTACGACATAACACACGCAGAAGGTCCTAATACAGTCCACCAACAACAAACAACACAAGTCGTTATAAGCTCTTTGAGGTCGCACGTCATCAAACTGCGCGTATCAAAGAAGCCAGGCATGCAGCAAGCTGAACTTCTAGCTGATGACGACGAGCAAGCGCAGTCTGGAATCTGGAATTCAATTGCTAGCTCATTTGGCAGCGGCACAGCGCCCGTGGTTGACGAAGAAACGGAAACTATCAACATATTCTCTTTAGCTTCGGGTCATCTTTACGAACGTTTGCTGCGCATTATGATGCTTTCTGTGCTAAAGCACACAAAATCGCCTGTAAAGTTTTGGTTCCTGAAGAACTATCTATCGCCACAATTCACCGACTTTCTGCCTCAGATGGCGCGCGAATACAATTTCCGATATGAATTGGTGCAATACAAGTGGCCACGTTGGCTGCACCAACAAACTGAGAAGCAGCGCACAATTTGGGGCTATAAAATACTGTTCCTTGATGTGCTCTTTCCGCTTAACGTACGTAAAATCATTTTCGTCGATGCCGATGCTATTGTACGTACAGATATTAAGGAGCTCTATGAATTGGATCTTGGTGGCGCGCCTTACGCATACACACCTTTCTGTGACTCTCGAACGGAAATGGAAGGCTTCCGTTTTTGGAAGCAAGGTTATTGGCGAAGCCATTTAATGGGCCGACGCTACCACATTTCAGCGTTGTATGTGGTCGACTTGAAACGTTTCCGTAAGGTGGCCGCTGGCGATCGGTTGCGTGGTCAATATCAAGCGCTGAGTCAGGACCCCAATAGTTTGTCCAATTTGGATCAAGATTTACCTAACAACATGATACACCAAGTTGCCATAAAATCATTGCCGGATGAGTGGCTTTGGTGTCAAACTTGGTGCAGCGACAGCTCTTTTAAAAAGGCCAAGGTCATCGATCTCTGTAACAATCCAATGACCAAAGAGGCTAAGCTGACAGCAGCGCAACGCATTGTGCCAGAGTGGAAGGACTATGATCAAGAGATTAAGACGCTTATGGCTCGTATCGAGGACCATGAGAACTCTAGTAGTGATCACGAACATCAACACACAACTACGAGGCCCATCATGACGGCCGACACCAAGGCAACAAGTCATGATGGTCACGAACACGCCGAACTGTGATCGGTATTATATACTCCTACACTATTCCAGTTGAATCATTCGAGTACACCAAATGAAAACATTCGATTTCCGTGTTAGTTAATCATTTTGAATAAGCGTAGCCGCTAACCTGTGACCCCGACTTTTATTTAGAGCGAAAAATCCTTCGAATTAAATTCAGTCGAAAATCTTTTGTAAATTTAAGTTAAATGTTTGAATAGTCGCCTGAGAGGAGTTGAAATAAATTAAATTAATAAAATAAAATTATTTGTTCTCCTTATTATATTACTTAGGGTATTTGAACTTTGTGTCATGTTAAACAATCGATAGTATGTTCAATCGTGTTATTCTCATTAATTTTATTGCAAACGCAACCAAAATTCCCGTTTTTATATTTTGTAAGAACTGTAAACAAATCATGTGGAAATTAGGTTCTACTCACGATTTCAGCATCTGTGGAAGCCGCAGACTTTTTATGTCTGATTCTAAGAGTCTATCGAAAAGAGCAATGGTCATCAGTGACGAGTCTGCCAAGGTGCCACACATAGCTGAAGAACATCAAGCAATGGAGAGCCCGAATGATGAACTTAAGCGGCATTCCTTTATACAATATGCGGTTAATCGCTACAAAACACAAACAAAGGTGCTTGAGGTGCCATTTGAAGCTGGTTCAGAAGCATTGTACACAAACGACGTCCAGAGAGTGTGTTTTCCACATCAGCATGACAGACTATTGGCGCAGGTCTATTATGGCAATACAAAACAACTCGAACTGGCAATTAAGTCAGCTCTGGCGACACAGGGTACCTGGAGCATGGTGCCAGCTGCAGAGCGCCTAGCAATATGGCGCCGAGGCGCGGATATTATCGAAACGGATCCGTCGAAGATAGCAGCGACCATTATACTAGGTAACTATAATTTTAAAATTAACTTGCACTATGTATGAAATCTTGTATATAGGGATGAACAAGACGTTACGCGAGGCTGATGAAGATGTGAAGCGACTCATATCATTGTTACGCTCAAATGCAGAGTATCTGGAGCATTTAGCAAATCTGAGATTTGAAATACATGGTCAAGTCGACGTGTTTCCGACTTTTAATCTTCGTTCAATGGACGGCTTTGTGGCGGCCATGGCGCCTTTTGAGTCTGCTGCCTTGTCTGCAAGTCTGGCGCTTTGTCCTGCCTTAATGGGTAACACGGTGCTCTGGAATCCAGCATTGGAGTGTGTGCCAGCTAGCTATTTCATCTACAAAGCGATGCGGGAGGCAGGGCTGCCACAGGGAGTAGTCAACTTTGTTCCTACGAACGAGCGCCTTTTTCTGGACACCGTAACTGATGCAGTTCATTTTTCTGGCATTAACTATCATGGCGCGGCCCATACATTTCGTACCATACTTAAAAAGGTCGCAGATAAATTGCATCATTACATCTGCTTTCCACGCCTAGTTGCCGAGTGCGAAGGCAAAAACTTTCATTTTGTTCATCGCTCTGCCAAAGTGGATATCGTGGCCAAAGCGACAGTCGAAGCTGCATTTAGTTTCGCCGGTCAAAATGTCAACTCGTGTTCACGTCTGTACGTGCCTTCATCGATGTGGAATGATCTCCGGATTGCATTACAAATGGAGGTCAACAATCTTAAAGTAGACGATCCCAGTCTCCCGGAAACAGATTGTGGTGCTGTGATAAATCGTGATGCTTTTTTGCGACTTAAAAATATTATAAAACATGCTCAAAACTCCAACAAACTAGAATTGGTATGTGGTGGCGAATGCGATGATACTGTGGGATTTTTCATCAAGCCAACCATCGTAGTTGTTTACGATCCACTAGATCCATTACTGAGCGAACCGATCGTCGGTCCTATACTGCCGGTATTCGTATATGCAGACGATTCGCTTACAGAAGCTCTCAAACTAACTGCACACCAATCAAAATACGCGCTCTGCGGCTCTATATTCGCTACAAAGGACGACGTTATCTGCCATGCTCTTAATACGTTGCGCATGTCCGCCAGCAATCTATACATAAATGAGCGTTGCACGGGGAATATCAATGGGTTGACACCATTTGGTGGCAACAGATTATCCGGCACTAATGATAAAACCGGCTCGGCATACTTTCTAATGCGCTGGTGTTCGCCTTTGTTAATCGAAGAGACGGTGAACAATCCCATCGCAGTCTGCAAATCATGCCATCAAATTAACTGTCACATTTCAACTTGCCAATGTGGCAGCTGAGTAATTTTTATCGTGTATATTTTATGGTGGACTAAACCCGTTGACTAATTCCGAATAATATAATTAATCATTTTTCAATTTTCATTAATCCATAATAATAATTATGATCGGTGTTTGTTGACGAAGTTCATTGGGCGTATATATTTTTTTTTACATTTGTTTTAAAAATTTACGTGGAACTTCCTGAAGTCAAGCTTCGTAAACGACTCCATTTATTCGGAGTTCGGTTGCAATGAGATTTCGCTCACTTGAACGCCTTGAGGCGTCGATAGTGCATAAAGCACAGCAGACGACACGTCTTCAGGTTGAAGGATTCCCTTAGCGGCTGCCTTAATTTGCTCCGGAACGACTTCAGTATCCGTTAATCCGGGACTCACGCTCTACACGATTAAAATTATTTAGTGAATATATTTGAAACATATTGCTGTTTTACTCACGGTAATTTTGGCCTTGCCACCCAACTCATTTAGCTCCTGACGGAGGACTTCAGCGATCGCTGTGGCTGCATACTTGGTAGCCGGATAAATGTTAAAAAGCTGTTTTCCCTTAGACGGCTGCGGTATGTTATGACCCAGCTTGCTATTGATAATCACAATGTGACCCTCCACATTGCGATCCTTAATTGATTTAATAGCACGTTGCGTGGCATAGACAACGCCCAGTACATTCACTTGTACGGTTTGCTCCAAATCATTTGCATCGATTGATATTAACTGGCCAGGTTTGTAGGTACCAGCGTTGTTGATGAGAATGTCAACGCCACCTAGCTGTTTAACAATCAGATCGAATGCTTCATCTACCGACTCCTTGGATGATACGTCTGCACGTATAGCATGCAAGCGTTTCTGCTGATCCGCAGGAAGCTTTTGACGGTAATCCTCAATAAGCTCCTTGCGTCGAGCTAACGCAGCTACAATCAGGCCGGCCTTAAGCAAGTCCTTGGCGATTTGGGCACCAATGCCGGAGCTAGCACCAGTAACGACAGCGACACGATTTTGCCAACGATTCATCTTCGATTGATACTCTTTGCAAATTGATTGTCGTATTTATACAAAAAATATTCGGCTCAATCCATATATAATCACATCCTATCCTGGTCGCTCCTTATCTAGCGAAAGTACTAGTAGGAACCTCTGACATGTTAAGTCATTCACCTTGGCTATGTAGATAAGATGTGACGGTTCTTGTCAATTGGGCTCAAGTGTTCACTGTTTCTTTTTTTTGATAATCATGGAGTGGCAATGAAGACGACACGGTACATTTGAGTCGTATTTTTACTGTCTCATAAATTGAGAAAGATAATGCAATGATTGTCATGAATCAGCAATTGATATAATATTATACAAAATGATTGTCATCAATTTCCTACTAGTAATTAACAGTGTATATGATTCCTTAAGCGGAAAATAAAAAGCGAGTTTTCAAATTGGTACAACAATTATAAATGTATGTATAAAAAGCTCTGGTTCATTATATAACTAGATAATATTTTAAGAAACATCTAAACCTTCAGCAGCATAAAAGAGCTTTAGTTTAGTAGTAATTATAAATTTAAACGTACAACAAAAGCTGCAGTCAGTTCACGCTGGACCAACGCGCAATTTGACTATGCTATTAGATAGCAATAAATATGAGCCTATTGGTAAACCAAAAAGTGCTCCGTGTGCGTGAGTTTTTGAGCAAAAGCCTTGCCATCATCTGAGGGCGAACTGAAGGCAATCTGCTCGATAGGTATATCTTCGCTTGGGATTGTATTCAATTGCACAGCTCTTATCAGTTTACTGCCGATGTGCATACGGCGATTTAGCGGACAGACCCATATTCTTGAAACGCCACATCTACAAAATAAAAAAAAGGAATCAGTATGTCAAACATTTGATTAATGTAACAGCTTAACTTACTTTACATCGTACTCTTCCTCGCTGCAGAAGTCGACACCATCAACATAAATGTAACGACGTGCCTTTAACAATGGCTCTACGACGCACACTCCAGTTATTTTATTTTTACGCACTGCAATATAAGCCTGCAACACAGCTTTCAATTAGCATTAATCATAAAATATCTGCGATACAATACATACCACAAATGTATCCGGTATTTTGTAGCCTGTAGAACCAAGCTCTTTGTCAGCAAGTGATAACAACATTTTGAGTCTTTCGATGCGCCTTGTATGCGATCGTTCACTTAAACGTATTATGCGTCCATTGTAAGCCCATTCTGGATAAACGCCCACAATGTCCTCATCAATCCAGCCAGAAAAACGCAATAAATTTGTTGATTCATGATAATCACGATGCAACTTTTCCTCTTCAGGCTCATGCGCTGTATAGACTAGACCACATTGCTTGCATTGATGATGACCAAATTGTTTCTGCCCGGCATCGATCTGATACTGATCGGCACCATCACCGCCTTTCCAGACTTTTTCGGCTGTCTTTTTACGTATTGAATTTGGCCGGACAAAGGGTACCAATCGTTGACTGAAAATCGGAAACAGCTTGTCAACTGGCTCGGCCTGTTGTATCGTTGTTGTAGGCTCAGGTTCACTCATTTTGGCAACTTCAGGTGTATTTGTAGCGAAATCCAATGATGTCTCAGCTGGCACAAGTTGTTGAGGTACTGTTAAAGTAGGCGGTTCTATTGTCGCTGAAATTGATCCTACTGAGTCTATTGTTTCTTCTGCTTTTTCATTGGCAACGACTGCATCAATTTGCATCGGCTCAGTTTCTTCCAATTTGCATATTAACGATTCTTTTGAACCATTTATAACTTCAATAATGTCAAACGCTTCATTTTTCCTTTGTTCAAAGTTTCCGATAAAAATATCGAAATTTTCATCCGTAAGCATGTTGTTTTTAATGAGTATATCAAGAAAATATTCTTGTTGTTTAATCGTAGCAGGATCACTGGTATTATAAGGTATTCTCTTGCGGAAATTCATTTCCTGTTCATTTACAACCAACACAATTTGGTCAACAATACGTGAAGCTGCAACTTTATTATCGGCATTTTCCGGATTTCCAATAAAGATATCGAAATTTTCCTCTGTGCAGATATTATTGCTTATTAGAAAGTCTAGCAACAAGTGCTGTTGTTCAGCTACTGTGGGATCATTAGTATTGTAAGGCAGCCGATTGCGGAAATTTCCAAAGGCATCATTATTCATAACGTCCTCATCAATATACTCACTAGGCGGCACCTCTGACACTTCAGTTGATGTTTGATTTGAATCTGCTTGATTATTTTCAGCTTCGATAACATCACCAAACGCAGTATCATCTAAATTTCTAAGTATAGCTTCTACAGTCGCTTGCTCAGCTGAGAATTCGTTAGTCACTAGAAAAAAAAAATATTAATAAAGCAACACACTTGTTGGACATCACAGTAAACATACCCTTCGACTTCACCTTTAGTCGTGGCATCTTGCGCTTATTTTGTTGCACTAAAGAGATCTTTCCATTGCACACACTCGCACGTATCGTATCAGTAATTTTTACTTCCATGTGCGTACTGCTTCTGCGTCCAGATTTGAAAAATTTACGATGTTTATCGTTAGTGGGGACTTCATTGTGTGTGCTTGGCGATATTGACGGTTCATGCCGAATAAGCGGTATGATTTCTTCATTTTGAACGTGTGTTATTTTTTCATTTTCTCTGTCACTATCGTCACTCTGTTCAATATCTGAGAAGTCCAAGTCTAAATGTTGCGTCTGTGTATTAGGGAATTGCACTTTATGAGCGTTTGACATCTGTTCCTCCTTCGTATTATTGTTATTGTCGTTATTGATATTCAATGCACTTAATGGACGAGCCATTTGTATAGGATCCTTTGCGTTCCGAAAGATGTCATGAACTTTTTCAATTTGTTTCTTCTCTTCTCGCTTTGTTATTATTAGTTTCCGTAGTTTCTCATTGTGCATTTGGCTCAGTAGTTGATCGACATTGACAGAGTCATAAGTCGATGTAATTGATTTGCGAATACCATGCCTGACTCCTCTATTTCTATGTATCTTTGAACTTGTTTTGGCAACGCGGTGATAACGAGGTGACGTCTTACGAGTCTCTGGTCGCACATATGTATTTTTTGTACCTCTATTAGTTGGTGATGTATGAATCGACGACGGACTATTGCTCTTGGAGTAAAAAGACTTTGTGGGTATGGCAACATCCGTCTTATATATCTTTCGCTGTGGACTTACTGACTCCACAGACTCAGTTGACGCGTGCAACCGCTTATTTGTGTTGATAGGTACTGCCACTGCACCCGGTTCATCATCCTCAGACGATGTTTCATCAATAACAATGTTTGGTACTTGCCTCGTAGATTTTGGTGTGTCAACATTTGGTTGCGAATGCGATACACTGCTGCGTCTCTCACTTTTACCATTTATACACATGGATGAGGTGAATAAATGCGGTAACTGCTCTTCGGCGGCTGTCACCCGACCAATGCGATTTTCTTTGTTGTTCTCCGGTGAGCTACTACTCGAACTCTGCTGACGTAAGCGCGGACTTCGCCTGACAGTCGTCATCTTCATTGTTTCCGTGTCACTACTTTCATCTGTTTCAGCCTCCTCAAAGAAACTTATGGCTTTACGCCGACGACCAGCGCTCAACAGATTTTCGACATTGTTTTTGCTTTTGGGTGTCCCAGCACCATTTTGGCCTTTTCGAGTCGCCTTCAGTGGCTGGATGCCCCGCAGCAACTCGGATTCATCGCCTTCTTCATCCTGCTCCAGTTTCGAAATTTCAAACAGTTTCTTTTTCCTTTCCGACATACGCGGAGTCGGATTTCGCGGAGGTCGTAAATGTCGCCTATTCGTTGGAGTTTCCATTTTTTGGAGCGCAAAACAGACCAGCCGCCACGGATTTGGAAATACGCGGGAATGGCAGCGGAATTGTTGTTGTTGTTTGTTCGGTTTTTTGCGTGAGAAGGCAGAGAAGAGAAAGCGCCAAATTAGCTCAAAAGTGACAAAATTGGCGCAAAAGCGTCTTCGATGAGAAGAAGCAGATAGACGGAAAATTTCCGTAAAATAGAGGAACAAGACATGTCACAACGAAATGTAGTGCGACTTATGCTAAACCAATACTGCACTTGTGGTTCAGAATAAATTTTAAAGTGACTCATATCCGTATGGGACATATACTATAAAGAGCACATGCGGCATAAGCCATACCAATCTGTATTTGCGGTTTCAAAACAGAGTCGAATGTACAATAAGAAGAAGCAGGCTTCAAGGTGATTAACAAACAGTGTTATCAACTTTCAAAATTAAAATCCCCCTAAATAAATTGTCTTAGGGGACGTCCATAAATTACGTGTGATAAAATTAGGTTTATTAGATGGTTTTTTTTTAAATTTAAGCAAAAAAAAATAAATTAAATTTTTTTTTATCAAATTTGTAGCAAAATCTCATGTGAGATTCAGAGGGAGGGGTTCGTCAAAATCTCACTAAATCTCACCAGGAGGGGGGCAGTTGTCTAAATTTCTAGAAAAAAACCTCGCGTAATTTATGGACGTCCCCTAATGAATGAATAAATTGGCCGCACTGCAAGTTGGCAAGGTAGTTAAATGCATAAACTGTCAAGTTTTAGTAACAGTGCGAAAGATGTATGAGTGTCAGCACCAAATTAAATCACCCTCACTAGTTGTCTCACTCACACTTGAGATTTGATTCATTCTGAAATTTTATTTTTCAGTGGCACATTCTTTTGTGTTTTTGTGGGTTAAAACAATTAAGTCTGATACTGTATTAATTAATTAAAAAGTGTTTTTGTGCATTAAAAAGCGCTGTTTGCGTTTTAGAGTCAGAAGGTAAGTGGCTTGATGAGTTTAACTGCGTTAAAGTTACATAAAGTCTGGGGAAACTTTGCTTGAACGCCACAGTCGCCTCGACGCCATCTTTAATTTAGTGAAACGAGCCTCGTTTTATTTGAACGATGGAATATGGAAAATGCATGTCATTTTCATTTTGATTTGTCAAAACTATTAAAATTGTTGAAATGGTGTTAAAATTAACGTGTTAACTAAATCATGCAGGCGTCAGACGATTTTGTTTATAATTCGTACACACGCAGTCTCGCCGGCCGCTTGTAATCCTCGCGTAATGCTGCGTTCGCTTGCTACTACTCTTTCTATCATATTAAGCTATCAAAGTGTCCTATGCATTTCATGTTTATTTGTTCTGCTGCGTCTCGATCTGAGCTAACCTTTGTATATGAATTTCAATTTAATGTAGAACGTACGAGCAACAAACGTCCGTGTGCGTGATCCTCTCGAGCGTGTAGCGTATACCAATCGCGTAGCACGTCCGCAACTCAGTTTTTTTCGCCCCAACGTTGAACCCGCCGCGTCAACCATTGCGTCGTTATCGCCCCCGCCGCACTCGCCGTCGCCGCCCGTCCGAGTAAGCGCTATGCCCGGAGCCGGCACATTTAAACTATTCATCGGTAATCTCGATGAGAAAACTCAAGCGACCGAGCTGCGGCCACTTTTCGAGAAGTACGGTACCGTTGTGGAGTGTGACGTCGTCAAGAACTACGGCTTTGTACATATGGAGACAGAGCAGCAGGGTCGCGATGCCATTCAGAATTTAAACGGTTACGTTTTGAACGATAATGCCATTAAAGTGGAAGCAGCTAAGAGTCGTCGCGCTCCAAATACGCCGACAACGAAAATCTTCGTTGGAAATCTCACCGATAAGACACGTGCACCCGAGGTGCGCGAACTGTTTCAGAAGTATGGCACCGTAGTCGAATGTGACATTGTGCGGAATTATGGTTTTGTTCATTTGGATTGTGTCGGTGATGTGCAGGATGCCATTAAGGAATTAAACGGACGCGTTGTCGATGGTCAACCGCTGAAGGTGCAAGTGTCGACTAGTCGCGTAAGGCCCAAGCCGGGTATGGGTGATCCGGAGCAGTGTTATCGTTGCGGACGATCCGGGCACTGGTCGAAGGAGTGTCCGCGTCTCTATGGTGGTGGTGGTGCCGGTGGACGTGATGCTGGCTTGAGTGCCGGCTACCGTGATCGAATGTACGGTCGTGATCCTTACCCTCCGCCCCCACCGCCGCCGCCTTTTCTACGTGAACGCATAATGGATGGTTTTAGGGTAATTTATTGCATTTCATTTAACGCCAACAAACGACTAATGCACAGACGTACTAATGTGACCTTTGCTGACATATAAAAATAAAAAAAACGAACACACGCGACTGTATCATCACCATCATCATGCAATTCCCTTGTCCGGTTGTCTAACAGTTTTTTGTAAAATTTCTAGGATTATGACTACTATGATCGTCGGTTCGAAGATTCGCGTGATCTTTACGAGCGTCGCTATCAGAGCTCTAGAATGCGTGATTTTCCGCCGCCGCCTTTGTCGCGACGTGAGCCAATGCCTCTACCGCCGCCCCTAAGTGGCGGCAGCCTTCGTTCGTGCAGCGTATCGCGCGGATATGATTCAATGTTTAGTCGACGATCGCCGCCACCTCCGAGAAGTTCTAATGGCATGAGTCGTTATGGGTAAGAAGTTTTGGTCTTTAAGCAACATTCACGAAATTTTTAACACGCTGCACCTTTTAATCATACAGCTATGAGGACTTCAGTCGCGATTCGTTTGACGAACGTATGATCTCATCACGTGGCATGCGTGGTCCTTCGCCGCCGGGTCGCCGCTACGCTCCCTACTGAGATGAACTGTTGTACTACGGCAGCCACTGCGGCGCTAGTATAGATGGCAGATTAATGCCGTCAACAACTGCCGCATATGCTGCAGGTGGTGGTCAATACTGGCGTAAACGCCGGCCGCAGTTTAACTAATTAGGTCTTAGGCACACATTTTAATATCCATTTTATTTCACGATCAACCCAACTAACATTTGACTGAACAACAAGATTGGAATATTTCATCGAAGTTGCTGTCCCGAATATGATGATGTATTCTTCTCTATTTTCTTTATTCCTTGATTTTTTTTTCAATCTCTTTAGGTTATAGTCTACCCAACTTTCGAGTATCATGAAAAGTTTATTCTTAATGTCAGAAAGAATTGCATTTCTATTTATTGTATATGCTGATTACTTCTGTTGGAACCGTTTGACAAGAAAGTGGTTCATAAGTTACATGTGCAACATTATAATTTATAAAGTATTCAGAGAACGATTGTAATATTACTGACTTAATGTCAGTTAAACTTTTTTAATTCAATGCAGATCTTTTGCAATAGGTCTTGTAAATAATGTCAATAACTTTATTCAAACGAAAATAAAAGTATGTCATTCAAATATGAAATGTTCTTCTCATTTATAGTTTTTTCTTTGATCCACAAAGCACTTAGTAAGAAAAAGAAACTAAAATTTATTGTTGTTTAAGAAAGGCAGTTTTGCAAATTTGTTTTACGTATTTGAAAATCTTAAGATACTATGTATGTATGTATAAACAATTGTTATATCGAAATACTATGGAACTTCTAGCTGTATATATTAAGTCTTTTTAGCCATGTCGATTTGCACACTCCGCGCTTCAGTTGGCAGCAGTTCAGTGCCCTCCTTTGGCACGTCTTCAGATATTAGGGCAAAGGTTCTTTGCGGCGAATCAGTCTCGGTGCCTGCGCCGTCTCTAACACAGTCGCCATCGCCTTTACCATTGTTTCTGTTTAGTTCCTTTAGTTCTACTGGATCGTGTTTTTCGAAAGTCGGTGGAATTAGCACTTTGCTAAAAAGAAAATAATTTTGATTACAATATTCTATTACAAAGAGCGGCAGTACCAACTTAGTGTAAAGTAACCAAAACATGGAGATCAACATCATCACAGATGTCACGCCAAAGGTCCAATAAGTGCCCAGGCGAGTGTATATGGATCCAACAAAGACAGGACCTAAGACACGCGAAAGACAGCCGGAGCCGGTCATTAAACCCATCCATACACCTTGTGGTCGCGGTCCTAGTACTTTGGAGAATATCGTCTGTATGAGCGTTACGCCGATGGGATAACCCACGGATGTGAATGCGTAGCCGATTATGAATTGAGTTAGTGTCAGGGCGGGTGTGCTTTCGCACCAGGGTTGCGTCTTGGGGCAACCTAGGAAAATCTCGTCGTTTTCCGCTAAATCAATTGTTACGTTACCTGTCAGCGGTATGGTGACATTGTAGATCTCTGCCACTTTAGGTGGTTCTGGGCCCCATGGTATGTACAGTAAGCGACCCAACACCATTAAAGAAAAACCACCCCAGATGAGAACGTAACGTTCCGCGAATAGCTTGCAAAGCGGATCAATCAGCAGGAATGTAATAAGAGCTATAACGGCGCCCGCCGACATTAGAAGGCCCATGTACCAGAGGGCTTCGTCGTTTGACCATGCAAACTGATCCATAGTGAGTGAGGTGCCAAGGCTGAAAACAATGAATCAACCTTAAAAGTATATATAAATTTAATAAGAAACTTAATACTTACGTTTCCAGCAGCACAAAATTGAAGACCAACACAAAGAAGGCAACAATCAATGTCCAGGCCGAGAGATAGCTGGGCTTTATCGCTTTCCAAGTCTCACGCTCCGAGGATTTTCCTTGCATAATCATAATTTCACGGGCTGCAACTTTGCGTTCCTAGTTTGTGTATGTTTATTTAAGTGCATTTAAAATAATTAATACTAATCTTACCTCAAATATTTTCGGCAGGAACATGGTGAAATTTCCAATGCTCATAAGCACGTTAATCCATCCGCAGGCGGTGTACATGTTGAAATGCATGGTGCCCCAGAAGAGAACAATTCCTTTGCTACCTAACGGCGTAACCGCCGCCTGCAGACCAGGTCCAATGATGAAACCCAACACTTGTGCTAGCGACACCATTGATACAGCGTGAGTCCGCTCACTGAGACGCGTTGCCGCTGAGAGATATGACCGACAAACAGCAATATTCGCGGAACTGACACCGATAAGGAAACGCGATGCTAACATCCAATACTTCACATTACTTGGCCGCAATTCCAGTGAGGAGTAAATTCCACTGGCCACGGTAAAAAGGGCAAGCGAGCAAAGTAGTGGCAGACGAATCGTACCCAGTCGATTGCTCCACCAGCCGAAAAGTGGGCTGAAGATCATCTGACCAAGCGGATTGGCAGCGACTATCAGCCCCATAAACTCTTTACCGGCGGTTGAATCTAACTAATTGTACAACCCATGAAACTAAAATAGACTTTATGCATGCAAATTTATTATGCTGACCTTATTCAGATAGGGCCAAATTCCCGTGAGTATAATACTGAAGCCCAGCGACATCAAAAACATCGTAAAGTAGATAATACGCACCGAGCGCCAACGTTGACAGTACTCCTGGTATGTCTCGAGGCCATCGGCAATTTCATCAGGTATCTTCTGCGTCTTACGACGTTCCACCCAATTTCGCAGTCTCTCCATCGTTTAATTCCAGCAAATATTTAAAATAATCCTAGTAGATTACTGTCTCGCATGTGCGTCTATATATTGTCTGATTATGGTTGAGTCTTTCTAACATACTGCAAGAAAAAAAATATATATGTAGATAATAATAATATAATTAATAATTGGTTTTAACTAAATTTTAATTTAACATATTGAAACGAATAGTTTATAAGTTAATAGTTTATATGTTTATAAGTATTATTATGTAACGTCTATGTAGACATTAGTCAAGAATACTTTTCAAGAAGCACACAGCAATTTTTATAAGATTTAAACAATTATTCATTAAAAGTGAAAGCACGGAAAAGAAAAAAACAACAAATACAATAGAAGCTGCAATCAAGTGCAATTTTCGTGCATCGTTAGTAAAAGTTGATGCCAAATAGAAAGCTTTCACCGAAAAGCTTTAAGGATTTTATGAGAGAAATCGTACGCACTTTACCGCGTTTTTTTTTTTATACACAAAAAGCAATAAAAGCTCAATTAATATTCAAACAAATGCCGGCATTCATTTCAGTTCACTTCAACACTTGTTGAATTAAGATTCAACGATGTGCACTTGTATATATTCATGAGTTAGAAATAAATAAATTATTTTTGTTTATTGGTAGCAAGAATACGTGTTTGATTGATTGGTATCTACACTTGTGGAGGATACTGGTCACTCTGAAGCGCTCAAGGATAATTTAAAAACCACTATTCTTTCGAAAATTTCGTAAATTGTTTTCGGTTTTTTTTATTAAAATTATTTTAAAAGAATTAAATTATTAACTATTACAAAATAGGAGAAATAATACAATAGACAATTTTGAAATAATTTACTTGGCTGTTCAAAAAAACGTGTCAACAATAAACAGATAAAGTACTTTGTCTTTTAAGTTAAAAATATTGTCATTTGACAATGAAAAGTGTTTTTTCGTTTTTTTATTAACCTTAGCAACACGAGAAAATAGAGAACACACAAAGATTTTGTATTAGTTGAGGCAATTTAAAAATAGAAATATTTCATTTTATAAAACTTAGTATGACGTTTAAATTGCCAACACACGACCTTACAACAAAAGCAATAGACCGATACTAAATAATAAAGAGATACGTATAAAAAGGCGCACGATAAGCGAGCGACTTAATAAGTTAATCGTTACCCAACAAAGCTATAAACAAAGAGTCAATTAAGAATCACCCGACAACTGATATAATTATCAGAGTCCCACAATATTATCTCGAGGCTTGTCTGCGATAAAGAGTAATTTCAAGGGCTCATAGACTAGTGAGCAAATTGTTTTTTTTATTTAAGACGTCAACTATTGAAAACAGGTGCTACTTTGATTGAGTAGGAGAGCGATAGTGCGGACATGAAACACTTATTAAAAAAAAAAAAAAAGAATGCCGCCCTCTACAGTGTTAAGCGCGCATTCGATTTTTGCAGAATTTTTCGTCTTTCTCATTTCCCTTGCCTTCTTATTCAAGCTGCGTTCATTCGTTTGTGAAGGCTGTGACGCGATTGAATGAATTGTAAGAAAATTTTGTAATTTCGCTAATTAATTGAAAGTTTTTGCATAAATTATTAGTTTTTAGTAAGCATTTAGTAAATATAGTGTTAAAATATGAGTGTTCGGTATTATAAAGTGATTTCTTTTGTGTTAAAAATTTTTTCAACGGATGACGAAAGTGCCGTTAGCTAGAGGCTTTTTTTAAATCTTCAATTATAATGTCTTAAAGTTATTGTAAGTACGCATTGTTTGTTTTTTACAATTTAATATTTGCGTAAGTGTTTAATTAATTTCACTTTAAAGTATTGTATTTCATTTTATTAATTGTCATAAATTCGCTGTCCAGCGGAGCGCTAGATCGCCATTTTTTAGTGTGGCCAGTGTGTGTGTGTGTCATTTCATATTTTTTTCATTGTTTTCGCCCTCTACAGTGTGAAGCGCGCACCTGATTTTTGCCACTCTTTCGGCTTTGTCATTTCCCTTGCCTTCTTATTCAAACTGCGTTCATTCGTTTGTGAAGCTGTGACGCGATTGAATGAATTGTAAGAAAATTTTGTAATTTCGCTAATTAATTGAAAGTTTTTGCATAAATTATTAGTTTTTAGTAAGCATTTAGTAAATATAGTGTTAAAATATGAGTGTTCGGTATTATAAAGTGATTTCTTTTGTGTTAAAAATTTTTTCAACGGCTGACGAAAGTGCCGTTAGCTAGAGGCTTTTTTTAAATCTTCAATTATAATGTCTAAAAGTTATTGTAAGTACGCATTGTTTGTTTTTTACAATTTAATATTTGCGTAAGTGTTTAATTAACTTCACTTTAAAGTATTGTATTTCATTTTATTAATTGTCATAAATTCGCTGTCCAGCGGAGCGCTAGATCGCCATTTTTTAGTGTGGCCAGTGTGTGTGTGTGTCATTTCATATTTTTTTCATTGTTTTCGCCCTCTACAGTGTGAAGCGCGCACCTGATTTTTGCCACTCTTTCGGCTTTGTCATTTCCCTTGCCTTCTTATTCAAACTGCGTTCATTCGTTTGTGAAGCTGTGACGCGATTGAATGAATTGGAAGAAAATTTTGTAATTTCGCTAATTAATTGAAAGTTTTTGCATAAATTATTAGTTTTTAGTAAGCATTTAGTAAATTTAGTGTTAAAATATGAGTGTTCGGTATTATAAAGTGATTTCTTTTGTGTTAAAAATTTTTTCAACGGCTGACGAAAGTGCCGTTAGCTAGAGGCTTTTTTTAAATCTTCAATTATAATGTCTTAAAGTTATTGTAAGTACGCATTGTTTGTTTTTTACAATTTAATATTTGCGTAAGTGTTTAATTAATTTCACTTTAAAGTATTGTATTTCATTTTATTAATTGTCATAAATTCGCTGTCCAGCGGAGCGCTAGATCGCCATTTTTTAGTGTGGCCAGTGTGTGTGTGTGTCATTTCATATTTTTTTCATTGTTTTCGCCCTCTACAGTGTGAAGCGCGCACCTGATTTTTGCCACTCTTTCGGCTTTGTCATTTCCCTTGCCTTCTTATTCAAACTGCGTTCATTCGTTTGTGAAGCTGTGACGCGATTGAATGAATTGGAAGAAAATTTTGTAATTTCGCTAATTAATTGAAAGTTTTTGCATAAATTATTAGTTTTTAGTAAGCATTTAGTAAATATAGTGTTAAAATATGAGTGTTCGGTATTATAAAGTGATTTCTTTTGTGTTAAAAATTTTTTCAACGGATGACGAAAGTGCCGTTAGCTAGAGGCTTTTTTTAAATCTTCAATTATAATGTCTTAAAGTTATTGTAAGTACGCATTGTTTGTTTTTTACAATTTAATATTTGCGTAAGTGTTTAATTAATTTCACTTTAAAGTATTGTATTTCATTTTATTAATTGTCATAAATTCGCTGTCCAGCGGAGCGCTAGATCGCCATTTTTTAGTGTGGCCAGTGTGTGTGTGTGTCATTTCATATTTTTTTCATTGTTTTCGCCCTCTACAGTGTGAAGCGCGCACCTGATTTTTGCCACTCTTTCGGCTTTGTCATTTCCCTTGCCTTCTTATTCAAACTGCGTTCATTCGTTTGTGAAGCTGTGACGCGATTGAATGAATTGTAAGAAAATTTTGTAATTTCGCTAATTAATTGAAAGTTTTTGCATAAATTATTAGTTTTTAGTAAGCATTTAGTAAATATAGTGTTAAAATATGAGTGTTCGGTATTATAAAGTGATTTCTTTTGTGTTAAAAATTTTTTCAACGGCTGACGAAAGTGCCGTTAGCTAGAGGCTTTTTTTAAATCTTCAATTATAATGTCTAAAAGTAATTGTAAGTGCACATTGTTTGTTTTTTATGATCAACTATTTGCGTAAGTGTTCAATAAATTTCAGTTTAAAGTGTTGTATTTCATTTTATTAATTGTCATAAATTCGCTGTCCAGTGGAGCGCTAGATCGCCATTTTTTAGTGTGGCCAGTGTGTGTGTGTGTCATTTATTTCATATTTTTTTACATTTTTCGATAGCGCCCTCTACAGTGTGAAGCGCGCACCTGATCTTTGCCGCTCTGTCGGCTTTGTCATTTCCTTTGCATGTTGCTTTGATAAAGTTTCTTACAGTGTGTGAGAAAAACAATGTTGGGTGAGAGATACGATGATGTGTTTTTGTTTTCTCTCTGTCTCTCTCTCTCTCTACATAAAAAACTACTAAAAAGTGCATCAGTATATATGTATGTATTTTTGTAAGTGCTTATAATTGACATGAAACGCAAATAAGAAGAAAATGTAAAACAAGATGAAGAAATGAATGAAGTGTATGAATATCGGTTAGTACGTGCATTAATATATCTAAATATGATTATCAATGTAATAAACAATATAAAAACGGTTGGGCCAAAAAAATGAAAAGTTGATTTTCCTGATCAAAGTTCATTGCACTGTTAGATAGTATGTGTAAAACAATGTGAAAAAGAAGAAGCTGCTGCAGTTCGTTGCTCCGGCTTTGTTGTTGTGCTTTTCATTCTTCTTGTTTTCTTACGTTTTACTCATGGCCAGTGTATTTTTAATTGTATTTCATTTCTGTTTTGTTGTATTTCACATTCTGCTTTTATTCATTTAGTTTCGCTTCGTTATTACAGTAACACAGATAACATTTGTACTTTGTAATACAACAAATACACTCGTTTTAACTTACATTTCTATATATTGAAATATGCGTATGCATGAATTTTATTTTTATATTATCGATTGTGCAAAAACTTTGTTTTAATTGCTAATTATGAACATTTCTATGGTTTGTTTTATTTCGTTTTTAATTTTTCAATGCTCACGAGCAGCAAAACAAAACAATAAACGATAAACAAAAGAAAACACAAATTATATCCACTTGCGCTACATTTACTACACAACGGCAACAAATGATGACCGTCGTAAATGCGATGCGCCGCGGGGGTGTTGTTCGGTTGACAGTGAATGTAACAATGCGCTATGTTCCGTTCGGTTAAAAGGTTCGCTTCAGACTGAATTTCTAGTTGCCCAGTGCCCGTTTTTCTGATCTTCTCGTGGGCTGGCGCTCTCTCTGATCGTGAGAAAAAAGATACGTTTGTATTAATCGGTTATTGAGAGAGACCACGAAAGAGGGCAGCCGCTGATTTCTACTAGTCTTCTCGGAGAATTTGTCGATATTTAGCGTGGGAGAAAGTCTTTCGATAAGAAAATTATAATCTGAAAAAATGAATTTGATTTCTTCGCCAAATCCGAAATTTGTATGTGTGCAGAGGAATTGATTTATCTGAAACTGAAGAAGTCAAACGCATATGTATAAAAGTAGTGAGCTGCTCTCGCACATGTACGGCAGGTGAGTGTAAATGGCTCCCTCTCTCTCTCTCTCTCTCTCTCACAAACACATGAGGAAGCAAACCTGTTGCTGCAATTCCAGAACATCACTTGTATTTTGATCATTGGCTCGCTCGGTTGCCTTGGACGCACGCTTGGCTGGCCGGTGCATTTTAACAATTGCTGTGAGTTTGTCAAGTGCAATAAATATTTAAGTTGATAAAACAAATTGTAATCAAATTAAATAAATCTGCATATATTTTATTGGAAGCATTTATCTTTCGTAACAAAACATGTTTTTGTAAAAAGAAAGCGGAACTACATTTTGGTTGTTTTTTTTTTTTTTTTTTTGCAAATTTAATGTAATGTGAGAAATATTGACAACGCAATTTATCAGAAATATCAATACAAATCTTAACTGAATTTTCAAAGTGTCTACAAAGAAAGAATTTTACCTAACGTCGACTTCATGCTGTAATTTACGAAACTAATTGATAGATTTGTCACTGTCTGAAATTGTAGCTCCGTAATTAGTTAACTCATTCACACGTATTGTTTTTTCCTCTTTTTTTTTTTTTTTTTTGTTAAGTACTTTAACACTATAATCAATTTTTTATACATACAATCACAGATTTAATCACATTTTTTTAACAACCAAAATATGAAACACTTGATCTAGATTTTGCTGATAGAAAACACCAAACAATACAATGCCGATATTAAATACGGGCTTAAAGCTGCTTTTGTTTATATTCTCTCTTCTGATTTTCGCAAATTGGCGGATAAACGCCGATAATGCTGGCTCAACTGCAAAGCCGAATATTGTCATTATCATGGCGGATGATTTGGTGAGTAAATATTATTATTTGCGTCTATAAAAGATAACATAAATTTTGAGGTTCACTTTATCGCTTCAAACATAAAATGTTTATATGTGTGTATATGCCTTTGTATAAACTAGGAATTTATACGGGCAGTCGTCATTTTATTCACATGTTTGTTTAACATTTAGAGCCAAGCTATCTTATTAAGTTTCAAGATGATTTTGTGTAGGGTTTCGACGATGTGAGTTTTCGTGGCTCCAATGAATTTCTTACGCCGAATATTGATGCACTCGCCTATAGTGGCATTATACTAAATAATCTATACACATCAGCAATGTGTACGCCTTCGAGAGCTGCTCTACTGACCGGCAAATATCCAATAAGCACAGGTATGTATGACCTTTACATTATAAGATACGATTGAAACGATCATAAAAAATATCCAACATTGCAGGCATGCAGCACTATGTGATTGTAAATGATCAGCCATGGAGTCTGCCAGTAAATGAGACGACAATGGCACAAATATTCCAACAGAATGGCTACTACACTAGCCTGATTGGTAAATGGCACCTGGGTATGTCGCGTAAGGCATATACGCCCACACAAAGAGGTTTTGATCAGCACCTGGGCTACCTGGGCGCCTACATTGACTACTACGACCAAACATACTTTTCATTGGTAAGTTGAGGCTTCATATTTAATAATAGATATACTGATTTTTAATTTGCTTTTGCCAGTCGCGAAATTATTCTCGTGGTCACGACTTTCGTGCAAACCTTAACGTCTCGCGCGACTATATTGGCAGTTATGTAACTGATGTGTTTACAGAAGCCGCAATTAAGCTTATTAAAACGCATAACACCACTCGGCAGCCACTTTTCCTCATGCTCAATCATTTGGCACCACACGCTGCAAACGACGAAAATCCCATGCAAGCACCGCCAGAAGAGGTCGAGCGTTTCGCTTATATCAAGAGCATTACAAGGCGCTATTACGCAGGTAAGTAAATTTGAATGGAAGCTAGATTGAGAAAATAATAATAATTTCCATATTTCATATTTAAAGCTATGGTGTCCAGATTGGATCGAAGTGTCGGTTTGGTTGTTAATGCGCTTGCGAGTCGTCAGATCTTAAACAATACAGTTATACTTTTTCTATCCGACAACGGTGGCCCAACACTGGGAAGTCATGCCACGTCTGCTTCTAATTATCCGCTTCGAGGCGTGAGTAGCATAATGTAATGAAATTGTTACTAAATGAACTAATATAATACTTTCAATATTACAGCAAAAAAATTCACCCTGGGAGGGCGGAATACGTTCCTCGGCAGCAATTTGGTCGACGCAGTTTGAAAAGCTCAATACAGTTTGGAAGCAACGCATTTATATTGCTGATTTTCTGCCCACACTCGCGGCTGCAGCGGGAATAGAATTGGATGAGACACTAAAATTGGACGGCTTAAATCTTTGGTCCGCTTTAAAATATGGTTACGAGTCCGTTGAACGTGAAATTATGCATAATATCGACGATGAGGTGCCCTATTTGGCCTTCACAAAGGGCAAATGGAAGTTTATTAATGGCACAACAGAGCATGGCACTTACGACGGTTGGCTTGGCAGCCGACCCGAAGATGGGAGCACAGAGCAAGACCCGCGGGCGAACAACTACGTTGCGACTATACAGAATACAACGGTGTGGCAGCACCTTCAGCGTGAAGCAGCGCTGTTGCAGCCAAATATTACTGGCTTACGCGCCCAAGCCACCATCAAGTGTTCTCTTAGTGACGACAGTGTTGGCGTATCGTGCAATCCCTTATTAAAGCCTTGTCTTTTTGACATCGAGATGGATCCGTGCGAGCTAAACAATGTCTACGATGGCCATAAAACGTTGGTAGCAGAACTGATCGAGCGCGTCGAGTATTTTCGTGCACATGCGCATCCACCCAATAACAAACCGCTTGATCCTGATTGTGATCCACGGTTTTACCACAGTGAATGGACCTGGTGGGAAGAAGAGACCAAGAGCAGCGCCTCACAAATTCACTATACCCACGGAATTTTCGCGTACATTGCATGTTATATGAGTTGGTTGTTGTGGCAGCCGTAGTTCCTTAACTTCTGTGATATGGAGCTCCAAGAATAGTTAAAATGGTTAGTGATACATTAAATTTATATTAATCTATTATATTAAATTTGAATTATGTTTGTTACCTTTTTTTTGTTTTGGTTGGATATGAAAACTAACTAATTTACTATTTATGACTTGCTCGACTCGGAGAAGTTCTTTTTGATAACAAATTTGAAGTTGACATTGAAATTTTGTCTACCATGGCACGGCACCTTTGAAAACTTGCGTTTTACTACTAATTTTATGAATAGTGTTTCAAATCTGGTTAGCACTATCTTGAAATCGTGATTGCTGTTGCAATAAGTCGAATCATAAAATGACTAATGTATAAATTTTAATGTGTTTTCTGCTGCATTGTTTTATAAGCACCTTACATGTTGTATACTCAATATTTCTCTCATAGTTTTATTTCCTCAAAACAACTTTGCCGGTCTCACTAAAGTGTTCCATTGCATACGTTCCATCAATAAATTAATATCTCAGTGTTTTGCTTTTACGACTGCGTCTTGTTTTTCTGCTTCTTCCATTTTAGTTGCTTTTATCAGCGTTAATTTTTGTTGTTGGCATTTTAGCCGTTTTCACTACACAACCACACAGTAGGAAACAAGCAAAAACGAGTATAAAATACATATTAATTTTTTTTTTGTTTCGAAAACTGGCGCCGCTCTCAAAGTCAGCTTGCTCGTGAGTCTTAAAAGCCGCGCGCGCCATATTTATTTCAAACAGTTGCGCGGCAGCGCTAAAGCTGAAAGGATCTGTTCCTCGGATAGTAGGCATTTTAAAAAAAAAGTGATTTTCTTTTTGGTAGAGTCGTTGTTCGTGATCTAACATTGTTTTTGTTTGATATTCGCTGTTGTAAGTAGTTTAACAAACAAACAAAATACATAATAAACAGTTGGGCACAGCTAAGTAAAGTAATTGCAATCTTTGCATATTTGGCATTAACGATGTTTTGCAAAGTGTGATTCAACTTTTGCCAATACAAAGTTCAAATTAATAACTTTGAACTTGTATGATATAAAAACGTGTGTATACAAATATTAGTGATTTAAAAAAAAACCCGTTTAAAATCATCATCTGTTAAGACGTATTCAATGAGAATCAAATACAGAAGCTGACTCAGATTTGAAATCTTCACTTGACATTCTTAATTAAAGTCTTGTTATATTGTTTTCGGCACAATTGCCTATTGCTCCATATAAATATTGTATTCGCGTGGGCGTATCGTACTTGTAGACGTAATCAGGTTTCATGTAACGCGACTAAAATCAAATCATTCTGCTCTAAATAATGTTCAGCATTGCTCCACAGCGATGCCGGTGTGACAGGTTGAAATCACGCTTCGTTGCAAGGCTCATAAGAATTCCAATCAGTTTCAATATCACGTGTATTTTTCAATCAGAACAACAGCGTGCGTACATTTTAAATTAAGTTGCCTGTCAAGCGAATATATGATTGTATTTAAATGGAACGGATACTAATTGCAGTGTGGCCTATTGATTCAGTCGTGGTGGATGACTGATTGAATCTGATTGTGAGGTTCGTCTCTGTTCGCAAGTCGTTGGCGGATTGTTTTTATCGCGTAACTATAATTATCCTTAACCTTGACACTTCATTTGGTTTCGACTTTTGTTGTTCTGCTTGGGATTTTTCCACCTGCATTTTTAAAATTGTTTCTGTATTTTTTTTGTGGTTGCTGTGTGTTGGCAACAACAACTTGTGTTTGTGTTGGGGTCATTGAGTTGGACAGTTCGTGATTTCTGTTTTTACAGCATATAATTCTGATAGTTTTGATAGTTGATTGGTTTGAAAATTGCCATTAAGTTTGTTCGCTTGTTTTTTTCTGTTGATAATCGCAGCCGAAGAGCAAAACTGTCTATATAAAAGTTAAAATTAACAAACCAGACAACATTTATGGACTGATATGAATTCAGTCACTCAAATCAGATTAAAATTTTTTAGATGATAATGTTGGCTTTAATTGCAATTGTTTGTGTTTGTTGAAATTACATAAAAATATACTTTGAGCAGAGCACAATTGTTAAATTAAACATTAACGCTTTTGGATGAGTGTAATTAACTCATTAAGTGCGAAATATTCATGACTTTGCGAACGAGTTAATGCAATAAAACAATAAAACTGTTGCTAAAATTATAACTAACATAAAACCGTTGGAAAATATTTGTATGTATGTACGTTTGTGTACTAAAAACGATTTCATTAACACTTTTGTAAATTTTCTTACAGTGAGTTACGTAAAATGTCAGCCCTTGGCATCTTCTGGTCGTTTCTGCTGCTTCACATTGCAACTGGACAGCAGACAACGACGACGACAAAGCCAAACATTGTCATCATTTTGATAGACGACATGGTAGAGTTGAAAAAATCATCGTTGGATTTCAAATTATTAATGTTTATTATTCTTCACAGGGATTTAACGATGTCAGCTTTCATGGCTCGAACCAGATACTTACACCGAATATGGATGCGCTGGCCTACAATGGCATCCTTTTGAATAGAAATTATGTGCCGAATCTCTGTACGCCTTCGCGAGCCACTCTGCTGACGGGAAAATATCCGATACACACAGGTTCGTATTCTGGCCGATACTCCAGTGGTGTATCTGAGCTTGAATCTATTCATTCTGATTTGAATTAGGCACACAGCACTTTGTGATCATTAGCGACGAACCCTGGGGTCTGCCACTTCAGGAGCGTCTCATGCCGGAAATCTTCCGTGATGCGGGCTACGCTACCAATTTGATAGGCAAATGGCATTTGGGTTTCTGGCGCAAAGAGTTGACACCCACGCTGCGCGGTTTTGATCATCACTTTGGCTACTACAATGGCTATATCGACTATTATGATCACACAATGCACATGCTCAATCGCAATTATACGTCCGGCGTAGATTTCCGACGTGACTTGAAGCCATGGCCCGAGGCAAATGGCAGCTATGCAACCGACGTGTTCACATCGGAGGCCAAACGCGTCATAAGTGAACACGACACCTCAAAACCACTCTTTCTTGTTATGAGTCATTTGGCTGTACATACGGGCAACGAGGACAATCCAATGCAAGCTCCGCCCGAGGAAGTGGCGAAATTTGTGCATATCAAGAATGAGAAGCGTAGAACGTATGCTGGCATGGTGTCCAGTTTGGATAAGAGCGTCGGTCAGACAATTCGTGCTTTGTCGGACAAGGGCATATTGAACAATACCATCGTGCTGCTCTACTCTGACAACGGCGCGCCGACGGTGGGAATACACTCAAATGCGGGCTCCAATCATCCGTTCCGTGGCGTAAGTTATAGAATAAAATGCTCGGACATTCAATTAATTTATGTTATTTTTGCAGCAAAAAGAATCACCCTGGGAAGGAGCTTTGCGCTCTGCCGGTGCCATTTGGAGTCCGCTGCTAAAGCACCAAGGTTACGTCACTAATCAAGTAACGCACGCCATTGATTGGTTGCCTACGTTGGCATCGGCTGCGGGCATCAAACTGCCAAAGACATTAAAACTTGACGGCGTTGATCTGTGGCCGACGCTGAGCGGCGAACGTACCGAACCGCAGCCGCGTCGTTTATTGCACGCCCTCGACGATGTCTTCGGATATGCTTCTTATATGCGAGACAATCTTAAATATGTAAATGGCTCTACGTTTGGTGGGCGTTATGACACATGGCTGGGTAACCAGCCTGCCGACGAAGAGGATTCACTTGCTCCCTACTACGTGCAACAGGTGCTCTCCTCCGAGGTGCATAACGTTCTTGGTACGAACGCTCTCACCAACGAACGCATCACGCAAATGCGTACTGAGGCCACGCACATTTGCCCATTAAACAGCGAGGACTTTAACCAGGACATATACCGTTGCGAGCCGCTAGTTGCTCCATGTTTCTTCAATATTGCCAAGGACCCTTGCGAGCGCTACAATCTCGCTAAGTTGTACCCACTGCAAGTGCAGATACTTGCTCAGGAAGTCGATCAGTTCCGTTTGAGTGCTGTGCGCAGTGCCCGTGTGCCTCAGTCAGATGCATTGGCCAACCCCGCTCTTCACGGTGGCTATTGGCAGTGGTGGGATCAATTGAAGTCTAGTTCCAAGTCAACAGCATCTAATGTGAGTATATCAAAGCTGTTGATTGGTATTAGCTTATTAATTAGAATTTGGCATTATTGTTTATGTAGCTTTAATTAGTTCTTATGCATGTATTTGTAGTAGCAATAATCTATTAAAAAAAGTATCACCCTTTTTATTTTCGATATGATGGCGTTTGGGGCCACTCATTCTCTCCATTTCTCTCTTTGGCCCCGAAAATTAAAATCATTTGGCGTATGTTCGCTTAAAAATGTCAAGTGACATGAGTCTCTAGTTTTGTATCGTCAGTATCGGGTCATTTAAAATTGTTACGTTACGTAACGCTACAGATTGTACTTAATGTCCCGTACACATGACCATGTTCAGTGACAATGTCATGTGTCTGTGGTATTTTGCTTGTGTCTTGTTCGATGGTCATGTGATTCTTTCAAGTTGTCGCTACAAATTGGGTATGTGCTTGTTCAATTCATGCATTCGCAGAAAATTTGGAATGCAATTCGTTCATCGTTTTGTCAAACTGCACTTGCGTAATTGCAAAAAAAAAAGATAAATCTTTAAATTTCTTATAGTTTACATATATATTTTATTTATTATACAAAATATACAAAAAATCTTAACTAGCAATTTTTTTCTATTCTATGCAAATTATAACAAGAAAATACAAATTTGAAAACATAAAAACAACTATTTAAAACGTATAATTATAATACTCTTAGACGCACGTGTAATTTGTGTATAATTTTTGTTGCTGATCCTTAATACTAAAACGAACTATGATTGTACGACGTGGGAATTGTGTTGTGATCCCCGTATGGATTGTATGGACGTGCGTTGTATTTTGCTCTGTATGCTTGCTTCCTCGATTACTTTGTCCTATACTATTCAATCATATTGAATAGCAGGGAGGAGAATACCATACCAAAGATCTGAAGTAAAATAAAATTTAGCAAATGTCAAGTTTTCAGCTTTAAATGATAGAGAACGCACCATTAAAATAGCCACACCGATCGAAGTGCCGCCAATGACGGCTGCGTGATCGCGTATAAAATTCGTCGTCACATAAAGGCAACCCTGATTGTAAAGATTCGTGATCGTTGGGAAGATTGTACACTCTTTGCGCTGACCACCGAAGATCTCTTGGCAGCAGGACTCCGGCACGGGACCGTAGCGATTCCAGTCGTGCCAGGTATCTACGCCACAGCATTGCAGACGTTCCTGAGTCTGATCCCAGGCCTGTGTGATCTCACGTCGGCTGCCATAGAGCGCCATAGTAGCACGCATTTCCTGGCGCGAAAAAAACAACCATTAAAATGTGAAGATGCTATGCAAGACTCTTACAAACACACACCTGTCGCATAGTCTGCTGTACACGCTCTCGAAATACATAACCCAAGACGCCGCCAATTAACATCGTAACGAAAACAAGAGCCACGATTATGAAATACTGTGGGCGATTACCAAATATTAGTAGTGGCGGAAGGGGCATAATTTTTTTCACACCTCAGCTTGCGCTGACAAAGCACCACTCACCGTTAACAACAGACACTTGACTTCTTTGCCCGCGCCGACACAGCCGAGGAACGACACCAAACATATAACAATCGAAGTGACGAGCAACACATAGACGGCGCCTGAAAAGAGATTCGTGCCGAGCAATTCGTTCATGAAACTCCGATCGACAAGTGTCCAGAGCGTCAGACAGAAGACTATAGCACCGCCAACCTGTAGAAGCACCAATTAATTTCTGTGTCTCTTAGACAGTTGAATGATTCTCAACTTACAAATATAACGAAATTCGCTATAAACAAACTATACTTGACAAACTGCCCGCAGCAGTCCATGCGTGAACCGAAGCCCATTTTGTCGTCCTGTAAAGAAAGTTTTGATGAATTAGAAGAAGCGATTTCAAATAAAGATTATTAAATGGTGGGAAACACCTTCCAGCAGCCAAATGATAGATCGCGCGGTATCGCAACAATAACAACAAACATTATTGTGTAGTAGCCATTGAAATGAAAAGAAAAGGCAAAGAGGCAAACATTTAGCGTGTTTTTGTGCACGACTCTTCGAAGAAGGCGCACAAGTACACTTAACCATGACCCAGATACGCGACCAACGCGATGCGCGAGGAAACAATGACGGCAATGTTGTTTGTACCAAAGCAGACAACAAAGAGAGGAGTGAAAAGTTGGCCAACACGCACAAGCACACATACACACACACACACACACTCAGCTGAATCGAGCTGGAATTTGACATGCGCGCAGACGCTTGGAGTTTACTGAAATACGCGTGAATTACGCGGAAACAAATTGCTGAGCGGATTAGATTCATTGACGCCGATATTTCATGCACTTGAAAATAATTATCGAAAAGCATTGTCAACAAACGAGAGCGACCAAAAAAGGCAATTAGCATTTGCTTTATTTTGGCAATAAACATTAAGATTTGTTTTTATTTTGCCAGTTAGCAATAAAAGTAAATCACGTCAAACATGCCCGGGCCCAATTATATCAAAAGTGATAGGAGTGTAATTTTTTTTGTCTTTTTTTTATAATTTATTTAAATTAATTGCGAGTGAAATAACAAATGTGAGGCCGTGAATCACGGACATCGTCTCCTGTGATATGTTGATGATATTTACTGACGATCATGTCAAAATTAAATTATTCAAAGTACGTAGAAAAAACAGATAATTACAGTTATTAAGCGATAAGAAACAAACACATAAACAAAACGAACAACAAAGTCAACGATGAGTGGAAAATGTTCTCAGTTTTTCCTTTTCGTGCGCGTCATTTTCATATTCGTGCTGTGGCAAATTGCAAAGATGACAGCGAACGAATCTCGAACTAAGTACGAAAGCGGCAATTACACCGCCAATAAGCGTGATAAATACACAGGTTGAGTGTAATTAACATGAAGCGCAGAATAAAAGTTAATTTGGCTACAAAACTGCCAACGGACAGACAGACATGCTACACATATTAATCACATTTAGTTGCAAATTTAAATCTTACACGAAGCTTCTCAACTCAGTGACTATTATTTTTGTTTTTCTGGTTTGTTAAATGTTTTATAAAAAAAGGCAAAAAAAAATTAACAAAAATTACCGAATTCATGTTCATTTGCGATGTGTCTGTGTGTGTGTGTGCGTATGATTAATTTGATAAAATGAATTATTTTTCTATTAAAATCGTTGAGCGCTCAAGGTTCCTCATACGTCGTATAAATTTAGCAGTGACTTCGTTGTTAACTTGACTTGACTTTTTTGAAAGTCGAATTGTTTAGAAGCTGTAATTGATATTGTTTTCTGTTTCATTTATTTATCTTAATGCTGGCGTTGCAATACTGCAAGCTGACTCAGTGAGAAATTAGTTGCGCAGTCGTGCATGTAATTAACATTTTACAATTTATTCATTCCGTTCAAATTCGAGAAGTTTCAAAATGTTATTAATTATAATAATTTTATCGATATAATTAAAAGAAATCAGCCATTTTGGCGTATTCCTAAGCACAATTCAATTACTTACGCTATTGCCTTCCTGCAGTACAAATGAAGTCTTCGTTAGGTAACCAATTTTGGCAGATTATGGCAACAATTTTCCACCGAAAATCGCTGACGACTCAAGTCAAAGCTTTTCTTCGTTGCACTTCAGTGCACACAAAAATGAATACGAAATTTTTTTATTCACAAAAAGGCAAACAAAAAAAAAAAACCAACAAATTGCTGAAAAATGTGCAAATGGCATAATTAATTGTAATTTGTATGGAAATTAATAAGATAAAAAAAATATTTTAAATAAATAATTTATTTAAACTACTTTCTTGTTTGTGATTTTGTTTTGTGTTGTTTTTGTCTTTTTTTTGGTTTCTGTTTGCGGTTATGAGTTTGTTTGTGTGTTGCTTCTGCTGTTGACTTTGTTGTTGGCTTGGCAAAAGGAGGCTTGGTTAAGTACAGAAATGCCGTTAAGTTTGAAACGAGTTTAATCGACAACAACAACTTGATTATTAATTTTGCTGTTGTTGCATTTTCGGTTTCGATTTATTATTTTATTTCTTTTTTTTTTCATATTTTGCATATGTTTGTGTCACACTTTGTTGTTTCCCTTTGTGTTGCTTGCATAAATAAAACTGTTTTTTTTTTTTTTTTTGTTGGCTGCGCATGCACAGACCGTGCGAATGACAGTGACAGAAATATAAAATGCATTTTTTGTTGAAAAGAACATAAATTTTGTAGAATTTTTTGTTGAATGTGCGTATTCTTCAACAGGATTTAATGGATCTGAGTAAATTTATTAACGCTTGTTGCCGCGTTGCATTTTAATTTCGCCGCCACTGTTAAGTAAATGTCAATTGCAATTATTATTGAATGACTGACTGACAGACTTTTACCTATTTTTGCATTTTGCATTAATTTTGTTTTATGTTAATAGCAAAGTCACTATTATTAACAAGCTTTAAGGCGTTTTTGACATACATATGTATATGTATGTACGAAACACAATTGCGCAACAACAACAACAAGTGACAACATCAACAAAGACAACAACAGCAACAACAAACATAACTGAAAGTCGCACACTTGATAATTGTTATTGAATGTGTTTGTTCAATGCTGAACCACTTTTGTGCGTGTGTGTGTGTGTGTGTGTGTATGTGTATTTTTTAAAAAATATATCATTTCTATGCTATTTGATCATTGAAACAGCATATTTTATTTGTAAGGATTTTGTTTATTATTTACACTTTAATACTCAACGATTTTTTGGCTAACCAAAAATTTAGACACAAATATGAAGCAATGCGAATTTAATTTAAATACTTTTTTTTTCTATTTTTTATAGCGCGAGACATTCACGGCACTACTACAACAGACAAGAGGGCGACGGTGACGGCGATAAATTCAAAACGGATTTGAGCTCGAGACGACGATCACGACACGATACGTTCAAGCGACTGAACCGCGCAAACATTCAACGAAAACTGGTAATGCGAACATTTTTGAAGCTGGGTTTTTTATAAGCTATGCTTACAAAGAGTCTCGTTGTTTGTGCTTTGCGGCTACCAAAAAAACACCAACACCAACAATTTGGACTCCAACAACAATGTACGAACAAAAGACGAAGTTGGCAAGATTGGCGGCAGGTGTAAAAGCAACAAGGTAAGTGCATGTAACGGAGAGACATA
The DNA here is from genome assembly GCA_034638295.1 of Phortica okadai. NCBI lineage: Eukaryota > Metazoa > Arthropoda > Insecta > Diptera > Drosophilidae > Phortica > Phortica okadai. Next base: position 1,487,707 of record CM067852.1, read on the forward strand.
ATGCTAAACAATACTAAGTATAGAGAGCGAAGAAGACGGCAAGTTTGCTTACTCTTTACTCCGGTATTCGCTTAATTTCGTTAAATTAATTTTTGGGACTTGTTAATTTTTGAGAAAAAAAAAAAACAAACCGCAAATAATTTATTTTCATGTGAAAATTTGTTGGGCAAACATAGTTTATTGTTGTTGTCGTTGTTGTTGTTTTGATGGCGCCGAGCGTTCGAGCAAAATGCAATTTTAAGCTTTTCAAGTTACTTGCGGCGAAAAAGCTCAGCACATGCGCGCATTCTGAGGCTTTGATTTGAATTTTTGCGTCATTGTTGTTGTTGTTGTTTTTGTGGTTTGAAAAATTTATTGTTTTTATGAGTAAGGTCGTAAATGTGAATGTGTGCAATTGGTTTTTTATTATGTTTAACTTACATTCCAAGTGTTGGCAGTGAGGCAACTGAGATTTATTTTCAGAACTCTTTAGAGAAGGTGTAAAATGATGCATCATCAATATTTTTAATGAATTTTAAGATTTTAAATTTGATTAGGCTCAAATACGTTCTTTTGTCCTTAGTGCAATGCAAAGCCCTTTTAGGATTGTTTGTCTAATAAAACATTAACTCTGTTATCGTTGAAAATCTTAGTCACAAAATTCGTAGCCTACACTTTTCACCTCCAACCGCCGTGAAAAGACCTTCTAGAGAGGCCTGAGTTTAGACTTATGCGTACAATGTCGCATATGATACCAGCAATTAGCATCCGTACAAACAACCAGCCAACAATTACAATTAGGAATGTGACATTTTTTTTTTTTTTTTTGAATATTCGCTAATTACATTGTTTGGCAAAGTGTTTATTCTCGATTGGAGTACGTGTGTTTGTGTGTGCGTGGTTGGTTACGAAACTTCAAATGGAGACGTGATGACATTACACGAATTGCTTCTGCGGTTGACAACGCCCCAATCGAGTAAGGAAGGTCATTTGTAAACGACTCTGACTCAGGGTCCATGATGCAAGTTATTCGTAAAACAGTCAGACGGGCAAAAATTGTTTACAGTTTTGTGTATCTTCATTTAACACCTTTCCGACTGAGTTAACACCAAGTGACACACACACACCCACGAAGTTCATCCGTTCGAAGACAATTACTTCATTTGAAAACGTTTTTAACAAACGTCCCAATCTTCTCTTGGCCCCGTCGTATCAGTTCATTTGCAGCTTCGTATATTACTCAAAATATTGTGGGAATTTTTTGACGTTTTTAAAAACATTTCATGCCTATCAAAATTCATTTATAAGCAACATTTTTTTGTGGTTTGCTAGATTCCTACGTGTGTTTTGCTGAATTTTGTAGATTATAAATTTTTTTTCACTCTCGGGCTCAGATTTTCAAAGTTCACTTTGGGTAAGAATTATTTAAAAACATCAATTTAAATAATCATTCTTAATAAGTCTAAAGTTTCAGTATTTGTTGGAAATTTTTGTTATTTGTACAATTTAATGCCTTTTGCCTTCAGTTGCCTTCAACCAGTAATTGTTTAAAATTGAGAAAACAAATTCTTTCTCAATTACAACTTACAATTCACCAAACCCGCTAAATGTTCATTTCCAAGTTTCCCATTTCAAGGTTGACATTTTCTCTTTGGACCGTTTTATTATTTACAAACTCGTTTTATAAACAGATTTCAACAAGGAACTAATAAAAATTCAAAAAATATACAATCTATAAACTTAATTCTAGACGTTCTTTTAAATAACTTGTTCATTTTGGTATTTTCTTCTATTTATTTTGTTTTTGTTTTTACAATTCGCCACAATACACCTAAATGTACAGAAAGTTCATTTGCAGTTGTAGGTACTCAAGTACATTACAATTATTGTACAGATTTGTTAAAATTTCATATAAACGACTAAATTAAGTACAATTCATTTAGCTACAATATACAAGCGTCTAATGTGACCGCCAAACAACTCAAAGGAACTTTGTTAATTATATGTAGAATTTTCACATACATACAAAAAAGGCGGAAGAGAACTCTTGACGCGGAGGCACTTTATAAAACTTATTGTACAATGCAATATTATTATGTACATACTTCAGTATATAATTACATATACACTCTACAATTCTCTATAATTTGTAGTGCTTAAAAATACGATACTTAAGTATCTATACCAACAATAGTCACGCAGTTAGTTCAGAATTGCTTAACTTATGCTCTATATTTTGGTATTGGTTTAATTTGCCCTAAGATCCTATTTTATGTTGAAACTTCCGTCTCACGCCGTTCGACAAGCATTTGCATACTCAACAGTGTCGTGCAGGGTGGGAAAAACCTCGAATGGACCCTCGCCCAGCGCCATGCTATGCACGAGTGTGTCATAGACGCGATCCGTTGGACAAGCGAGGAATAGCCGCACGCCGCGCGCCGTCATATCCTTGTTGATGTCACTCAGCGTATTGCAGCCAGCGACATCGATATGCCCCAGCATGGAAAAGTCGAGTATGAGATAGTGGAAGCCATTCAAACGAGCCGCTTCACCATTCGGCATCGCCTTGCCATTTGTCTGCTTTGCGGGTGGCGGTGAACCATAGGTGCGTTTCTTGTCCACGCCAAGCAACTCGTAAAGCGCGCGCCGGAAGAATATTTTCGTGGCGAAGTTGAGGGAGCCGCAATAACGAAAGATCTTCGTCTCGGGCACTTCGATGGCATTGCGATGTTGATTGATGTCAACGTAAATGGCTTGCGCCTCTGGTATGAAGCCCAACAGTGTCGAATACGGTTTCAGACCTTTGATGTACAGCGTGAGTAACGAGACAGCAATGCCAATGAAGAGCCTATAAAATGGAATTGTTAATTGGATCTCTAAGCAACAGGATTTCGAAGACATACCCAATATCGATGTCAATAACTACAACGCCAAGGAATGTAACAATCCATGTCAACATTTCCAGCTTGCCTTGTTTGGAGAACTTCTTTAAGTCCTTGACTTGCATAAACATTGGCTTGAGCGCCACCAGTATGACACCGGACAGCACGCACTAAACGTCAAAGAATATATTATAGGGCAATCATTTTATAGTTGTTGGCTGGCTTACCCTTGGCAAATCACTGAAGAAGGGGCCAGCCCAGAGCACAGTGATCACAACCAGACCGGCTGAGACGAGTGAAGCAAGTTGCGACGTGCCACCAGTTTGATCCTGTATTACAGAACGTGATAGCGAACAGGCCATCGGTATGCATGAGAAGCAACCGCAGACGACATTGCCGACGCCCATTGCGAAAAGTTCTTGGTTCGCACGTATCTCGTACGAGTGCTTCTTAGCAAACGTCAGACCCATGGACATGATAATTGAGTATGTCACTATAGCAATGGCCAGCGAGTCCACTGCCACTAGAGGCACCAAATCCATACGCGGCAATTCCGGCATTGGCAGTTTCGATGGTATATCACCGACCAAGAAGACACCGAACCTATTATGCATGTCCAGGAGCCTCGAAATGATTGTGCCGCCCAGGACCGCGATCAACTCGCCGGGAAAAGGAAAGCGACAACATTTACGTAGGCATGGCTTCAGGCACTCATTACAAATGGTCATGAAGATCATTATACAAACGCAGAACACAAAAGCAGCGAGGTTGGTCTGCGGCACGGCCTTGCAGACATCAATGACTGTATAGATAATCTTAAAAGCGCCTTTGTGACGTGGCACGCTAACGCCGAGTATGTCTTTTAGCTGGCTGGAGGCAACATGGAAGGCAGCACCAGTGGTGAAGCCACTAACAAGCGCATCGCTGAGTAGTGAGGCCAACGTGCCGAGACGCAGGAAACCCATGAGCAGCTGTATGACGAAGAAGAAGAGATTAGTTGGCGAAGAATTTCGGATAGAAGAAAACTTGGAACTTACATTCACAATGCCCACGGTGAATGCCAGCGAAGTGACGACCTCCAATGGCGTTATAATCTCCGTTACGGGCACACTGTTCGTTGTGGTCGCGTTAGCCACAGTTGCGTTGACAGCTGCTGCAGCAGGTGAGCTCTCGACTGTAGCGTACGTCTGCACAACCTTAAGCGTCATCATGCTGGCGACGGCAAATGTGCCAATCGATATATGCCGGGACGTACCGAGCACCATGTACACTAATACTGGAAATATCGCCATGTAAAGGCCGTTGCTCGGCGTCACGCCCGCCAGCAGACCGTATGCCATGCCATGGGGTATATTCATGATAGCCACTGTAACGCCGGCAATAATGTCACCCATGAGATCACGCTTCGGCGAGTACTTGGGCAGCCATTGCAGTATGGGAATGATGCCGGTGAATAGCGATAGAAAGGAGCAGTTCCGCCAGCAGCTCTGCAGGCCCGACGGAATGCTTTTATCACGTGCGGCATAGCCCGTCTGTTTGATGACAACGTCGTGTGTGAGCACCTTGCGATTCACCTGATACATGGCTTGTACCTTAGCAGGCGTTTGTGCGCTGTTTGGCTGTGTTGTGAGAGGCTTCGTTCTAGACATCATCATTAAAACGAAAAACACAAAACAAAAAGCAAACAGAGCGTTTGAGTTCAATAACAAAACGTGTGAGAGGCTAAGCAAATACTTACTCATTGCTGCGGTTGTTGCTTTGCATTTTCTTGTCGATTATCGCAACGCGCTCCACATCGGTGTAGGGATGAGCAAGTAATTGGCGTTGGAACTCCTCGTTGCGGTAGCGATTAAGCGCTGAGGTGGCTTCGGGCGAATTTGATGTCCGTGGCGCTCTTGAGGTTCGTCTACGTTGGTGTTGTTGTTGCTGCGTCTGGTGCTTTCTTATAGCACCTGTTTTCTGGCTAAGCGGCGGCAACACATGTGGCTTCGGCGATATTCTCACTAAGCGTCCGCTCCTTGTGGTCAACGAAGTGCCCGCTTCGTTCTCCCTTTGCTGTCCTTGCACTTGCTGCGCCAATGAACGTTGCTCACGCAAATATTTAATGCGTTCGTATGCGTATTTACGCACGTGCTTGATATTCAAGTTCGTTTTCTGCAAATTAGACAATAAGTTTACAACTTTTCTTTGCACTTGTCAGCTCTCAGTTATATAATATTTCAAACGCCGCATTACATTCACGATTCCTAACTAAATCATTAGCCAACACGAACAGGCGAATACACAATTTCTAGCAAGCATATCAACTATTTTACTGTAATTGGTCAGATTTTTTGTTGTAGGGGAAGCGTATTGAAAGGCAACTGTTCCAATAGACAATAACAGCAAAAGCAACGTCAAAACAGCTTATCTAAAGCGTTGGTCCGATTGCATAGCAACGCAATCGACCAGATACTCTAGCAGGCACGCAGATACACCATAATCTCGGGCATTGCCCAAACTTGTACGTCACATACCCGTATTGTTGGGAAATGCGTATTTTCCATGTTGTATTTGTATTAATTTATAGAAAAGACGTAAATTTTTTATCATTCCTGTCTTGTTGAGGTTTAAACAACGTCATCATCAGTATCAGTGTCATCATCATCAACAATATCATTATCGCCTTTGTAGACTTGTTAATTGCTGTCCCATTCGTTAAGGTTCACTTCGATTTTTTTCCGTTTAGTACACAAATATGAGTTCGTTTATTTATTCAAGTTATTGACATTTCTTCAGTACACTAAATTAAGTAATTTGCAAATTGTTTTCATTTTTGCTATTTTTATGCAATTTCGTATTGACATCGTGATCTCTGTCGCGTGATGATTGTAGTTATATGAGTTTCTTAGAGTAAACATTGAAATCTTTCTAATTCAGAATCACATAAAAATATTATGGCAAAACAATAATGCAAAAATAAAAGCAATAATAAGCAGAGTCAAAGTTCAAGTTCGTTCGAATTGCATATTCGATTACCGATTACGAGATTCAATTGTAATCTCTGATTCCCTCTATATACAGAGGTCACTTAATTCAATTTGCAACACTTGGTCAATGATAACTTTCAGCAATTTGTTCCGCAAGTTCCACATGGCGACCACAAAGCGTTACGCTTCGCCGGCTGGCATATGAATCAGCATGTGACACTCTGCTGAAAGGCAGCTGAGAGCTACTGAAAAGAGTGATAAAAACGAAATGAAACACACAAAAGCCCTCAATGAATTTTTGAGCATTTTATTTTATTTTAATTTTTTATGCAATAAAAAAACGTCATGATTCATGCGTGAAAAAAATGACTGAATTCGATTAACGCAAATGGTCATACAAAACAAATTTTGTAGCAAAGATACAAACAAAACTCTGCCAAAAGAGCTTAAATTATGTATATTGTTGAAAAAAGAAACAAAGCATTTGATAAACAAACAAAAAAGCAAGTGGAAAAGAAAAACTCTGTTGACGGTTATTGGATCAATAAAATTTACGATACAATTGCGCCGACGTGTTGCGCGTAGTGTGCAATATTCTATCGCGATTTCAACGTTTAACGGTCACAAATAATGTGTTTTATGTCATTGCTAATAGAGCACTGTAGTCGGCGAGTAAAGCCACAGCAAATACAATATTTTATTGCCAGGCGACGATGACAATGCGACGAGGCTTATCAGACTTGTCTAATCGCAATAATTATAAGAAGAATAAAAAACAAAACAAAAATGTATAAATTACTTTGTCAGTAGGCAAATCACGAGCAGCAAAAGTCATGAAGCTCAAATGACTGAAAACTGAACAATTTTAAAAATGGTTCAAATATTTTGATCGATAACTGAAAGTATGTCAAAAAAATTTGATATTATTGGCTTGAGTTTATGCTTGTATAACACTTTCGCCAACCAATGCACTTTAAACTAAGACTTTTTACTAATGAAAACAGCAGACAATCTAATAATTAGTAAATGTATTTGATTTTTCTAATTTTCATGATCTAAGTGTCAGCAAATGAATAGTTAAACGATCGTTCGTGCAAAGTTCCATTCAATTATGTTACTATATCGACAATTCCGTCAGCTTATTAAAAGGCACCAAAGCCAGCAGTGCTACTGTACTATCAATATTCAGCTGTGGCCATGAAATATTTCGACGCTGAGTACAATATTATTATCAGCTCTGATTGATATCATTATTTTTAAGGGAGCTCAACTAATTCATTCGCGCCAATGGCCCGAAAAACATAACTAAGATACTATCAATATTGACGAAAGTTTCAATTTTCAAAAAAAATTTCTATAATTTAAAGTTTCGGTAAGAGTACTACAACTAACGTCACTGTTTATAGTATCAATGCTCGACTAGCAGGTGTCACTTCCAAAATGGCTGGCACAGAAACTAATACTTTATCTATGTGGCCAAAGAAATGAAACAGTTGTCTTACATTAAAGCAACAGTTTGACTTGTAGCAATATCATTGAACAAGGTTGTTTCAATCTAATCGTACAAGCACTTTAAATATTTCGTTGATTAGATATTTAATTAAGAAGTGATAATTATTCACTTTTAGTTGGTTTTGTGCCATATAGAATTTTGGCAAATACGTACTTCAACCATGTTTTTTTTTTTTCTAAGAAATCCTCGAATTTTGAGCCTTTGTTCACTGTATTTCAGCTACTTTTGCTATGCCTTTGGCTATCACTAAAACGAGACTAATTTAGGAAAATCCACTGCAGCATCCGAAGTGACTTTGTGCGAGCTTATCAAACCTAGCACACATTTATCTCAGTTGTCACATAAAGCTAAATAAATAGTAAGTTGAAATATTTGCATTTGGATTTAACCGATTTCCTAATATAAGCCACGCGAGTATACGTATAAAATCTCTACAATACAAAACCAAAATATTTACATAAAAAAACAAAATTTATATAAATAAAATAAGTAAATAAATAAAGGAAAAATGAAACAAAGACAAGAGCGATGACAAAACCCAGTTCGAACAAAGGTCGACCGAATTAAAGCAACAAACATGCTTATCAGACGACGCATGCAACTGCCGTCTTGAGTTGCATTTGGAATTGATTTTTTTTTTTTTGATTCGTCGTTATTTTGAAAACTTGCAATATCGTTTTGTACTTGGAAGCAAGCAAAGCGCTTCAGTAGAACAAATTGATATTGTTTGGAGTACACAGTCAGTCAAACAGAGTTAGATGCTTTGAGCTTTTTCTCAGTTAAAGTTGTTTAATGTAATTCCAAAGTTATTTCACCATAATTGTCAAGATCGTGTTGCGCTTGTGCGCAATTAAGGTCAAAGTCTGACGTCATATTTGTGAAACCAGTTTCTTTTCACTCCAAACCAAATAGAAATGAAATTCACTTGAAAACAAGCTGTTGATGCGTACAAACAGTCTTGTGGTCGTCTCTACTGCTATCAATTTAAAGCACAACATAAACATCTATTATTATAGACAAACTCAAATCTCTCAACAATGGAAACTTTTATTGATATTTCATATCACAACAATTGACTTCGTCTCAAGTTCGCACAGCTCAGTACACAAACGGATTCTGCGAAAAGAGAAGCGTTAAATGAACGTTAAAATAGAATTCGTCGTTCGTTGTGTTAAATTTATGATGGAACGATTCGGATTCGATTTCAAAGTTAACTTTAAAAATAACAAATTGACAGTGAGACCTCTGGGCCAAAATCAGCGCACAAGTGTTAATTGATTTCCTATAAAGTTGAATTTTATTGGCAGTTTGTAGAAACCAAAACTAACAAAACATCGATTCTTAATGTTTATTAAAATCATTTATAAAGAAATTAACAAGTTTTTATGACATCTTTGGCCGTTTTGAGTGATGATTGCAAATGATTTGCATACACAATCATACACACGCGCGAGTCGAGGTAATTGACCAACTGCATGAGATATATGTATATCTCGAAATCGACTGCTGACATATGTACATACACATATTGTGTACATACATGTTTATAATACAAAAAAAAAATCACACACTTAGGCAGATACAAGCGCAAGCACGCACACAGTCCAACACACCCGCGAAAGTTCAAGTGCAAGTGCACTCGCTCATTGACCGACACGACAGGTGACAACAAAGAGCGCCGCTATTTAAGGCGACCATTTCACTTCTAATTAGTGGTTCGAACAGATGTTTTTTGATAATTTGATAATAGGTGCCTTAAAAAATACAATTATAATGAAAACAAAAACCACCGTCAGTAATCGTTTTAGCAAGTAAAATTCATATAAAAGAGCGAAATTATAAAATCGCTGGGAATGGGCACTTTAAACTTTTGCTGGCTTGTTGTCGAGGCCACTTAAATAGAATTGTTTCACAATAAATTGGAATAAAATAGAAACAACAACAATGTTGTTCAGCTTAAGGTAATTAAAGTTCACTTGATTAACATTATAATTTTGTAATGGTTGTTGTTGTTTTTGTGTTCTTAATGCGGGTATTTCTAGCTTCACTTCACCTTCAAAAATGCTTGTTTGTCGTCAGAAGCCCAAGTTTTCCTCCGTTTCGTTGTTTTTTGTCATCAATTATTCAAATTATTTTCTTTTTTTGGCACTTGTTGCCAATACGAAAACTAAACTTTTGATTAACACTTTCGTTGCTTATCTTTTCGTCGTTGCGGACTTCGATGTTGTTGTTATATGATTGATTAATTAATTTTTCTTTTAATTTCATAAGATTTATTTCAATTTCCGTTTTTAAACATTAGCGAGAAAACTTTTAAAGACTTGAATATTTTGCAGTTGTGGCACTTTTAATAAGAATTATTTTGATTTTATTGTTGAACGTTTACGAAACAGTTTATACGCGAGTCGCGGCCAATGACAAATTGAATTTGGCGAACAGCACCAACAATTCGTATAAATCGTATTGCGGAAAAAGTGAGGAGAATAAAAACAAAGAAGAGGACGGCCAAGACCCCAAACACAAACACGAACCGCACACGACAAACGCTAAAAAGCGATTGGAACAAACGAATAACGGAAGTGGGGCAAATAGCGTCCGAGCGAGCTGTAGTGGGTTCTTGCGGGCGGCGAGGCACTGCAGGTGTATTGTCGTTTTTCCATTTTCACAACAACGAAGAAAAACTTCAAAAGAAGTCGTGAAAACGGTGACAGTGCTGTTAAATTAATTACTTTTCGTTGATTTCGCCATAGAGTCGTTAATTGTTGTAAATAACATTTTAAAACAAATATTTCTCGTGTGAGCTGATTTTAAGTTTATTAAACATTTTAGAAAAAGAAAACACAAAAAACAAAAATGACTGTCGAAACGACATTGCAGTATTGGTTTAGCCTATGTCGCGCTGTATTCACTGAAGATTTGTCTTGTTCCTCCATTTCTATTTTTGTTTCTACTTCCATTTTGCGGAAACTTTTGCGTCGATTAGGCCGACCATTTTGTTTGAATCTGTTAATCTGTATTGAAGTGCCGCAAGTTCCATGAAACTGAGCTGTGCTTGCGGCTCTTCACAAGTTTTTTGGTTTAGTTTAGGTCTTGGTACGAAAACTGGAAGTATTTTTACCATTTTGGCCCTCTTCATTCTACCACTGTTTCGGAGATATCGACTCGAAGGACTAATTGAAGAAGGTGTTATTTAATTTTCATAATATTCACGCTATAATTGTCAATCATTCAATTCACACTTTCTTTATGTCATTTATTATAGTTAAACAGCCCATCCGAGCTGAGACGGCTTCTACCATTGGAACACTGGAAGCTTCCAGTAATGGCATGCTTGTTTATGCCGGGCCGGCAAAACAAATAAATATATTAAATAATATATTGACATTTTATTGGCACCAAAGAAGGGTATTGTCCAAATAAATGCTACTTACACAACCCGCCAACTACAGCACTCACACCGTGTTATCAACAACTTGACGACGAGGGAAATGTGAAAAACCCTAGCAACAGCATTTGTTTATTTTCAAATTGAAACCAATAAGTTTCGGAGAAATCAAAACTGTATCTGAAAACTGTATCAACATGGATAAGCCGCAAATGATTGAGCACCTGCAGCAATCCGTCAATTACACCGTCTACGATGTCAAGTGGATTCCACTCTCGGCCAAGTTTGTAGTGCTTGGCTCAAAAGCCAACAGTCATGGCATATTGGACATCTTCGAGCTTAATGAGGCAAAGTTGGAGAAAGTCAAGTCGATTGAGCGAAAAGCCGCCTTTAAAAGTGGACACTTTGGGGCGTCGAGTCTACGCAACCGGTACATGGCCATTGGAGATTTCGAAGGCCGACTGCAAGTGCTGTAAGTAGATTTTTTTTATTTTGAGGCAGTGCCTACAAATGTTCGCTTTTGTTTTAGTGATCTGGAACGTCCCGAACTGGCTGTCTACAATGTAAAAGCGCACAATTCGATTATAAATGCTATCGATGCCATTGGTGGCAGACCGTTTGAGTGTGGTGCGCCAGAGATTGTCACAGGTAGTCGCGACGGTGCCGTCAAGGTGTGGGACATACGTCAGGGACAGGATCCTGTCGTCGACATTTCACCTGAGCCAGTCATGGGTGATGGGCCGAATACAAGCGTAAAGCGGGATTGTTGGGCGGTGGCGTTTGGCGATAGCCACAACAACCAAGACCGCCTTGTGGCAGCTGGCTATGATAATGGTGACTTGAAGCTCTTCGATTTACGCGCACTTTCTGTTCGCTGGGAGACAACGCTCAAGAATGGCATTTGTGGTATCGAGTTTGACAGACGCGACATACCAATGAATAAAATGGGTGTCACAACATTAGAAGGAGGCTTGCTAGTTTATGACATGCGTACGCAGCATCCGACTAAAGGTTTCAGCTGCCTAGAAGAGCGAAATGCCGGAAGGTCTGTTGGTACAAATGGCGTGATCAGTGGACCGAAGGCAACTGTTTGGGCTATACGTCATCTGCCGCAGAACCGCGACATATTTATGACTTGCGGCGGCACTGGCTCGCTGCGCCTCTGGCAGTACGAGTATCCTGAGAAACGTGTAAAGAACGACAACGATGAACTGCCCATGGGTGTACCTGGTTCTCTACATATGCTAAATTCGACAACAATCAGTTCCCAGCCAGTGCATTCTTTCGACTGGCATCCGGACAAATTGGGTCTGTCCGTGTGTGGCTCTTTCGATCAGAGTGTGCGTGTCCTTATTACAACTAAATTAAATTTACTTTAGATTATTAGATTTAATCTAAAATTTTATTTTTAATTGAAATTTTAATATTAAATTTTATTTATAGTTGAGCGTACATAAAAACTATGGAATATTACGCCATCCGTTTCTGCACTGTTTCTAGAAGTTTACTCACAACTATGTTTAGTGACTGTAGAAGTTCATCTTGTTCTAGTGTAGACTCTACATTTGTTGCCCGTTTCAAAGCGTTTAAACACGAATTCGCTGACAACCGTGCGGAATTCAACTGAGATGTAATCATACTTTCGCTTTCATCATCCGCATGTTCATCCATTGCTGCCAAGGAAAGATCACACATCTCGTTACATATCTTTAATACCTTTACTGCATACTCCGGCGTTGTATACCAATTAGCATCTTTACTTGTCAGCGCTCGGTAGGACTTAACGAGTTTTTCGGCCTTCTTCAGCGGCGTGGGAGCCACCAGAGCTGCTAGTTCCCAGACTAAGGACTCATTGCCATGTTTAATGCATTGCTGACCCATAAGCGAGACAGTGTGTTTTAAAAGCAACTTGGTTTCTTCTTTGGCTTCAAGTGAGGCCTTTGCAACACCGTGTACAATAATAGAGAGAACTTCTAGATCTTGAAAACGATCTTTAATTTCACTCAACCTATTATAAGCGCGGATTGCATCATCCAGGTTTCCTGTATCCACCGAGACAAGCATGAAGTTCTCCCACACTTTCCAGTTATTAAAATTACACTTAAGCGATTCGGCAAGCACTTTGTGTGCTCTAGGCTTGTCGCCCAACTTAATAAGCGCCTTGGCTAAGTTGTTCCACGATTCAAAGCCGTTAGGTTCTAGATGTGTATAGGAAATGTAAGCGTGTACCGCCGTCTCCCAGCGCTCAAGTTGAATTGCACTGTAACCATATCGGAGCAAAATCTTCTCCTGCAGCATGTTTATCTCAATAGACTTCTCCAAGTGTTCGAGAGCTTTGTCGTACTCGTGGCGCCTAAAATGATAGTTTCCCCAATGGGCTTGTGCTTTGCCGCTTGTGTGTTTGGAGAATTCCCAGGCTTGTTCGTAGTACTTTGGATCATCCTCAGCATCGCCGAGTAAGCAGTATAACATTGCGGTAGGTTTTTTATCCAGTTCTTGTCGTATGATTTCAGCAGCTTTATGTCGCAATTCTAGGCTCGTGTAACAGTCGATAACATTTTGCCACGATTGTATTTTCAGATAGATGTCTAATGCGCTCTTAGTCATACCCAATGAACGTAGCAACTCACAAAGTTGCATTTGTACATGCCACTTTGGTAGCAGAAAACTTGCAAATCCGTAAGACAGTCTTTCTTGCAATGTATATTGATCAGCGTTGTCCAGCAACTTAACGGCCTCCTCGCACTGTTTCCAACTGCGTTCGACAGTACGCCGATTGCCGGATTCTTGTACACAATTAAGAAGGAGGGCGGAGTGGCGTACTTGAAGAGGACCATTTGTTTGATATAGCAACGTTTGTGTATACGGCTCTAGCTCCTCGTCTGCTAGTCGGTCTTTTGGCTGTGAACGTTTCAGCTGTCGCACTTTAGCGAGGACGAGCGACTGAAATATGCTGGGTAGAGTCATGATTTCGTTATCTTCCGGTTCAATAAAACGTATGCGCTCCAAACGTGTGTCGTCATCCAGTGTTAATAGTTTTGGTAACGTCGTTTGGCCGTTAGTTATGTCAGCTGGAGGCAGTGTATTGGAGTCAGATTGTGTTACTCTCAGGCATAGCTGCGGCAACGCTTTCTGTTGGTATCTCGTACGTACACCAAGCAGACCTTTTGAAGGCAAGTGTGAAATTAACAAATATACGATATGTATTGACTTTAAAACTTACCCGCCACATTTAGGGTAACCTTAAACTTTTTGCACATTTGGTCGATGATGTCGGACGCAATGCTTGAGCGGTGGAATTGAAGATAACCATTGGCAATTTCAAGATATAGCAAACCTTGAAGTTCCTTGTCTTTAAATTCCTCTACCTTTAGGAGCAAAGATTCTGCCTGTTGTTTGAACTGCTGATAAAGTTCGTCTGTCAAGTCGTCGACAATATGTTGGTGAATGCATACTAATCGCAGGTGCCACCAAGCAAGTACCTAAATCATTGAACGTAGGTAAAATATAATTTTTAAATTTTCAGTTTAATAAATCTTACAACTTGATTAGGGAACGTCTGCCTCAGCGTTTGAAGCATTTCCTTGGCTACGACTAACAACTCCCCATTCTTGACATTGGGATTTATTTCTTCTCCGCTTGCTTTTAGTTGCTCAAAGGGATCATACTGGGCTCCGAGCTTCAGTCGATTTAGTATGTCCTTGCATGCCGATACTTGTGTAAACGGACCCGTAAAGTTCTGCTGAACAAAGGTGAGTATCATTTGCACACATTCTTTTAGAAATTGAACAGCCAATTCGGAAACATTTAGTGTGTTCTTATCAAAGCTCAACCAGTTTTGAATTGGCCCTTCCAATTGTTCTACCGCGATCGGAGTGAACCAAAGCTGTTTGAGCGCATCGTTTGGCAAATCTGTTGGGAAAAATCTTTATGATACTAACATCAGCGTGGTCGTTAGTAGCAACTTACCCTCTTCTCGAACTGCTCCATTAAAGTTGCATATAAAATGTTCGCTAAAAAGTGGTTCTTTCATTTTTCTTCTAGTTTAAACGACGTTTCTGGTTGGCCGTGGCAATAGTCAACTGTCGGTTGGCAAGCGGTAGGATATAAATGATCAACAAGTGAAGCGATTAGTTATGATACTCCGAATGATAGTGTTCCCCGTGACTTCCTAACTGCCCGAACTAATGATCGATCACCTGTTCTTCTAACTAACTATTTTGTTTTGTTTAAAATTACTGGAATTCTTCAGCTTGAACGACGACGTATGGCATTCACGGGCCATGTGGATTTAAATTCCACAAAGCAAACCAAAACAAAAGATGGCAAATTTTGAAGAAGAAGAGAAAAGCTGTCAATTTTGCGCAAAATGACACCATGACACCGTGTCGTCGAAAGAGGCATTTGCGTCAACAAGTTGACGGATGAGGGTCATTTAAAAAGTCGTGAAAGTACTGACTGGCTCAATGTCGCTTAGAATTGCAGCGGCACTTGAGTCAGGTCAATGTGAGTGACTCCCCCAAATTCGTGAGGAGTTATCGACAATCTGGTTGGCAACTCTGAAATACTGTTTCACAAATTCCAGTTGGAACGTTGGTAGAGAAAAATATGGTGGCGCGCAAAAAACTATGCTGTGAAAAATCCCGTTAGATTACAATTTGAAAAATTTGAAGCAAAGTGCGAATATTACCTGCAATCTTCAGTTAATTACGCGAAATACTTAATTTAATAGCATTGATTGTGACTATTGACTATGGAAAGCATGATATTTGAATTGATTAAGTGTGAAAAGTAAAACAAACAAGCAAAAATCATTTAAGCTGACCTCGTGTGAATTGGTTTGTTTTAACGACGAAATATTTTTGAAAATACTGAACAACTCTTCAATAATATTGTACACACAATCAGAGTACACGACTTAATTAAAATAAAACACCATATTTATACCGGCGACTCAAAATATCAGCTACAAGCGCTCTGCGGAGGCTCTGCCGGAGGAGTCTCAGAGACTTCAATTTCGCTTAGTGCTGTTATGGTATGTGTGTCGCTTACGCATACCGCTTATGTTAAATGTATGAAGCTGTCAGTGCTTACACTCTTTTAGCTTGTATTTGGAGAAAAGAACTTGCGTATTTTAACTAACAAAATTGCTTATGTTTTTTTTAAGTGTTGCGAAAAGATCGTGTTGTGAAAATCTTGTGAATTGTATAATCCGTATGTGTGATCTTTTTTTTTTTTTTAATTGTCGCTTAAAAAATGGCGAGCTCAATAATGAGTAATTTTTTTTTCCTTGTGATCATTTTTTTTTTTTTTTTGGTTTTAAGTTGCGTAAAGAATCGCGCTGTGAAAATCCTGTGAGCTCAATAATGAGTAATTTTTTTTTTCCTTGTGATAATTTTTTTTTTTTTTTTGAAGCCGCGTAAAGAATCGCGCTGTGAAAATCCTGTGAGCTCAATAATCAGTGTTTGTTTTTCTTTGTGATGAATTTTTTTTTTTGTTTTCAAGTCGCTTAAAAATTTGCGCTGTGAAAATCATGTGAGCTCAATAATGAGTATTTTTTTTTTTCCTTGTGATAATTTTTTTTTTTTTTTTTTTTTTGAAGCCGCGTAAAGAATCGCGCTGTGAAAATCCTGTGAGCTCAATTATGAGTGTTTTTTTTTCTTTGTGATAAATTTTTTTTTTTGTTATTGTGTGAGCTCAATAATGAGTATTTTTTTTTTTCCTTGTGATAATTTTTTTTTTTTTTTTTTTTTTTTTTTGAAGCCGCGTAAAGAATCGC
This sequence comes from Phortica okadai, assembly GCA_034638295.1. Lineage (NCBI taxonomy): Eukaryota > Metazoa > Arthropoda > Insecta > Diptera > Drosophilidae > Phortica > Phortica okadai. The sequence continues at coordinate 1,504,214 of CM067852.1, forward strand.
GCTGTGAAAATCCTGTGAGCTCAATAATCAGTGTGTTTTTTTTTGTTTTTTTTTCTTGTGATTTGTGTGTTTTATTCACTTCATTGTATAAAATTTAATCGACTCTTCCGTTATGAGCAACATGGTGAGTGCATTATCAACACTTTTGGTTATTTCTTAATATATTTAATTATTTTTTGTTTGAAATATTCGTTAACATCGAAAAGGTTTCTGATTAAGCTAAGTCCGTCCGATTGTTAATTAGTACCTGTCTATATGTTATTAACTTATATTGCAATGAACAAAGTAAATGTCGACGTAAATTAAAAATAAGGACAAACAAAAAATAAAATTCATATTTGTATTTATATAACTCAAATGCCCAAACTGCATGTCACTGTCGGAGTATACCTGTGGCATTTGATTCGTGCGGCAAGCGTTCTTCCTCCCCCATAAATGCGATGGTCTTGACTATAGTACCAAATAGTCGAGCGAGGGAGAGATAAAAAAGAATACTACGAAAAAGCGCCACTCACTGCATTTCAAACACATACACAGATGCATGAATTAAGAGCTTTTTACGTCGCAGTCAGCGACTTTGTCGTTTTCGTATAGCTTCTATATATAAATTTCACGGTCAAGGTCGATTTTGTGTGTGTAAAAAAAAAATCCATAATACAAATGTTTTGAAGCTCATATAAGTCGAGGAATATTTGATTCGAATTTCTTGATGAATGTACTAGAGTGATTTAAATTTTTATTGCTCATTTTTTCCGTCTTTTTCATGTCATCTTTTCTAATTGCATCCCCGATGTCTCTATTGAAATAAATAATATACTTTTAAAGTTTATAGGTGGAAAATAAATTTGATTTTTTGGGAACCGGAAACATGTGGAATGAATTTATTATTGATTTTGAATCAACATTGAGGGTGGGGAGGGCGTTTTTGGTAGTTTTCAACATTGAATTCAAAATTTTCCTTAAATCTCAGAAGGGAGAAGGGATGGGTGGTTGGGTTGTCTCTCTTCAGTGCCAACGAACTCACAGTGTAAAGTAACAAATGATCACTACACTCTTATTTAAGAAATTCACCTCACTCTTGAAAGCTTTTTTTCTCTTTATTGACGAAGAGCTCTCATTTTTACAAAAAGTTATTCAAAGTTATTTAAAAGTTTAACTAATTGTGTTTGTATACCGAAATTCTCTTGCTAAATCGCACCGCTCGGTGGTCTCAGACATCGTGTGATATCGGCACTAGCGTTGTTCGTGTACCGGTAATCGTCACTACTATAGCTATCCCGGCAGTTTTTTAAGAAGGCCTGGTAACTTGCAGCGATCGTGCAGGGAGACTATGTAATTTTGAAGGCAGCGATTGATCTGACTCTAGTCACTTCGCTCATACTCTAAACGAGTCTTATTTTGCATAGCAAATCAAATCCATAGAAATTCATCAATTTGCATATTTACGCTCAAACGTTCGAAATGTGTGTTTGCAGTTAATCTGCCAAAGCCATTGATGTCGTTGCAATTATGTTTATCTTTGGAAAATAATGACCACCGAAAACAAATGATGTCGCAAAGTTTTCATGTCATAAAATTGTTAACACCATTTTCACTTTCTCCGCCTCTTGCAATTCAACTGGTCGTCGACTTCTCTGTCACGGCTGACGTCTCGTTAATTTGTTTTGCGCGCCAAAATTGTGCGCTGCTTTGCGTCGGCTGTAGCTGCGACATCGCCAATGACAACAGCAGCGACCACAATTCGAGCAGCTTGCAACATTGTAGCATTCCAATTGACGGTCGCCGCTGCCAGTTTCAATTTCATTTGCACTTTCGCTTGACATGGTTTTAAGTATTTTGTTTTTTCTTTTTTTTTGGGTTTTTTTTTTTGTAATGAAAGTAGTAGTTTTTAATTTTTGTGATTTTTTACCAATTACATATTCCTTTGATACTATTTTTTTAATTTTTTTTATTTTAACTATGCATTATCAACAACTTGACGTTCGTCGAACTTTTTGTTTATCTTTCAAATATGACTGTGGTGCGTATAATAAAGAGTAAATCCAGTGAAAACAGTAATAACAACAGTTTATTTCACTAATTTGTAGTTTTGTAATTTTATTATTTCAATAGGCATAATTCATACACGTGCCAATGGCAGTTAGTTGGGACGCTTAACCTTGATTCCAAATTTGGCACCAAGGCCATTTTTTATAAATTTTTGTATTCCATAGCAACAACAATACATGAAACTATTACGCATCCACAAGTTTCAGCAAAAACAATAAAAGTTCCATTCTTAGCAGTTTGAATTTATTTCGCACTTAATTATTCAAAGAGGCAATCAGAAGGCAAAATAATAAGAAAAAACATTTGTAGAATTAAACGCACGTGCTAAAAACAATAACAAATAACAAAAAGCTTAAGCATGACCTTGAATTCTCTTCAGCAGTCGCTCCCTGTTCCCCACATTGTACAGCATCTATTTGCTCAAATTTCATCATGTTGCCGCCGAAGTAAAAATTAAAATTAAATAAGAACCTTTTTATATTATTTCCACACAAAAACAAAATAATTTTTGCGTTATAAACTAGAATTTTAGCATAAAAACTGTTGTTTTCATCTGTATGGATGAGTGCGTGTGACATCACTTGTTTAAATAACTCATAAAAATGGGCATATTTTCGCAATTTCATAATGGACATTCATTTTTATGTTGTTAAATAGTTTTTCCCGATTTTATAGAAGCATTACGATAAGTTTACCATACATGAATTTAGCGCGCAACATTTTTCATACACGCCCTGAAAATGTTTTAAAAAAAACTTAAAGACTTCAATGTTTATTTTGTTCTGAACATGATTTGCATGCATTAACCTTGAAAATATATTTCGTATTATTCGAATATTTGTTTTTTGTTTAATTTAGTTGTGTTGTTATTGCTTCAAATCTGATTTTTTTTTTGGTTGGAGACGCACGCCACTGTATGTTTTTGAGTCAACTTGTTCTTAGTAACAAAACTGAGTGAGCTGTTTGCCGCAAATTGGATTATTATAACAAAACAGTTTAATCAATTTGAGTCCGGCACACGCACACGTGTCGATTTCTCATTCTGTGTTGGTTTTTATCGCGCCATTAGTTTGCAAAATGGCGTCGCGAATCAAAGAGAACCACAAAACGTGAGATTTTCGCATTTTATTGTTATTTTCCAGATAATTGTTCGTTCTTTGTGTATTTGATTTTTTTTTTTTTGGTCTTTAAATCTTGAAGAACATTTCTTTAATATTTTGTAAAAATAATAGTGTTATGCGAGCCTATAAATGTTCGTTATTAATTTTTCATTATTAAATTTCGGAGAAACTTCTCTCAATGTTCCAAAGTCTGCCCTTTGACTTGGATGCATTGCAAGAAGCTTCTCAAATATTTAATATTCTTAATTACGCCCTGTTGGGGCAAAGGTTTTGGAACTCATATATATTTATGTATCTGCACAAATACAAATGACAAACTCAGTAACATATTGAAGACATCAGGTTATTAATCACGACAAAAATATACATTTTTAATATAATTTTTAAAACATTATTGTTTTCATATTTATTAAAAAGCGTACAAAAAGCATTTAAAAAATCCATATTTATTAGGTTTTTTTTTATTTAAAAATTGTATTTTTATGCGTCATGTATACATACATACATATGTATATGTACATATATTTAAAAACAAAAAAGTATTCCAGACAATATCACAAAACAATTCATTGTGTGCGTCCTTGAATTGTGCTAGAGGCCTCACTTGCGGTTACTAAACTCGTCACGCCGCCGCCGCATTGAGTCGAGTCAGAGCTGAAAGAGTAAGACGGCGACTGGGAGAGACATATAAAGTGGGCAAGTGAGAGGGCTGTAGAGGGAAGATGTGGGATTTGTCCCAAAGGCAAGCCCAGTTAAAACGCAAATAACTCACACAGAAAGCATGAAATGCAAATTTGAGCCTGTGTGAGAGAGATTATGATGTATAAAATATTCGTGCATACAACAAAAAAAAAAAAAAAAAAACAAAAACAAAAAATCAAATGTTATAATACAAAGTAAGCAAACAAATAGCAAAATGTTGTTTGCTTTGTTTATAAATATGTCTTTAGATTTCATTCAGACGAAAATGTTTTGATTTGAGTTCATTGTTTTTGTTTATAAGTTCTTATCGCTGAGCAACACACTTAATGCACATTCTCGTAACCTAACCTCAAATTCAAATTGACTTCAGTTCGGCAGTAAAATATTTTAATTTTGTGTGCACTTGCAAGTCGATTTGAGTGAATTGCATTTATTTGTTGTAATTTTATTTAAAAAGTTGATTCTTTCTGGTTTGCATTCGTTGAAAGACAATATAAACGAGTGCAAAAACAAAAAAAAGTGCAAAGAAATTGCAGTCGTTCAGGCCTTCAATCGTCAACGAAATCGATAAATCAGATTGTCGAATCAGTAAAAGGCGGCGTCGAATTCAATAATGTTAATTCGAAAAAGCTCACGCAGGCATGCAAAAGTGCAGAGTATTCATTTAAAATGAATGAAATCGTTTCCAAATGTGTTTCGAAGTATTCCACTTCTGATTTTATTTATTTATTAATTCAAAAAATCTACCTAATCTAAATTAACACCTCATTATCATTATCAATCGAATATTTTTGTTTTGCTTTTGATTGGCTGACTGACTGACAAACTGTCTACGATGTCAATTTAGCGGCAGCAGCAATCATTGAAAGAAAGCTACAACAATAATAAGTCTGTTTAAAAAAAAAAAAACAACACTCAACTGATCTACAACTGAGCACATTAAATCGAATAAAATGAAATCAAGCGCACAAATCAAAAGCATCCATTAATTAAATAAATAAAAATATACATGCATATGTATAAATACAAATATATATTTGTATGTACAGTATATAGTAGAAAGCACACGGCTGACGACAAGCAAAGCTCTGCAAATACTGTGACTGTCAGTCAGTCTGTTTCGCGTTCCCATTCACTCTTTGTCAGCTAACTTGACTATCTGTCGGTAAGTCGGCACGGCACACATACAGAGACAGTTACCGGCTCATACAAATATACCAGCCCAGTCCAGCCTTGATCTTGACAATGTGATAACCCTAACCTTGAATAATATTTAATTCTAGATGTGTGTGTTTGTGTTTGAAAATTTGGGTATGAGTTTGATTTTTTATTTCATTTATTTTTATACAATACATTTTTGTATAATTCACTTTTGACTGCGTTCTGTCAACGCTTTTAATTTTGCGGTTATCTACGATGCTATTCATTTATGTTCTTTTCGTAACATTTTTGTTTTTTGCAGTTGTTCATATTTGTTGTGATTTTTTCATATCATCTTTGTACAGTGATGAAATCTGCTTAAAAAAAAATTAACGCTGTCTGCGTCTTCAATTTAAAAAAAATATGATTCTCGAATCGTGCGAAAACTTGAGCAAATTCATAAACTAATCAGCATCGCCCACAAGGCTCTGATAACGCGATAGTCATTTCAGCGAATTCATGTTGAATGAGCGAGTTTTATTTCACTTCCGCTTATGTCCGTCTGTCAGCCTCTATCTGTTTGTTTCGCTCTACCTCTGTTTAGCTAGTCTAACCTCAGCGCGCTTAGAGCGGCTCATAAATTAAAAGCACGAGCGAGCCCCCCTCGAAAGAAGCGCAACAACAAAACACACGAAACAAATCTACATAATTATTTATTTATTAAAAAATGTGTAGAAAACAAATCTGTTTTAATATGACAAATGACCCCAAGCGAAACGAGAAGTTGTCTAAAATCATTCAAAGCCACGCGTAGGCATAATTTTTACTGAATTGTACTGAAAACAAAATAAAAGCTCAAATATGTCAAGTTGAGTTAAGTATTGAAGGTGATTTCAGCTGTCTGACAGCTGCTTGCAAAAAAACTTGCAATGCGAAAAAAAATAAAAGAAATTAAAAATAACACGAAAACATTTTTTGTCGCGTCCTTGACCATAACCTGCGAAGCTTTTTGTTTATTGTTATTTTTTCTCATTTCTCAAATTACTTTCGTTTTATTGCGTTTTTGTTGTTTTTTTTTATTTTTTGTTGCGGTTGTTGGAATTTGTTATTAGTCAGTTAAGAAATATACTTATATATTATTGTTCATATTTTATCTTACTTTAATCATTGTTTAACTTTATGTTCTCACTTTCCTTGCTCTAAGCGGCATAAAATGATGTTTGAATGAAGGTTTGGTAGGTGGAAGCATAATTGAAATTCGAAAAGGTCAAGTCAAAGTGACTGTTTTTGATATTGCTTTGTTCTTATATTCTTATACGTATGTGGGCGAAATCTAGGCAATCGGAAAAGTTTGAAGGTTTAAAGATGTCAAAAAATACTGAAGGTAAAGAACTTGACTTAAAACTAGACTTGATCTTTATGGTCTTAAAATCAAATATCAACTATAAAATTTAATGATCTCATTTTCATTTCATAATACATTAGTCACTTTCTTGCATCTACATAATTTGCTGACGCATAAGCAGGTACAGAATTGTGTTAATCGTCACTGGCTAGAGACTTCCCATTAAGCAATTAATGCGACAAGTCTATCAAGCCAAAAAATACAAAAATATGCAAATTAATTGCAGATTGTTTGATTGATTGTTTGAGGAAGTGCGAGTTTCTAGACTCTGTGTGTGTTTCAATGAATTCATGTCATTGGGCGTTTTAGATTTAAATTTCATTTCAATTCAGTTTTGAGTTTTTGCTTTTCATATGTTCCAATATCGAGTTTATTCTTTTGCGCGAATAACACTGAATATCGGAAGTGCCGACTTAGTTTATTCACATCTAACGGTGGTTTGTGCATTTATATGAATGAACTTAGCGAGCAAACGCACGAAAGACTATAAATTGAAGAAACAAAACATAAAGTAAAAATCATATGAAACATACAGGTCTTTTTTGCTTTTGTATTGCAAACAAAGACATACAAAATATGCGAAGGAAAACTGGTTTTTGTGATTGTTTGTTTATTTGTTTGCTAGTTTGGGCCATGATTTGTGAACTGGCCTATGTTGTGGGCAAACTGTATTCGATTGTCAATTTTTCATTTGTTTCCATTTACATACATATGCGGGAGCGCTCTTAAAGTGATTTAAACGATCGCTACCGAAAAATCGACAATGTGCTCCGTTGGCATCTGTCGGTTCGGCTGCCCAAAAAACTCATCGTTCGGATGCTTTGTAGGCGCACCCAGTATACAGTTAGACGCTCAGTCAGTCTGTATGATAGTTGCCTTCAAAGCACTCAAAATGTTTAGTTAACTAAGGTCAGTAGCAGCAAAAAATCGACGTTTTGAATGTTTATCTACACACAAACTGTGAGCGGAAGGCGGACGGCGGACAACGGCGAGCAGCTAGCAGCTAGCAACGCCCAACGTTCAATGAGACTGTGTCTGAATCTGAATCGACGGCGACCGTTTCAAAAATTGACGCGTTCTCCAAATAAGTTTAATAAAAAAGATTGTTTTGTTTCATGCCATTTCAATGATATACTTGATGTTCAGTTTAGTTTAGCCGGAAAAACCTTCGCCGGGGCGTTGTTGCCTTGGCTTCAATTCTTCGCATTCGTCATCAGATTATGTTGCTCGAGCGAAATAGAACAAACATTATGACTTGTTAGGTTGTTCGTGTTTCCTAATCTTATCAAGATTCAAACTAACTTCTACAAATAAAATTTGAACTTGAGTTTGTGCGTAACCCAGATTCTGGGACAATATAGCGTCGTTGTTCGGTGTGCCCCAATTGTTTTCTCACTCTCTCACAATTTTAGGTCTTTTTCGTGTATGTGGCTGCTTCATTTTTTTTTTTTACATACTTGACCCAATTCGCGTTGTTTTAAATTATTTTAAGAGCGACAACAAAAATATTTTTTGTCAGTTTTGCTTTGGTTTTGTTGCTTCTTTTCGGTCTCCAAGTTGTGCGATGCGTGTCTGCTGAATCCTCAACTCAACAACATAATTTTGTGATTTACGACCGGGTGCGATTAACAAAAGAAATAATCAGTGTGTCTGTCTGTCGACCCATGAGTCTGTCCATAGTCATCCTGCAGAAGTACTGCAGCAAACGCTGTTTTTTGTCATTTTAGGAAACCTCTTAAGTCTTCAGAGTGTCGCGATTTGGTTTTCTGTAGAATCATTGTATGTCGACATATTTTTAGTCATAAAATATCACTGGAATTCATTATTTTTTAGCTGTTTTCGAGTGGTTTGTCATTTTATGTAATTTTCAAGGTGTAGAGTCTTGAGCAGTTTTAACGTTCCAATTTTCTTTAAAAGAATCTTCTTTTATGCCTTATATACGTATAAAAAAAATTTGTATATCATTATTTTATCCAATTACGACATCGAGAATTAATTATTTACAGACTTATTATCTTTCTTGTTTATTTTTTGTAATCATTTGTTGGCGGCCCTTGAAAACAAACACTTAATTATTAAAGATAATAATAAACAAAATTTACTTGAATCAGCATCACACATGAAATTAAAACAGATAAGCGGAGTGCATCAGATCATATGAATCCCTGATGTTGCAGAGTCTCACAATATTTGCAAACATCAACTGTTCTCTGCTCATTGTGGTTGTTTCGATCATTGACCGATTGGAAGATCAACAAACTGTCCGCTTTAGAATAAACATACTGCATTGTGAGCGAGATTCATTTGACAGTCAGTCAGTCAAGTTTGCGTTGGTAGTAATGTGATCGGGTAAATGACTGATAAGCAAATTATAAAGAGTGTAAAACAAAACCCACAACCAAATAAAAACAATGTCGACTTGGAAACGGTCATTGGTCGGTCTGATGGCGTAAATGACGTACTTACAGAGTGGTCGACGGGGACTGATAAAGTCGGGATTGAGTTTATTTTTAGTCAAAACGCGCCATAACTTGTGACAAGTGCGGAAAGTTACAAAGAAATTAAAAATATCACTTTTCAAGGTTGCTTGACCTAATGCGATAGGTTCCAGGAACGCAATGAGATAAAATAATCGAGTTTTTTTTAGATTTTCAGGCCCCAAGTTTTCATACGATTTACACAGCGTTGAATTATCGACGCTTTGCCAGTAAATTCATCATAAATTCACTGTAATTGTGACCCTTTCGTGTAATTTGCCATTTAATGATGGCATTTTGCGAATAAATATCCAAAATTATACGCCCCCAAAAAAATCGCGAAATGACTTTTGGTGCCGTTTACAAAAAAAAAAATTATAATAAAACAAAAACTTTGAGTATAAAGCTTTGTGTACGTGTCTGGCGCATTATTTTTTCGTAAGACTTTTCTTAATTCTCTTGTTGATTTTGTTGCAAAAGAAGCGTAAAATTAATGCAAATATAAAACGTCTCGTTTCGGGAGTCAAGGTTAAGGAATGCAGAGTTGTCGTTGTCGTCGTTGAAATCGCGAGTCAGTGTCTTTGCATGACGTACTGACGTTTTTGTTGACGTTGTTGCTTTTCGCTATAAATTACTCATGTTAAGTTTGAGTGCAGACTGAAAATGATTGATTGTACAAGTGTGATGACGTGATATGAAGTGTGCCTGCTTTTGAAAGATAAGTTGTAAGAAGTATTTACATATATGCATCATTGAGCATACAAAGTATCAAAAGCCATATTTAATTCACACATTTTTCAAATGGATTACTACTTGTTAAATATCTTAATATCTTTGTCATAGTTTAATAATCTTAGATGATTTTAATTAAACTCAAACATTCAGGTTTGAAGAAGTTTTACATTGAACTTTACGGAAATGCCCAATTGTCCGCAAAAAAAGACCAGAAAGTAGCGCCGATATCTTATATTTGTGCCCACATTAACAAGTCTCGTCGCAACATGAGCATAAAAGCAACCAAGGACAGTGACGTGCCCTTTGTGACTTTTGTGGTCGATCGGTCATTCCGCCGATCAGACCCATAGTCGTCTGTCTGCCCTTGTCGCCAACATATTTCCTGCTTTATAAAATTTCTTATTAGCTGCTTCCTCACGTTTTTTTTTTAGGTCGGCTCGCTCGACTTTGGTCAAGTGCTGAGGCTGATTTTATTACTCGCGGAATTTTTTTATCATTGTCTGCAGATCGTCGACAAAAATTAAAAAGTCCATGAACTATATGTGGAAGTTTTTTTATTTATTGTTTTTGTTCATATGTGTTTTGTTGCACCCTTTGTTACACGTCAATTTTTATTACTACTCATTCGCATTGTTGTTCATGTGCGGTCACAAGATTTCCTTTGTGGCGCGACAACGCTTGAGTGCTGCATTTAATTTCTACTTTAATTTCTCATTTCTGTTTTTTTTTTGTATTGTTTGCTGTTTTGCATTTGTTTGTGTTTTTGCCTTGATTTAATAAGAACATGGCATACGCAAGCATTGCTCTGAAAGTCTAGAGTTTCGGCTATGATTGATCTGAGTTGTGTTTCGTTTATCGCAAAAGTCAATGCAATCCCAACTAATTAAAATTCTGCTTAATAAAAAAATGTTTATAACTGAAGGGCTTGCAAATCTGTTCGCCTTTTTGTATCGACATTCATCCATCGTAGTTCTGACAGTTATTTCTATGTTTGAAAATAAGTTATGTATAATGAGTGCGAATGTCCGATTTTGGGAGACAGTAGCGGAACTATGATTCCCGCTACTGTCTCCCAAAATCGGTGCTACTAGTGGACACTCACAGTCATTGTACATAGCTTATTATTCCAATCCTTGAACTTTATTTGACCGTTTAATTAGAGAGTAAGCAGGGCATGTTTACTTCATTTTGCGCCCAGTCTTTTTTGTATTCACTAGACTCAAATGCATATGCAAGTATTATTTTTGAGATTCAACGATCGTCACTACGTACTCCGAACTGTCGGTCCGTTCATGATTATGGAAAGCTACACGCGTCACAATTTTAATTATGTGTGCATATCATTTGATATGAAATGCGTTCGCGTTTAGCTCTTAGTGGCAATGTTCGCTTATAAAAGCACTCTTCCTTCCAATCGACGCCCACAAACTTTTGTTACTTTTTTTACTGACTTGTTTTATTTTTAGTCGTTTGTGATTAACTGTCTGGGCATGTCCATTGTGTGCTGTAGTCAGTAATACTGTACATTACTCAGAGTAAAGAGGAATCTTACATGAATCAAACAGAACCGACGCATTTTCTTATCAGTTACAGGCAATTACAAATAACTCATTGGCGGGCGCATAAGAGAAGTCTTATTGTGCTAGATCGTTGACTTCGGATTGCTTGATTCTATAAAATGCCTTACAATGATTTTTTATGTTGAAAACAGATTATTCGAAAAAAATGTAGAATTTCATTAATAAATCAAGATTGACAAATCGAAAAAATTTCAATTTGTGTAGGAGGCCCCATTTATTTAATTTGCGCACTAGGATAATTCCATATTTACTTGAAATAGTTCAACACTTGACCCTCAAAACGATTTGCGTCAATGTCAATGTCAACAGCAAATACTAATGAGTTGTTGCAAATGTAGCTGTTGGCTCTGCTCCGCCACCAATAGTTTCCAGCGAAAAATGTAAGGAAATAAAACTGATACAGAAGGCAGATTGGTATGGCGAGACAGCGAGCATGTGGAGTAAAAGAGATAGTAGTAGCAAACCGGCCGGCGACAAATAATAAAATATGCAATATAGTCTCAAATGACCTTCAACAGTATACATTGCCCAGTGACAAATACTCAGATACACCTACACAGACACCTACTCAGTTGCTATGACGCCCACTTCTCGATCTGACCTTTTACTGCACATTGCACTCAATACTTTCTCTCTGTCTGTCTTTCTCTACATGTTTTTTGTCTCTGTCTCCCTCTTACATTAGTTCGTTGAGTTTTGCACCCATGATTCTGCTCTCGCTAACACATATGCACATTGACTACTATATGTATTATATTTTCTTTCTCTCTCTTTCACTGTTTCTTTCTCTTTATAACCCGCTTTATCCCTCTTTATGCCCTTAGTCTTATTTGTGCTTTTGCTCGTTGGCTATAAATACGCGCATTTGTCAATCCTCTAGAAAGCTTGTTGTGAAGGTCAAAAACCCACAATTGTGCACCCATAATGAATCGATGTCGGTGCCGGCAACGTCCCTGCTGTTGTTTTTTTTTTTTTTGCTTCTATTGCTGACAACCGGCACATGCTCAGGCCGCGTGCTCTCATCATTGAAAGCGTCGCCGTGGAAAAGTTCAAGTGCAAGGGTTGCCATTGCACCCACCATGACTACTGTTCGCCATCCGACAGTAGCATGGCTACGTCAAGTTGACTGCAACGTGTTGGCCTTGTTGTCAAGGTCTATTTTCTTCTTTTCTTCGATTCTACTATTGGTCTGTGTCAATGTTTGTCTTCGCCTCTCTGTTTGCTTGCTGTCGTTTACTTAGGGTGGGAGCAGTGCCTAAGACACCCCATTTGTTGTTGCCTTATCTTTATTGGCGTTTGTTTAATGCTCATGAGCTCTTCTACTATACGTCTCCTCAATGATTTGATTAAATTGCTGCTTCATATGGAAAATTTTCCATGGATATAATTCTGATATTTTTATTTATAACTTGGCTTTTTTTTCGATTGGTGATTCGATTTAATTTGCTTTTGTTCCTAAATTGATCACAGTTTTACAAGAATCAATAGCTCTCATTTTAAAAAGTTGTAATAATAAACTTTCTTCTTGCAAAAAACTTATTGATTTGAATTTGTTAATAGCAAAGAGCTTGATCTCGTGCTTTCAATATCAAACCAAATCAGCATTTATAATGTGAAAATAAATATATGAAACAAACTTTGTCGACACGTGGCTTAATTGCATTAGACATGTTCAGGTTTCTTCTTAACGTTTTACTTGTATCTTCGTATCGAAGTGCCCAGCATATAAGCCCTCATAATGGGGCATGGATGTTGGCAGATGAACGAGTAGTAGGGTCATAGCTGTGGAGAAATCATACGAAGGCGTATGTACTCGCACTTATGTCCTTTGTTGACCTTTAACAAATGCGCAGCTTTCAAATACACACCATCATATATACATATATATATAAAAACATACAATTCCACGGATGATGATGATTCTCGGCGCTTGTGCGTGTGTGTGTGCCACGCAAAAAAAAAAAAAAGAAGACGACAATGGCTGCCAAAGAATAATTTAAAAATCAAATCAAAGTCACGCGCGCCAGCAATATAATCACAACCAACACATAAACGGACACATGAAAGAGCGAGCAAACGTTTGCTTTGATATGAAGGGATGGTGGAGCGTGTTGAATGAAAGTGAAGCTCAAGGTTAAACGACAACAGCAACAATGATGACGACTATAAGTGCACGCGCGAGCAGCAGGTGCGTAAGAACGGTTGGTCCACACCAATACCAGTGCCTACAATAACAACGCCGACAACACATTCAACGTCAATGACAGCTCCCCTAAAAGTATGCAAAGCAAAATCAGAAGAAATGTTCAACATGCGCCAAAACTTTCACTGATGAGAATGAGTGTGTGCTCGTGAGTGTGTGTGTGTATGTGTGATGGTGGTGCTAAAGCCCAAACAATGTCAGGAGCAAAAATCCTTCAGATTTAACCTTGAACTTCAACTCGCATAAAAAGTGCTACAAAAGAACATGAGAGTGAGTGAGAAAGAAAAAAAGACAGAATGAGAGAATTCAATGGGGGCTGGAGCTTTAACAGTTTGACCTACGATTTATGTATGTATGAGTGTGTATGTGACAGGGTAGGCAATCCTCCTCCCTTAATAGTTTGTAGGCAATGTATGTAAATGAGATAGCAATATATTTCGTTCTCATTTCGAATTCAGAGGTTAGTTATTTGCTCTCTGTAATACTCAATGACTCTCAATAAGCTTTGCAAAGTTTGTTGCATACATTTGTGAGAGACACGCGACGGTCCTGACTTCGCTTAGTCTATGGTTATTTCTGTAAGTTTTTTGGTATTTGAAATAAATACAATTTTCTTTAAATATAGAGAGTATATAAAATGAAAAAATGAGAAAAGAGTTAAAAAAAAAAATTTAGAAAATAAATGACTGCAAATGTGAAACGGGTTTCAATGGAAATATGAATGTTAATGAGTTTGATACAACTTCCCCTAGTTTAGCCAGGTTCTCTTTAAAAATAAAAGCTGTCCTCATTTTTTCGCGCTAAAAAGCTTGCTAGCTTTTCACTGCTCTCAAGATGATGCCTTTTTCATGCTTTGCCACTCCCCCACGAAAAGTTTATTGACTGTTGGCATTGCCAGATGGCGCTTACCTTTCTCCTTGGCATTGTACTTGGCTGTTTGCAAGCTCTCTGATGACTCTTGTTCTCTTTCAATGCCTTTCTCTATTGAGACTACTTCCCTTGCCATTAGCGAGCATGAACATTTGTGAGCATTACCTTGCGTTACGCAAAGTTTCTTGACTGTTGGCATTGCATAAGGCCATACTGCCGCCATTGAAAGTTATTTGCACCCCGGCTCTTTTACTCAACACAATATAATGTTGTACGCTCTTCATGCTCTACTTTTATATTTACTTAGCACGTTTTTTGGCTTTTCAGGTTGGTTTTTGTTTGTTGCTCATTTCCACCTATTTTGTTAATGTTATTTTTGTTATTCATTTCAACGAGGCCTTACTGAAATTCTACGCGCATGTTTGTAGCTACCAACTCCACCTACGCTGAATGGTATACAACGTTCAAATGTGTAGGCTGTCTTCCCGTTGAACTTTTCGATGTGCGTCAGCACACCGTGTTGCTCGGACGGCCGATTGTGTGTTTGTTGTCGTTAGTCGCTCATTAAAATGGTTAAGAGTAGTTCAAAATTGTTTTTTAGGGTTTGTTTAAAAATCCAGCATAAATTGTTTTAAAAATTTCCATTAAAAAATTGTGGGAATTGGCATTTCGGGCAAAGTTATCCTGAATGCTAATTTGGTAGGTCACTTATATGCTCTTTATATGCTCATGACTTTGCTGTTGGCACACGTAAAATTTTATCGCGCAATTTGTTTACTGCGCATAAAATTTTGCCTGCTACGGCGCACAAAAGCATGCAACATTCATGGTTTACATGCTGTGAATGAAGCATATTTTTTGGCGCTTAACAAAAATGTGTGACGCTCTTGGAGGCACGCATTGAAATTTGTGTCTAATAGAATGAGAGTAGGAGTCTTTTCGGCAGGTGCGTCTTTGTGTGTACGCCGGGTGTCGCACGTGTCATACATTTCTGAACGATACTACGCATATTTATTTGGTGTGCCAAAAAGTATGCCACGTGCGACTCCTGACACGAAAGATACTTCACGCTACCCAGCCTGTTTACCGAATTTCTATTTGTGTTTCATTGAATCGTAAAATCAAAATGAGGCTTAGGTCAGGCATTGGGCAAAGTAATGAACATTATTCTGGTTTCTGTTCTTTTTTAACAGATGTTACATATAAATCATCAAAATACTTGTTAATCTTCAACTGCTTCTCTTTTCCACAACTCAGACGAACATTTTTTTCCATTGTAGACACGACATATTCTTTGTTTAACTTCTATTTCTTGTTTTTCTGATTGTTTGCCACGCAATTTGTGTTGTATTCTTTGGTATTAACCTTGACCACAATTGACCTTGGCCAACGCGTTTTCTTCGTTTTTTTTTATATTTCTACAACGCCATTTTGTTTCGTGTCCTTTATATTTATTGGCTTAAATAAACACCCGAGTTAATCGTTGTAATTTTCTTTATTAATTCCATGAACTACGCACCCATTTTGTTTATTTTTATTCCTTTATTGTTTTATTATTATTTTGGGTGTGGTTTCATTGTCGTGTATTTTTTTATTTTTATTTTTTTTTTTGAATACTGAGTACATTTAGTTGCTAACTACGTTCTATAAGGTCACTGATCTCCGATACTGTATTTATCTATATACTGAATATATTTGCTTACTGAACTTGAGCCTAACTTTTCACATTTGAACGAATCACCAGTATTTGACTTATACAAACTACAAAATTTCATACCGCAAATGATGTCGTCAATGAAGGAACCATTTCCTTTGACGCTTGGTGTGATTGCTGTTGTCACCTCACCAAAAATTGTTGTAAATGTCTTCAAAAAATGTTGTTGTATTCATTTGTCGACTATTTTCTTTATTTTCTGAATTTGTTATCGATTCAATGTCAAGTGTTTACCCTGAACTTACAAGTTCGACAGGAATTAGGAGAACTTGAAGAAGGAGTATTTGTTTATTGTACAACCTCATTACCCACATCGACAGCAAAGCTCTTACGTCAACTTTTAACAAATTCATTTTGCACAACTCACCCTTAACAAGCAGGGGTGAACAAAAAAATTGGCGAGTTTTCTTGAGTTTAATGCTACATTTGTCTCAGCTCCTACGCCATTCCAGTAGATTTTCTGCGGAAGTTTGCCTTTTCCAACACGTGCACTGTATGTGGAATGAGAAGTTCTTTGTACTCGTTTGATGGTAGGGCATGGAAAACGCTCGTGGATGCTGAGAGAAGTTTATTGGCTTTACTTTTGGGATGCTTGTCTTACGTGCGGCCACTCATTCCTGTTTGGGTTATGCGGCAGCTGCTGCTATAACTTCAAGGTTAACTTTTTGCGTTGTTATTTCCGCTTTCGCTCTTTTATTCACACACACACATCCTCACTTTCTCTCATTCTATCTCATTCTCTTTCTCTCGGCACTCTGTTTCATTACTAAAGGCATTGACTTGCGTTGGCGTTGGCGTTCGTTCGTTCGTTTGCTTCTAGAGTGGAAGTTTCTGCCGCCCACAATGAGTAACACACTTCCGCCAATGTAACACATCCGACCACCCAGCAATGTCAAATGACGCCATATTGTTTCTACAGAATTTTTGCTTGCGTAAGGTTCGGTACAGTCAAATATAATTCGCATACTCAACTTGCTTTGCTGTCATTTCATAAGCCATTTATTACATAACACGCTTGTGCTTATTTTATGTTTAGCTTCAGTACAAATGTTGGCTTATGGAAATCATAGACCACCATTTTGTTTTTACGCATTTTTATTTATGTATTTCTAGCAAGAGTTCGTTAAACCAGCCCTAACCACCAGGGGAGTGAGTGGCTCATAAAGCATTCTCCAACTAGATTCACTTGCTCACTCACTTTATCATCGGCTTCTAGGTCAATGTCCCTACTTCATGCTTCCTTTTCTCTACCGACGCTTAATGCTATGCCGAGTGCCGAGGTCATTGCCTGTGCCCCTAGGGGTATATTTTACTTTTTGCTCCTTTTTCCGACATTGTAATTTTTTTTCTTGTTTTTCTAGTGGTCGCTCTTTCGGTTTTGTGTTGGGCTCTATGTTCATGCCGATTGGATTTTTGATTATTTTGTGGCGTGCCGTTTTAATTCACTTTTTTCATTTCCTAGCTTGGCTCATCATAGCATGTTCTTTACTCATATGCGTATGTGTGTTTTTTCAAGCTTGGTCTGTTTTTTCTTTGCATTTCATTTATGGTTTTATTTGTGTTGGCTGTCAACAAATTGATGAATTATGGTTTACTTTCGGTTTGTCATAATATTTTTCAAGCGGCGGCGGTCGATTGTGCCTCGGATTTTGGAGGGAGCGTTTAACGTTACAAGGAAATAAATTAATTTGATTAAATTTATTGCGTGCTCGATAAAACTGATCGTTATTTATGTATTTGAGTACATTTATATATTTACTGTAATGAGCTTATTAACCTTGATTTTATACTTATTACTATCTATACTCGATACAATGTTTGTTAGATTCATTTCATAAAGTGCTTATGGGATCCTTAATGTAGAATGAGATAAGATTGTAAGTTAAGATGCCGATATGAATTTCGAAGAGCGAAAGGAACAAAGAGTCACATGAAAACAAAACTTTTCTTTCTCACGCTGACCACAATAAGCTTCCATGGTGACTGTACAAATTGTCAAAAACTGTTGACAAATCTATTTCGTTAGCACTTTTCAGTTCCCTCACCTCATTTCGTTGGAATTGCGCTTGTCATTTTTCTGTTGAGTGTTCTTTTTGCTCTGATTTTTGTTTTGTTTTTGAAAATGTAATGCGATACTTTTTGTTTCGTTTCCATAATTGTTTACGTAATTCTAAAGTATTTGTCGCTGGTTGTGCGCTTTGATTTATTTAAAACTTGTGTTCCCATTTCATTTTTTATTGACTTTAGTATGGCGACGTCTCATTTCAAGGTTTATGTCTGATTATTTAATGCTATCATTATCGATCAGAATGTAAGTTGGTATACTACAATGACTTCTGTCTTTATAATGTGCCAAAAATTATTCACAAAAAAAGTACATGTAAATCGAAAGTTCAGAAAAAAAGATACGATTTTCACGCCTGCATTTCATGATTTCAAGTTCAGTGGAATGATTTTAAAATGAAAATCCATAATGTAAGCAGTGGTCAGCACCCCTCCGAAGCGCCCGCTTCTAGTCAGAATTGATGACGAAGTGACAAAGTCAACAGAAAATTGGCTTGAACACTCATTGATCAGCGTTTTCAATTCGATTCCGGAGTGTTTATGTTTCAATGTGCTGACCCAAGTTAAAGGCAACCATATTGAACGACTCGACCACCACCCTTTGTAACCCCTCAACAAATGCTATACTGGGCTCTGCTTTCGTCGAAGTAAGGTGGGGCAAGGTGATAAGTTCTTGGCTAACACAATTAAATTACAATTACGACATTTTTCGCTGACGTTCGCTCATCGTGCACGCCTCAGTGATGACTACTGGCGGCGATTCGAGTGGGCCGACGTTTGTCCATAGTGTGTGTGTAGGTATGTGCATGTGTATAAGTTTGGGGTTCAAAATGACCACCATGAAACACGGGCATGACATCTATGACTGGCGTGTTTTGTTTTTTGTGGACTGTACACTATTTTTTCGATGTATTTTTAGCAATAATTTTTTTGTAAATAATTTCACTCTGGCGTCATACGCGTTTCTCGTTGTGTCTCTACTTCAAACATGGAAAACCATGATATTTCTTAATATTTTCTTTAATGGCGGCTTACACTCGTCGCCGTGACCTTTGACTTGATTACATCTACAAGTATTTCGTATTGTTGTGACTGTCTCTTTTGCTCCTTCGGTGTAGTTAATTTCTGTGCTAACTTTGCACTTTATCGTTGACATTGAAAACTCATCATTTATTTAAATATCCGCTTCGATATTTTTTTTGCTGGGCAAGCTAATTGCAAATGCCATTCCGCAATAATAATTTGTTTTTGAAGGTTAATGTCAAATGTCGTTGTTGAATTATTTCCGACGATTAACTAATTGAAGTAGTTGTAGCAGGAAAAGAAAACTTTAAATTTAGTGTATCAAATTTTATACACTTTGTGCAGAACTTTCACTCTTTGACCCAAAAAACCGATAAAGGAGAACAAGGCAAGCGCACACGCAAAAATACGAACAATAAGATTGCGACATGCAAAGGCAACTGTTGCCGTTTTACATGAGGGTCAGCCAGCAACAATAAAACAATACAAAGGAAATGAAGACGTCCTGCTGCATTGTAGCGAAGCAGGTCAAAATACTGAGCTACCACAAAGCGTTTTAAAGCCAATAAAAATGCAAGACAACTTTCTTAATGACTTTTTATGCATTCGTGCCACGGCGGCGTCTTAGCGCGACTCAAAGTGGAACTGACTTAAAGTGTCATTAATTCATTTTTGGTTTTACGGAAAACGTCTTTCAATACATTTTATGAATATTTTGCCGTGGCTTGTGAACAGTTGCACTTGGTGTGTGCTTGGATCGGCATCATTATCCTTGAACAAGTTATTGGCATGCAAACCTAAGCAACAAAAATTTCAACTAGTCCTACATATACATATGTACATATGCGTGCAACTTGTACAGTTTTTATTTTTGGCATTAAATGCATCTCGAAATCGAAACCCATGCCAGCTGCCACTGCTGTCGAACCTCATTTCGAACGAGCTGAACGATCGTTTCAGCTGCTCTTTTTCGTTCGTTCGTTCGGTACTAATGAAAGGTGAAACTTTAACCGAAATAAAATCGTTCACGGCTTTGCATTTCACCGCCAACGTTGCACGTTCACTGACCCCGTTCAATGTTTTTATTTTTAGTGCCATAGCAATTTTAAACTTTTCGATTGACAAATGCGCGCCGAAAGAAAGTTTTGCCTATAAGCCAGTGACGCTGTGACGATAAGCTTTACTTGCACAGCCTCTAATGCCAAATAGCTCAAGAAAAAAACTCACATTTGTTAGTAAGAATAATTCATAAGTCTACTATTATGTCTCGATGATCTTTTCGAGGATTTAACGGCGCCTATAGGTTAGAGTTCATTAAACCCGTTTAAACTGAGTTTCGTGCAATGATACTGCCTTGATCGACACATCTTCACGCCTTCAATATGAACAGTGATTTTTAAATGGAAATCAATTTTGTTAATTATTTCATTTGTGTTAATTATTTTTTGTTGAAAATTAACAATACACACAATAAACGTCACTTTCTTTACATCATACTTCAACTAATAAAATT
Organism: Phortica okadai; assembly: GCA_034638295.1. Taxonomy (NCBI): domain Eukaryota; kingdom Metazoa; phylum Arthropoda; class Insecta; order Diptera; family Drosophilidae; genus Phortica; species Phortica okadai. Next base: position 1,524,810 of record CM067852.1, read on the forward strand.
ACTATACTTTCATGCTTTGGCTTGTTGCTTTTTTCACTTTCTTTTTCTGATTACTTTTCGTATGATTTTTTTTTTGTTGTAAAGTTTTTCTTTTTTACCCACTTTAATTGAATTTGTCTCTTTGCTACACTTTCTGCCGTTGTTGCTGGCCACCTACCACAGCCAAATTCAAATCGTTTTATATTGAAAATAGAAAGTGTGTTCCTGGTTTTATTCTAATTGTTTGCTTGATAAAGTTTTTCATGGGACGTTCTTATTTATATCGTTATTAAATTTATGTTATAATATGTTTAAAACTACATAAGTATATTATTTGTGTTGAAAACTTTAAATAAGTTAATTACCTTATTAACATTATTTATTTTCGTTTATGTTCCTCAGTTGGAGAGTTAAGTTGAAAATGTGAAAGGTCGGCCATTCATGAGTCTTACTCCAAATAAAGAATGACGTTAATTGCTTTCCATGTGTATTCTTTTAATAGTGATCTCCATACATTAGTCAAACTCGTTCGTAAAATTTCACTCTCATTAATTTTCTTTTCTTAGCTTTGCTTTATAATTAGTCAATGAAGTCTTAATAATGACATAAAAGCGCATTTCACCCGTTTTTGACTTTTCATTCGTTAATATTTCTTCTAAAAGAAATAAAACAAATATATTGTATAAAATGTACTTAACAATAAAAAGAAAGTGAAAACGGTGACAAACGAAATTGAAAAGAAAAGAAATTTGAAGAATAGAAAAAAGTTTGCTGCCTCAGACAAGCAAGACAAAATACACTTTCGTTTGTGCTTTCAATTTCGTTGAAATTTTGGTTTTATTTTCTTAAAGTTGTTATTTTTTGGCTCTGCTATTGAGTGCGTGCATTGAAAGCCAAAAAGAAAATAGGTTTTGTGGTAAATGGCTATGATTAGCAAATAAACGTTGAAAGGCTGGCAATGTTTAATAATTTTGCTTGCCAGTCGTTTCGAAATGAATTCGCGCGATTAACATATTTTGGAACTTGTTTGGGCAGAATCCCAAAGTGTGTGATTCTAAGATAGACATCTTGTTAAGTAATGAGTCGGAGAAAATGTGACGGTCAGCGTTAAGACTTCGTTATAATAAAAAAATTATTATAACATTTAACTTATATTTTCCGCATGGTTGTTTATTAATATACGATTTTCTAATTATTTCAAATGCACTTAAGTAGGTCAATTTGACTTTCTTCTCAACTACAGTTTCTTTTTTGCCTTGCCTCGAGCTCACGTGAATAGCGCGAATGCGGCGAAGCTAGCAGTGTCAGTAACCTGACTTTTGCTTTTTATTGTATCAAAAAAATAAAAATAAATAAATACAATAAAAAAATGAAAAAACATCACTAAAAAAAATTTCACTTAAAACGCAGTCGGCAGTGTTAGTTGTAAATGGACCCTCGCGGCTTTCAAGTCGAGTCAAGCTGTCGCTGTTGGCAAAGCTGCCAAGCCAAAGCAAATCCGAAGCCGAGGTTGCCTTGTCGTGACACGTTCGTACAAAGAAAGTGAAATTCGAAACGTTTTAAGGTTTTTGACTTCTGCAACGGCGTCGATCGCTTTTGATGCATACAACAACGACAACAACAACAACAATGCATAAACTACAACTATAAGTAGAGGGGTCTTTCATACAATAGACCTGAGCCGCATTCCCCCAACTTTGCTGGCTGCCACTACTGCCCTGGTGCGTAACTGGAGCGGAACCAAAAGTAATTTTACTTTCTTTTTAACGTGCAGTAGCAAGGTTTGCGAGGAAAGGGGCGAGCCATGTCTGTCGTGCGTCGCTGCCTACAAATGAAAAAGCGAAATTTTTGAGTCGCTTTGCCATGCACGCTGCAAAAGTGTCAATGAACTGAGCCACAGGTGAAATGAAAGTGTTGCCGAAGCGCGTAACCTAAATCGATGATTGAATTAAAATCAAAGCGAAAATGTCAAGCGTTTTAAATATGAAACTTATAAGTATGTATTTATGACGTTGTTATTAGCACGTTTATATTATTATTGATTGAATTATAGTATATGAAACTTGGTGTGCAAATACAAACACTTAAACTCGCTCAGTGCGGCGACCCTCAAACGAGGGCGCGAGCACGCAAAAAGGTCATAGGCAATTAGCAAGTGTCGTCTTATCCGCACTCATTTGCCGTTCAATTTTGATTCACTTGCTGAATTCAGCAATGACAAACAGTGTTGACGACTCAACGACATCGACATCGAATCGACAAGAGAGGCCGCTGCCGCCGCCTTAAATTCGTGCTTTTATTTCGAGTCAGAGTCACTTTGAAAATGAATAACCTCATAATTGCCGTTGAGGGTCTTTGCAATGAATTATGCGAATTAACCTCAAACAGAAATTCATGAGCAAATTTTAATAAGTTTTACAGTATTTTGGTTTGTACAGCAAAGCAGATTTTTATATGTCCAATAAAGTTTGATTGGAAAATGAACACCAGAGTAGATGGAGTTATATAATCAATTCGTGTTGAAAGTTTGTCATTATAGCAACAGTCTTACAAAATATCTAGATAAAGATTTTACTTTACAAAGTTTTAATAATGCCAAAACTATAATATTTGAGCACAAATATTGAATGTCCAATTTCCCGTGTTGACTTTGATTTCCTGTTAAACAATTTGTGTGTTTGTCTTATTATGAACAATATAATTTTTATAGATTAATGAAAACTCACCCTGAACTTCATACATTTCAATACCGGCACAGTACAGCAAACCAAAAGCAATTCAAAACAAAATTATCTTATTTAACCGTTACCTTGATTTAAGGTTGCTACAAATACAATTCCATATACATATTATAATCACAATCGCACAGTGTGAGTAAACTTCACACAACGAACGGTCAGCATCAAATTCAACGTTAGCCTCAACTGAGTTGGAGCCCAACCTCCAAAATATTTATTGTACAAATAAAAAACTACAACAAAAAACGATCGTCACTTCACACATACATACAAAAACAAACTATGTACAAATTTTAATGTTTGCGGTTTTGTTATTACAAGTACATTAAACAATTGCATTGAAATTGGGTCAGTGATGTGAACTCGACACAAAAAAGCTGAACTTCAAATTTGCTGTGGAAAGATTAAAATTGAAGGAAAAAGTGTCATGAATTAGCGAAAAAGCTCAGTTGAGTTTTTGAAAACAATTTGTATTACTCTTTATTAAAATCGTGATTTAAAATTTATTCCATGTGTTTTTGACTGAATATACTACAGAGACGAATTTGACTTGCTTAATTTTGCTTCTTAAAATTTCATCAACAGTTGTTCACCCTACTTTTCTTATGTTGCTTTAATAAATTTCACCATTTCTCCACTTTTTTCTTTTATCTTTTTATTTCTCTTTCTTTCTTTTCATCGTTTTGTTGTTCAACATTGCAGAGTGCGTTGACTTTCGTTTTCATAAGCGAAAGTGTACTATATTCATTTTATTAATTTATTTTTTTTATTTTATTTACGGTTTATGCTTTTCTATGCTTCAGGTTGCATTTCTTTTGCCGGTTTGGCTCAATGCGGCTTAATCATGACTTCAAAACGGGTTTTTGTACTCTTCTCACTTTTTGCACATCACATTGTATATGAAGTTTGTCAGGTTGGTCTATGGTAGAAATCTTATATTGCTTGAGATACATGTAAATATGCTGGCGAAGAGTATTCAATATGTAGCATAGCTGAAATAAATATTTATTTTATGTTTCGAGGTTTCGTTTGCTTTGTGTCGTTTCTGGGTCAAATATGCGTGGAAAGTGTTTTCGGTGTGCAGCTTAAACTATAATTGCTATTCAAATAATAATTAAACTGTAAATGGAATGATTGATTGTCTTTTGGAATGGGACAACATGATCAAAATTTTCGTTATTCGTTCGTGAAAATGATTTTGGAGACAGATTTTGGTACATCGCTATAATTTCAAGGCTTTGCATTCTTTCTTGAAAAATAAACCATATTACAAGAGAGAAAATAAAATATTTTTTTTGTAGTATAGGATTAAGTTTTGAACGCATTCACTGGAGTATATTTACAGTTGCATTAATAAAAGCGTGTCGCTTAGTCGATAGAAGTGAAAATGTTTATTTTTTATAGGGACAAATCTATGTTTAGTTAAATGTGCTATCGATATCGTGAAAAACTGAGGTAAATATTCACAAATTACCTTTTACAATATGAGTTCTGTTCGATGACATGAAATTCATTTACATATGTCGAACCTGACGTAATGATTTCTAACGTGAGCTGCCCTTGTTTCCAGTACTGTTTATGAGCACATTCTGAGTTCTTTTGTAGTCATCAAGTTGACGTGCCTATTACATTTTTCGTTTCATGTTGGCTCTTAGCCTTGACCCATTTTTATGCAGAATATTATTCGTGCCTTTGTGACATGGTCATGTTCGAGACCAACAAACCACCCTTATACATTGTAAAAAACAGCTTAGTAACTATGTATTCATGTTTCGAGCTCTTGGAACTGTCCATTACTTTGAACATTTTTGTGGTGTTCTTTGTAGAGTAACATAATTTGCGCTATAATGAAACGTTTTATGTATTCAATCCAAATGGCTTCCTTCCTCCGGCTTGTTTTGCTTTCTTTTCTCTCCATTATGTAGAGAACATTGCGTTTAAAGTCTAGTTCGAACATACAACTCATTTAGTGCTTAATTATTTTCTTAATCTGTCTATATATTTGTGGGAACAAAGAAATTTTGATATGACATTCAATATCAAAGTATGAAAGTTGGTCTCTCTTTCGTAAACGATATATTTTACTTTGAGGTCTTACAAAGTCAATGCTGGCATTTCAGAATGACTTCGACTAAGTTCTTAACGACATTGTCAAGGACGACGTCGTCAACTAAAATATACAATATTGCGCAATAAAGTAGCTGTGAATGTTGTACAAAGTAAAAGACAAAATAAAATGTCGTTGTCAGTAATGTCCTTGAGTCGAAAATGCGCCTATTTACGGCGTTTGTGCGTGCCATGAAAAAAACAGCAAAGCAGTATGGAACCAACTGTTGCCAGATATGCGATACATTTGATATACGTTGGGCGTGGGCGTGTGCGTGTGTGTTTGTGTAAATATCCTTAGCAAGACTTTTTTATTAAAAAGGCGTAGAATATTGTACTCATATAAAAAACACAACAAAAAAATCAAATCAAATCAAATCAAGTCTATAAGAGTGAGGTAAGCAGTCAAAAGAAAATGTTAGTTTTTCTTTTGCCCATAAGAATGTGAAGTAAATCTTTGTTGTATCAATTTATTTTTGTTTGTCTGTCTGAAAACATTTGTCAAGGACGCGATTTTAATGAATTCAAGTTGATTTTTGTTTTTTCTTAATGTAAAAATATGCACAGAATTGTCAAACTTTTTATATAAGCTGTCAAATAAACACTTAGGTACTTTTAAGTTTGTGTTCGTCCGTCCGTCTGTCTTCAAATGTACATATATTGGTTCATACGTCATGATTCGACTTAGGAACATCCGCACTCTAACGCAAGTGCTTAGTCGAATCAATGCGACAGCCTTCAGAAGTTGGGTTTTTATTTTATGCAAAAATGCAAAGCGATTTGTTTAATTTCATTCAATTTGATTTGTTTGAAGCGTGTTTCGTACCCAAGAATTCGATTTCAACAAACCTATGACTTCAGACTTACTCCAGGAAGTTTCTGTTTTTTTCTTCTTGAATTATTCATTTATAACGCAACTGTAGAAGATCACGTACGCTCGCTCCTTGATTTATTTTGTTTTTATTTTCCTTTTTCCAAAAAAGGTTATAATTTATTTCCCTATGTACTTGACTGAGAAACAATTATAAACAATAGTTCGTTTTTCTTTAAGTTCAAAATATCAAGTAATCAAAACTATCGAATTTCAAATGTAAAAAACCGATTTTATTATTAAAGCTGCCTTCAAAGTCATTGCGTGATTTGTTTATGCGCCACAATACGTAACCAAGTAATCGACGTAATGTCTTTTATAACTTTGATTTATTTTATGTTCTTGAAGCAATCGGGGCTGGTGTGTAATGTCAGACCGTGGCCGTCAAGTTTATCCCTGATTAAAAATATGATAAATGTTTATTTAAAAGTCATATGAGAAGCAAAATATCTGAAGTTGACTTTTGTTTTATGCAATTTTATGCGTAATTCGTTCGATTTATTTGCATACGTTGCATTCGATGTCGTTATGAAGTTTGTGCTAATATTCTGGGGTGTAATCGAAAATGGGGTCTTAATGAGTTGCTTTGATTGTGCAACTTTTGTGCCGAACTATTGGCAGCACAAAATCCACTATTAAAACGTGAATAATCTGCAAGCATGCAACATATTTGTAATCGAAACGAAACCTCTTGTCTGGTCTGGAAGTCTGAACAAGTGAAAATACTATTCAGCCATTTCGTATCTCTAACTTGAGCTGTTCTCAGCTTTGTGTAAAACGCTTGCCTCAGTCACACTGAAATTGAAAACTTTTTGAAAATATTTTGTAATTCTATCTTCGCTGAGTTGGCATCGGCAGAGAACAATCAAAATCATCGTCTGAGGCCTTGAAATTTTTTATGAGGTTTTGCATTAAATTTGTCGTACCACAATTTTGTTGTTGTTATTTTGTAGTTTCTTTGCAATGAGCAAACTGATGAACAAGATTTATCAGTGGTGACCCATTGGGGATAAGCACAAATAGAATTTGGTCATAAGTTTATATAAGTTTAAAAGCTATCTGCCACTCAATTTAGTTGCTTTATAAGCCATGCCAATTTCCATCGCTATTGCCTCCTTGATTAATGTTAAAAACATTTGTGCTGATTTAATTATACCATTAAAAAGTTCTTTTGATTTGGAAACCGGAGCAAAAAATAAGGGAAATTTTCAGAACAGAAGAAAAAGCCGAATTTGATTTGGGTCAAGTGACAGCAGCCAAAAACTTTGAAAAGCATAAATCGGCAAAAGTTTCTACAAGGCAGCCCGAAAGCAACCCATACACAAAAACGGTTGGGACGTGTTCGAACCATCCAAAAGCAACGTAATGAACTTACGAAGCAAAAACAAATTCTTGGAGTCTGCGCTCATACTCATCATTACTTGAGGGGTAATGAAAGAAAAGGGAGCGTGACGAAGAGACAAAGAGTGGGCGGAAAATAACAGTTGCCGCCACAATTGACTTCGCCTTTGTGCAATATTATAATTTTGTTGCGGCGGCATGGGAGAGGTCATCAATTTTTGTTGGCGTCTGTTTGGTTGGGTGGTGTGTGTCATGTTTGAAATCCATGTTTAACTTTGACCTTGAGACCCGGCGCCGTTCAGTGTGGCATAGCACCGAAAAACGTAAAAACAAATTCCATTTACAGGCTGTTGCTGAATGCTCCTCAGATCTCCTTCCACAATGCCGAACTCAGCAATTTTCGACGCGTTTCTTTCTCCAGGCCCAGGTTTTTTTTTTATTGTGTAAATATGTGCGTACGAAATTGTCTATATTGTTTTTTCCAACGTTTTTATATTGACATTACTCTATGTTTGTCTGCTCTTACTGAACTGTATCATATACTTATTTTGCATATATATAACTGATCAAGTCCGATATAGGCACGGTCGATATAGACATATCCTAGACTACTCCTAAAATTTTTCAAATTGTTGTGTGAATCATATAGATGAACGAGTTTATTGCAAAGTTCATTGTGCGTGAATTGCACAACTTAATGATGAATGACGATGAAACAGAAACACCAAATGAAAATTCTGCGAAAAGAAATATAATATGAGGCAACAGATTCCCAAATGTGTGCCACGTGTAAATAACCAATTGAGGCGCACGAGCCACAACAAGCAAACCTTTCACTCTTTTCCATGAACTGGCAAATGATTCGGGTACCCACAAGTGCGTGGGATGCTTGGGGGCAGTTCTGAATTAAATGCCGTGGGATTTGCTTGCGGCACATGCAATGTTACTGTCAAGGACATTTCAATGAAACGTGTAGCCCTGCTCTGCGACTTCTTGTAGAATAGAATAAGTTTCGCTTTTGACCTTTCTGAAGGATATTTCGCGTGTGCGCAAATTTTTAAGACAAAATCATGAGACATTGATGGGTCTTGTTTACATCTTGGGCTGTAGTAAGTCAGATTTGTTTTTTTTTTGTGCTTTATATATATATTTATAGGACTACACGATTTGGATTTTACGGCATTGTTAACTTACCATGCTCGGGTATGGGATTTTTATAGCTGGGGACATTTTCTGCTCTTAACGGAAAGCAGTGCGTAATTAGAGGCTTAAAATTGTTTAACTGTTACGATTGCCACGTGTTTTATTACAACGAAAAAGTTATTCGATGTTGAAGTTTGATATAATCTCAAATTTGCTTATGGCTTGCTGTAAAGCTAAGATTTTCAGTGTGTTTTCCAATAAATCGCTTATTTGCCTCTTCAGAGTGAAGAGTGTTGCAAGAGGCACTAACACGTCATTTCACTTTGAGGACACCTCGGGAACACGCATCTCATTACCACTCAAGTGATGCTGATTTTGGTTAGAATTTTGTTATTGATTTGACATTGAAAAGCGCTTAATGCCAAAACAAAATGGAAACTAACCAAACAAAGTGAAAAGGAAATCCACTTTGCCTAAATCAAAAGCCCACAATAAGCCGACAAATACACGCACAGGCTCTGGCACGTGAATGAATTTGGGAAGACAAATAAATAAAATCGCATAAAATATATTTTAGCAGCTAAGTAAATCAGCTTATAGAAGAAATCACTTATGGCATACAAAAGCAACCCGAAATTGAGGCCTATAAAATATCGGGATGTGTCGGGGTCGGCGTGAAGTCGAGGTTTCAAAGTTGAGTTGAGCGCGTGTTAGTAATCAACGAAATAAAAGGAAAATTCAGGCGAGGAAAATGCCAAAAGCAGACGCAACAGAACACACGCAGGCACACATTCATACATGCCTACATGTGTATGTGCGTACACACAAAAGACACCCACACGCGCCATTGACTGACAACTGCCACAGCCGATTTCAGCAATGCCGTGTATAGAGATGTGTTAGAGACGCGTGCAACACTTGTCAATGTGACCTTGAATATTTGTTTTTTTTTTTTTGTTTCTCTTTCGGAAAAGGTAGAGTCCCATTGCAATAATTTCTGTCTTCTTCGCCTGAGTGGTTAATTTTCGTGTTTAGCATATTTTTGGGCGCAAAGACAAGGCGTTTTATACTTGACAATGTTCTTAACTTTTGCCCTCATTACGAGTGTTATTTTTGGGGTTAAAGGTACATATGTAATGGTGTGTCATGTTCATCAAGCATTTTGCACGGATGCGAATATTTATACATGAATCATTGACTGATTCGCCGTTGCTTCATTGCGATATAATTTCAATTGAATCTAAGAATTTTCTAAGAAAATTTGAATAAATTAGTTGTGTGTATGTTGGCTGTCGTCATATTTTAATTTTATCATTAATACGCCGTGTGTGTCGACGTCGTTGCTTCGTTTGCTCAATTTCGAAATGGAAAAATTTCATAAAAACAATTATTATTCGTTTATTAATTCTTCTTGTTTTCTTTTTGTAAATTACCTGCATTTAACGGAGAAACAAAGCTCGCAATAATCATTTGTTAAATAATTAATTGTCAATTACAAATATTATCAGGTAATACGTAAAATCGCCGCCTTTGACGTTCTTCCCATGTTTTGAGTAATGTTTATATTTTTGTTTAATTTATTTGAATTTTTTGTATTTATTTTTATTATTTTTAATTATATTAAATGAGTAAATGAATTCAAGCAAAATAATAAATAATTGAATATGTTTTCAAATGTTCTTAAGTGAGTTCTTATGAGTCAATATTTTTTCTTCCGCTTATTTCGAATCAAATGTCATTTGAGCATTATTTCAGTGTAGTTTTAATGATATTTGTGAATTTAATTGAATTCGTCGTCGGTTCCCGCAACTGAGCGAATAAAATTGTATGCCGTTAAGTGAAAATTTGCATTACTTTTGTTCTGTGTTGTTTTATTTGAGGTTTTTTTTTTTGTTTTCAGTTACGTTGTGCAGTTATTCAAGCGCATTTCATTTTTTCAATCGTCATCGTCGACACTTTTGACGTTGTGTTTGTATTTGTTGTGTTATTGTATTATTGACGTCGTTATATTTCAACGCCGTTGTTGTCGTTGTCGCATTCGTCGCAGTCGTCGTCGTCGTCGCTGCTGTCAGTTGCAGTTCAAGTTCAATGTCAAGTGCATTTCACGTTGTTGTTTTCTTCGCAACAAAATTCAACTCAGAACAAAGCACAATTTTCACAGCATTTTATTACTTTTTATTCACTCACTGTGTATGGGTATGGGTATTCTCTACAGGCTCACGTGTGGGTATGTGTGAAATATAGCAACGTGACGTAGTTCTGGAGAAAAATGAGAAGCTCTATATCAATTGGTTGCATATGAACTTAATTTTCCTTGGCATTCAATTTAGTATTTTCGGTTGCTTTTTTCAATTTGAAACGCAATTTCGTTCAAGTTTTGTATTACTTAAAAAGCAACGAGCATTCATCTTGCTTTATTCTTTTTTTTTTGTTTACCTTGCATAGATAAAGCTTCAGATAAAAAAGTCGATAATGTCTGTATTAATTTAATAATTCAATGGTTGGAAAAAGCCACTTAGTCAGCTAATAAATAAGATGAAAGCAATTTTGGCTAATGAGATTAGTGACGATTCCATTGTCGCAAAAATAGTCACTTCACGAAAATATTCAAAGAGCTGAAATGAATGCTAATGAATCGAAAATGCGTTATAAGATATAAAGCCGCTGTAAAAAAAAATTATTCTAACGCAATGATAAAAATAAATGAAATGCCAATGAGAATGAATAATTGGCGAAAATATTTGCGTAGCGAAAATTTACACCAAACATGAACATGATGATAATAAACCCAAAATAAGAATTACACGAGAGTTTGTTTTTGTAGATATGAAATAAAATTCACCATCAAACAGCAATGAAGAAAAAAAAAAAAAGAACCATAAGTATAAGTAATGCGGTTCTTGTACTTTGTTGCCTACGCACACACGACTCAATTCAAGGACATTGTGCCATAATTCAAAAGAAACCAAATAAAACAAAAACGAAAAAAAAGAATTGAAAGAAAAAATAAACGAAATAAAATGCGCGAAAATAAAACAAACAAAGAAGAAATAAATGAAATTTATTGTTTCGTTCATGAAATTTCTATTTGGGCTGTTTTTTTCTATGTCTATGCCTCTGTTCTTTTTATGCCTATTTAATTCATGCGTGACCGGCTTCAAATCCCCCGTCTCTGCCACAGAAGGCTTACGTCGCGAGCCCCATAGTGCTGGTCGGTTGTCAACCGTTCCTCGCGGCTGGCTTCGTCGGTCGCTAACGACGGCAGCGCTGTCGTCATTTGTATTCTAGGTTCTGTCGCGACAATCGTGGGCAGCACATGCGTGCGTGTGCTGAAGAGAGGAGGGTGCGACGCACTTTTACCGCTTCATCAGGCGCTCCGACGAGGGGCAATGAACGCTTCCCGCGTGTGCGTGTGCGACTGAGTACGCAGCAGTTGCTTGCTTTGCGTGCTGCGTGCGTAGTCTTTGTTGTTGTTTATTCAGCGCTAAGCTGTATTTGTTGTTGGCTTTTTTGTAGCGCGTGCTTTCGCCTTTTATTACTGGTAGAACTGCTAATTTTGTCTAATCAGTTAACCTTGAATTTCAGCGTTTGTGCTTTCAGTAATATTTTTTGACGCGTTTTGTTGTCGTTCAGATACTATTTTGTTGTCGTGGTATTTGTTTTCTATATTCTGTATATATTTTTTCAAGGTTAATTTTGCAAAAAAAAAGTGCCGGGAAGAAGAAGTCTGCGATTATATATGTATGTATTTTATTTTTGTTAAATAGATTTTTGGAATAATTGGATCAACATTTATTTTTAAGCTTATAAATAAATAAATATGCATTTGACTGTGAATTTTAACATTCGTCAGGCAATATGTGTTTAAAAATAGACAAACAGCTTCCTTACTTTATGAAGAGTTACATGATTATTTTTTAAATCAATGGACAACAAGTAGAGTGAAAGCATGAAGAGCTCCCACAGGCGGACATGTAACGTGACATCTCCATGATTTGCAAAAATACTCATAACGCATATAAGATAATAGAAATTCCTTCTCAAGAAGCATAAGAAACATAATAATTATAGTTTTTATAAAATATGCCAAATAATAAAAATTTTTAAAGTATAAACCACTCGATCGGACATTACTCATACGCCACTTTGTGCAGCAGACGCGCAAAGCGATAAAAATCTATTCCATTCATACACTCAACACTTGGTATAAGTACATAAACACAATCGCAGCAGCAACAACAACAACAATGACAATAAAAACGAACACTAAATTAATTTATTTTGCCATTAGAATTCTTCTGCTCATTATTTATTTTTTCGTTCGTGGCGATAGCTTTGACATTGACTTTGAAGATAACGAAAGCAAAACGAATAAAAAAAGGGAAAAAATAAAACAATCAACAATTTTCTTCTGCTATTTCATCGAAGCGCACATTTTACGTCGGCGTGCACATGTGTTATTATTGTTGTTGTAAATTTAAAATTAGATATTTTTTTGCAAATAATGTATGTGTCGTCTTCGTGTTGATTGAGCGAATAGATTCGCTCACATTTCGAGGAAACATATACGAGACGACGCCTTTCGACAAATACTAGACGTAGAGGGCCGTAGCGGATGGCAAGGGGGCCCGATGTGATCTTATGTTTTTCACCTCATTCTCATACAAGAACATCTATAAAAACGCACTTCTGTTGATTATTTTGGCAATATTATTTGCAGTTTTGTTGTTTTTTCATTTTACTTTATTTTTTGCGAGACTTGACTTGAGACTTATCGCTCAAGGTCACGGGCAAAATTCCATTTCACATTTCAGCGACATTGAAAATGATAGGCACCCCATATAATGAATTGCTCTATCTTGCTTATCATCGAACAGTTGGGAATTCAATTTCATTGAGTTCACTCATCAATCCCACCTCAAAAATTTAGTGAAACGAACATTTGGTTTTATTTTTCATATGTTTTAATACTTATTTCCATACTTTATTCACATAATTCATTTTTATGTTAAAACAAATTTCAATGTTATGTTATTTCACAAATTTCAAGTATGTCATACACAATTTAACTCTTTCGTTTGCCTTTTACCACAATTATTTATTTTGTTTTCGATTTTCTGCAATTATTTGTTACTTTGGGTTTTGTTCTTTGTTTTTGTGTTTGAATACTCAGATTTTTGTTAGCAGTCAGCTCGATTAAATTACTTCTCATCTTTGTTTTCGTTTATCTCCTAGATTATATACTTATGCATCATCAATATCGCCACACCAGTAAATATTTGGGCGTGCGATATTCATGAGTGATCAACTTTGTTCAGCCTACATTAAAATAATGCTTTCGTTTTTTTTTTTTCGTCGCCTCACAACGATCCCTTCGGTACATTATTTGTTGTTTGACATTTTTGTGTTTTTTTTTTTTTTTTGGTATTTTCAAAATAGATTTGTCATTATGTCTTTGCTGCCTGTTTCTGTTCGAATAATATTATTAAGTGTAAGTTTAAATTTGTTGTTATTTATATTTTAATTGTCGCCATTTCATTGTTTCAGTTAATCAGTTGTCATTTCAATTAGGCCCTTCTACTTTTGAGTAATTAATATTTTACAGTATTTTATTTTATTTTTTTATTTGCAATTTTTGTTGCTAAAATACGGACAAAATTACACACATAAATATGTTTTTTTTTTATATTAATTATTGGAATTTGATATTTTATTCTCAAGTATTGTATTTTTTTTTTGTTTTTGTTGTTGCATAAAGTTTAAAAGAATATATTTTCCGCTTTTTGTTGTTTTTAAATTTTTAGTTTTAAATTAATTAAATTTTTATGTTTCAAACGAATTGAATATCGCTTGCTTTTTGCGCACGCATTCATGCTCCTTATTAATGATTTTGCTCATCATTTTTTCTTCTTTCTTCTGTTACCTTTGTTTTATTTTTTGTGTTTTTACACATTTTGTGCATCTCTTTACATTTTAGTATTAACATGTTTTTTGTTTTTTTTTTTTTTAGTTTTTGAGCTTTTTCGCAAAAACTGAACTTTTGTTTGCTTGCTTTTGTTTTTAATATTTTGATATAATTTAAAGTTTAAAACTTTACAACAACATTTTTAAAAATTTGTTTTAGTTCTTTGTATTTGATTTTATATATTTATTTATATATATTTTGTCTTTTTAAACTTGAAGTTCATACCGTTTATACATTTTTTGTATTCAATTATTTATTAAAACATTTTTAATCGCATTTTATTCTTGCATAAAATGCTTTTTTTATTTTTTAAAAGATCGAAGTTGCTTATTACTGTTACTTCCAACTCGGGTTACATCATAAAGAAACAAAAATTTTCCTTTTGGTGAGCATAACTTCTAACGAAAGTCGCTGCACTGTAGTAAATGTGTGCTTTAATTTGTGCATACATACATACATATAAGCATTTGTATATATACACATACATATAAGTATATTTGTTGTATTATTTTCGTTTGCTGAGAGAAAATATAATTAAAGTCGATAACTAATAAAGTGAGCTTGAAAAAAATAATAGTCAAAACAAAGCTTCTGAGACAAAGTAAAAAAAAAAAACGAATGAAATAAAAAACAGTCATGTTGAAATAAAATTTTTAAACAAAAATTTTTTATTTGAAGGCTTAGAATTTCTTCACCAGATTTTTTCATTGTGTTTTTATATGTTTTTAATTATAAATGTTTGGTTGCTTATAATAATAATAATTATTTAATTAATTAATAATAGTACGTAATAATAGTACAGCATAATTATAATTAATAATTATAATATAATAGTTTGTTGTTGGTTTTGTTGTTTTAAATTTTATTTTGTTTTCTTTTTTCATATTTACTGCAAGTATTAAATATAAATTATAATTTTGTAATAATTTTTTGCTTATTTTGTTTTTTTTTTTTGATATTTTTAGTTGCTTATTTAATTTTTAAAGGCGTCACTAAGCAGCCAATTAAACATTTAAATTTAAAGTTGCATGCTTTTGCATTTATTTATATATACCATAATTTATTATTATGTTTTGTTTTAATTTGTATTTTTTTTAACATTTAATTATATACACAACAAATAATTTAACGTGGGGTTCGTCATAATCTTTTATTTTATAATTTTTTTTGTTCTTTTAAAAATAGAAAACAAATAATTTTCGCAAACATTTTGTGCCAAAAAATAATTCATTTAATTTTAAATAAAGTATAAAATAAAATAATAAGAAGCGCTGCTAAGATGCATAAAAATAACAATCATTAAATTAATTTTTTTTGTATAAAACTGCTTTTGTTGTTGGTTTTGCTCCATTTGTTTTGTTTTTTTTTTTTTTGTTGTTTTTTTTTAGAGATCGCACACAAAAATCATTGTTTAAAATAATATATTTTAAATAAATTTTATAGAATAACTTTGCACTCGAGCAGTTTTTCAGAAAAACATGTAAAAGCAAGTAGTTTTTTTTTTATTTTTTTATGTAACTTAAGAATTAAAGAAAAAAAAGTACTGAAGATATTTACAACAAATAACTTAAAAGCTAAAAAACAAGTTTAAAGTTTGAAACAAATAGCAAAAATAGCTGATTAAAGAGAAGAAAAATTGAACTCAAAGCGTTTTCTAGCTTACATAAGAAAGTTTATATATATTAATGGGTTTTTGCATTTTTGTGTTTTTACGCTTTTCGTTTAAATAATTTTAAACCGATGCTTACTCCGTTTCCTGCTACGATTTCTTTTCATCTCTTTACATTTTAGGGCTAACTTTACAAATTAAGAAGGATATATTTTCACTGTATTATAAGACGAATTTTGAAATAATTCTCCACTCTGTTATTTAACTTTGTACAATTTTCACTTTAAATGTTAAAATAATTTAATTATACTTTATACTTTTTTTTTGTTTTTTTTATTAATGTTTCCTCCATTTGATTACCCTTTATAAGAAAAATAAAGCAAAACAAATATGTTCTCGCTTTGTCCGCCCCTGTATGAAGGTTTTTCTTTGAGTGTGTGTTTGCTTTAAGGAAAGTATAACTGCTTTATATATACGCCCACTTGTGTAATTAAACCGTTTGAATGCAAACTTACGCCTCCAACATGACCTTGTGCACCGGTGCCGGTACGCTGGGTGGTGGAGTGCTGGAAGCCGGTGTCGACGCCGCACTGGTAGCTGTGACGGTAACGTCGGCGCTGACAGTTGGGTAGCGCTGTTGTACAGCGTTGGCTGCGGCGACGAGCGCTTGCAGTTTGCTCGGCGGCGGCGTCGGTGACTTCTTGGACAGATTAAGTGGTTGCTGCGAGTCGGCGATGTCTACTTGCAGCTCGAGCATGCGAGGTGGTGTGTGCATGGCGGAGGGTGAGGGCCGTGGGGGCGAGACAGAGGCGGAGGTGGAGTGTGGTGATTGGAAATACTGACAGCTGCTGCCGCCGGTTGAAGATGATGCAGAGTTGGCCGTGGAGGACGATGCTGCCGAAGATGAGGATGAGGAGGATGATGACGACGATGAGGAGGAGGATGATCCGTTGCTGTGCGGCGACACTGACTGCTGGCGTTGGCAAGTCGTCGTGATGACCGACGAATGAGCGGCCCAGCGACCGTTGTTGCTCGCAGCGGGTGGTGGCGGAGAGGCGAGCGTCACCGTGGTGGTCGACGGCGAAGCACAGTTCGAGTTACTCGATGACGCCGGCGAGGCGGCAAAGACATGCTGAAGATGCTGCGGCGCTGGACTACGGCTGCCGGGGCCATTCGGTGTGCAGACGAGCAGGCCGTTGGTGGTGGATGTGGCCGGTGTTGGTTCGCGCATCAAGTAGTTTTGAATGATGTCAGAGCGCTTCATTTGCTCGGGCGTCATGCGTGGTTCGGCCATAAGAGACTTGGCCAGCACGGAGTGTGTACTTGA
Source organism: Phortica okadai (assembly GCA_034638295.1). Classification (NCBI taxonomy): domain Eukaryota; kingdom Metazoa; phylum Arthropoda; class Insecta; order Diptera; family Drosophilidae; genus Phortica; species Phortica okadai. The sequence continues at coordinate 1,541,889 of CM067852.1, forward strand.
GAGCGAGGAGGCGCTTGCTCCATGGTGCTGTTGCTGCGAGTTGTTGTTGGTGGGCGTGGGCCGTGTCAAATGCATGTGCAGCTGACTCTGAGGCTGCTGTTGAGTGTGTGGTCCTGGGGAGGCCGCATGGGTGGATGGGGATACCGATGCCTGTGGTACGACGATCGTTGCAGCCGATGGTGGGGGGCTGTTGGCCGTGGCGGCTTGTGGACTGACAGCTGGAAGATGAGCAGTTGTCGTGCTGGCGCTGTTGGTTGTCGGCAAAGTTGTGCTGCTGCTCGCATCCGCCTCCGCGGTCTCGAATTCGCGATGACGCAGCGCACGGAATTTCTTGTGTGGCTTGTAGGCCTCATCCATCAATGAGTTGGTGTCATAGAGTGGCGGCGCCTGGAGCACGCGCTTTAATACCGGCATATCCTCAACGATTTGGCGCTTGAGCGTAGAGCTTGTCGATGTGGTGCATGGCTGTGGAGAACGCACAGGCGAGACCGAAACGGATACTTGATTGCCACTGCTGTTAGCTGAGGCAGCGCCACCGGCGGCTGCATCGGTGCAATCGAGTGCATCATCGACACTGGAACGCGGACTGGAGCAGGAACTGCTGCCACCGGAGCTGACAGTCTTGCTGCCACACTCGTTCTTCTCGTTGCCTGACTCGATGCCGGAATCTGTTGGCGAGTCTAGCTTGCGGTAACGGTGCGGGGCACCGGCGGTCAGATGATGATGCAGCTGTGGGTGTGCGTGCGCATGTGAGTGAGCATTGCGCACGATGGGCGTGATTGTCAGACCGTTCTGGGTAAGGTGCGAATGGGAGTTGACGATATCAAGATCGGCAGCAGAGTCGCCGGAGGAGCCAGAGTTAGCACGATTGCGCAGTGGGCATGTGCCAGAGAGTGTAGCGGCCAGGAGCGGCGCCGAAGAAGCCAATGCAGAAGGAGCATGGTGTGCGTGATGGGTGTGCGCAGGCTGGGCGCTCTGGTGGCCACTGAGGAGGCTGTGTGCATGGTGGTGTGGATGGCTGAGGTGGACGCTGTTTGGATTGCTGTTGCCAACGTTGTTGCTGTTGCCGCTGGTCGTGGTGGTGGTGGTTGATGATGTTGTGTACTCCAAATCGGCGGATTCGGTGCTTGAGACCGAACCGAGCGGACTTTTAGCTTCGACATCCATGCGTGCATCGTCCCAGCTGGAACCGGGGCTCTTGGCACTTGGATTCTGATCGTCATCCATTGTCCACATCTGCTGGCGGAGCAGCTCTTTGTGCTCTGTGCGGAACACGACGAGTTTCTCGGTGTGCAATGTGCTCAGCGTGCGCAGATCCGGCATAGTTTCCATAAGCTTGGTCAGGAAATCGGGCTGGTCGGGGCGATTCTGTGCGATGATTGTCTGCAGACAACCCTTCAAGCGGCTGTACATCTTCTCAATCAGCTCGAGATTGCGCAGGCCCGGTCGATCGGGCGTAATGAGTACAATGGCGCAGAAGAGGCCAATTTCAGCGTCGGAAAGGTTCATTGAGTTCATGCGCTCGGCAAAGTTGAATGTCGAGTCGACAAGGAAGCGCGCATTGGCGCCATTCTGTATGGCGTCGCGGCGCATCACCTGACCATTTAAGCAGATTATGCTGTTTATTGACGAGTCAAACATACAGATCAGACGCACGAAGAGGGCGTCAAAGAGGCCGGCCTTCAGCAGGGTGAACTTGTCGTCCTGTGTGAGCAACTGAAAGCCAGGAATCATGCCCGCAAAGTCGATGACGCCACGTATGACGTGTGCGAAGCGCTGAGAGAACTCCTGTTCTGACTGTAATTCGGGGGCGGGGTTCAGCGGACAGGCCTGCAATTGGAAAAAAAAAATTTGGGCAAAGTTAGTCATATTGGCATACAAATAAAACAAAAAAAGAACAAACTGTTGCTACAAATAAATCGAAATGAGTCAAATGCATTGGATGGCGTCTAACACGTCGCGTGTCAACCGGAAATTTTATCGCTTTTGTCGCTGTTCGGTGACTTTTCCGTGAAAAGTTCACGCGAAGGTCAACAGCGAAGCATTACTGCATATGCATGTGCAACACACACTCAGCTGCGCAAAAATAAAATGCATAATAGGAAGAATACAACGAGCACGAGCACTCATTTAAATCAATAGTTATTATGACTACCGTACACACCCCCTCGACGCAATCACGCCATCTAGAATTCTTCGTCACCTTCACCTTCACCCTGCCCGTGCACACCGTACACCGTACACCCGTATGGCAATGCAAAGCGCTTCCTTATTTGCCAGCGGCGTCGTAGTTTTGCGACTCATTGAAAAGCTCGACGCCGTATAACGGCACTAAGAGCGCAAGCAGAGCTTTTACACACCAGACCAGGGCAGGGCAGGGCAGAGAAGGGCCCTCAGTTGGCCTCAGTTGGCGTAGTAAGCGCCAAAGTTGAGGGTAGTGACAGTCGGCAAAGTTGTTGTAATAGTTTTAGTTGTAGTTGTTGTTTTTATTGTTGTCTGTTTGTAGCCTGACATTCTAGCCAAGGTCGACGAACCAGAGTTCAAGGTTCGGCAGCTTTTTTGTGTGCGCGTGTACGACCAAAAGCTGGTAAACTGACTTTGGCTTGGGCTAGGCTCACACTCAACGCTCTGAGTGTTGAGAATGCTTTTAACTTTGTTAAATTAAAATAGTTTCATATCAAGTGGCATATGTTAGTACTTAGAACGACTTGAATTGTTTAAGTGTTTCGTCATTTAGTCATTTTCATCAATATGATTAAAACTTTGTGAAAAGTTTTCATGTTTAGACAATATTGTGTCGATTACTTAATTACACATGCTTACTAAATGAATAAGTTTCGTCAGCTAAGCTAGCATAAAGCCATGGGAAACCTTCATTAAGGCGGAAATCTATGCTAATGCAAGCACCTACACTTGATTTGCTGACCTTAAACACGCTGCCCACATTCTTGAACGCAATTGTTATGCATGTCTGTGAAGCATAAAGAAACTCACACACACACACACACACACACATACACAACAAACATGTTGGGTCGGATGTGAGCATATGATCTGTCAAAGTGTACGATTGTCTGATACCTCGTTTGCACTCTCAGTACCGTTTCATTTGTTGTAACATTATTTTCCGGGTTTGAATTACATGCACGCGCAGTGCCAAAACGTGCCCCGCCAATAAATCGAGCATCAACGCCGTGTGCTGTGTTTAAAGCATATTGTTGTGTGGAGCACTCAGACAGACGCGTGTGTAAATCTGTTTAATTTCAGCATATGGCAACAACAGCAGCAACAAAAGTTTTCGCGTGTTTTGTTGTTGCTTTTTTTTTTTTTTAATTTTATTTTTAATATTTTTTTTGTACTTTTAATTTATAAACTTTGAACATTTCTTTTTGCATAATATTTAATTTGGTTTCGTTGTGCTTTATTAGGCTATGTATGTATGTGAGTTTGTCTATGTACGTGTGTATGTGTGTGTCTGTCGTGATATAAAAGAACGTTTAAATATTAACCTTGAAAATGTTTATAGCGCCGGCAATGCTCTTATTTTGTGCGCTTCTGTTCATTTCTATTTTCACTGTTCTTATTTTGTGTTATCGACCACCATCGCCATCGCCATCACCGGCGACGGCACCTTCACCACTACTTATATCATCATCTTTATCTGCACTCTGCCGATGCCGAGCATAGCCGAGAGTGTTTGTTCGCTCACATGGCCTTCGTCAAGTGCAAATTGCCGGTAACCGGCAAAAAAACAAAAAGCAAATCTCACAAAAAAGCAAAAATTGAACGCGCGCGCGAACCGGTACATTTTTATATTTTATATAATTGTAAGACTTTGTCGCATTTAAAAATAAAAATATTTTTTTTTTTTAAAAGCGGAAATAGTTTTGACGATAGCGCCGGGGCTTTTCTGCTTCTACTACTACGTCGACGACTAATTATGACTGCTCAAGTAGACTTGTATGTGTGTGTACATGAGCGCACAGTGACCTTCGCGGACGTTGGTAAACAGATACAATTTGAATTTTGTTTACCTAATAATTAGCAAAATATTTGAGTCATTGAAAAACAATGTACAAGAACAAGAATGGTTTCATTTGTGCAAAGTTGCTTGCACGTTGACGATAACGATAAGCGTCTCATTAAGTGGACTTAATGGAAATATACTCAGACGAAAATGTGCCGTAAATGTCAAAAGTTTTTTTTTGTAATTTTAATAATTTGTTGCTTCTTGGCGTAATGAAAATGACAAATGCATGTATGAGTGCATAGCATTATTACGACATGAGAGCACAAAATCATTTCCTCATAGCCGAGTGAAGGTCTCATAAACGCCTTGCATCTGTAATAAACGTCGGCGGCGATGACTTCCTCGTGCATATTATCATAGACGATCAAATGCGCATTTAAAGGGTGTAGACACATACATACATACATATTTATAGTACATATATACATATGTACATGTCGTTAAATGTGTCTAATAATTATTGCATGACGACTTTCTCTCTTGACAGCTGTCATTGATTTGTTGTTGTAGTTGTTGTTGATGTTAATGTTGTTGCCTACCGATTGGCTTCTTGCTAGCGTGCATAATCATGCAATAAATAAAACAAATATAAAATTAACTGCAAGTGCAATTGCCTCATATTTCTCTCTCCTCTGTTCTCTTTTTGGCTCTCAGCATTTCTAACGTTTTTTTGAGTTGTTAGGTAGTTTTTTTATTTCTGCTCTCAAAGTCGACCTGACTCTTTGTCTTGTTGTGTATACATTTTATTGTTTGCTTATATATTCTGTATATAAAAAAACAACAACAATATTAATGGTATGAATAAAAAATAACAAATTTTGCGCGCAAAAAATTCATTAATTCAAGGTTAAAAAATAAACCAGCCACAAGGTCGTCTCGTGTGTTCCTCTACCGTCTCTAAATACGTTAGCCACTCCTCCCTGAATGCGATCACTTGCACTCTTCCTCTGTCCCTGCCACTTGTTCTTGTTCTTTTTATCGCTGTGTCACTAAATAAGACAGTCTGCCTTTTTGACTTTCTTTTGTTGTCTCGATCATGATCATGTTGTGCAAGTATGTTTGATGGTGATTGAAATTCTTTGTAAATCTAATTGACTTGTGCTTTTTTTTTTAATTTTTTGTTGCAAATGAAAGCGTCAAGTGTGTTTTTTACTTCCGCTTTTGTGTATTTTTGAAATATCAAACCTTTCAGCACTTTTAGTACTTGCACTTGACTTTGACATTTGAAATTGTTTTTGTTTACTTTTGTTTTTGTATTATTTTCGTTGTTGTTTTTGTTTTTTTTTGCAAATGTTGTTGTTGTTAAGCCAACTGCTTTGCTGATAATTAGCAAGAAGCGCAAATATTTAAGTTAACATGACTAAATAACCGAAAATGTACGAAAAAAAAAAACAATAACAAAAGCAAAACGATGAAAAAAGACACACACACACACACACACACACACACACACACAACGAAATGAAATTTGTAGTATTTAATAATCATTTATTTAAACAGTCGTTATTGCCGGCACAAGCAATGCGCCGATTCGCGCCGCCCCCAAGCCCCCCTGCGCGGGCACATTTGAAATGCGCGCAAGCTCTAAACACTGCCCCACCCCTTAAGTGAGTGATCACCCGCGCGTTTGTTGTGCCAACAAACGGTATCTGAATTTGAATGTGTTTGTGTGTGTGTGTGTGTGCGTGTGAGTTTGTGTTTCATTATTAATGACGCTACGCTTGACCTTGAGCTTTAGAACTGTTTTCTAGCTATTTGTTTGTGTTGGTGTTGTTGTTGTTGTTGTATTAGTCGCAGTCGTCGCTGCTTTGCTTGTATTTGATCATGTTGTTGTTCTTGTCGTTCTTGCTGTTCTTTGTATTCATGTTGTTGCTTTTATTATTTTATGATACTAACACGTTTTTCGCATGGTCGTTTTTTTTTATTTATTTAATTTTTTTTTTTTTTTTGAGGTTTGTGTCGATTTTGATTAGTGCTGTTGATGCTCTGCCTTATCTTTTATAAAAAGCAAAAAAAAAAAAAAATTTGTTTTCGATTTTTTGTTGTTGGTGTTGTTGTTTTTGTATTGCAAACCGAAAAACAAAATCTGTTTTTTGCTTGCTTTCCTAAAAATAAAAAATTACACATTGTCTCAAGTGTTCTTTCCTGTATTTTTACTGTTTTTTTTCCGAACTCTTTTTTGTTGGTGATTTCTTTTTTCTATGAGTATAAATGAAAAATTCCCTGAGTTGAGCTTAGCTGACGTATGAGTGATTTCCTTGTTTTTATATTACGCATACGACGGCGTGCACTTACATGCGGAAGCATGAGTGTTTTCTTTGTATTACAACAACGACAACAACAACTCTTCTAAGTTGCTAAGCCAGAACTTGACCTAGAAAAGCAGAATGTTTGTTATCGTTTCTACGAAATGAAAAGTCACTTTGGCTTCAAAGAAGAAGAAGAAAAAAAAATAAATGATTAAAACTAAACTGATCAATGACTTTTGTGCGAGCAAAACGTGTTCAATGACTTCTGTTTTGACAGAGTGGCTGTCTTGAACTTAACCTCCACGCTGCGCCAACGCGAGGCTTTTTCCGCAAGCGAACGCAAAAAAAAGCGCCAAAAAACGTTTTGTCGACAACAACAACAACAACAGCCGCAGCACGAAACAAGTTCTCTTCAATTCGATTTCCTGGTCTGAGCTATTTAGAATTTTTATAGACCTGAGCGACGGCAGCGTCGCTTGAGCTTCGACTAAACACGTTCACCTTGGCGTATTAGTATCAACAACAACAATTATTATTCCGTCATTCTGCCGGTCGCTCGTTCATACGCTGCCGTCATTGCTTTATTTAATGATCTATGCATGTCAATACATGTCGTTTCAAGTTGATTTCGTTCTTGCACTAAATTCATGGCACTTTCTGCTCGCACGCAAATTAAGAAGTTCCAACCGGGCCACAATTCTCAGTGACTTCAAACCGGAAATTAAATAATAATAAAACAAAGAAACCACAAACGAAAAAAAAAAACTATGAATCGTATTTGCGTTTTGTTTGATTGTCAACGTGTTTTGACATTCAATGTTGAGGTTAAAGCCAAAAACAATGCCACGCTTGAGCAAGCGTCAAGCGAAGAGCGTCAATTGTGTGAACGAAGCGAATGAGTCGAATGTGTCGATTCGATTATCGAAGGGCGTGTCCAAATGTACTTCACTGATCATATTATTTATTATAGGCTTATGATGTATGTATGTGTGTACTCACCAAAAGTGTTGGCATCGAGTACGAAGGACATTCGCGTGCACGTTGACGCATCGCGGCGACCTTCTCCTTTGTGAATTCGCACGTTTCGAGATGTGCACGCAACACTGCCGCCAGTAGGCGTGGCTGATCGTCCAGCTCGGTAGCGAGCGCGCGCTGTTGGCCGCGATTCTGTGTGCTCTGCTGCATTGCGGCGAGTATTCGCGCCTTTTCACGTTTCGGCACGCGTCCAAATCGGACAGCTGCAAGTAAAAACACACAAGAATACAACAATTAATAAATATTACTGCAAAAAATTATTAAAAACAAAATGAAAAATTATTCAACATGCTTGCAAAACGAACGAACAAGCAAAGTAAAGTACGAGAATTTCAAAATTATCGACGCTGCACCGCTGCCTGCGCCTGCGCCTGAACCCAAGCGCCGCTGCTCGCAAAGCAGGTGCGAACAATTCGCAACAGCTGTTAACCCTTCATGCGAATGTCTGTTATTTTCGTACTTTATGCTCTTTGCCTCCCTTCGGTCATCTTCTGCCTGACGCGCACTCATGCAGAAAAATGTTTTGTTGCCTTTTTTGTGGTCGTTCGTTTTGTCTGTGCGACGTATTTTTTTGTTGTTAATGACTAAGCTTTATGTTGGTCACACAGGAAGTAGTGGCTTGGCCACCGACTGACTGTGTGTGTGTGCGTGCGTGTGTGTGTTTGAGGGCAGAGGATATGCAGACACATGGCTTCATTTAATTTTTTGCACATTTGCTTGCCTCTGTATGACATTAATTTTCAAGAACGAAAACTACAAAAACAACAAAGCAGCGCCCAAAAGGGTCGTCGGTCGTCGTCGTTTGTCGTCTCGTCACAGCACGCTGTGAAGTAGGTCATTGCCTTTTTGTAGCTCAGCTGTCATTGTTGTTGTTGTTGTTGTCGCTTAAGTGTTGCTTTGACTTGTCTGCGCTTTTGTGCTTGTTACACTTTCTCTCTCTGCGCTTTTTTTTTCTTTCTTTTTTTTTTTGTTAATTTTTATTTTGATTTTGGAAATTTTTGTGCACTTAAAAAAAATATAAATAATAATAGAAAGAAGCGAACTTAATTTATGTGGGTGAACTTTCACGTTTAGCATGTGTGCGTGAATAGAGCGAAGCGACGAGACAACAACAAAAAAGCAACAAAAAAATGTGTCACGTTTCGCGCACGTTCAAGTGAGCGCAGAAGCAATTTTCTGAGCTATTTTGTGAGTAAGCAAGAATTATATAGAAGACTTGGGCTCTTCAAATGTCAAAAAAGAAGACAAAAGCAAAAAAAAAAAAATTACTCATTGAATGTTAATTGCATTTTAACAACGCTTTCATGTTACGTTTTTCATAGATCAAATCAAATAGTCAACAATTTCACTCGATCAGAAAAGTAAGTCAAACGAAACAAAATTGTTTGTCTTTGAGCGTGTGTAACACTTTTTAGTGCAAGATCGCTATAAATTTACGATTTTGCTTAGCCATTTCTATACGAAGAAAGAAAGGCACAAAAAAAAAAAAATTGGTAACAAAAGTGAAATACCAAACACACACACACACACATATGCTGGCCAACTTCTGTGAATGAGGTGAGATGAGATTTTTCCTCAAACTAAGCCAAACAAAACTGAACAGCAGCCGCTGCCGCTGCCACAGTCAGCGGCGCAGTTGAAGAAATCTTTTACAAGCATGTCTGACACACTTTCGGCGTAGACCGCGCACGACGTCGACGACGAGCAGCGAAATTGAGGTCAAATGAAATGAAAATGAAATTTCAGCGCAGCCGCAGCTGCTGTTGTTGTTGCTGCTGCTGCTGCTGATGCGACTGCGCGTAGAAATTAGAGCGCAGAAAGACCGAAGAGAGCCGACGACGACGACGACGACGAAGCGTCAACGTCAAACTTTCATGGCGCAAACGCGAATGCGAAGGCAAAAGCAAAAAGTTGGTCAAACTCATGAAGTGAAATAAATTTGTTTTTGTGTTTGTTGTTGTTGGTGTTGGCTTTTTCTTTTTGTTATTATTTTTGTTTTTGTATTTGGTTTGAAAATAGCAAAAGTTGTAAAAGCGGCAAAAGAGAGTTTTGAACATGATTATGATGACGCTTGATGATGACGATAATAATGTTGATGATAGTAACGTTGATGATTAAGAAGTGGAAGGCAAGCAAACAATAACAACAACAGCAACAACGATGACGACGACGACGACGTCGACGACACTGAAAAGTTTCATTTCAAGTTTAAATACAATTTTGTTGTTGTATCGTTGCCATGTTTCAGCCGCAAACCGAAAAAAAAAAATAACGAGGTCAACATTCAATGGCGGCGCCATTGTTGTTGTTAGTATATTTGTAGTTGTTGAAGCGCAAGTAGACTTTGTCATTGTTGTTGTTGTTTTTGTTGTAAAGTTAAACAAAATCAAATCAAAGTCAACGTCGTTGTTGTTGTCGTCTTCTTCTTCTTGTGCTTCAGCTGTTTGACAGTCAAAGAAATGTTTTTGGCTTGTAATGTTTGTTGTTGTTGTTGCTTTTAAAAAAGCTTAGTGATAGTTTTCGTGTCTTTGTTGTTGCTTCCTATTGCTGTGTGCCATACTAAAGACTGACAGACAGACAGACAGTCTTATACGCTGCGATTGACGATGATGATGACGTTGATGCAAATGATCAGTAAAAGCATCAACGTCATTATCATCATCATCATCAACAATGGCTCTAAAACTATCACTCAAAGAATTATTGGTGCATATGAATTTCTTTTTGTTCATTCAAAGCACTTTTTCTCTTTGCAAGTTTATAATTTGATGGTTCTCGAGCGCTTTGCGCCGCAGCAGAAATTGAAAGCGAGTTTTTGCTTTGCCGCTTCGCTCACAAGTAGAAATTTGTGTCACGATCGGTTTTGGTTTTGTTTTCTATGCTTAAATCTTCTATTTTTTTTTTTTTGGAATTTCTTTCTGGATCGTATCAACTTACGCGCATTGTGATAGTTCACGTTTCCTTTGAGTATTCCTTTTAGAATTGGCAATTCTTCGCCCATTTTGAATTTGTTTTTTTGTGTTTGTGTATTTTTTTTCTATGATTTTAATTAACAAACATAAAAATTGTTAATTCAACAATTTATTTTTGGCACCGACGCACAATAACTTTGGTTTTTGAACAATTCTTTATTGTTTCAACTCGTTTGGGTTTTGTAAAATAGAATATTTCTCTTTAAACTTCTTGCCGCACTGAATTTCGAGTTTGGCAGAAATGAGACATGTTTTTTGTTTAATAGGTTTTCTCAAATTTTATTTGTTAATAATTTGTTTTTGCGCTTCGGCAACACGAAATCAATTTTTGCATTCAGGTACAATTTATTTAAAACTTTCAGCACTTTTTGTATTGAATTTATTTATTTTTTTTTTGGTGCTCTTATTGTTGTTATTAATATTTATTTATAAATTTTTTTTTTTTGTATTTTGCTTTTGTAGTAATTTTGTTTTAAGGAACTTTCTTTGCTTTGTTAAGAAGTTTTGCTTGCTTTTGTTGGTTTTTGTTGTTGAAAATTCTTGCAAATATTTTTATTTTGATTATAAACTCTTGATATATTTCTCAACTTATTCTCAAAATTATTCAAACTTCTTGCGCGTAATCCATGTAAAAATTGCGTTTTGGCGTTGTTGTCGATTTCTTTTCACAATATTGGCTTTGATCAATTATTTTTATTTATTTTCTTTGTTTTATTTAATTTTGCACACTTTTTTTATTTTCTTGAATTTGTTTAAAAATAAATAATAATTTCAGTTGGGACGCTTAGCTCGTTGCGACAACTGAATTTGATCTGTTTGATTGTTTGTTATTTTTTGGCTTGGTTTGGTTGCTGTTGCTGCTGTTGCTGTTGCTCTTGCTGCTAATATCATTAATAATTTGAATATTAACAACGCTGACAATTCGCGTCAAATTCGCTAACATGACAAAACTCGACAAGGTCTCGAACGCGACTAACTGTAAAATCAGAAGCACGTTACGAATATACCCAACAAAAGGTAAAACAGAGCAAAACAACACACACACACACACACACGCAAGAAGCAAGCAAGCGACGACAAGCGTTGAATGTACGAATGAAAGCAACGAACTGAAAGCCAAACGCGAGCAGAAGAGCGGAAGAGCGGCGCACGACAGACACAGACAAAGCCAAGCAAAGCAAAGCTTAATGTGCGAGTGAGTGAGCGAGCGCTCATGGTGTGGCTGAGGGAGGCAGTAGTGTGAGTAGTGTGAGTCTCAAGTGATGTGTGTGAGTGTAAGTGAGCGAGAGTGAGAGCGCAAAAGGGCGTGCGTTCTCTTTGTGTGCTTTTGCGCTCTTGAAAAGCTGTTGGTGCAATGATGTATTTGTGCTCCTACGCGTTTGAAATTCAGAACAAAATTCTTATCAATTCAAATAGTTCAAATCAAATTTTTGCTACAAAAAAATTGTTGCCTTTTTAGATTCCATTTCCCTCCTTTTGTTATGTTATAATGATATTATTAATTGATTCTTAATTATATTGTTGGACTTCTTGCGAATCGGTGACTGACTTGGCTGGTTTGATAACGGCCAAGTTCAATGTTCGGTCGGTTAAAAGCGTTAAAAGCCAATAACCTGCGAGCTGGCAAGTTGCTCGCTTACTCTTTCACCAAAGAGCAATAATGTTCTGGTGGCTTCTTGGTGAGCTTTTCAACACACTTAAGAGAGCGCTAGAAGTGGCGCGGTGTGTTGAGTTTGTCGGCAAATGCTCTTAGAGTGTTCGAGAGCTTTCGCTGGGAGAGCTTTTGCCGCACTTGTTAATATTTGTGCAACAATTTCGTTAGCGATTTTGCGCGTAAATAAATTGAAATTATATTCTCGTGTGCACATAATATCAACAATACCAAGAACACCAGCAACAACCACAACAACGACAGCAACAACAATGACAAAAATAATATTTAAAATGTGATATTAATGCAAACCTTGAACTTCAGAATGCGCATTTTGTGTGCAAAGTGCAAAAAAGCAACAACAACAACAACAGCAACAAAAACAAAAGCAAATACAAAGAAAAATGTTATTTTGTTGATAATAATTTAAATGAATCAGACAGCACGAAATGTTAGTGTCAGGGGTCGGCGGCAGCGGCAGCGGCGCGTCGATGTGCAACGGCCTGCAGCAACATTGAAATAGACACGAGCGAGCAACAAATTGTAAATTATTTCTGACATTTCAAATTTACAATTTACAACTTGTTAGACTTTACGAGAAATGCGCAACAATGTGGCGTATACGCGATATTTGAGAAAAGTGGCGCGAGGATGCGCATACGCCATGTGCAACTTGCACTTGCTAATTCGATGCAACTCTCTCTCTCTCTGCCTCTCTGCTTAACACTCGCTGAGCTCTAGGGTAATTGAAATTTAAGTAGATCGCATGCATGACTTTGCCTTGCTTTTAATATTTTTTTAAACAAAAACAATATTAATTTTAATTGTTTTGTGTTGTTGTGTTGTTGAAACGAGGCGACCATAAATGTTGTTGTAAATTTAAAACAGATGACGAACGATGTCGACAACATTCAACCTATAATTTATGACTGTATTGGCCCCGGCAACTGCGTCGACGTTGACGTTGACGTCGTCAGATGTCAGACGTCTGTTGGCCCTCGTCTTGCTGTTTGTCCGATTCGTCTCGCCTGAGGGTCTCTCCATTGACTTTGAGCTCTTATGTGTGTATATACATATATTTGTTTGCATTCCCTTCAGCGCTCAGCGTGTGTGTGCCTTGATACTTGTTGTTGCATTTTATTTTTTGTGAAAACAATGCAGAATTTCGCGCATGAATATTTGTAAGCATATCGAACAATTGACATGAAACGAATGTGTTAAGTCACGTAGACGGCGTCCGCCCCAACTTGTGGGGTCGTTGTCTTATTTTATCGTTTTTTTTTTAATGATATTTATGTCAAGGCTGAGAATGTGTGTTCATTTGAAGCGTGTCATCCGTCCGAGGCATTGGTCATGTATGTAGTTCTATCAAAATTTGTTGTGCTTCACAAACATGATTGTTTGTTGTTTGCGCAGATGAGTCACACACTTTTGTGCAAGCCTCATTGACTCATGACGCTTTTATGCTTCATTTTATGCTTTGTTAATTTCTAAGGGGTAAAAAACAATTTATGCGCATAACGGTGCAAAAGCAGACGTAAACAATGACTAAAGAAACAACAAAATAAACAACAAAAACAACAAAAACAAACAAACAAGAAGTGTGCACGTCATAAAATAATGAATGATGATAAAGATGGATTCGAAAGCATTTTATTGCTGTTGCCCATGATGATGATGATGATGACGTTCGTTGAAAATCGAAAGAAACCGAAAAAAAAAAATAAAACAAAAAAAGATACTCAAGTCAACACACGTCGAGACACAAGTGAACACACACACACACACACACACACACGAAGACACTTCAAATAAGTTCGAGTTCGCTTTACGTTGTTTTTTATTTCATTGTAGTTGTTGTTTTTGTTTTTGCCGCTGGTCATTGAACTTACGAAATGAGGCCAAAAACAAGCAGCAAAAGCGGTCGCCAGCGATGACGCCAATGGCGCGGGGAGCGGCGACGAAGTGGGTAACAACAACACAAACGTTAATAATATAAAAAAATAAAAAAAAAATGTAAATGGCATTTCATGGTTTTCGTGCGGTTTCGACTTCGGAAGCGACTTCGACTCTGCTCGAAAGTAAAAGTGAAAGTTTTTTTTTTTTCGGTTTTGGTTTTGTTTTTGTTTTCTGGTCGTGCAAAGAAATTTTCGTTGAAGTAAAAAAAATTATTATTGTTGTTTTAAAACAGATTTAGGCGAACGAATGAACGAACATGTTGTAATGCACACACACACACACACACATGAGAGAGGAGCCTCAATTTGAGTTACGTGTGTGTGTGTGTGGCAATGCATTGATTTCTTAAGCGCCAAGTGACTTGCATATGCGTGAGTGCGTTTGTGCGTGCGTGCGTGCGTGCGTGAGTGAGAGCGCACAAGTTGGCGTTAGCAATGAGGAAGACATATTGGTGGGCCTATGATTTTATGGCATTTTTATGCATGTAACATATGTTGTTGTTGTTGTTGTTTTTGTTTGTTAACAATTGCATAATAATCTGATGCTTATGAACGCTGTAGGCGCGGGGCGGGGCGGGGCTTTTCATTTCTGGGCCAATAAAATTGATGTTGAAAGAGTAAGCGACGCCGATGAAAGCATGTGTGTGAGTGAGAAAGCGTTTTGTTGCTCGCCATGGAAGTTTCGAGCATTTTTTCTTTTTTGACAGTGACAGTTGATTGAACCTTGCATGAGGCGACAATAATGCTCGTTCATTTTACATTTAATTATAGAAATTTATTAACAAACAAAAATTCAATTAGCTTGTGAAGTCTTTTATTGCAACGACTACAAAAGCTGCAAAAAAGATGTGAAAAAGGGGGGGGGGAAAAAAAATAAACACAAAATTTCACTTTCACTTGAATGAGTTTGACCTCATTTACTCAAATGTCTTTAACTGCTTTCTAACGATTTCTTAACACACTGACAATAGCAACAACAACAACAACAGCAATCACGAACAATTGTACAAAAACAAATAGACAGAAAGAAAGAAGAGAGTGAAGCGCCAACATTGAAAACTGTTTTGTCAAAGTGAGACAAACAAGCAACAACAACAAAATATATGTTGTTGTAAAACACCACCGACGACAACAACAAAGCAGCTGTCATTATCATTTCTTTGCGTTTGCGTTTGCTTTTTATGAACTACCAACAACAACAACAACTTAACTTATTTTTTATTTTATTTTATTTTTGTTATAACAGTTGTTGTTTTTGTTATTGTTGCTCGCTTATTACGCGCATTATTACTTCCTGCTGCTGCTGCTGCTGTTGTTGCTCTCTCTGTCACTCTCATTGCTTCACTTAAATGTATTTCAAGCTCATTGTGAGTCGCAACACGAGCATTGAGATAAGGAAGTCAACTCGACAGCATGTAAAACATACACAAATTGTTGTTGTTATTGTAGCCGCTGATGAAGCTGAAGCCGCAGAAGAAGAAGAAGTCGCCGACGACGACGACGAAAAAAACAAATGTGTAATGTCTAATTTTCAACACGCTTCGTTACGTTATTTGTTAACAACAACAGCAACAACAATAATGACATGCTTAATAATCATAAAAAACGCAAAGCAAAATGAAAACAGTTCAACGAACTTTGTCGAGTTTAACTCAACTCTCAACTTGACTCGGCTGACTGTCGGTCGGCACAAACAACCCCCCCTGCCCCCCTCCGTCACACAGAGTGAATGATGAATTCGTCTCCTTTTAATAGGGGGGAATTTGTTAAACTATTTTTGTTGTTGTTGTTAGTGTTTTTAATCTTTGGTGATTCAGTTTTGGTTTTTATTATTTTTTAACTGCTTTGCATTAATTGTTTTTTTTTTTTTCATTTTGTGTTGTTGTTGTTGCTTTCGTTGTAGATCACATATCGTTTTTTTTTTCCTCTTTCGCTTTGTGAGTTTCTTTCGCTTCGAAGAGGAAATGAATAAGACAACAATTGTTGTGTTTTTTGCTTCAGTTTAACGCTTGCGTAAGTTGTTTACATTATTGGCCCGCCAAACACCCCTGCCCGCTGCCCCTCACCACGCTGTTATTGTTGGGTAGGCGAAATGAAATGAGTTTGTTTTGAAGTTTCAAGAAATTTCGTTGAATTGTTTTTTTGGGACAATGTTCGGGGCACTGCTTTTCTCCATTCTCCATTCTCCACTCTCCACTCACCATGTTCCGCGCCTCGAACGCTTTCCTCAAATTCTGTTGTTTTATTTTTTATGTTTATTTTTTTGTTTTTACTTATAAGCGGTCAACAATTGCTAGTGCCCATGACTAAGAGAGTTCATGAAGAGGAATTTGTATTTGTTCAAAACATTTTAGATACAATTTTATATCTTTTTGTGCCTTCTGAATGCACAGCTGTCTTAGTTCGATGATGAATAATGAAAACGATTTTTGCATTTTGTTGGTATTGAATTGCTGTTGTTGTTGTTGCCTTGTTCCAAAACGTGCAAAGTTAATGACTGAACGAATGTGATGTGTTGTGCTGTGTTAGGTTGTGTTGTGTAGTGTTGTGACAATCGTATGCGTAACCCTGTGCCATATTCACTTCACATGCACATGCACAGCAACGAGAGTGCGACAACAACAAAATCAACAACAACGAAAAAAAGCCTCATTTATTTTCTTCAATAATTAAGCAACAGCAACAATAACGAATCGAATTTCGTACAAGGGAATGCCATTTGTGTGTGTGTGTGTCTGTGTGTCGCCTGATCTGTTGCAACGTAAATTGAAATAAAAAATAAAAAAGAACATTTCAACAGCAGCAACAAAAAAAAAAAAAAATATCAAGTAAGTGCAGCACTAATAATAATTATTTTAGATTTTTATTTAAAATTCCAAGGCAAGAGTTGCACACACAGGCACACACACACGCTCACACATGTGCAAATACGTTGGCAAAATGCAATTTTTTTTCTGTTGTTGTTTTTGCATGTTTGCGTATCAGCAACGTGCAAACTGCAAGCGAGCGAGCGAGCGAGTGAGTGAGCGAATATCAGCAAGCAACAAAAGTGAATGACCGTGCATGACCCAAATAAATGTCGCTGCACTTTGAGCAAGCTGTGCGACCAAACGAAAAAGCAGCTAGCAACAACAACAACGACAACGACTACGACGTGTGACAAAGCCAAGAGGAGCCGAGCAAACACTGACGTCGGTCGTTGCTTGCAAAAACAAACACAACAACAACAACGAAATAAAATGAAAAACCGCAACGTCAGAATAAAATTGCAGTAGCAGAGAACTGCAAAAAAAAAAAACAAGCAACAATTTTAAACGAGGTTGCGCTGTCGACGTCGACGCTCGTAAGTGCAATGAACAGCATTCAGCACAATGAACGTGCCTAACATGCAAGAGATGAAGAGAGAGCGACGAAGACGAAGGCAACACAGCCGCCGAACTGATCTGTGCGCTCAAAGACAAATGTGCGCTGCGCTGTCGAAGGCACATACGTCAGTTTAAACTGCACAACATGACACTGCTTTGCTCTGCCCAGCTCACCTCGCCTCGTCGCAGTTTGTATCACATGCACATTGCATTAGGTTGTTGTAACATTTTAAGGTTCTTCGAAAGATTTTTTCGAACATTTATTTCGAATATGCCGCAAACAGCTGCAATTCTCTTGAGCTGAGCTGAGCCGAACCAATGCTGTGCTGCTGCTGCGGCGGCTGCTGCATTTTGTCTGCCTGCGCTCTCATAACTGCACTTGGTCGTTCTCTTTGTAATTTATTGCGCTCTCGCTCGGTCGGTTGGTCTCTCTCGGTGTTGATTATCATGTTGCAATGCGAAACCTTCGAGAAATTTCACACAAGTCGTTGAACTCGCGCTGTGCTGTGCTGTTGGCCGCTGCTGTTGGCCTGGCTCGAAACTAGTTTGGCGCCGAGGCATTGAAAAAAGCGAAAGTAAATTTTGTTGGCTACGATGATGAGTTTTTTGTTGTTTTTGTTTTTTTCTACGTGTTTGCTGTTGCTGCTCAACTCTAGTTTTTTTGCTCGTGCATTTTAGAGCGTAAGCTGTGTTGCACTGTGAGCGCATGTTTGAGTGTTTTTCTGACTGCTTTGTAACTGCTTTGCGTCTGTGAGTGTGACTGAGGTAAATGAACTTTTTGAAGGTTCAACTTACATGCAAACAAAACACAACAACAGCAACAACAACAGCTATATTAGTGGCCAAAACTTGTTTGTTACGTTATGCTTGTCGTGTTCAGCTTTTGCTCTTTCTTTTGCTTTGTATGCGTACAATTGCAATTTCACCGTTAACAAAATGATATGAACACACAACAACTACAGCAACAACAACAACTACATATATTTATGTCTTGTGCGTTTTCATTTGTGCCTATTTACGTAATAATTACTTGTCAAAAAAGACACTACAGGCGACCAACAATAACAACAACATCACAAAAATTTTCACTTGCGTTTTTAGTTTGGTTTTTTGCACAATTTAAATTTTATAGTTTTATTTTTTTATTTTATTTTGAATTTATGTGTATTTAATTATAAAATTGCGTATACGTGTGTGTGCGTGCGTGTGCGTATACGCAACAACGGGAAGTTTAATAAAGGCAATAAAATATTTTCAACTTTAATGCAATAAAATACCGAATGATATCGATATCGGTAATTGCCAAGAGTCAAAACCAAAAAACAAAAAGACAAAACTGAATGTTGTAAACAAAAAGCGTATACGACATGTTGTCGTTGTATCGGCTTTTGTACTTGAAATTAATAATTATGGTTTTCATATCACAAAAACAACAAAAAGCAAAAAGCCAATAGAGAATCATGCATAATCAGTGTCAAATGTACACTTGAAACTTTGTTATGGCATAGCAACACACACAATTCACAGCACCCACACACACAAACACACACAAGCAGACATGAAGGCAATAACAAGAACAACAGCTGTAGAAGTTTAATGCGCGCAACACTTGGGGCGAATAGTTGTTGTTGTTGTTGTTCTTATTGTTGTTGCCTTCATGTCATCGTCACTGCCGTCACTGCTGCTGCTACTGATGAACGCTATTGACGTTGTTGTTGTTGCTGTTGCTGTTGATTTTGTAGCCTCCAATATTATTTTAGTCAACAATGTTAAATGCCTGCGCCTGTGCTTTACGTATGTGTCAGTATGTGTCAGTATGTGTGAGTGTGTGTGTGCATGTTTATCTGTGGCATTTTAATGTATTTGTAATTGACCTGAATAAAGTTCAAAACACTCATACAAAGCGACAAGGCAAAATGCCTCAAATAGACGACGATGGGAGCGAATGATTGCGACAACAATCACAACAACAACACAGTAGCTTATTACAACAAATATTTCTATACATGCATGTGTATGTATGTGTGTATGAATAATTGAATGCATGACATAATTTTTGGTTTGCCTTTTGATGATTGACAATTGTTTTATTAGAATTCGAGGTTTACTACAATTCTGCGCCCATTGCACTCTTGTGGGCGGCACAGAAGGCGTACCCGTTTGAGCAACATTGTGCAGAGTGTTCTCATATTGATATCCGTTTATGTTTGACCAGAAAAAAAAATAGTAACTTGTCTTTATAGAATAATAATCGAAACTGCAAACACTTTAAGGCAGGTTAGTGCCAACCAAGCGAGGGAGCGAGACAGAGAGAGTGTGTGTGTGTGTGTGTGCATCTGTTAAGCTGCAAGCGAGTCACGACAACTGAACCGACAACAACAACAACAACGGCGATGACGTTGGCGATGCTTTTATGATGCATTTTTATTCAAATGCTAGAAAAATCGAAAAATGAACAACTTTGAAACGTTGTCAGCACTCATGAGCATGCATAGATACATGTGTGTGTGTGTGTGTGTGTGTACATGCATACATATTTACATATGTGTGAGTGCGCATTTACTTTCAATTTGGTTAACCTCGCGCTAATTTGAGTTCATTTCAATTAAAACGACTCGAAACAAAAACAACACAAAATTGTTTCTTCTTGTTGTTGTTTTATAAGTAAAAAAGCAACAAGCAAGATTTTATGATAGTGACGGTGTTAAAATGTTTGCTAGTAATTTAAAAAAATTATCTAAAACAATTTATTTTTCAACATTTTTCTTTTTTATTTTCAGATTCTACAAAACACTCAAATGTGCTCAACTTACGGTAAGTGCGTAAGAAATTCACTCATTTATTATTATTGGCTTGAGCACAAAATGTAGCAAGAGAGTGAGACAAAATGAGCGGTAGGCAAAAACTTGAGTTGTTTTTGTTTTTCATTCTTTTATGAGCAACCGTTGCGTATGAGCATTTATTTGTATTTTTTTTTGCCATCATTGAGGCTGTTGTTGTAGTTGCTTCATGGTGGTGTTGTTGCTGAGCTGTGACGTTGCTGTGTGTGTCTTCACACCGAGAAATTCACTCATTTATTATTATTGGCTTGAGCACAAAATGTAGCAAGAGAGTGAGACAAAATGAGCGGTAGGCAAAAACTTGAGTTGTTTTTGTTTTTCATTCTTTTATGAGCAACCGTTGCGTATGAGCATTTATTTGTATTTTTTTTTGCCATCATTGAGGCTGTTGTTGTAGTTGCTTCATGGTGGTGTTGTTGCTGAGCTGTGACGTTGCTGTGTGTGTCTTCACACCGCCGCAGCCGCCGCCGCAGCCGTCACACACTCGTTCACAAAACACAAACGTTGGCTGACCTAGTTTCAATTTCTGTCTTTTTTTTTGTTTTGCTTTTTATTTATTTTTTTGTTTTTGGTTTTCGTATTTGTTGTTTGAACGTCAGTTGCTCGCTTGCTTGCTTGCTTGTGCGGTCGGTCAACGAACTTAGCTGACGCTGCGCTGCGCTGCTGCTGTCAGTTGGCTTCGTGCCGACATCGTCGTTTGTCGTCGTTCGTAAATAAACACGAACGATGGTGTTGGTTGTTGGTGATGTTGTTTTTGTTGTTGCTAGTGTGTTTGGTCATATTTTATGTTGTCGCTGTGTTTGTTGTTTGGCCGTGGTGTGCATTTGTAACTGTCTGTGCTGTGCTGTGCTGATGCGTGCGTATGCGCGTGTGTGTTTGCTTTTGTTGTTTAGCTGTGTGTCTGTGCATGTGTGTGTGTGCTTGTGTGCTAAATTTCAGTTTCGTTTTCATTTATTATTGGTTAATTTGGTATTTATAAGCGTTAAATGCGCGAGTAAAGAAAGAAAGAAAAAAAAACTACTTATGTTGTAAAGAAATTATGAAAGCGAAAAAGAAAGTAGTTTCGATATTATGAAGTAAGAAAAAAATAAAATAGTAGCGAAAACAAAAACTAGTGGCACTTTTTGAACTGAAAGTGAAAGCAGTATTTTCTATTTTCAACAATTGTTTAATTTTTAATTTCGCTGAAGAGCATTTTTCTGGGTCAGCGCTGAATAATTTTGTAACAACGTCGTTGCAAAGAAATTACATTAAAAAAAGTACATTTAAAATAAAAATAGTATTATTAAGGCGAATTATGCACAACGCTATCGTTTTGTGGTTGTTGTTGTTATTGTTGGTATTTAGTTGTATTAAATGAAATTTTTTCTCCCTTGAAAGATAACGCAAAAAATGGGACACGGTCACTTTTGTTATAAACATTTCGTTTTTATTAATAAACTTTTTTTTTGCAGCTGCTTTTGTTGTTGTTGTTGGCGCTTTGTTTTAAATTTTTGTGTATGATATTTTGCTTATTTCGGTTGCTGCCTGAAAGTGATTTTCATTGTGTGCTATTTTATTAATCACTTTTTAGTGTTTTTTTTTCGTTAATCAAGGACAGCTTTTGAATTATTTGATAGCGGGCCTTCAGCTATTTTATTACGCTGTTTTAGAACACAAATACTTTATTTAGCATTGGTGTAGAAACTAGTTCAAGGATGGATGGTCGTTTATATTAGTGATTTTTGGATTTTAAAGGAGAGCTCCCCCCTTTTGGCTTTGTTTTTAAATGGAAAAAACCCAAAGCATTTCAACAGATATGAAAAAAAAAAACTCTTAAAAACAAAAACACAAAATTACGCCACACGTTCCAAAACAAACAAAATCTAATCCATCAATTACAACACACGCCAACAACAACAGCAAAGACACGCCATGCCATGCCATCCCCCATCCTCCCTCCCCACGCCTGAACTGTCAATTTGTCTGCTTCTTCTTCTGCTGCTGTTTGTTTTCCTCCACCAAGTTTCGTTGATTTTTTTATTAACGCGTGAACCACTTTCATTTTCGTTTTCACTGCAAAGACACACACACACACACACACACAGCAAAAGCGAGGAGAAAAAGCACCAACAACAATAACAACTCTTAGCTCAAAAGTCAATGCACGACGCCGACGTCGACTGCGTCACGACGAACAAACTCTGACGGCAGTAACTCAATACGCGAACGGTAATAAAAAGCAAATAAAATAAAACGCAACAAAAACAACAAATATGAAGTGAAACAGACAGAGTAATGCAAAAGCAATGTCGTTGTTGTTGCTTTGTGGGGCACGGCAGAAGCACATTTCCTGTTGCTTTTGTTTTTGTTTTTCACTTGGACTCAGTGTGTGTGAGTGTGTGTTTTTATTTCAAATTTTGATTACATTTTTAAATGCAAAATGTTGAAATGTAAAATAAAATATTTAAATAATTATAAATTTTACTACAACGAAGAACATAAAAAGTTGAAATATTTGGAAAAATGTTGTTGCAAGGCAAAATCAAATCAAAGGAAAACTTAAAGAGCGCACTGCTGCCATCTGGAGCCGCTGCTGTTGTTGTTGGGCTCTCTCAGAAGAGCAGTTGGCTCGTGCGCGCTCCCAAGAGAGTCAAAGTCTGTAAAAGCAGCTGCTGTTGTTGCTGCTGTTGTTTTTATGCTCGTCTGTTGTAGTTGTTGTTGTTTTTGCTTTTATTTTGTTACGTTGAGTTATGGCGGATCGTGCATATGATTATGTTCGCTCCCCGACTCGATACAAGCAGAAATTTAGGTTAAGTGCGTTCATTCAACTTTTAACACAATTTCGAAAGCATCAGCGGCAGCAGCAGCCAAGGCAGCAACAACAATAACAACAACACCGGATCAGATCAGATGATGATGCTTAGTTTGTGTATTTGAGTTGTTGTTTCATTTCTGTTTCGAATGCGGGCGCACATTAATATTGCTGCCAAGTTCATTTGAACATAAATAGCTTCAAATTAATTAAAACAAAACTGTTTTTAGTTAGCAACTAGTGTTGACTAAGACTTTTGACGGCAGAGTGTTTTGACACCCCCGCCTTAAACGTATGCTCTCATATCACACCAAGCTGATCTCTGTTCAGTTGACGTTGTTGTTGTTGCCGTTGCCCTCGAACATTTCAGACACATGTCTTTTCGTTTGTTGTTCGTCAATGTTCGTGTCTAACATCATTCGTTTTTACACTACACACAGCTCTCTTCGTCGTCAACATTGTTGCTTCTCTGCGATCTCTCTTCATTGCTACATTGCTGTCAATGTGTGCATGTGTGCATGTGTGTGTAAAACTACAACTAAACGCGAACGAAATTTCGTTCATGGCTGGTCAATGAACTCCTCGTTCAACTGTAGCCAGCTCACTCGCTCGTTTGCTCAATGACTAACTGACGGCCCCACTCACTCGCTCGCTCACTCACTCACACACTGACTAACTGACTGATTGAATGATAGACTGACTACGTCTGCCTTGGCATAATTTAGCTCTGAGTCTCTTTTTTTTCGTTGTTTGTTGTTAATTTCATATGTAATCTTTTTATTTTTTTTTGCGGGAAATTTGAATTTGTTGTTTTTGTTTGCTGATGTTTTCGAAATTTCTTTTTACACTTTTTCTTTTTCATGTAACAAATTTGTTTGTTTCCCTGCACTCATTTTTCTGCCCCCTACACCCACCCCCCCCCTTACATTTAATTTGTATCTATTTTGTAATCTAATCGTGTGTCTTCGATATGTTTAAAAATATTTCTCTTCGTTGCTTTCATGTGGAGGGCTTTACTTTTTCTTGTTGTTGTTGTTGTTGTCATAAAGCAATGATGACATTAAGCAATCACGATTAAAGAAACCGATTTGCTTTGACAAGTACTTTGAAGTATTTTAGGCAAATATAATTGAAAATTTTACTCACCATCACGACTCATGCCGACGGCAATGCACTTTTTCAGCCGACAGTATTGGCAGCGATTGCGGTTGATGCGCAAGATGCTGCATTGTTGGTTTTTCGTGCAGGGACGATATTGTATCTTTTGCTGAATGGAGCGACGGAAGAAGCCCTGCAAGCACAAACAAAAGCAATCAATTAGCAAAGAGCAAAGTTAATATGGATGAGTGTGTAATAGATTTAGAGTAGAATGAATATTTAGAGAATTATTTGTTAGAATTTCAAGTGCGTACATCACTAGCGTCCTTCTCCTCCATGGGCTGCAACATTTCCGAGTCGGCCATGTTGCTGCCGCCGCCGCAGCTGCTGTTGTTGCCGCTCGCACGCGTCTCGAGGTTCTCATCGAACTTCTGACACAAATAGTTCAGCGTCGATGCCTCGAGGCGTTGGTGCTGCTCGCACAGCTCATCGTCGCAGCCCGAGTCCTGAGCATCGAAGTCCTCGTGCTGGCAGTGGCCGCAATTGCAATCCTCATCGCTGCTGTTGTTGTTGGCGCTGGCGCTGGCGTTGCCGTTGTGCGTGTTGCACGTGCAACAGCCGCTGCCGCCGGCGGTCAGCGATTGGGTGCTTGAGGTGCTCAGCAGCGAGCAATTGCTGTCGGAGCTATCGCGACGCTGTTGTTGTTGCTGCTGCTGCTGATGTTGTTGCTGCTGCTGCTGCTGTTGTTGTTGTTGTTGCTGCTGTTGCAGTTGCTGTTGGTGCTGCTGCATGAGCAAATTGGCGATCTCCTTGTGTGTCTGCGCCGAGAAGGGACTATCACAGTGCAGCTGCTGCAGATTCGATATGATGCCACTGCTGTTGCTGTTGTTGTTGCTGTTGTTGATCTTGTTGGTGGGTGTTTTGCAGCGGTTGGCGGCTACTGTTGCCTCCGTGCCTTGTTGCTGTTGTTGGTGTTGCTGCTGCTCGCGTTGCTTCAGCTCGCGCGCATACCGGATCTTCTTCCATGGACACTGATACTGCTCATATTGGCTGGCGTCGTTGCCACCGGCGGCCATTGCTGCCGGCGTGCCAGGCGCAGCAGCAACATTTGGCGGCGCTTGGCTCGGCTTGGGCGGCATATCGTGATCGCTGTCGGCGTCGTCGTCGATGCCCGACTCACTGTCATTTTTGGCGTTTAGCTCTGACTCGGCCTTGTGCACGACAACAACAACATTTTGCTGCTGCTGCTGATGTTGCTGCTGGCCGAGCTGTAACTGACTAATACTATTTGTTGTATTGGTGGTAGCTGTTGCGGTCTTTACTAATGTTGTTGGTGTTGTTGTTGTTGTTGATTTTTGTACGAGCAATTGTGACAACAATTGTTGTTGTTGTTGTTGTTGCTGCTGCTGCTGAGGCGGCGTCGGTGCTTCATTTTTCAGTCTTTTACGTTGTTGCTGGGCTTGTTGTTGCTGCTGCAGCTGCTGCTGTGGCAATTGTTGCTGTTGTGGTTGTTCTTGTACATAGACTATTTGTCTAATGGACTGCAATTGTTGCTGTTGCTGCTTCTGTTGCGGCTGCGGCTGCGGCAACATTGCCACTGTCTTTATTGTTGTTGCTGTTGGCGGACTAGCTGTTGTTGTTGTTGTCTTTGACTTCTTGCTGAGCGGCGCCGATTCTAACAGTTTGACCAGCGCCGAGTGTTGCTGCTTCAGTTGCTGACTCTTGTTGCCCTGTTGACTACTCTGATTGTTGGCGTTGACTTGTGGCAGGCGAGGCAATTGTTGTTGCTGCTGCTGCAGCTGCGGCTGATGTTGACCAGCAAGCAGATTCGTATTGACGGCGGGTGTTGTCAGCAACACAATTGTTGTCATTTGTTGTTGCTGTTGCTGCTGCTGGTGTTGTTGTTGTGGTGGTGGAATAACAACCGGCAGCATGTTGTTGTAGTTCTGCTGTTGTTGCATATGTTGTTGTTGTTGCTGGTGCTGCTGCACCGTTGTTGCTGTTGCCAACTCTTGCATAGCACAAACCATTTTGTCGATCAGCAAAGTATTCTTTTTTATTTACTTTTTTTTGGTTTTAAAATGACACTTGAACTTGTATATTAACTAATAATATATTTCTCTTTTCATTTACTAAAATTTACTAATAAGGAACATTTTTGTTGTTGTTGTTGTTATTATGTTATCTTTCAATAAAATTCGTCACCAGCAAATTTGCTTTGCTTTTTGTTTTAAAACTTTGAGCGCCAAACGCGACACTAAAATTGTTTTTTATTTTTGGTTTAATTTAAAAACTTTTATCCAAAATTGGATTTCTTTGCGCGGGTATTTTACCCTTTTGTTATTATTAACACTTTTATTGTTGTTATTGTTGTTGTTTGCTTTGTGAACCAAAAAAATAATCAAAATGTACTTATTTCTTATTGAGTTGTTTGATTTCGCGCGTTCTTCAGTTCAGTTTGTTCTATTCTGTTTTGTGTTTGTGTTGCCTCGACGAAAACTCAACCGTTTCGTTTGACGAGCGATTTGCGAATGATTTCAGTTCGAATGAGCGACGGCGAGTGAACGTCAGATTGACCGAATTTCGTACAGATAAAAATACTTTGACTCGCACGCGCTCATATTGCACGAACCGTTTCGGTCAAACTTGAAACTCGGAGTAAACGAAGCGACATAACTTTGAACTGAAAGTTCGCATAGCGCAGCCTTATGTTTCCTATACATTCTACAGAAACATGAGAGAAAATAACACTGTCGTCGCTCTTACTGTATCACAATGCGTATACGTTCCATGTAGGCATTGTTCGTTGTTGCATAGCAGCAAGCGTAACATAAGGCGTTTCAATATAGAAATGTATAATACTCGTTTTGAGTGAAAACGTATGAGCAGAGCATGTTTCATTTCATTTTGATACCAACAGACTTGAGTGTGAATTTACTCTCTTATTCTCTAGCATGCTCGTTCTCTCTTGTGCTTAAATGTTCGACTCACGCGTTCGCCGGATATCAATCGGGCGGCTTATGTTTTCTTGAAATATGAGTATGCATGAGCCAATTCAAAATTCGGTAGGCTTTGGAACTGCAGTGCACTCATTGTAGTTTGCCTGCTGTGCGTGCAATTGTTGTGCAGTGCTGCCAACCTCGAGCTACATTTTAGTTTGTTTTATTCTTGTTGGCTCTTTTTTGTGTGCCAACTGAGGACATTCACTCCTCGGCGTACAACGTGCCACAATAAAAACAACGTCGACTACGACGACGAAGTCTAACAATAGACAGCTAAAAATGCATAGCTCAATTGAGCGGTGTTGGTGATGAAGAGGTGGAACAAGCAAGCGTGAGGGGGACGGCCATCATGTTGCTCACTACTTTGGTAGCACTTCAAGTGTTTGTTGTTGCTTTATTTCGTTATTTTGCTTGGGTTTTTTTGTTGTTTTTGTTCAGTTGTTCTGTTTTTATGTCTTTTATATTTGTTGTTGGTAACAATTTTTCTTAGAATTTGTTCTGCGACGCCTACGCTCGGCGCTTGTCGACTCTTTGGGCACAAGTGATGGCACACCTGATCCGAGTCGATCCGTTTCCAAACGCAACTTTCGTACGTTTGTAGCTCTTTTGATAAATGAGTGACAAATAAGATTAATTGGTATTGGGGGCTTTTGTGCAGCAGCAACAAACGGAATGAGTAATTGACGTGCAAATAAACGAGCGAAAAGACATTTGTATGAACTGAAGGTGTTCGGAAATATCATTGATTGTTGGGTCTTGAGTGCCTTGAAGTGCCAAAATATATTTTTAATATATGTAAATATAAATTATACGTTCAAAATAATTATAACATTTAATGAGCAAATAAAAAGTCCCCCTCACAATTTAATAATAAATATCGTTTCGCATTAAAAACATTATTAAATAATATGAGACAAAAGAAAAAAAAATCAGACTCACAACTACACACAAGAGTTCAGTTGTCTGTCGACGTAACCCCTTACGTCTCTTTAGTTGCCAGTAACGAAAAACGTAATGTGTACAAAACGCTAACATCAACGTTTTGCCTTCGCTTGTGCGTCGGCAGCTGCTGCGGCAGCGGCAGAGCGTCTTGGCCGCCTCGACTCCGTTCGGTTCGGTCGCAGTGCTGGCTCTGTAGTGTTCAGTTCATCGAACTCGCCATTGTCGTGACCCAAATTTCGGTCAGCAACCTCGAAATGTGGAGCTTGCTCATTCAAAGCAGCAAGAGCTCTTTCACTATCTCGCTCGCTCACTCGCTCGGCTGCTCGTTCGTTCGTTCGGCTGTTCGTTCGTTTGTATGTTCGTATATTTAAACTGCTCGTGTCTGCTGTCTTCGTTTATTGCGCTCACTGCAATTCTCACCCACTCTCTTCATTGCACTTTGAGTTTTGAGCACTTTGCATTAACAAGTCACAGCAAATATATTTATATGTATATGCTCATACATATACATGTGTATTTCTGCTAGTTAATTTCAGATTTGGCAGTCGAATAAACATAGCGAAAAAATGCTCGCCGCCAGAGTTCATTTAAGCTCGCGGTCGGTCAACGACACAGAAATCTAAGTTGCAAGCCTCAGACCCAGACAGTTGTGGCCTGGCCGCGCCGCACTTCTAGCAGAGAGCTTAGGAAGTCGCTTGTGGGTGGTGGGGTCGGTTTGGGTTAAATATGCATATGAGTGTGCTGTTGTTGTTGCTATTGTTGCAGTTGTGCAAAACATTTTCAAGGAAATCATTTGCAATTTCGCGAATGCAACATGAGCAATCATTAATTTTTGATTTTTGGGTGCATAGATTTACTATGGCAACAACAACTACAACAACAACAATGAGATCTTAATTTTCTGCTCGAGTTTATTGCACTTAACAAAGCACTCAAACCTGAAAATTGCAAGCTTAGATTTAAACATCGAACATTCGCGTTCTCTGCCGCTCTCCCGCTCTGCCGCTCTCTTCACTTAATGCTGGCCCTCTCCACTAATTCGCGCACTCTCTGTTATGAAACAGCTGTGCCCGAAAGATGCACACGACTCCCCCGTGCTCTGCGCTCCTCTTGTCCAACAAGCAAGCAAGGCAAGCATACAACAACAACCACAACCAAGCGAACGTTGATGTGAATGAACTCTGCTTGCAGCGCTGCTTGTGCCGACTGCGCTGTAGCAATTATGTTGCAGCGACGGCAGCGACAGCGACAGCGGCAATGGCAGCAGCAACAACAAATGTGAAGAACAAGTTTCAAAAGAAAGTGAGAGCATTTCACGAACGAGCCACATGTGTGTGACTGTGTGTGTGTGTGTGTGAGTTCGTTGTATGAATATGGGAGCGAGCATTTTTATTAGTTTACGTGATTTACAAAAAAAATACTAGAATAATCTTTCGGCCCACAACAACAACAACAAGTGCGTTGAGCGTTGTTGATCATAATTCATAAGCAAATGCTTATGAGCGCTTCTTGAGCACTAATTTGAGCAATTTACTGGCAGATCACTTGGGATTGTAGATTGTATAAATAATTTCAAACAAATCGAATTTTTAAAGAAGTTTTTTTCCCCCCTTTTTTTTTGTTTCATTCATAAAACGCTTGGCTGAAGTTATTTGTTTGCGTTTGCACGACGATGAGGCCAGTTTCAGGTTAAGCAGCAAGCGCCCTGAAGCGTTGCTGGAGAGGCTTCGAGTGACTTTAAGTTTGATTGGCAACTCTGGCTGATGGACAGCTGCTTGACACACATACACAGTTCTTCATGTGTGTTCCAATTTGCTTTGTTTTTTTTTTTCTATCCAATTTTGGCAATTTAAAAATAGAACGCAGAAGAGGTTTAATTACTCATATGATTTGATCTGAGCGCTCTTAGTCACTCACACGCCCACCTTCTTGGGCGCTTAAACTGATTATTTATGTCACTTTGGCTTTACGCTCAGCCAGGCAGAAGACAAAGCTTGACTTATGATGCGTAATCAATTATCACGTGCTTCGGCTGATTGATGAACAATGCTTGTAGCGTCAGCGTCAGCGTAAGCGATCGAAATGCTTTTGCTGAACAAAGGAAGGCACAAATAATGAACAAATACAGATAAAAGTGACTTATTGTTGTTGTATTTGAGTTGCTTCGGACAAATTGACCTCTTTACGACATCGTAGTTGTTTCATTAACCCATAACCTGAGTTGACCCCAAACGCCCGCCCCCCTGTCACGCAATCAATATGGGACGAGCAAAACAATTAGTTTTTCGAAAATAAATAAATTATGTGTAACTTAATAACTATCAGGCTCGAATGACATGCGCACGATTGTCTGACAACAAAGCCAAAGCGCTTACAACACACACGCACACACACACACACGAACATTTGTGTAAGTGTAAGTGTTATTTTGCCCAAAATCAGGTCAGAGTTCAATAACCTTCACACCGTGTAAGGATACAACCGTCAGCCACCCTTGCGACGACGCGCTGTGAGGCACGTAGGCAGGCAGGCAGGCAGCGAACAACCACTTTGAAACATTCTACTCGGAATACAAATGCAAACATTCACCCACACCCACAATGCCACCAGCGCCGCCACCACCAACAGCCACCGACCCAGTTGAGGCTCTATTGCAATAAAAAACGAGAATCGTTGCATGCCTTCGTCATAGTCGACATCGTCGTCATCGCACGACCGACCGACCGACCGTCCACCCACTCTGCCCACTTGAAGCACATTGCCTAGTTTGGCCTCGCCGTGCCTCGCGCTCATTGACGTCATTTGTTGGCCGCTTCAGCCGAGTCGATTTGAGTCTCAGTTCATTCAACTTTGCTTAGCTGCTTCATGGTCGTACGGTTGCTGCAACTGACTCAGCTAACTGACGGACGGACAGATGGACTAACTTGCTGAAGTGAATGTGTGCAAAGGGATGTGTGTGTGTGTGTGTGTGTGTGTTTAATGTGCGTAAGTGTTGAAAGTCTCTTGTTCTTAGCTGCCATTCATTTGAATGGAGATTACGTTACAGCAAAGCTTTGATTTGTTTTTCAAAAGCAGAAGAAGCAGAAACAAGGATTTTGTTTTGTTGTTGTTTGCATTTTTGGCGCAATCAAATTTTGAAGAGCGCAAGGCAGCATTTTTCAGCCTTTGAAGCTTTTCGGCTCACATCAAGTCATGTTGCTCGTGTGTAAATCCAACAAACAACAACAACAACACCGAAGCGCTTCACTTTCTGCTGCAGCAATTAATCAATCACGCGCTACTAATTCCAGCCGGAGCATAAAGCGCCATTAATCAAGCTTAATACGCTTATGCTACCTGCCGGATCTTGCGGCACACGCTCATGCAACACACGCTCAGGTTGGCACAAAGCGAAAATTCTCCGAGTTTGCATTTGTTGATTGTATCGCCTTTGAGCAAAAGCGGAAGCAAAAGCAAATGAAAAGTTCATTCAATCACTGCATGTGTCTGCGTGTGTATGTGTGTGTGTGTGTGCTTGCACATGTACGTTTGAAGTAGTTTGTGAGTTCAAGCGCAAATGCCATTAAAATAAACATGCACATGTGCACACTTCGATACATAATCAATCGAAGTAATGTCAATAGCTGAGCGAGAGAGGGAGAGAGAGAGAGAAGGGGAAAGAACAACAAAGTCGCAAGAAAATTCAGCATTGAATAGTAAAACATAATCAAAAATGCAAAAGAAAATCAAATCAAACACAATTCGAAACGGAAATACCTTTCATGTTACTTGCTCTCAAGCGGTGGAGAGAGAGAGAGAGAGAGTGGCAGAGTTGTGCAATTGCAACGGGACAACGTACGCCAACAGCTGTAACAGTCGTAACGATGAGAAGGGTGAAGGAACAAGGAAAGGAAAGCGCCAACACTAATGCTACAACAACAACTACAATAATAATAACAATAATAACAACAACCACAACAACAACGATGACGACGACGACGTCGACACCAAAGAACTAAAGCACAGTGCATGATTGAGGACATTGCACTGCAATAACCTTAAAGAGGCAACGAGAAATGTGTAAATGAGTGAGTCGAGCGTTTGAGTGAGTGTGTGAGCAACTGAGTGAGTGAGCGCATAAGGGAGTGAGTAAACAACGGAGTGAGTTCTGATTATGTTCTGAGTGAATGAATACGTTTATTGCTTGCGTTCGATTGTGTTGGTGGGCGAGCGATTACGTGACGTCGACACAAATTTTCGTCTCGAAATTTCGATATGA
This sequence comes from Phortica okadai, assembly GCA_034638295.1. Classification (NCBI taxonomy): domain Eukaryota; kingdom Metazoa; phylum Arthropoda; class Insecta; order Diptera; family Drosophilidae; genus Phortica; species Phortica okadai. The sequence goes on from CM067852.1 coordinate 1,574,083, forward strand.
ATTCGTTTTTAAATGTGTGTAAGTGCGATGGTGTTTTTTTTTTTTGGAATTGAGTATTTTGCTTTTGTGGTCAGGAAACGGCGCGCAAACTGAAAAGTGCTGCCAAGTGTCTTCAAATGTGTGTGTGTGTGTGTGCGCCTCATTTATGCTGCTGATTGGAATTTGTGGTACGCTTGAAATGAACATTTTAATTGCATTGCTAGCGAGCCAAGGCGCATCCTTTAAGCAGTCAATGAACTCACTCTGCAGAACTTTCCTTGAAATTGATAAGCAGAAATTAGCAAGAATATAGAAGAAGAATAAGTATCTATGTGATGCAAACACCTGTGCGCGAATATACTTTCTACATCATCGGAGTAGATTCAGGTGGTTTGTTAGAGCGAAACAGTGGCTGAGAGAGAGAGAGGAGGAGATTGTCACAGTGGATGTCAAACGCGTTTATTGTGCTAAATTCCATTTCACTTTTGCTGCTGCTGCCACTGCTGCCGCTGCTTCTGGGGGCTGTGTGAGATGCTCGGTGGTCGGTCGGTTGGTCGGTCGTTGTTACATTTACGAGCACTCTGGCTCGACGGTCGCGGCTGCTGCGCCAGGGGTTGTCATTTGCTTTGACCCACTTAACGTGCGTTGAACTTAACGCTGCCACTGAGCCACTGCTGCCTCTGCTGCTGCTGGGTGGACAGCAGTTGCACAAAGTTAGCAGAAAGTAGTTCGCAAAAGCGTTGCGCTGAAGTCTCTGCCGCTGCCTCTGCCGCTGCCTCTGCCGCTGCTGGCTTAGCACATATGTATTGAAGCAGCATTTTAGGGGTTACGTTATGTATTCGTTGCTCTCTCTTCTCTCTTCTCTCTCTCTCTCCGCTGGCAAGCAACACACACATAATGCGGGTAAAAGTGTTTTCTGCATATCGCTGCAAGTTAACCTTAAAAATTTCGTACTGAAATGTAATTGTTGTTGGCCCGCCCGCTTGCCTGCCGGCCTGCTCACCAACGCCGCGTGGGCACAAGGCAGTGGCAGTGCTGTAAGGGCGGGGGAGTGGTCGAGGTAATGCAAAGCTGGTGCAATGACCGCAGCTGGCAGAGTTGAAGGATAATGGCTTTGTATGCTTTACTTATTGTCTTCGTGTTGAACGAAAGTGTTGCCTGTCATGTACAAAATGGCCGCACAAAAAAGGACAAAAACAAAAGAAGTGCGAAATTGTTACAATTTTCATGTGCAGTCAAGTGTGTTTAAACAAAGGCGCACGCATGATTAGAAAACTTGAATAATGCAATGAAATTCCATTAAAATCACTCATACGACTTGTGGCACATTCGAAGCAATATAATTCAATTAATTCATTTGGTTGATTTAAGACAAAGACAAATAAATGAAATGACTACAAGGTCTTTGGTTTGCTTTGCACAATTGCACCAGCAACAACAACAACAACTACATCAACAACAACTATCATCAAATATAATGTATGCAAAAAGGCAGGCAACCATTTGAGCTGCAATTCTTTGAGCGCGGTCATTGGCATTTTGCAAAATTCTGTGCTGCTCTCAGCTGTCGTCATCTCACTCAAGCTTGAAGGCAGCATAACGAATGCAAAACGAACCAGTAAGGACGCTATCTTCAGCAAGGCTGAAGCTATAATACTTTTCACTTTGTGTCACTATAAAAACAAATAAATGAATAGTTTTCATGCCTCCCTAACAACATAACTGTAATGTTTCAAGTCAATTCGTTAAAAAACAAAAAATTTTTCCATACAACGGTTCAAGTTTTGCGATAAGTGGGCGAAGCCATGCCCAAATTTGGTCAAAATAGTTTTCATTCCTCCCTAAGAACATAACTGTAAAGTTTCAAGTCAATTGGTTAAAAAACAAAAAAGTTTTCCATACAACGGGTCAATTTTTGCTATAAGTAGGCGTGACTACGCCCACTTTTGGTCAAAATAGTTTTCATTCCTCTCTAGGAACATAACTGTAAAGTTTCAAGTCAATTGATTAAAAAACCAAAAAGTTTTCCATACAATGGGTCAAGTTAAGCTATAAGTGGGCGTGGCCATGCCCACTTTTGATCAAAATAGTTTTCATTCCTCCCTAAGAGCATAACTGCAAAGTTTCAAGTCAATTGGTTAAAAAACAAAAAAGTTTTCCATACAACGGGTCAATTTTTGCTATAAGTAGGCGTGGCTACGCCCACTTTTGGTCAAAATAGTTTTCATTCCTCTCTAGGAACATAACTGTAAAGTTTTAAGTCAATTGGTTAAAAAACAAAAAAGTTTTCCATACAAAGGGTCAATTTTCGCTATAAAAGGGCGTGGCTACGCCCACTTTTCGTCAAAATAGTTTTCATTCCTCCCTAAGAACATAACTGCAAAGTTTCAAGTCAATTGGTTAAGAAACAAAAAAGTTTTCCATACAACGGGTCAATTTTCGCTATAAGTGGGCGTGGCTACGCCCACTTTTGGTCAAAATAGTTTTCATTCCTCCCTAAGAGCATAACTGCAAAGTTTCAAGTCAATTGGTTAAGAAACAAAAAAGTTTTCCATACAACGGGTCAATTTTCGCTATAAGTAGGCGTGGCTACGCCCACTTTTGGTTAAAATAGTTTTCATTCCTCAATAAGAACATAACTGTAAAGTTTCAAGTCAATTGGTTGAAAAACAAAAAAGTTTTCCATACAAAGGGTCAAGTTAAGCTATAAGTGGGCGTGGCCACGCCCACTTTTGATCAAAATAGTTTTCATTCCTCCCTAAGAGCATAACTGCAAAGTTTCAAGTCAATTGGTTAAGAAACAAAAAAGTTTTCCATACAACGGGTCAATTTTCGCTATAAGTGGGCGTGGCTACGCCTGGCTACGCCCACTTTTGGTCAAAATAGTTTTCATTCCTCTCTAAGAACATAACTGTAAAGTTTCAAGTCAATTGGTTAAAAAACAAAAAAGTTTTCCATACAACGGGTCAATTTTCGCTATAAGTGGGCGTGGCTACGCCTGGCTACGCCCACTTTTGGTCAAAATAGTTTTCATTCCTCTCTAAGAACATAACTGTAAAGTTTCAAGTCAATTGGTTAAAAAACAAAAAAGTTTTCCATACAACGGGTAAATTTTCGCTATAAGTGGGCGTGGCTACGCGTGGTTACGCCCACATTTGGTCAAAATAGATTTCATTCCTCCCTAAGAACATAACTTTAAAATTTCAAGTCAATTGGTTAAGAAACAAAAAAGTTTTCCATACAACGACGTGAATATGGCTTCTCTTCCTCTTCTTCATTTTGTATGGGAGCTACCAGTTCCAGATGTCCAATCTCAATGAAACTTTCAGGCATGTAGTCGGACCATGTAAAACTACTATGTTTAAAATTTCAGCACTCTATTGTACAAAACAAAAAAGTTTTCCATACAACGATTCAAGTTTTGTTCACTTTTCTTCTTCTTTTCGTATGGGAGCTACCTGTTCCAATAATCCGATCATGCTGGTTCCGACGAATGATTCATCGTAATAAATTCTAAGACTCTGTGCAAAGTTTCAGCTCGATAGCTTCAAAACTGAGGGACTAGTTTGCATACATACAGACAGACAGACAGACAGACAGACAGACAGACAGACAGACAGACGGACAGACGGACAGACGGACATGGCTAAATCAACTCGTCTTGTCGTCCTGATCAAGAATATATATACTTTATATAGTCGGAAATTAATATTTCGATCTGTTACAAACTCCGTGACAAAGTTATTATACTATTTCACATAAGTGAAAAGTATAAAAAGAGCGAATCAGCGAATGACTGAGCGACGGAGCGACTCAAACGAGCATATGAGCTGAGCAGGTGTGCTCAATACGAGTTCAGGCCAAACCAAATAACCACAAAAAGGCTGAGAAAAACCAAAAGAATGATATGAAGAAAGAAGAAGAAGAAGCAAAAGAAGCAGACAGAGACGAAGACGTAATGCAGCAGAGGAGAGCAGAGCAGAGCAGAGCAGAGCAGCGCAGCGCAGTCGAGTGCAGTGAACTCATCGACGCAGCTTTGGCAAAGTCACTTTGGCAAAAAAAAACTAACAAAAACAAAGACACGCAAAGACAAACTTATTGAAAAAGTACAACGGCAAACAAAAGCAAAGCAAACACAACAAAATAATGACAAAAGTTGAAACAGAAATACTTCTTTTGCTCGTGCAATTGGAAGCGAAAAAAAGGCCAAAAAAGGCTGCAGAATGTTGACTGGCTGCTGACTTCTTTTTTGGCTAATATTATAAACAAATAAAAAGAATAAATGATATATTTTTTTTACGTGTAATTTTTCGCTGTGACTTCGAACTCATGTTGTCGTTGTTTTTGTGCTTGTTGTTGTTGGATTCTGTATCTCTGCTGACGGCTCAGCTTCGACAGTTTTGGCGGCTTCAGCGGCTTTGGCGGCTTTGGCGCTTTTTATGACTCATGCACGTGTCGCTCAAAGTCTTTTTTTAGCTTGATTTTTACGATCGTTTCATTGCTTTTTGCTCGTTGCAGGCGCGTTTCCGATTTGGGGTATTTGGACTCTTAGCGCGTTGTTGTGCTGATTTGATGATTTGCTTTTTTTCGGTTTAAAACTGTTGACGCATTTTGTGTGATTATTTTGGTTTTGTTTTTTGCTTTATGATTGCTGACATAATTTTGTGGGGGCAGTTTGTGACAGCCAGCTGCACTTTTTGCACAGCACAGCACAGCAGAGCACAGCTGACTTGACTGGGCGTATTATGCAACACACACAACTCATTCTACTGCACATTAAGTGTTGCGTTTTTCGTAGACTTTTTCAGTTTCGGAATTTGATTTATTCTTGAAACGGGCAATTATGTTTGAGTCATGGCGCACATGCGACCACCGCGGGCTCGCAACTGCACCGCTGCCGAATGGGGCGTTCACGGCAAGTTTCGACGGCTTGTGGCAACTTTAATCGTTCTAATTGAACTTACCTCGAGTATGAATTATCATTGCTATGATTTTAATATACTTAATTGCGAATAGAACATACCTGGAACGAGAGAGAAAGAGAGATACGATTGTAATTAAGGCTTGTAGTTAAAAAAACATATTTTTGTTAAAGTTATTATTATATTTGTTCGAAATGCATAAAAAGATATTGTTTGTATGTCAGCTCTGCAAACAAACAATGCTGACATAATTCGACAATTTGCGTCAACTGTGGCGCTCAGTATTAGAGTATCTCATACACCTCTGCCCGGCCATGCCTTCATCGGTTGCCTTGTATGTGCCGCGCAAAGTAGCAAAGCAAACAAAGAGCAAACAGGCAAACAAACAAACACAATTGGCATAGATAGAGTATTAAGTAAAGCGCTTAGATATTTGCTTATGAAATATGGCAAGAGAAAAAAATCTATAAATATGGTAAAATAAATAAAACCCCAAAAGATAATCGTAAAGTAATTACGCGTAAAGTTCAACGAACTCGAATTTCGGCAGCAAACAAACATTCAAAGTGAATTAGAATTAAATTTGACACAAACAGAGACAAAAAACAAAAACAAAACCAAAAAAAAATTGGTTCGTCGAAACGAGTATGAAAATTGAGCAAGATAAAAATATGCAGACATGAGATAAGTGCGGGGCGTTCGAGTGTGTGCCCAAAGACATGTTGCCGCAAGAACAAAAATTCACAACCAGTTGACGACGACGACGCCGCGACGGCCCACAGCGATTTTATGGCAAATATTATTTTTTTCGATCTCTTTGTGCAAATCAATTCGATCAAACACAAGAAATGTTGAGCAATAAAGGTGTTTGTCCGAAATAATCATAATTAATTACATATTATTAATGCCTGTCAACGCGCTTGCGTATAAGAAGAAGAAGTGGTCAAAGCAAATGTCACTGACATTCAATGACAGTAAAGTGTGCCAGTGTGTGTGTGTGTGTGTGCCTGTGTGTGTGTGAGGGCGTTTTGAAAGGTGTGAAAATTTGCCGTTGATAATTGCCCATAATGGCGAATGGCCAACGACAAATTGGGAGCTTCAAGCTCAGCTTTGGAGGAAGGCGAGTTCAGGTCGTGTGTTTGTAACTGAAATGATTACAAGAGACGAAATATATTTTCATGGTGTGTCTTCAAAAAACATGAATTGACACTTTTGCTTGCTGCTCTCCCAACAAAGAGGGGGGGAATGGACCGGAAGTGCGTAATTTGAAGTTCGCTGGAAAAAAAAAAATTATGTTTTATTGAAAAACAAATAAACATTCAAATAGAAGTTTTTGTTTGTTTTCAAACTCAGCGTACATTAAATCATAGATCAATGACCCAACATTCAAGGGGCCAACACGTGCACACGCCTTAATAGTTCCGTTCAAGTGACGCTCAACGCTTCATTGTAGCAGCAGCAGCATAAAAAATAACAACAACAATAACAAAACATGCATGTGCATGTGTGTGTGTGTGTGTGTGTGTGTGAACACTCAATTAGTGCAATTTTTGCATGCTTGAGCAATAACCCAAATTTGCGCAAAGGCAACAAACACGAACAACAAACTGCAACAACAACAACAATTGACTCACAAACGCCAAAAATAATGGCTAAAGACAAAAAAAAAAGAGCGCCAGGGCAGGCGAGGGTCGAACGAAACGAAAAAATTAGAAATATAAGCCACGAGTCTCTGAAAAAGAGTACTGACATGCAAACCCAAAGCAAAAAGTGCCAAAAATCGGAGTAGAAACAAAAAATGCAAATGCCAAATTAATGAACACTTCACAAAAAAACCGAAACTGTGTGAAAGAAACAACAAAAACAACAACATTAGAAGGAGGACGTCGCATAAATGTACAACGAAATATGAGATTTGTGCGCGAACATGACTAGAAGAAAGAAGAAGAAGACGAAAACTGAATTTGGCGATGGCGATGGCGAAAAAAAAAGAATATTTGTATTTCTAATGAAACAAGCAGTACTGCAGTTCTGCGAAGTGGGCGGCAGCGGGGCGCCGAGCGGCAACTGCAGCAAATGGAGCAGGCGAACAGCAACGAACAAGCAGCGAACAACGAGCAAAAGCAGCACAGCCAGCCGAGGTCATACAAGTTGGCGTTTGAGTTCGCTACGAAGCTGATTCGAGTTCAATGAACTTGGCTCGGCTTGCTGCGTTCGTGCCTGGCTTTATGCTTGATGCTGAACACAATGAGTGAGAGAGAGAGGGGGAAGAGGAAGAGTCGTGAGTTGCAGTGTCCTCCATACTCTTCGAATGTGCAGCACGTGGTTTTTGAGCATTGACTTTTGACAGATTCGTCTTCTTGTCGGTTTGCTTGCATCTGTGTGTGTGTGTGTGTGTGTTTGTGTGCTTATGTGCAATTAGGCAGGTCCTTTGAAAGTCATCAGCGCAGCGTTAATTAAACTCAAGTGCAGTGAAGTAAGTTAATATCCACATGCATATACGTAAGTGCATTAATTTCAATGAGTAAGACTCAAAGGCATTAAATGTAATGTACAATTTATTATATCAACTGCACGCATTCATTGAATTAATTGTTTGATTTATGCGCAGCATTAAAAGACGCATTTGTGCGCTTTGTTGCCTCAGCCAGCGCATGACGACACAAAATTACTAAAAATAATGCATAATAATATTATACACACACACTCACACACACACACATATGAGTAGAGAAGAAATAAAAGCAAAAATTAAATAATATGTGCCCGGTCGTTACCGACCGTCGCTCGTCGCCCCTCGCCCACCAACCAGCCGAAGACTCTTCATTCGTTCTATGCAAAGTGAGGTCGTTGGCGTTCAATAACCTCGTCGACTGTTGTGGCAGCAAAGGCAATAGCAACAACAACAACAACAACAGCGACAGCGGCAACAGCGCCTACGACAACAGCAACGGCAACGACAACGACAATAACAAGAACAATTACAATTGGCGGCAATTGCATTCCCCATATAAAACCACACACTCACACATGCACACACGCTTACTTGACACATGTACGAACATGTGTGGAGAGAGAGAGAGCGCGCGTTGTTCGATGAGGTTCTCATTGCAGAGCGCATGGCAACGTTGCGATTGGTTGCAATTCAAGAACTAAACTACTGAATAACAGTGCAGCTGAGAGAGTGCGTTGTTGTTGTTGTTGTCATCAATGCAATCCCTTTTTGTATGCGTGTTCTTTTCGGCCGTTGTGATCAAAGATTTTGATATTCATTCTGACTTTAAATGCAATTTTGAAATACTCTTTGAGCAATTCAAATTAATTCTTTCAGTCAATCTTAGAAGGTTTCAAGCAACTTATAGAACCCATTAGTTTTGTCAAGCCATCTCAAAAAAATACAATAATAAATAATGGTAATAAATCTCAAAATTCACAAGCATTCTAAAAGTTGAGACGCCTCACTGTAGGCCACAATAAAAGGTTAAGGCACCGAACAAAAATCAAGGCAGAAAAACAATTGAAGTGGAAGAAGAAAACAATACAAAAAGGCAATCAAACTAAAGAAGTTGCTGCACACTGCATAGGCAACGCCAGCACGACGTCTTGGACGGCTGCCTGAAGAGCGGCTTGAATGGCTGGTGTCGCCCAGGGGGGAGTTAAGTCTGTTTTGGTACGCTTATCAACGGTTGAGCATAGAGTGAAAACAAGAAAAAGGTTTAACTTGTAGGTCATTGTGCGGTCGTTGAGCCAGCCAGCCAGCCAAGCACAAGCAGCCGGTAAGTGAATAAATGAGCGAAAGAGAGAGAAGGAGAGTGACTGAGTGAGTGAGCGAAGAAACCACGAATCAAGTAAACCACTAAATGTGTAAACGAGTGTATGCAAGTCGAAAAGAAGAGGAGAAGTAACATTGGCAGGCGGCGGCACTGATTGTTACCGTCGTCGACAGAGTCAAGCCAAGTCGTGTTTCCCTAAGCCGCTGCGCCGACGGCGACAGCAACAGCAACAGCGACAGCGACTATGATGGTTACGACGTTGTAGGTATAACGAGCGGCAACGAATGCATCGGCAGTAACGTGAAATGCAAAATATGCCGCTATAAACCGAGGCCGATGAACTCTACTCAAGTCGAGTCGACGTCGACGGCAGCGTTGGCAACGTGAGTGCATAGTACAGATAGTAAGACAGACCGGGAGAGCGGGAGACGCTGGCAAGAGCAACCTCGTTAAGAAGCACACAGTAGAGCAAAGCAGAGCAGAGCAGAGAACTAACGAAAAGACAAGCAAGTTCTAGTTGAGGCAGTCTTGGACTTCTGACAACTCGATGTGATTTGAAAAAGGTAGCTGAGCAAGTGAATGAATGATTGAGTGAGTGAGTGAGTGAGTGAGTGAGTGAGCGAGCGAATAAACGAGCATGCATCTCATTAGAATGCGTGTGCGTACATGGCGACGTGTGCGTGTGTGTGTGCGTGTGTGTGTGCGAAAGAACGACCACTTGACTTGATTTATGTGCAAGTCGCGAATGTTGCGTATACGCCACTGTGGCCATTGTCGTTGTTGTCGCTGCACTGCGCTGCTATTACTGATTAGGCATGAGATTTACAGCTAATCTATATTTTAGAATTGTAATAATTTTTGTCAAATGTCGGCAAATGTGTGCAAATGCCTGACTCGCATACGCAAACAAACGAAGTGGCCGCAGCTGTTGCCGTTGTCAAGTGGCGAGCGACGATGACGAATTTGCGCTCATTAGTGCTGGCACGTTATCGATAGTGACGATAGTTTTCATGTACAAAAATTATATAACTTTGAAATTTCATATTTCCATTCTGCTGAGTCGAAGCAATCAATTGCCATCATAAATATATGATAAGTGAATATGAAAACTATCGTCACTATCGATAATGTGCCAGCACTAGCGTGCAAACGAAATATGCAGAAACGTGAAAAACAAAAAACCTAAAACCAAAAGTCTATAAGCGAACGCATAAACAGCCATGTTGCTGTTGTTGTTGCTGTTGTAGCTGCTGATGTTGATGTTGTTGATGACGACTGAGTGTATTCTAGACGTTGACTTCGCCGTTGACGCTGTCTTCGCTGACGTCTCTTTGGGTTATTGAACTCGCTGTGGCGTCGAATTAGGTTAAAGCGGTAGGTTAGTTACATCAAACTGCAGGCTATGCGAATATAAGTCACTGTGTGTCTGTGTGTGTGTGTGTGTTAGTAAATGTTCTTTTTCTTCTGCTTCCTTTTGAGTTTGTGCACACGCGATAAGGCGTGCAATTCTAGAAGAGTTTGCGTTTTGAGTTCTAATTAGTTTGGTTTGGTTTAACTTGTGATTTGCTACGATTGTAAGCGTTCCCAAACTCTAACCAAACGTTTTTTTAAACACTTCAGCATTTTTAACGCACAAAAGAATGCATTACGCGCATGATTGACAAGACGATTGACGTACAAATAAAGGCAGCATAATTGCACACTGTGGCACTTCACAGAAGCTTGTCGAGCGTGCTTCAAACGACGACACACAGTTTAACTAAATTTATGTCAAATTCATACGAAAGCAAAAATAAAAACAAAGATAAAAGGATATGCGACATGTTTGCAGATACTTTTCTTTTTCTTTTGGCAAGCGTGCTGCCAAAAATTAAAGCAAAAATATATTATGCCTGTCACTTGGGACTTTTTAGGTTCTGTTAATTAAAAGCAATTAAAAATAGCTTTAGAAACATGCAAAGCCGTCGACGAGATGCACGAGGGAAGGCATGCGACAGTAATTTTTCGCGCTGTCTTCTCAGACAGACAGAACAACCGTCTGTCCGACTGACCGACCGACGGAAATACAAATTTGAGCACGATTTGCGCAACGATTTGTCTTACACATTTTCCTGCAGTCTGTCATGACTGTCTTGATTTCATAGAAACGAAATGTTTCTGCTTATTATTAGATGCATTTTTGTGTCGCAAGAAATATATTTTCATAAAACATGCACAGGTTGAAAATGTGTCGCTGAAGTGCCTCAGACGAAGTAATAATCATGTGAGGAAGGGGTCTTCAGCTATGTATTTATTTTGCAAGCGACAGTAAACCATCGATCGATCAGTCTGCTAAGCAGGCACTTGGAGCCGCCAATCATCTACTGAGCGAATGCTCAGACTTTCGAATCTTTGGCAGCTTCCAATTTGCCGTGCTTTATTGTTCCTTTTTTCTGCTTCAGTACTTTAACTTGTTGTCAAAAAATACAAATTTTTGTTAATGGCTTGCATTGGTGCCGGCAAATTCAAATTCGTATCTCCAATTTAACATACACGCTGTTGATGTGGATGTTGATGTCGATGTCGTTGCATGATTGCGTATAAGATACACAAACGTTGGGCTTCGAACGATCAAACGATCGAATGATCGATTCAGGCTCAATTCAATAAAATTCAATTTCCATTGTCTAATCAAACATTACGTATTACTTTTCGTTGCTTTGCTTGTTGGCGACGACAGCGACGACGGTCGACGGTCGTTGTCGTTGCACCTCAAATAAAAAATAGCAAGAATCCATTGCATTTGAATTGTTAAAAGCAAAGCGAGAAAAAAATCCCAAATGCAACAATCAAAGTAAAACAAAAACAACAACATTTTTGTTACAATTGGCTTCGCCCATTAAATGCAATCGGCGGGCAGAAATCCAAACAGCCTCGCCGTCAATTTGTGTGCATTCGAACGTATGGAGTCACGTTTTCAAACATTTATTTATTGTTTTTGCTTTTGTATAAAGTTTTGTTTGCAACAATCTAACAACATGACTCGGGCTCAGGCGGGCTCGGGCAACATGGCGATACTCATGGCGACTCTCGTACGTTCGCCATGATTGCTCGTTTGCTCGTTGCGCTGCGTTTGCTTGAGGTTAATGCTTGTGAGGTGATTGTACTAGTTAACAAGTATTTTCTGAAGGCTAACTTAGTTACAGCAACAAGGAGAACATGTCGAGTCGCTTCGACTTTAGCTGAGCCGATTTTCGATGCATTTCGAAAATTAAGTTGTGCCGAATTGCATTCAATGTTTCTTGAAAAATTAAAAATTTATTTATTTTTTTTTATTGTTTTTTGCTTGGTAAATCATAATGAATTATTTGATATTCGGAGCTAACATTCGTTTGCGGATTTCACACACGACTGACTGACGGACTGACTGACTGACTGAGGTACTGACTAGCTAACGACTAAGCGAGTGAACTCGTTTCTGTTGCTGTTGCTGTTTTGTGACATTTCGGCCTTTGTCAGCGCTTGTCATTTAATATTAAAAGTCTGCTTGCATGCAAGGCTTGACAAGCCCGAAAAAGCAAAAGCTTGTAACACGTTCTGTCTGTCTGTCTGTCTGTACAATCATTTTTGTTTCTTGCTTGTCTTGTCTTGCGTCGCTTTGTTCTTGCTGTGCATTTGAAGTGTCATAAATTGGCAGAAAATGTCACAGCGTGCTGGTTAGTTAGGTGTGTTTGTTTGGCTACCGATTGACGCTTGAATTGGATCACGGTCTTGATTGGCACAACAGCAACAACAACAAGAATAAAACATTTAATTTGTTTGAACTTTAAACTCTCATAAATTAACATGATTGGCAAGCATGCAACGATGAATTTAGAATGAAAAGCGTTTCATTGCTGAATTTGCCACATTTGAAGATGAATAACGCATGAGATACTTTGGGTTAGCTCTGGTCAGGACGGGTCGGACCAGCCATGGCAGCAAGAGTAATGCAAAATTTCTATTTCTATGTTTGTCAAAAGTCTCTTGATCGTCTCAGCACCATCAACCTCAGCCTTTTGACAAATGAATACAGTTATTTTGAATTATTCTTACTGTCCGACCGGACCGGAGCGAAGCAGCGCAACGTGGCCAGTTCATTGACCGTACGCCAGCAGCCAAACTGAACGCCCTTCACACGAATTACGCTAAACACGCCCAGTGGCGGGCATTATACCAAATCGCAGACACAATCGCCGAAACTAATTGATTTGCACACACAGACAAACGCAGTGAAGCACGTTGCAATTGAGCGCTGACTGCGCTTGAAGAAACAAATGCGCGATAAGAAATCCAAGCCAACGTAAGCGAAGTCAACTTAACTCAACACGCCACGCGGCTTAGTTGAAGTCAAGCACGCGATTCAAGACGCTGGCTGGCACGACTCGGGCACGGTAAGTGGCAAGGGAGCGGCGAGGCAACTCAAAAAGCCAAGACACACAAAGCAAAGCAAAAGATAAAATAAAAGCAGCCAAAAAGCTAAGCAACAAACGAGTTCATTAAACGCAGGCGGCTGTGGCAGCAACAACAACGACAACGCAAAGCAAAACCTAACCTCAGACAAAGTTGAGCAGATTGTGTCAGCCGCAAGGCGTTCGTTCTGGGCTCAAGACAGCAGAGCACAGCTCAGCACAGCCGAACCGAACTGAACTGAACTAAAGTGAACTGAACTCGCGTTGGCTCAGCTCAGCTCCGCTCAGCTTAACTCGGCGCAAGTCGAGTCGACTCAAGTCAACCCAAGCCAAGTCAACTGCATGTGAGCAGCCCACGAACAAACGAAACCGTTAACACGGCATTGCTGCAGCGGCCAACGACATTTCGGCCAAGCTAACTTAGACGAGCTTTTTTTTTTTTTTTGCTTATTTTATTTCTGTATTTCTGCGAGGCTAACCAAAATGAACAACACAACGCAATGCAACGCAAAAACCAAAAAAAAGAAAAATCAGGCACTCACACACACACACACACACTAATATAAGCGCACCGTTCTTTGCGCAAATAATGTACAGTTAGCGTTGATTTTGGCCGCCTCAAACAAATGTTTGGCGCTGCCGCTGCCGCCGCATTAGAAAGGCAAATGACCGTCACGAAACTTTGCGATGGCAGCGACCGAAACACAAAAGCAACATCAAATAAATATGTGTACATACATATAGAAAGAAGTGCGTATGCGGCCTGCATTGATATCATTCACCGCCGCTGGCCACCACTGACCACCACAGCCACCGCCGGCGCGAAAGCTCAATGCACATTGCCGCCTGCCAACCTCAGCAGCGGCGGAGCGAACGCGTAGGCATGCCGCACGTTGATAATTATGCAACAGCAGCGCAGCTCGCAGTTGGCAGTCAGTGTTGCATTCAGTGGCTTTCGTTATGAGATGGCCGGACGGACAGGCGGACAGACAGACAGCCGACGTGAATCATTTCCGTCACAAATACGCAGTGAACTTCTAGCTCGTCTGTCTGTCTCACGTCGCCCGCCTCTCTGTCCGAAATCAGCACTCGTCGGCCATAAAATGTTGCTATTTATGTGCTGTGTTATCAGCTCATGTTCTCTTCTGTTCTGTTGTGTAGTGTTGTGTGCTGTTGTGTTGTGTTGTGCAGTGTGCCTAGTTTATGGCTATTTTTATGTTAATTAATGGCGTCGTTTTGTGTTCAGTCGTTCAGTGTAAGCTCAGTGAAGGCAAATGCGCATGTTGCATGCTTAAAAAGGCCGCTAATGATTACTGAAAATGTTGGCGAAAATGCGGTGAAAAGTTCAAGCAGGGCATAAATTAAAGACAAGAGACTTGGAAAGCATGAACAAAAATCCGAAACAGAGGGGCTGAGAGAGAAAAGTATATAGAGAGAGATTACTAAGCGTATACGTAATATTTTTGGTTTACTTTCGCACTATACAAACAAGTTGAACTAAAAATGATTGCAATATCTTTTCTCACGCTCCATTTTCGCTAAAATTGTTTATTGCCACTAATAATAATAACGATGACTCGCTGCAATGCCACGCCCACAAAACGGTTAACTGAAAATGCCGCTTACACATTGTTCACATACAATCCTCTAAAACTGACACGCCCACCTCCTGTTTGCCTTGTGTTTCGAGCAGCTAGCAACATGAACAACAACAACAACAACAACAGAAGCAGCAGTAGTAGCAGCAACATGAGCGTCGCCTCACGACAGCTGCAACATATTGTAAAACTGTCAACACAAATGTCAGCGATTTTGACTTATGTCATTTTTGCACACTTAACGTCAAACGTTGGCCACACTGGCAGTAAAGTGTGGTAAGCAAAGTGTCTTAATGTTGAGTTAGTCAGCAGCAGAAAATGCAGCAACAACGGCAACAGCAACAGGAGGCGTAATAATGGCGTGAAAACGGCAAGAAACGAAAGCTTGTGGCAAAAATGCAATGCGTGAGTGTGACCAAGACTTGGCAACGACATCAGCAGCAGCAACAACAACAGCGATTGCAACTAATGACAACTTGGCAAAGTGCAATGAACTAAGACACGTTGCTGTGTGCTGAGTTGTGTAAGAGCGATGCAGCAACATTGAACTGAACGTGGCACAAGTAGCGAAATGTTGAGCTTTGAGCGCATGTTGTCTGTCTCTCTGTCTGTCTGACTGTCTGTCGATAGAACAAAAAGAAGGACGGAGGCATGCTTGTGTGGCTTGCAGTCGATCGTTCTATGCTACTTCAATGCATAGACATTGTTGGCCTTAGCAACATGTTGTGGTAAAAGTTGTCTAGTCGTGGTTGGAGAAACATGTTGCCGAAAATGTCGTTGACTTGTTGCAGCTGGTGCGAAAAATGACTAATCGAAACTTCTCTATCTTATTGTTGTTGTTGTTGTTTTTGTACAAAATAGTGGATGATAGTCGTTGAGAAAGTACGAAACAATTGAAATTCTTTTTGATCGAATTGGAAAGGTTGCAATCTAAAGTGAATGTCGATTGTCATTAAAAAGGGCACAATGAACTTTTTGCCATGGTGAGGATCAGAAAAGAATAGCTCGCCAAGGGGATGTGATTGCCTCACAAGTCGCTTCTGTCTGACTGATTCACCTCGAGCTTGTATACATAAATGCAATGCGTGCTTGGCAACTCTATGCGTTTCTTTCAACTAGTTTGCCAGCCAATTGTTGTTGTTGTTGCTGTTTCCTTTTTTGTTTCTTTACTTTTTTATCTTTTCTTTTTGGCAATTTTCTTTCTTTTCGCTCGTTTGCTCTTTCTTGCGCGCCTAGAGAAGAAAGTCGTTGCACTTTGTGTGCAGCAATGCAAGGCACGTTGTTGCATTTATTGCTGTTGTTGTTGTAGTTGTTGTTGCTGCTGAAGCAATGGCTTGGCGATTGCTCGTGTCGTGTGTGTGCTTGTGTGCATTTCGGTTGCGGTACTTTCATTACTCAACTATGGCAGCAGCAGCAGCAGCAACAACAACAACAACAACGATTCTATACTGTTAACGAAGAGGTCGATGACGTTTGCTATGTGAATCCATTTTTTTGCGCAATTTGTTGTCGTCACTCTTTGAATGAGTGAGTTGAGAGAAAGCAAAAAAGCAACAACACAAACAACAACAACGAATAAATTGCATTTCACTGCGCAAAGCGTTTCATGCTGTTTGTTGTTATTGTTGTTGTTGTTGTTTGATGTGTGTTTCGAAGTGTCGTTGGTTTTTTGCTGTTGCTGTTGTTGTTGTTGTAATAGGCCGCATTCATTGCTGACATCATGGGAATAATCAAGTAGCAAAAACAAATAAAAGATACTTAGATATATTTATACATATTGCATTTTGAGTGAAAAAGTCAAAAGACTACTAAAATAGCAACGAGAAAGAGTGGGAGAGAGAGGGAGATAGGGAGCGAGAAATTAGAAAATATAAATAAGGCCAAAAACATTCTTATGCAGGCCGGAAGTGCGTTGAATATTTGTTGTAGTTATGTCATCATCAACATCGTCATCATTATCATCATCATGGTTGTGTACTTTATTGTGCTTTGGTCTAAAGTATCTGATAGTCATGATCGCAAAATTTTGGATCAGATGATTTCTTGGAATTGGCCAATCTTGTTGGCTTGCCTCTACTGCAGCTACAGATACAAATATCGCGCTTGGCGAATTCGTTATATCTTTTTGCAATTGAAACGCATTTTGTGAAAAAGGCACACGATTTTTATTTGCCATTCTAACGATTCGTGCACAATGAAACGCAAAGTATTTGTCGCCATTTGGTTTTGTTGTTGTTGTTGTAGTTGTTGCTGCTGATAAAATCGCATATGCACGCAAGCAAAGAGAAGGGGGGAGATGGCGACGGTAGTTGGTTCACAGTTTTGTTGCTTTTTATTTATTTTGTTGTTGTTTTTGTTTTTTTTTTGCGTATTTTTATTTATTTTTTTTTTTGTTTTTTGTTTTTTGTTTTGAGCTGCGTTCTTGTGTGCCACTGAGAGTATATTGAACTGTAAACTTTGTAACTGGAGCAATGCACTGAGTTGAGCTAAGCTGTGCCGAGCTGAGTCGAGTCGAGTCGAGCTGAGTTGAGTTGAGTTGAGCTACAATAAGTACGCAACTGAAGGCCCTCAACTGAGCCTCGACTGGTTGGTTGGTGAAGTGACGGAGCGACGGATTGGCGAATTGACTGAACGGCTTGTTGGCGCTGCGAATGCGTTTGAGTTGTTGCTGTTGTGTGTGAGTTGTTGTTGCAATAGCAATAGTTGATGTCAATTATTATAAATATAAATACTCGCACATTTGCTGTGTTCTATGCTGCTTGCATTAATTGAGCGTGGGTGGATGGATGGATGGATGACTTGAGGTGTGTTGTGTGTGTGTGCGTGTCTTTGAGTCGCTAAAATGTCAATGACTTTTCTCAATTGAATTGTCGTTTGGCAAAATCATTTGTTTAATTCTATTGTCGCTTATATTTGTTTGTCAACAAAGGAAACTCTTGGTATGTTGGCAAGCAAACTAATGCTTGGCAATGGACATGCAGAAAGGCTGACAGATCCAAAACGAACTTGAAAGATAATTTCATTGATTTGTAATTTACCATATACCTAATGATTTTCAAATTAATTATTTATGAAAACCTTTATTTTTTTCAAAGTGTTAAATCAACAAACTAAATTTGAGTCATTAGCAGTAATTTGACGCTTTCCTTGTTACGTTTCCTCACTACTCAAACTATCTTTTCTGCACAAACAAACGAATAGTTTTGCTGAAGTAAACGAAAAGTGAAAATCTTTGCCAAAAAATTAAGAGCGTCAGCCACCCCCCCAACACACCAACCCCACAAAAACCCACATTATCTCCGTCGCCCATTTTCATTGTGAACACAAAAGGGGACAAAACAACCTCGAACGAAAGCAAAGCCATTTTTGTCCTATCCCTTAAGCCCACACTGCCAGCGCTGACACGTTTCCCCCTGCCCCATCGTGCGTTGGCACAGCCAAAGTTGAACGACTCAAATCTGGGTCAGCAGCAAGCCATCCCAGCCCCCAGTCAGTCAGCCACCCATTCTCAGTGCTGGGCTGTTGACATGCGCACACAAAACGTGCGCTTTGCAACACTGGTCGTGCGTACTACTACCAAAAAGCGGATAAAACAACGACAACGTACACTCACTTTTTGTAGTATCAACAACGGCACACAACACGAGCAACCAACAATGTTGCTCTTTGGCATTGTTGTTGTTGTTGTTGTTGCTGCTGTTGCTGTGAATGGGCGCCAAATCAAAGCCGCAGTTGGACGTTTGTTTGCCGTTCGCCCTCCCGCCCGTTCATTTGTCATACCGACTGCAGTTCATTGCACTATGCCCTCGCCCCAGATTTCGGTGCATTTACACACACACATACACACACAGCCTAACGCAGTCTATTCGTAAGTGTATGTGTGTGTGTGTGTGAGTCAGTACTGCAGCTGCAATTATGTTGCTTCATAGTCGATTTGTATATATATTTAGAATTTAATTTGACTTATTATTATTATTCTGTATATTTCTGAAAACCAGATTATATTTATATAAAAATATTTAAAAATTGAAAAAAAAAAAAATTATTTAAATTCATAAAATGCTTATGAAGTCACTATACCCTCAGCCGCCATTCAGGTTTGAGTCTCGACTTATCGATGAAAAAAAAAAATTGTAGCATACTTTCAACTACAACTACAACTTCCAATTGGAATTTGACAAGATGACGCGTTTTTGTTTAGAAAATGTCTTGTATGAAATCTCAAATCAATAATTCATATACCGATTATCGACGCATTTGATAAGCTTTCTTGCAAATTTGAGTCGTCTTATCATAAATTACTTCCCGCCAAAAATTTCGTTCCAAATCTCCACAGGCCCTTGTCATCTGTAAAATCTCTGCTGGCTCTGAAATTAAGAATTTTCGTTAAACTGACTCACGACACGTGCCATTTCAAGCGAACTTAAGCCATTCTAATTCTATATTTATTCTCCTGGCACATGATCATTTCCCCGAGCACATAGCCGTTTTTTTCAACAAAAATGTTAAATTTTCCGAATATCCTCAAAAGCATGCTACACTTAAATTAACGGGCCACATGTCACACTGAGTTTTAAGCAAACATACGCCAAATGACTTCCAAATTTTTGATTAACAGCACTGCTAACCCCCTGTTAGCCCCCTGTTGGGATGCCGGTCTCTCTTTTTCTCTCTTTTGCCCTGTTAAAAATTACTCTCTCAGTGGATTAACGCAATTTAAAAACATTTTGATCAAAAAATAAAAAGTCAAGAAATTATATCATATAATAATAAATAAATTATGAAAAAACGAACTGTAAGAAAATGAAAGCGTGTATGCCTCATAAATGGCAAAGAATATATGAATACGCTTTCATAAGTTTATATATAAATAATCTAAAATAAATATTATATGAGTTTCAGTATTATACAATTTTTCGAGATCTTTCTAATTAGAAAAATTTGCTTTCTCCTAAGCTCCTACTTATCCTGCTCAGTGTTCGTTTGAAATGAAATATGAGAGGCTAAATAAGAGAGAGCGATTTTGTAGAGAGCATTTCATGAGTGAGCGTGTTTTTTTGCAACATGCACTTGATGTTTTTCGCCTAGCCTCTGTGTGTGTGCGTGAGTGAGTAAAATCATTTTGTACGTGCTAGTGTGCAAGCGTAAAATAGCAAAACTGCACTCACAAACACACACGCAATCCTACTCTCTCTCTCTCTCGCACTCATTCACTCGCACGTTGACTAACTCGTTGTAACCTAAATACGAGCAAAGTGAGGTTGTTGACCTAAATTGCAAAGTGCAATGAACTGTTTGTGGGCAAAAAATACAACAAGACAAACGAACGAAGACCTGCGTATCTGAGTGCAGGGTTGATAAAGGCAGTAATTATGGTGGTGTTGTCGTTTTTGGCTCATATTCCTTCTACATACGCATACATAGTATAGGAATATGTCATATAAAGTGCTAACCTTCGCTAATTTACCTTACACGCAATTTTTTTGTAGATTGTAATAAAATAAATAAAGTTGAAGTAATATTTCCAAATTTAATCAAAAGCCCCCTGAAAGACTCAACTATCTATGTGTCTCCCGCACGTTTCCTGTTTTCTTAGTCTCAACTGAGCCACCATGCCCTACAACAACTCGATGCTTCCACCACTATTTCGTTCGTCTGCCGTCTCTGTCGCACCGCAGTGCTGAACTGCTGCTGCCTCTGCTCTGCTGCTTTTAGTCGTTCAAGTGCATTCGAGAGCATTAACCCCAACGTTTGTTCGTTCATTCGTCCGTCCGTCCGACTTTCGGTCCGTCAGGCACATACTGAGTGCTGCATAGATTTTCCGTGCGAGTGAGCGCCGTTCACGAGAGAGAGAGAGAGCTCTTGTTCGAATTTTCGAAATGCAGTGAGTGCAAGTGAATGGAGAGAGAACCTCAGTGCAATTCAACTTGAGCGCCAAAAATAGCAAAAGGCAAAAACGATTTCTTTGTTGTTGTGTTCCGTTTGACTGTAATTGTGGCAATGATGCATTTGGGAATAAGTATCGTCGTTCCTATGATGATGTTAATACTCTTGCAGTTAAGAGTTGCCCAAGGGACTCATGCCTGTCGAACGAAATAAATTACTTGCCAATATTGAGGGGTCTTCTTCCACATCTCCACATCAAGCAAGTGCAAGTCAAATTTATAATAGAAATCACTCTGCTCTGCTCTAAATTTACTTTTATTCTCAAAATTTAGAAAATAAACTATTTCCGAAATATTCACAACCATTTTTATTTAGATCCTATTTGAAAGTTTTTTCTATCAGTTAAATCTATGTTCTCTCAAATAGAATTCGGCTTCCCATGAGGCATTTTCAAGACCTCAGCAGAAATGTAGATCACTGACTTTTATGATAGTTTGTTTATTTGGTTTTTTTTGTTGTAATTTGGGTTGCTTTTGTTTGACAGTCTGTCAGTCTCTTTATTTATTTGCTTTGTGTTTATTTATGCACTCTTATGTGTGCGTGTTTATACATACATATGTATCTGCAGCAGCGCTAGCATGCCTGCAAGTGTGTGTCTGTGTGTGTGCGTGTGTATTAGGTCTGTTTGTTTGGGCCTGCCTGCGCTTCAATGAAGTATTATAATCGACAAACGCAATCCAAGAGCACAAGGGAGACGTGGCAAGGGACATAAAAATGTAATTTTTGTATGTTTCTTTTCATTTCACTATTTTTCTTTTTTTTGTTATTTCTTTCTCACTTAATACGCCTCGCTTTCTGCTTCGTGTTTCGTGCCCCTCATGCATAGAATACTTGAACGATTTTCTCGTCTCATGCGCTTTTATTTTTATTACGCTCACAGAACGATTATCAAGTAAAATTATTTATACATTTTGTTGTTGTTATTGTTGTTGCTGGATGTGCATGAGCGAAGCGCTTTGTGAAGCGTTGGTATTGTGTTTGCTGTTGCTGTTGTTGTTGCTCTTGGCTGGCGTTGAGTGAAATTTTATTGATGCAGGTTAGGTTTTTCATTTTTCATTCTCTATTATCGCCTATTAATTACTAAAAAATTATTTAGTGTCATTTAGGTTCTGAAATCTTTTCCGATAACCTTTCTTTTTACTAATTTCTATTTTTAATCGACGTAGCATGGACAGTAATCGTATTACAATAATTCCATACACACTCCCCTCTTGCACGCATTTTCATTACGGGCGAGCTCTCACTCCTCTTCGCTCTATTCTCACTCATTGTCATTCATTCGCTCTCTCTCTTGTGATTTGCTTCTTCGAAAAGTTGACATTGAACGAGTTCATTCACTTTTGCTTTGCGTTTTGCTCTGTACCTCTGGTCAATTACCGAGCGAACCGAACGAACCAAACGAATACGAACTGAAACAACTTGTATCAGCCGAAGCAGGCCGATGTTGCTGACGATGACGATGACAACGACAACGACAACGAAGCCGACGATAATGGTAATAGTGATGGCGCTGAAGGTGAAGGTGGAGCCAGCGCCGTGAGAGGAAAATACGCACAAAAATACATAATACAACGCCAGCAAAAAAAGCTCGTTGTACAAGAAATAATTGAAAGGTGGAGAGAAAGCAGCTTATGTCCTCAAACATCAAACAAAGCATGAGGAATGCATACGTGTTGGTGCTAATGGAAACGCTTATTGGCACTTTGGAGCTTATTTAAGCTTCCCAATCTCGAAAATGATTAATTACATGCAATTTGATGAAGTTAAGTTTTCTACGCAGAGATTTATGATATTGAATGTGGGTCGATAGGCATGATTAAGCCAACCGACCCACTCAATAGTATTTATAACATTATTCTCTCCAACAAAACCAAATTTTGTCAAATTGTATATAATTTATCATTGATAAATGTTGGGAAGCTATTGTGTTATATCAAGTTATAGAGGCTAATATGTATGTAGCATGATGAAAGAACGTTTACGCAATTTCGTATGTACAAAAAACCGAAAACAATGAAAATTTAATAGTTGAACAAACACAGAGAGTACAAAATAATAAAAAGACCCGCTTCCTTGTTGTGAAACGAGTCGCCAAAAACAAAAACAGACACGCAGAAATCAGACTTCATTGAATTCATATCATCACAATACCGACCCAATGAGCAAGCGATCTGAGAGAGCGAGGGCGATGAGTACGTGTTCATAAAGGGAGAGCATATCAATTTAATAAAATCAGGTTTTAATCTTTGTATGTGTCTGTGCAATGTGCGTGTGCGTATATGAAGCTTAACAAAAGCATTAACCTTGAACTTCACAAAAAAAAAAATAATAATAAAAAAAAAATCTACCAAAAATTTGTGTGATCCGCAAAGGTGCGTATAGACTGTAAATGAGAGCGAAAGAGAGAGATAGATAGCGAGAGAACTCGAGCGGCGGCAGATAGATTATAGTTGTCACATTGACAGTTTTCGTTGGCTTCGGTCCGATTTTATTCTGCTAATTTGTGGTTTTATTGACCAGTTTTGCGTTAGTCGAGCTCTCATTTGAAAAAAAATCAAGTCACAGACCGAGTAACTTCCAAGAACAAAAGGCCAACTTGATGCCGAGTCAATGAACTCACGAGAAAGATCTCAAGACGAGCACAAGCGAAGGAGCACAGGGACCATGAAAACGAAATGAGAATCTGCGCAAGAGCAAGAGAGCGGAGAGAGCATGAAGCGCGAAGTCGCGTTGAAATTTCAGACGTGAAGACACGAGGCTTCCATAAAAGTAAATGCGCAAAATGTTTTAGCAACGACGAAGCCAAGGAACGAGCAAATAAAGGATCAGACTCAACCGGCGAGCAGGAAAAGGAGCGAGACAGCATACATTAACCTAATTCAAGGACGTCATTGAGACATTATTATTTTTTATAAAAATAAAATATAAGGGAATAGGGCAAACTACTTTACAAGGTTATTGCCAGTCTGTTCGGACTCCCGGACGGACAAAGCCAAACACATTGGTCACAGGAGAACAGTAACTGAAGGTTGCGAAGGGAGTGCGGAGTGCTATGGAAGCCTTGTTCGCGTGTGTGCCTTTTTGTTGTTGCTATTATTGGACACATATTCTGTGCTCGTAAGGAGTGGAGGGAAGGAGGCAGTCTCTGAACTGCAAACAAGAACAGCAGCAGTAAGCAAACGCAGCGAGTAGAACCGGGGGAAAAAGCAGGGAATGGAATGAACTTGTCGACTGATTCAATGTCAAATGATTGGCAAAGTAGCGGCATGTGAGCGCGAAAGAGATGAAAAGCAAGAGCCTATAAGGAATTAAAAGGAATGCGTGATGAGATTTTGTGTTTCCCTTAATTTTTCTTTTTTTTCATTACTGATTTATTTGTCTGCGGCGCAATTTATTGTAGAATTCGCCGCGAACGTTTTATGCCTTTGACGATTAGAAATCGAGAGGCGAGTGGCACGTTCAATGCACCCTCCTGTTGCATGCTGGTAGTGAAAAAAGCGGGGTTGTTTACAGCAACCCCTCGGCTGAGCCGTCAGACAGAAAGGTCAAATGAGTTCAATGTCACGAAGGATATGCGTCTCGTTGCTTTCTTTTGTTACCGCTGCAACTTCTAAATCGCACTTGATGCAACACGTGTATGGCACACGTCCGCTTACACCGCCACATGCAATGCATCTTTATTTTTTGCTATTAAACTGAAGGAAAAAGGAAACTTACCTTGCAGCCTTCACAGGAGTGCACGCCGTAATGAAAACCAGAGGCTTTGTCGCCACAAACGCGGCAAAGAACCGTGGTGCCATCGAATTCTGCAACGAAAAGGGATAAGAACATTAAATCAATACTAGAAAAAAATTTGGAAATAAACTGGATTAATCTGTCTTAATCTTAAAAGCAGAAAAAGTTACTTTTACTTTCAATACAAAGCACACGCATGCGCCAACAATGGCAGCGCGTAGAAAGCAGCATAAGCACAAAATCAGACGAAGAAAGCAACAAAGCAGAGATTAAAATATAATATTACCATCAAGATCACGATGAGATAATAATGAGCGAGTTGAACTTGAACTTGTTCTCAAGGCAATACGAAGATAGCCAAAGCAGCAAATTCATGAACGACGATGACGACGACGAAGAAAGCCACAAAACGGAGAAAGTCAAACACGAAGCATAATGAAACGAAGAAGCGAACCAACGAGCGAACCAGTTGAACGAGCTGCAACAGCGACGATCAACAATAACAAAATAAACAAATATTACATAACTTTCATCGGCGACGATTTCAAATGACGACGATGGTCGGTCGTGCCACGAAAGAAAGTAAATGAAGAGTGTGGCTAAGGAAAGGGGAGCACATAAGCACTTAGAAGAAAGCACTCTGCCGACGAAGAAAGTTCTCGGAATGCGAACGAGCACAGACGAAGAAAGCACAAAGCGCAGACAAGGAGAGAGCAAACGAGCTGAGCAAAACAAGTTTGAACACGCTCAGTCGATCAACAACGAAAGTCGTTACTCAATTTCTATTCTATTCTAAGTACCACACATCTGTATACAGATACAGATATGATGAATACTTGTCAATGTGTGAGTGATTTCTGTCAACAGATCACGTGTGTTTTCGTGTTTGTGGTTTTGCCGTGAACTTGAGTTTAAAAATGATGACTTTGTGAGAGGCCACGCTTGAATTAAGCGCACACACACGCAAAATGTTATTTTATCTGAACAACACTGACTGTCATCATTATATTCAATCTAAGTTATTCAAGCTTAACAGCACATTTGAGTGCTGCGTTATTATTAAATAATATTACATCATTTTGTTATCAATTTTTTTTTTTTTTTTGTTTACAAATTAATTAAGTGCCAAAACACTTCGGTGTTTGTTGTATATAAGCAAAATTGTCTGTCCATTTTATCTTGCTTTACACGTGTCACTGATTAGCAGACGATAATAAACAAAAATACACAAACACTTATATTAGTTACACAGACACATTCGTATCTCCGCCTAAAACGAAAAAAAAACTCAACAATCGACCTTGCGTTTTATTTCCGCATTAAAAATAAAAAAAACATAAAATTTCAATCTAGAATAAATACTTAAATAAATATTACAAGCTCACTCCCCCGAACCAATGCCAATGCCTCTCTCTTCGACAGTCGCGTTGTCTGAATTTGAGTAAAAATTATTTAAAGGTGCTAAATGACGTCAGCACATGAAGGCGTCAGTCACAACAACAACTTTAGACAACAATTCTTAAGGCACACACACCTACGCGAATGTTTTTCAATTTTTATTTATATATTTTTATTTTTTAAATTTTGTTTGCTTCTTTTATTTATTTATCATTTCAAATATGTGCCAAATAAAACATTCGATTGCAGTTCTGCAATAAACAACAAAAAAAAATACAACAAATTAACCTTTTTTTTTTTTGCATTTTCAGATGTCGTCGAGAACTTCATCATTTTGTCAAGCATGGTGAGTACAAATTTCTTTTTCCTCTATTTGATGACTTTGGCTGACAACTTCTTAAGAACTGGATTGAGGCAATCCTGTTTCACTCTAATTAATTTTGATAGTATTAAATTGCGCATTGATTTCACACAAACGGGAAATATTCCAATTGCTTATTAGCACTTGATGATCTTTCAAAAACCAAACTGGATTTTATAGGTATTAGATTTGTTTCTAGGTAGGTTTCCATTAGGCAGCATTATTCAATCAGCTGTTATGGCATACAGACTGGATGAAAGCTAACAGTAAAATTCGAGGAATAAATTTCAATGAAAACAGCATGTTCTTCTACGTGTGTGTGTTTGTGTACGCATATTTGTGCTGAGTATTATCTAATACGTAAATCTCTTAAGTACACACAAACACATACAGGCTGGCACACGTACACACATGCCCTATTCGCAAAAATTACCAGAGGCGACCTTGAAAGTTTCATTCACTTCACATGTACGCAAAACGCGCGAACAAACACTATCAAGCAGATGTTGGGTCTTCACGGTTCGGTTCGGTTAGCGACGAGGAACTAAGAGATAGTGGGCTAGAAATAAATACGATTTCAAAGCACAAAATGCGACTAAAGCACAAATACGAATACAATAATAACAAATTAATACTGACAGCTCGGAAATTGAATTGGCGAATGTTTGCGTGTATGTGTGTGTGTGCGTATGAGTGATATGGAACATACTCATAGATAAAGTATCTATGACTACATCTGCAATTGTGTGTGCGGAGGCATGTTTGCCGCTGTTGCTCAAAAGCAAGCAACAACAAGAACAACAAACACACACGCTCAACAAAACCAAAAAAAATACAAATTAAGATTTGACATTGAAATTTTTTGTTGCTATTTTTTTCGGCATGTTCTTTTTTCTATTCTTATGAAGCATATTCTATCAAGCAAAAACATTTTGTCTCACTAAATATGAAGATAGCGCGTGCGAGAAAGGGACAACATGCACAAAGACGCAAAATGGCTTGCAAGCAAAAAACAAATACGTTTAAACACAATGCGGAAATGTTTAATATTTCAGCTACAACAACTTGACCAACAGGTTTCTTCAATTTTTACTCACTCGTTGATCGCAACTCGCAAAAAGTTCAAAAAACCCAACTGAGGTCAGCATTTTTTTATTTAATAAATATTTTTGATCGCATTCGGCGATCTGAGTTGATTATGAACGCATTATTTATGTGGGAATGTTATCGGCTCGTCTGAGCACGGTGCTGTAAAGTGGGCGTGCTGTACTCAATTTGAATTCAGCCGCCGCGACCAACTTCAACGCCGCCTTGATTAATTCGGATTCATTTAGTTTATTGCAATTCATTTCTGTTTATTTGAAGAAGCATTTCAGAGCTTATTGGCTGGGCTGCTTTTGTTTTTAGAATTGTTATGCAATATTTGTTTACGCAAAACAATTTGAGGCAAAAACATTTCACAATCGTTCGCAATTATGACGAAATATTCAGGAACCTTTACCAGCAGCCTCATCAATGATTCAACAGTCATATTTGCAGCTTAATTTCAGTATAATTACTACCAACGAATTCCCAAAGGAAAAGCTATGATTGATGCTTACTGTTGCCAATCACTTTCTTCTTCCAATGCAAAAAGCGCCAACGCAAATTTGATAAAAAAATAAATAAATAAACACAAGTTTACTTTCAATTTTTTCTTAGCATGTTTTCACTTTTCAAATAAATAAATACTCTGACTTGAACACAAAAAGTCAATTGCCAAAAAAAAAAAAAACAACAATGAAAAGAAACATACCCTATGATTGTAAAACACAGACGCCAAGACGACAAAAGCCGTGCTCGCGCTTGAACAACAAATGCGAAGAAACGCATTAATACACAACGCTTAATAGTTTTGCATGCAACAAACAAATAATTGTGCCAAACGAAATATTGTTAGCAGAAAAGTAAACAGACATTTTTGCCATGAGTGTCCAAAGCCAAAAATAATTCAACAAAAGTAAAACTTTCCAATAAAAGTTCAAACTCCTACGCCACCAAAACGCAATAAAGAAAGACTAAAAGCAAACAAATTTTCTTTTTTGCACAATTGTAGCGCGAAAACGAAAGAAAATCGAAAAAAATATATACAAACATGTAAAATAAAATAAATAAACAAACAAAAATTAAAAGATTAGAAAAAGAAAAATAAAAAATAAAATCATAGGCAGACATTGCACATTGACTTTCACCGACATTCGAACCGAACTTGTAGCCAGCCGCTGCAGCAGCGAAGCCGAGGCAAGGCAAGGCGAGTCGAGGCGAGCGAAAGCAAGGCAACTTTGGCTGCAACGTTAAGCTCGAAACGCGTCGAGTCGAGTGGAGTCGAGTCATTAACCTGAACAATTGAAAGCAGCAACAACAACAACAGAGACTTGCACTTTTACTTGACAAAAATTTAACCTACAAGTTGGCAAACGCCAACACGCCACGAACCGCCACAGCTGAAACTGACTGACATCGGCTGCAATGCAACAACAATGGCCTCAGCAAAGTAAAATGTCAAACACACAATTTGACTGAGTAAATTCAAATTAATAGAGCGCCCCCCGCGGCCCCACGCGTCGTATTTGTCGCATTGATTGTGTAAAAAAAGCAAAACCTGGCCTCAAATAAAAATAAAAGCGATTTGTTTTTTTTTCTGCTCAGTTTTCACTTTCTATTGAATGCATATGTTTTCGCAACGAAATTGAAAACTTGGCAAACGGATGCATTTCAAACGAATGACACTTTGGCTCGCAATAAACTGCAAACTGTAAGAAAATAAGCAAAAAATGGTAGCAATAAACTTGCCCCTCTGTCATTGTTGATGCGAATATTAAAAATCATAAAGAAGAAAGCAGCTCAAGCTCAGTTGAGCTCAATTTAAAGACGCCAGACTGAAGCCTCGAGTTCGACTCAGTGCGACTAATTGTCGCGGCTTCTCGACACTCCTTATGATTATTAAAATAATTTCACTTGATGTTCATAATTGATCGTACAAAATAATTTTTGGTGTGCAATACGCTTGAGCTATTGGTTAAGGATCAAATGTGATGACTCTCTGTAGAAGCATACATTATATATAAAAATAATAATATGTTTATCAGTCACTCAGAATTCCATAAATGGTTGAACTCTCTCAATGATATGCCCGCATTATTGCCTTGAGTCATCGTTATCAACTTCGTCAGCAATCGATTTGCGAAGAAAAGTTCAACCGGTTTCAACATTCAATGAAAATCAATCAAAACAAAAAAGTGCATTAACTTCCTTCTCGTAAAACAATAATTGACACTGGTACAGTTATTAAAACAAAAAACTGATCATAAAAACAATAAAATGCGATTTAAAAGAGTTAAACCGCACTCGATAACAAAAGTTAATTGAACTCTCATGAACCTTTTTGGCGAGTCAAACTTGAGCGAGTTCTTTATATAATTTTTGTTTGTTTTTGTTTATTTTAATTTTAACGACATTAAAGAGTAAACACGGAACCGATTCAAGAAGATACAACGACATTCAACGACCTTCCGTTGCGAGTTGATTGACTGAACGAGTGACTAAGTGACTGACTGAGGGTTTGTGAATACGAATCAAATATTTTAGATTTTGTCTTATAAATTATTGAGTAATTAAATAACATTCGCTTAGTAGTTAGTCAACAAATGTGTCAGATGCTTTAAAAGTTTTAAAGCAATGTGACGTGCCATGAGAAACGACCCACACAAGAGTCAACAAACTTCGCGACCGGTAACCTTTGCATCCAAGCCAAGAAAAAATAAAACAAATATGTCACAACGCCAGACTTCCGATTTGAGTCAATAGCGCCACT
The DNA here is from genome assembly GCA_034638295.1 of Phortica okadai. NCBI lineage: Eukaryota > Metazoa > Arthropoda > Insecta > Diptera > Drosophilidae > Phortica > Phortica okadai. The sequence continues at coordinate 1,604,078 of CM067852.1, forward strand.
GTTCCGCAATCAATCATACAAGTTAACTGTTGTCAAGCAACAACAGTTGAAAGCTGCCATGGCTGTTGATCATTATCTTTAGGCCTAAATCTACAGCTGTACAAGCATGTATGCAAACTCGTTAAGTAGCCAAGTAGCCCATAAAAATGCTAATCGAAGATCAAGGCCCGACGCCCCGCAACGAATTTAGCAAACATTTCCGACACCCGCGCCGCTCAAGCTAAGTCAAGAAGAGTCGGAAACAACCTCTACCGCTCGTACTGATTGTCTGCTTGGCCATCATCACTGACTGATTAGATGCTGAGATGATGTGAGTTGGGCTTAGGCCCGTCTTTAGTTATTTGCTAAGCCAAATGTTTGTTTTAATAATTGAACTTCAAGTTCGAGTTGGGCTATAAAGATTTCGCAGTTTATTATTTTGAACGCGGTTTGGAGCATCGATTTTTAAATATTACTGCAATAAATTAATAATAATACGGAAGCTGCTGAAGGCGCTAAAGTGTTAATTTGCATATTAAAATGCTTGTTGTATGATAATTGCACAAGGGGTCAACATAACTTGCTGCGCTCTGAAGTCTCGATGTTCGAGACATCGGAAATGATTTTAAGACAGACCCGTAAGACAAGCACGGTGTATTAAGAATAAGCTGAGATGAACTTGTGATAATTCTAATAATCGAATGATGTGTTTAAAAATGACAAAGACTTCCTTGTGGAAAAATTATTAAGGACTGTGACGCTTTGCTTACCGATGTGCAATTCTGGTTCGCCCTTTACTGAGCTTGCAACCGAATTGTCCATAACTGGGTACGACTTTATATAATCCGGCGTCTGAGGACGAGAATCTGCGGGGACAACGGCAATTGTGCCGTTTCCGTGATGATGGCTCGTTGGTACCAACGCCTGCGAATGATAAGGCACAATGGCGCCATGTGTACTGGGATGATGAAGGGCCTGTGTTGGAGGAGCCGAATGATAGATGGGCACGTGATAGCTATCAAAGACAGCAGCCGGAGCATTCATCGGTTGCGAAAGATCACTCGTGCTGACAACGCTATGATTGCTGCTGTGTTGATAAATTGACGACGAATTGGTTGTCGTTGTGCTGGATGAGCTTGGCGATGAGGAACCGTTACCAATAATACTCTTATTAACATAGATAACATTGCTGTGCGGCATTTTGCGTGCTGCCGACGAAGAGGACGACGAGGATGTGGTGGCCGCAGTGACGACACCTGTGGGTGGCACAGTATCCATGTCTGTGACAGGTGCTCCACCACTGCTAGCAACACCACCGATTGGCATGTAGCCGATCACACGATTTGCGGATGGAACGCGATAATCTGTTGGCGCCTGGAAGACGACGCACGACGAATTTGTGGTGACCGTCAAAGACGAAGAAGACGATGAGGATGATGACAACGACGAGGACGAGGACGAGGCTGCCGTCGTCGATGCTAATGATTGCTCAGCCATGTTGGCTGCGTTTTCTGTATTTGTATTTGTGATGACCTTAGTATGCTGATAGTAGGTGGAGACACTTGTATTGGGCGGCAGTTTCAAAGCGTTCTCGAGATGCGAGCGACCAACGACGTAATGTGCGCTGGGTGTGGTGCTCGAAGCTTGTGTGACCGCCACTTGGGGCGGTTGCGCCATTTGGACGCTAGTTTGGGGCAGTTGTGGCTGTGCTGCACTCAGGCAGATCACTGAAGTTTTTGCACTTGAAGTTGGGGAGGTCAAGTTGTGGACCATGGACTGTGGCAATGTCTGCGGTGTTTCGGTGGCGTTGCCACTGCCGCAATTGCTGCTGCTCGGATGACAATCGGAACTATCCGCTGACATGAGCATTTTAAGGGAATTCTTTGTTATTTTTTTATAGACACTTGAGAGTAAAATTTTCAAAACTTTTACTTTTTTTGGGAATCGAATTCAGTTAATATACACATAGTTGTTGCACATTCTTTTTGTGCTTTTCAGGACTTTAATTTATTTTCCCTCAATTAGAGGTTTCACGATATTTTAAACTCCTTTTGTTTTCACTTCAAAACTTTTTATTTTTCTTTGTTAGATGTTTGGAAATTTTGCTCAGTTTTAGAGCCAATTTTTCAAGTTATTTCGAATTTAACACTTGATAGTCACACTGTTGGCTTCTTAAAAAATACATGTATTTATATTTTCATATTTAAAAATTGTTCGTAAACCCGGCGAACGAGCAAACAAAACGTTTGTTACAACTGACGGACGAAAGAGCTGGCGTACGAATGAGCTTCCGAAAAAACGATCTGCACGTTGCGAGGCGCAGTTTGTCAATGAAAGGAAAATCAACATTCACGCTGGATCTTGTTCAATATTTCGTGTTTCAACAGCGGAGCGTACGACCCTGAGAGCGAACGAACGCGCGCGTGTGAGCGATAGCAACCGGAGCGACGTTCTCATGTGCTCTTGAATTTTTGTTGCCATTGAAAAGCCAATGGCTAAAAGCAAATGATTTTTTTCTGCTGAACAAACGGTTCAGGTAGAGGCAGGAGGCAGTCAGGCGGTTTTGTTGCTGTGGCGCTATCGGAAATACAGAGCGTCAAGATCTCTCGCAAACTCACTCTCTCTCTCTCTCTGTATCTCTCACTTTGTTAGACCAGATACAATTAATCAATCTAAATGAGAGAGTAGATGCAACAACTCATTGCGTGCGTAATGTGGGCTTTGTACGTACAAAACTTATAGGCGTAAGATTAGGTAAACAATCAGTGAGCGATTGAGCGAGCACACTGAGCATGAATTTGAGAGAGACTTGACTAGACATGACCTAGACTTGTGCTCACACGCGTGTAAACTCATTGGAGAAGAACACATGTTGTACGAGGGTGGTATCAGTGCCGCAGTGTTGGTGGTGGCTAACAAATATTAGCAGCGGGGGTGAATCGTTAAGTCAGTCAAAGCGACAAATGTTTTTCCGTGACACATCTAATTTGTCAAATAAACTCCCCCACTGACATTTACTAAACCGCTCAGCCACTCAGCCACTTTCTTTGCATTCTTCGTTATCGAATGAGAGAAACATCATTTAGCTGGGTTCATTCTCAGACACATGTTGAGCAGGCCTGCCTTATGAAGCAGGAAAAAAACAGATGCATTAACCTTTTTCATCGTTGTTGCGGTTATTGTACTTTCCGCGATGATTTTGCCCTTGCCGTGCCGCGAGTTATGATGCAGAAGAGCGGCTCACTCGGCCCGCTTGTACGCTTGCGAATTCGAGGTCATTGAAGTTCGGTTGCGTGAAAATCCAATAAGATTATGTGCACACATATGTGTGTGGAGTTCAATAAAACTTTTGATATTTTTTAATGGAATAAAAATAAATTTGTTTAATTACTTTCGTTAAAAAAGAAATATAAATAAAAAATAATTGAAAATTATATCATTGGAGAAAATTATGGCCTGCGGCTTCCCCGAGTCCGCAGAGTCATTGACTCGTGTCGTTGACATCGCTCTTAAAACCAAAAACTCAATTGCATCGAAATTTCTTAATGAAATAATATTCGCTCTCTTTTGCCTAGGTCAATGCTAACGCAAGGGGCTTTGGAGCCCGCTCAGGAGTCATTGGGTGGAATCCATTATTGTTTTTGGTTCATTGCTTCTTGTTCTCCTTGTGTGGGCGGCAAATATATAACAAATATTATATCTTTCAGTCACTTTGTTTTGCATATCTGCAAATTTTTGACCGATTTGTTTTTAAAGGAAAATATCTTGTTCACCAAAAAAAAAAAAAAAAAAAATCGAAATTAACTTTATATTTAATTTAAAAAAAATATTTCAGTTAAATAAACTGTATTTTTAGTTTGTTTTAAACTTGGAAAATCTTTAGGAAATGTTATTAAATTTTTTGCAAAAGATTCAATTAAAAGTTCATAAACTTTTGACTTTTGCAGTCGTTGTCTGCAATGCGGTTCAACGACTCGATGCAACTTTCTCATGTCTTTCAACGGTAATTATTTTTGTTGTTGTTTGTACAAAAGTTATGTATTGTATTGAATGTAAAGACTAGACATTTTCTAAATAAATATTGTCGTTGTGTGAAAACCGAAGATTTGCATTTGCAATAAACAAAACAAAAAATGCGAATGCTTTGCGCATATTTTTGCCATATGAAGCGCCGACTATCTGGGGATAGATTAATACCGGGTTGGGGGATATCATTGACATCATAATGAAACAAGTGTTCGTATCGAGATACATAAACACAACAACTGCAATAATGGCAACAACAACAACTACTACAACAATGCCAATGACATGTTGCTTGTTCATTCGCCTTTTTTTCTTCGTTTTGTGATCGGTCGGCGTCGGTTTTCGATCGAGTTTAAAGTGTCATTAAAGCAAGTTTATTTTCCACATAGGCAATAACGGCAATCGCCACAAACGGCAACGTTGCAACCTCAACTTCATTGGGAAAATCACATTTTTTACTGCAATTTTTTTATTTGCGTGGAATTTCTGCGCATCTGGTAAAGAAAAGAAAGTGATCCGGCAAGTTTTTCAAGCAGCGCTTTGATATTTAAACTTATTTTGCATATTTGAAAAATAAAAATCGAACGAAGGGATAACAAACTGCTATACATGTTATTAACGTGCGAAAATTATTTTTTTTTATTTTATTTTAATATTTAATTCGTAGTTTCATTCTGCTTCAGATCTTCTCAAAGCGAGATATATTCTGACTTGGCTTCTGTGCCATTGACTTTTTGAGAGTCTTATTTTCATTGAATTTCACTTTGTCAAGAGTTTCATTCTGTAAGCACCACATTTCCCTTCCCCCTCCTTCTCCTTTTCAAGATATATTTTTGTACTTGAAAAGGAGAATAATCAAGCCAAAGGCGAAAGTCATTTGCATTCTGGGGCAAGGCGGTGCTTACAGAATTTTATATGATCTTTTGTGTCTGTTCTCGTTATTGTTATTTGTAATTTGGTTAATAAGGAAGTCAAAAAATTATTTTCGCTTGTCTGGTGGGTTTTGTTAAGGCATTTGTCGATTTTTGCGAATATTTGGGTGTGATCTGTTATTTAATGTTTTTGCTTTAACAGATATAAATTCATTCATTCATTAAATGTTTGTAATTTGTGACCAAACTATGCCTATGTCATTTCAAAATTCTCAAAGTTGGCAACACATAACGCAAAGTTGGCAATAAATGAGTTCATGACATCATACAATGCGAACCACAAATTCGAAATTATGCGTAATCACCTCACCTCAGAGCGTCGCAAAAAAAAAAAAAAAAACAACAAATATTATCTTTTAGCACAAAAAAAGCTACAACCAAAGTACAAAAAAAAGCTCAGCGCGTGTACTTATAAAAGTTTATTTAGGCAGTTTTTTTATGTTTGGTTTTTTCATAGTGCGTGAATCTGACCTTCGAATTGACCGAGTGAGTTCATGGCAACGACGAGGCGTTCCACGCACAAACGCCGCTTGAGATGAAGGACGGGAAGCGGGCTAGGAAGGGGCCTGTGAGGTGCGTTAATTATGTTGATACTCTGACAAGTACGAGTGCGATGATTGGACGCTCTCGCTTAGATACAATTCTAACATTGTTGATGTGCGTTCATGTTGATTTTGATAGTGTCATGACTTTGATAAAGTTAGCAGCTTTTCCGAAGGCAAGCCGAGGCCAAACGCGCCACAAAGCATAAACGGGTTCAAAACCGTTCGAAAAAAAAAATCGCTTCCACCAAATATTTAAAAAATTAAAAGAATACACAAAACGAAATACATTAACGAAAAAGTAATTTGAAATAACAAAAGTTGTTAAACGAGAAACACGTCAAATTGAAAATGATTACTGACGAGTTCTAACAAATTACCGAAATGACTTTTTTTAACTTTTATTAGAGATGATCTACACGAAATCTATCAAGGAAGTTGTTTGCCATCGTCGAGTGCGCCGATGTCGATGTCGCAGTCGACGTCGAAGTTTGATTCGTTTTTCGTATGATTTTGCAAATTAAATCTACAAGGAAACATTTATAAAATGTCGTTCAACTCGAAACCGGGAGTGAGCAAGAGAACGCACCAACGAACGAGCAAGTAAGTAAGCGAGCGATCAAGTGTGCCAATGAGCGAGTTCGCAAATTGCCAAGCGTATGAGCGGATTTCAATGTTGACCAAATGAGCATTGACTTCGCTGTAGCTGCGTATGGCTAACGGCTGACGGCAGCGGGGGCGATTGCTTTACACTCTCCTCGTTCGTTCTCGCTAAATTGTATGCTTTGATTATGAGTTGTCACTGAGTGCTCGGTTAACCGATTATCGACCGAGTCATTGTCGCTGCCTTTTTCAGATATTTTATTATGTATTTATTTATATATATATATTTTTTTTCTTTTGTAAATTTCTGATGATAAAGCAAATGTGGCAGTGGAGTTGTCATTGAAGCTGTTTTTTGCATTTCATCAGTCGATGCCGATTATGATGCTTACATTTTTTTCTTTACTTTCTCATGCAGTTTGTCCTTTGTCATAAAATGTTTAAGTCACTTAATCGTTCATTGTTACATGGCTTATCGAAATATGGTACATTATCGTTTATCGGTCAACGGAACGTAATCAAATTTGAAGGCAAAAGATTGCCAATGGAAGAGTTCGCGCGTGTCGATTTGATCGATTTGATTTCTAAAGACCTTGGCAAAAGTATAGCGCGAGCCGATTAATGTTTTACTTTGATTAATTTGAATGTCGTTTTTTTTGGACTGGTTGTAAATCATTTTCCAAGCGTTGGCCACTAATCTTGTAGCGGCTTAGAACTTTCATATACGTTCAATTAAACTTAATAATTGTCTTTTTTAGTTTCTGATATTAAACGAGATTGACGAATCTTCTGATATAAATTTGCATTCAGTATAAAATGTATTTATCTTCAGTTCAACTTTTATGCTGTGCAAAAAAAAATCATCATGAAAATGCTTACTACTTCATTATCGCTTACCGCACAGACAACTGCAACGTAATATTTCGTATTTCATAATTTCAAATACGACTCAGTTTGTGTGCTTGTCTTATCGTTCCTGTGACAGTAAAACTAAAATAGTCACACCAACAACAGGCATCACACGCACACATGCACACTCACTCATAATTATTCGAGTCTTATCAAAACTGAAACGTTATCGAAGCGTGAAAGAAATGAAGGTCAGCAGCACAAATTCCAATGGCGCTATCTTTGGCACACAATTCGTTCTCCATTATTTGAGAAGTGTGAGAATTGTGAGGGAATCATTAAATGAGCGGTCGTCTAAACAACTGATGTGATAATATTAAAAAAGTAAGAGAGACAGACAGACATATGCGTCACTCTGTCAAAATCGAAAAAATAATAACAAATTAATCTATTTTAATATTTTAATAAACACGAATAAAAACTACATCTTATCAACAATAGTCAAAAAAAAAAAAATAATAATAAATAAATAAAGTGTAGTTTTGCGAAAGGTGAAAATTCGATAAGAATTTTCAAGGTCCCTGATATGCGGTCGTACACGAGTTCTATTTCGGCTACAAAAATATATTCGTTTAAATGTTCAAAAGCACACATACCATACACATACATATTCGATTTTGTTAGATACTTTCTGTGTTTTGTTTTTTTGCAAACAAAAAATGAGTATGACATAAACAAAACGAACTCGTGCTCATATAGGAAATGCGTGCCGGGGTGGAAACAACATACAGATACCATAAGTGCTGCTGTGCTATAGTTTATCTTGTCTATGTGGGTATATTATTCAAGGTCGCCCGCAATCGCCAAAAAAACTGAAGCCAAAATTTTGTTATTTATCTATCGATTATGTGCTAAGTTCTAAAATATACAAATCTTTGCTGAAAAAGTGCGTAAATGTGCAAATTATCAATGATGAGCGCTGACCCTGGCCTGAAATGGGATTGTTGAACTGCTTTCGTTTCATTTTGGCATAGCCTCACTTTTTAGCCGACGCTGTCGATGATGTACTATTAAGTCTTTTATATAACTAAGTATATAGTTTGATCAAGTGTAGTAGTTGAGTCAAGGCTTTTGAGTGTTTGACTGATACGAATGAAGGTTGACATGTGCAAACAATAGTCGAAAATTTTTAATAATGATAATTTCATTTAATTCTACATAATATTTTCATATTGGGAGAAAATTTTCTAGAAAACTCTAATCAGGTCAAACAACAAATCCAAACAACTTTCTGCGAGAAGATACCTCTCTCCCTTGGTCAATGTCACGCCACCATGTCGCGCTTACATTAGAAGTTTGGAAATTTCCAGAGTTGATCGCTTTTTCTGTCGCACTTACAACTTTACGCTGCGTTTGTTGGCGTGCACGAACATCAAGAGGAAACAAGGAAAATGCATTTGTGTTTATTCTAGAACAATTCTTTCAGAGCATGAGCATATAAATTGATGTACTTGAACTCGTTTTACTTTGTCCGATTACATGAGACATATTTTTTTTTTCAGAAAATGAAAACCCGCTTTAATGGATACGGGAAAATGTGCAATAATTATAATTTATGTATTGCGTTTGTTTGTTGCGCCTGTGATAAATTCATAATCGCGTTGCATGCAACAATAGAAATGACGGCGGCCTTATCAGTTAAGTATTTTCACAGTGTTGTACGTAGGAAACTTGAACTAAATCAGCCGAGTGTAGGCGCAGTGCAGCTCTGCAATCATTAAAAATACATGCATGTGTGTATACACACGCACACACTTCTCACTCGTTCGATGCGATTCATACAGCAGTTTTGGATCATTGTACTCGGCCGAACCGTTCAATGATCCTCAGTGCATGAGAGCGCTAAAGAAAGATAAAAAAATAAAAATGAAACGAACTCAAAAGAACGAACTAAATGAGAAAACATAAATGCACAGACTGAGCTGAGAGACATTTTGTTACTCGAGCCACGATGATCAACATGCGGTAAAAGAAATAAAAAGTGATCTCGACATTGAAAACTAAAAAAGCAAGTAACATGATTATCACCAGCATCAGCATCAACAGCATTTGCTCGCAACGAGTCTCGGGAGATGGAGAAGAGCGCGTATTATTTTACTCTCTCACGACGCGCAAATGTAACTGTGTGAAGTTCAAAGCCACTGCAATCGCATCGGCAGCCACAACAATAGTGAATGTTTGGAGATGACGACGATGATGATGACGATGCTGATGCCGGTGCCGGTGCCGGCGACCGACGTCGTTGATGCTGATGCCGAAGCCGTTGCAATAGCCGAGCGTCGATGTTGGCGTAGGTTCGATCATTCGTTCGCATGTTCATGGCTGCTCTGCTCCGCTCTGCTTCTTGACTATTTCTAATGCACTTTTGCTTTCCCCACACTGGCACACACTGTGTGTAGCAACTTTTATAAGTATCTACAACTGTGTGATCGTGAGTAGGTATCTATGTGTGTGTCTGCACGCTTACTTCTCGATGCCTGCCGCATACTTTTTTGCTTGTGGCAGTCGTCTGCAGCGCATGAAGTCACTCACATTGCTGTGCAAGGGTCTTTAACCCTTTTGCGTTCAATGCACTTAGTGGCGTCTTGCAGCGGATTGCGAGTTTAAAGTTTTCATTACTTTTTTGTATTTCTTTTATGCTGCCTGTCTACTCTTTGCTTTCTGCACATTCTTGTATTATTTTGCAAACACTCTCTAATAGAGATACTCTCTCTTCGCACTCCTCGCACTTCTCGCCCAGTCTATGTTGCTCGCCTGGTGCGTGCGTTCAATGACGTCGTCGATCGCCGATGGCTCGCATTGCAACTTCTTTTACTCTGAATGCCGCTGCACATTTTACGACTGCCGTACAACAGTTTTGTAACTGTTATTGAGGGTTATTGCACATTAGTTCTGTGCAACTTTAACTATTTTCTGCTTCTCTTGGCTATTGCGTTCGTTCGCTCATTCGTTCGTTCATTGATCGTCCGTTTATTTGTTCGTCGGTCTGCGTATTGGTACGTTGCATGGGTCTGCCTCTTGTGCAATTCGCATTTGCTGTTGTTTGGCGGCATTGATCGCTGCTTTGCAGATCGATAACCCGGCTATTGATCGTGCTTAGTTTGCCTGATAAGCGTCGCTGCTGTCGACTTCGTCATCGTCTTCGTCATCGCCTTTACCTCGTCCTGTGCACCTTACGTCACCACCACCATAGAATGAGTTTATTGACTTGTAAGTTGTTTACTTTGCCCCACAAACGCTTAAGCCGCATGGTTTGGCGGTACGATCACATTGTGGTCAGTAGTAGTTGAGCGAAGTTGAATGCACTTGGCAAACGCAAACTATTTATTGGCAACAACAAAAGACACTATCTGCCCATGTACACTGGTGTGATTGTTCGCATATGAATTGGCAATTGCAACACGTGCACTCGCTTTACTAAAATTACCACATCAGCTTGATTATTGATAGAAAGTTTAGTCACCTGTGCCTAGTGAGCACTGATTCGATCGTTGAAGTTAATCATCACTCTTATAATATGTTATTAGTTGTTGGTGATATTACATCACAGATTTGCTTGTGATAAAACACAAGATCTTTAAGAATTGTCTATGATTTTCATCTCAATCATTGATTTCTCTTTAAAATAATTTACTTTTATTAATAAATTCCTATAATATTATCATATTTTATTCTTTAGGCTTTTGAGTTGCTTTCCACATTTACCTGCCGCACTGCTAAGTCAAACAAAACATTATTTAATCACCAAGCAATCAACACCTGCCGACCCAACGAATAACTTCCTAGTTCTTTGGCGCAATAACAACTTTACTTACTTACAAAATACATAAGTAGCAAATTATGCAAAACGCGTACGAAATTTCTGACAAACAGGTTTCAAATTCCTTTCGGGCAACGCTGTGCCCTGTGCCCCGCACTTTGGCGTCTCACTCGGTCAATCATTCAGTCACCATCACCATCGGTATTGCCATCTCCTTTGCTTCTAACACACATTCTTTTGGCCAAGTTACGCACTTGTAAGAAGTATTTCTGTTGCTGCGGCACTTGTTTGGCGCTCACACCAACGAAGCGTTTGCCATTGTTCTCGTGTGAGTTGTATGTGTGAGCTGTTGACTGCCGGCTGATTAGTATGCCAAGCTCGACTCGACTCGGTTAAGTAAGAAGACGGCCGAGAGTCAAAGAAGAAAGAAGGCTTTACCAATGCGATATACTCGAATGTTTGTTTTCCTTTGTTTTCTGTCCGACTGTTTCTTTTCTCCTCTCTTTTTGTTGTTTATTGTGCGTGGTTCCAGATGATATGCTGAACGCCACTCTTGACTCGAATTTGGATTCAGATATGATTCGACTTTGCTTTTTTTGTATTTTTGTTTACTGAATTGGTCGTTTAGTCGTTCAGTCGGTCGGTCGATTGTTCGCAAAGTTGCGCGTTTGGCACTTTTTTTCTTCATTCTTTGCTCTTCGTGACTCTTGTTCTTAATGGCGGTTAATGGAGGTCATTCACTTTCGCACGAATCGTAATTTTGTGCTTTAAGTCAAGTCAAGCCGAGTCAAGTCAAGTCGAGTCGAGCTGAGTTGATTCGAGCTTGAGTTGAACCGCGTCTGCTGCCGACTTCACTGTGCTTCTGCGTTTATGCCTTGAATCGGCTACTTTTTTTCGCACTGTCTTCATACAACTTCGTTTTTCGTACTTACTCATTAGTACATAGACATGTTTAAGTATATAAATATGTATCTCGTTATATACAAGCGTCACTTGCGTTGCTTTTGCGTCAATTTTCATTCACGTAAACGACTATTCGTTCGAGATTTTTGGCAATCGTTTGAGCTTGGCTTTCGCACTTTTACGTACATATATAAATCTTAAAAAAAATCGGCCAAATGATCTTTGCACAATTGAGTTTTCTTTGTTATAATTTACAGCTTATATAATTATACAATTAAGCCAGATATTAATATATTTAATTTGGTCTGGACTAATGAGAACATTTATAATTTTTTGCTTTTGATCTACTGTCTCACATATTGATTACCTTGAATCGACTCAACAGACTTTATGAAATTTACACAAATTTAGTTTTAATAGAAAAAATAAACAAAACGAAAAATCCATCAAGTCAAACACCGCAGAAAGTTCATTACTACCAGCGCTTGACGCTTTCTTCGGCGCCAAGTGGCATGCGACCATGTGCCATGCAAAATACCGCAAAACTGGTATGCAACAATGAAAACACACACACTCAAACATGCACATGCACATACACATGTCAGTGACGCAGTGACAGACAGACACGCAACAATTGCAATGCAGCCTGCAAAGACTGTTCATACCAAGCCCATTAGGCGGGCGGCGAGTGGTGGAAACATTAACCGCGATCAAGCCGTGGTGTAGGCTGACTAACGCAGCGCGAAGCGTGGCCGGAGGGCGTAGAGTATTGTGTGGGTTCAGTGTGCGAGCTGTTGAGGTCGCTGCACTTTCAACACGTTCGTGATGTCGATCCTAAGCAACGATCAGCCGAACCGATGGACAAATTGACTAACTAACTGACAGGCATGACTGGATCGCTTGCCTGCTCAGGCGCACGGACGGACAGACGGTCGGTCGGCAGGCGCACTTCGGTGCTGATTGACAACTCTAAAATACAACTATGCTAGTAATACACTAAAACAACAAACATACAAATAACATCAATGAACAACAACAATGCGAAATGTTTGAAAGTTGACTGACACCTTAAACGTTGAAGCCAAGCTGGCCAGAGCAGAGCAGAGCAGCGCAGCCAAACTGAATCGTTCCACAGGACTTTGACCTTCCAAACCAAAGTGAAACTGTTGGCCACCGTTTGCCACGATTTCGGGGTATTTGCCCTGGTGCAGTTGGCATGAGTTTTGCGCACTTATTGGTATTTTCTCACATTTGCCATGCTGCTCCTCTAAGTCAGGCATCGGCGTCAACGATCGTGATGTTGGCGTAGGTAAAGGTACGACTATGAGTAGATACTTTCCACGCGACAACAGCTTTCAATGCTTCAATTGTTTTTACGTTGGCGTCTCATTTTCTTCGACTACGACTTTGTCTTCGTCGTTTGCTGTTTGTTGGTCGTTTTGGGAAATTCCGTTCCACGTGCTGGCTCAGCGCACAAACCACGGCGCCTCGAGGCGAACAAGCCAAGCCAATTTGTGTTCACTTGAGTTGAGTTGAGTAGAGTTGAATCAAAAGTCGCTTTGTTTTTTGGGTGCGAGCGAGCACAGGAAAATTGGCTCAAAGCTCTTTCACTGTTGCTGCATTTCACTGCAGTTTTGTTCGGCTTGTGGAATCATTGTTCGTTGTGAAAGTTTCACGCCGTTTTTTGATAGTAATTTATAGTTTATTAACTCGGTGGATTAGTTGGTGAATTTTGAATGCGATGCGAGGCGATCCGCCTTTTTAACAACACAAGTCAATGAACGAACGAACGAACGGACGAACTCGAAAGTTGCAAGTTTCGGGAGCGAGTCATTTGTGAGTTTGACATTTAAAGTGTGCGATTTGGAGGTCAGGGACTTTCTTTTGTTGCCGTGGGTGATATTTTTTCTGAAGTATTGCTTAAAATTTGCTTTCAAATGTTCAACTTAGTCTTCACTTGCAATCTGTTAGTGAAAGTACATTGAGATGATAAGCTCATTGCAATCGATGTGTTTCAATTATTTCGGTTCATTCCAAGCATCAACTATGTTCTACTAGCAGAACATGCGACTTACAGAAAGGACAATGAACTTATTTCTGAAACGAATCGCGTCGATAATTACTATGATATCATCATTGTCATCGACTTTGGCAATGTGAACTTTTGCTAATTGTATTATGGGGAAAAGCTCACTTGCGAAAATTATCACACACGCTTAGACATACTCGTACTCGTATACATTTTGGTTCGTCATTAAATCTGGTCAAAGAACTTCTTAAACTGAGACAAATTCTGCGAAAAACACATGACAAAGTGTTTTGCCACGAATCGGGCTTAAGTACAAGTCCGAAGTCGGGAAACGCATAAACAAAATAATAATATCTGAAAAAAAAAACAGCAGCAAACGAAATAAATGAAGAAGAAATGAAGGAGGAGAAGAATATAACATTACTTAACATTTTGTTTATTTGGGACAAGTTCAATTTGGCTGCGGGTTAGCCAAAAAGTTCGTTTCACTGAGGGGAGAGAAGGGAGCGAGAAGAGCATAGAAAAATAAAGTCAGAACTGCGCCATTCACTTTAAACACTTTAAGGTCTGTTGAATTCAAGTCCAAAATAGAGACTCTCATGGCAATGATCGTCTCGTCTCCATCATGATCATAATTACGATAATGATGATTTTCATTTTCCTTTTGCCTCATATTTGTTTACAACTTTTGATTTTGTTTTTCTCTTTCTGGTTCTTCGCTTCTCCATTTCGGCTCTGACTTATTTAATGACTTTCTACTTTTTATGTTGTTTATTTTATTTATGAGCGGTTCGCGTTCCGAGGCACTTAAAGTGTTCTATACATGACGCGTAAAAGCATAGAAAATGCGAGAAAGCCAGAGCTCTGGTGGAGAAAGGAGGGTTTTGAGCAGAGCAGGGGGAGGAGGTGACAAGCGTTTTGTTGTTCTGTTGTTGTTAATACTTTGCTGAGTGCGTGGAATTTTGATTATGTAACATTTTTGTTGTTGCTTGTATTTATGCCATGTTTTGGCTAAAAATTTTGTTTCTCTGTTTGTTTTTTTTTTTATTTTCTTTATAAAACTAATGAATGGAGTTGTTTTTCTGAGTAAACAACAAAAGTCGGTAAACAAAAGTCGTAACTAAAGAAAACAAGAGAAAGAGTGTCAATCAACTTTTTGCATAACGGTATAAATACTAATATTCTTCATCATGTCACATTACAACCAAATTCTCTGAATTTATTCTATAATTTTTTACGTCCTGTATATTAGAATGCATTATAACACGTCTGATGTGGATCTCAGTGCATAGTTGAAAAAAAAATCATATTGTGACGCATTGTTATAAAAAGCGACAAAAAAAAAAACGCCTAAATGATTGCAGATTCAACAATTGCACAGTGATGAAAACGTCAACGTCATCTCACAGCTAAAATGACACATTATATCAATGCAATCACAGCGCGCAACTCAGTGAGATACGAAGATACATGCGACTTAACGCAGAGACAAATCCGAACGAGCACGAACGAAAGAGTGCAAAGAGCAAGCTTGGTGTGCGATCATTGCACTTTGCGTACAAGAGTACAATAACAAATAAAAACAACAATAAACACGCGAAAGAGAGAGAGAGAGAGACCAAGCGAATTTGCAGAATTTAGTTGTAATCGAAACCCGTTTCAAAGTTGTGATATTTTTGCTGTTGTTGCTGTTGTTGTTGCTCTGCTGCATGCAATGCATTTATCAAGTTGTTGTTGTTGTGTATTTTTTTGTTTTGTGTCTTGTTGTGTTGTGTTAATGTTTCTTATCTTTTCAACTCTTTTTTGCGCTACGAGCTTAGCTGGTCAATGGTTCTCTGGTTCATTGCCATCGAACATGGGGTAACTAACCCATCAAGCAGCGGCAACAATCATGCTGCTGCTGCTGCTGCATCAACAACAACAATGGCGACAGCAGCAGCAGCTTTGCAACGTCATTATCGACGCCGCTTTTGCTTCAAATGTCGTTGTTGTTGCTGGATGATGATCGTGTTTTTTTGTTGTTGTTTTTGTGCAAATATCTTGACGTTGTGTCGCTGTTATACTCAAGCAAGGACGCGAAGCTCAGACAGAGCTATGTGTGTGTACATAGCTGCAGTCGCAACCCAGCTCTGTTCGGCTCGGCTCGGTTCGGTACGACTGTATGCACTCAGACAAACTCACTTGTAAAATCGGGTTGAGTGTGCCTCTGTGCCATTCACTTCACTTGAGTCGCTTGTAGGCGTGCGGCGCGGGCAGGCGTGTCCGTCACTCGCAGGCAGATTCAAGTTTATTGGCTTTTGTTTGTTGTTGATGTTGAACGAGGGAAAATGCAACAACAT
Source organism: Phortica okadai (assembly GCA_034638295.1). Lineage (NCBI taxonomy): Eukaryota > Metazoa > Arthropoda > Insecta > Diptera > Drosophilidae > Phortica > Phortica okadai. The sequence goes on from CM067852.1 coordinate 1,620,100, forward strand.
TCATTAAAAAAAAGAAAAACTGGAAAATTGAAACACTTTTATTATGTTTTTTATATGCTAACAAAATGGTAAAAAATATTCAAAACGATCATTGGTTTATCGAGTGGAAAAATATTTCAATTTTATTGTTTTTACAACAATCGTGAATCATCATCATAATATTTGTAATAACAGATGATTATTGATTTAAACTTCGAGCAGTTCAACGATGATAGTTTTCACTAAACAGTTGAGCAAATTTCATGCAATATAATGCAACTCATCACAAGGTACGACTCAAAACGACTCCTTCAGACGGCATCGATCGAATGAGCGAACGTAATGCAATTATTGGCGCGTGTGCTAATAATATCAACAACCTCAAAAATATGCGCAAAATAAACCAACCCAAAATGAGAATGACGACAATAACGACAACGCCTGTCGTCAGCCACAAAAACACTTCCTTGCATGTATTCGCAACTTCTGAACCACCGACACGATTCTCTTACTCTTCTCCCCGGTCGTTATCATGTTCGCTGTCGACATTCTGATCACTTCTTCAACAAAAAAATTAAGAAAAAAAAGCCGCAAGCTGAACTTCGCTTAAAAATACGAAAAATGCATTTCAAGTTTAATTTTGTTTAAAGTGGCAGTGAAAAGAAGAAAAAGAGAAGCGCTCAAAAAACAAACTTCGTCACTCGTTGAAAGATTGCATGGCACATTTGCAGATATATTTATATGTGAAGTCATTTATCTGCAAGTTGTTGCACATACACATACAATGAACACACATACGTACATACATTCATGGTATGTAACAACTTTGCGCGAATCGGGGTGAATGTCATCAGGATTTTTATTTGTCAAGCGGTCAATTGCCTTTCACAAGCAGCTGAGCTGAGCTGGTGCTGGTGCTGGTGAGCGGAAGAAGAAGAGTAGAGAGAGAAAGAGTGAAAAGTGCTTATAAACAATTAATGCGATACGCGATTGTATAATCATGCAACAGCAACAAAAACATTCAGACGAGAATGTAGGGAACTGATATATAATGTTTGTGTTTGTTTTTTTTCGTTTTTTATTTTAAGAAAATCACTGACGAAACGTTTTTTTCTCTTCTTTTGTTTTGTTATTTCTGGTATAAATATGTTTTTGTAAATAAATGTCTTTATCAGCATTTGAGAATACTTTTGCCTTTGAAATATGTCGTCGTTCTTTAGGGAAGTGTGAAGTACGAGTCACCAACCGAGAAATGTTTATACATTAAAGCAAATTGGGCAATCTGAGTCATGTGTGAAATTTAAGCATTCGATATTCGAAGGAATTCATTTTTCTGGGTTATTGTACTATAATTGTGAAAGAAAAAGAACATTTTTTAAGTATTTCCAAAACTATTTTTAAATGTTTCTGAAACTTATTGTAATCAATTTCAATTCGTAAATTTTTATCAAGTATATTTTAATGAAAATAATCACCAAAAAATAACAAAACTGATCCAGCAAAGGAAAGTATTAAGAAAGAGGCGGAACGAGTTGACAAAAAGAAAGGAAAACATTATAAAGTCAGCAGCAAAAATTACGAAATATCTGAAAGTCAAAATACATGAAACCAGAAACGTCTCAAACAAGAACCAAGAAAACAAAAAAAGAGACAAAAAAGCAGAAGAACGACTTCGTTATTGCGCAACTGACGGACCACGCGCTTCTGTGACTCAAACGCGTGTAATGAAGAACCCAACATGAGCCAAAGTAATGCGGAAACTTGCAAATCTGCCAACTACTACGCCGAAAAGTGTAAAAAGGCGAATGAAAACTTGAAACCGACACACAGAAATCGTGAAGAAGCAGAAAAGCTACTTATACACACAAGCAAAGCGAAGAACCAGAAAAAAATGAAAAATTTGGCAATGAACTTGAAACACGTGTAAACGCGTATGAATAATTCTTCGACGTTGGCGTCTTCGTCCGTGGCCAAATGAAAGATAAAAGCGGTTAAGAGAGCGGTGCTCAAAGAGGGGGGTATGTAAAAAGCTCGAAATGGCATACGAAATCGTCGGCACACACACACACACACACACACATACTGGCGAACATAGCTCGAGCTGTTTCTGTACATACTCGTATATAAAAATATTGGTTTGTGTTAGTGAGTGTGAGTGTGTGCAAAAGCGATAAATGTATTTGTTGGTCACAAACAAAGTTGTTGCCTGTTTTGGCTTATTTGGACGTTGTTGTTGTTTACATTCTTGCTGCTTGGTTTGCTTATTATGTGTTCTGTTCTGGTCTTTGTTGTAATATGATTTATTCAGCTTTCGACGAATTTTAATTATTCTCGGCGTAATAACCTAGATTCGCATATGAGAGCCGCCATTGTCAGAGTTCTTTTATTACAATTCTTTTTTCTGTTTTGTTATTTATATTTTTGGTTCTTTTCGCTTTTGGCTATAATGAGCATGATGGTGAGATAATAGGCTAGAAGTTGTTGCTACTTTTACAATACGCCATTTTCGTGTTTCACTTTTGTATCTTGAAGTGTTTTTCCTAATATTTTTTTTAACGCTTAATTTCTTTTGGCACATTAAGCTGACTACATTTGTTTGACAAAATCATTACAAGTTTATGATTAGTTATGTAATTTCCGTCAAACTATAATCAACACGAAGGCATTTCATTTTTTATTTTGGGGTTCCAAATGAAAAACTTCAGCCAACTAGCATGCTAAGTGCGTAGCATTAAATGGCTGCCCTGCCGAGCTGCGCCGCACGCACTTCGCTGCTTCTCTGCATATTTAAACGTGGAAAAGTCGTAAATGTTCTGTGTAGAACAGGTACCAAAGCCACTCAAGGCGTCTCGACGTGAATGAGTTACGATTGCAGTACAATTTTGGCTACCTGCGGTCGCTAACGATGGCTTAGATACTTTTTGTGTGAGCAAAGGCAACCATAACCTATACAACAAGATGTTAGTAAAGAATTTCCTATTAACAATACACTAGTACGTCCGGCACGCGGTACGGTGGGGTGGAGCTGTGTCAAGTCAAGTGTGTGCACATGTGTGTGCTTATGGAGATGAAAAGGGAGCAAATCATGTTGCTATGTGCGTACTAATCACCTGTGAGTGACAGGTAATTAATGAGTATTTCTATTTTATATCTTTTGGTTTTTGTTTTTACTTCTATCTCTCACTGTTGGCACTGTGGCATACAAAATAGTTTCCGTAGTGTATAAATATAAAAACAATTCATAAAATCATATAAATTAAATGCTTACGTCAGTTCAATGATTTCAATGAAACTCACTTAAAAGTGAAAAAGTTGAGGAGCGAAGACAATTTAATATTCGAAAAGTAATAAATTTTTATTTACCTTACAATAACAAAAGCAAAACAACATGAAATGTAATTAAAATTACAAAATATCCAACAAGAACAACTGCAATAACTTTTATTGCTGGCTCAAAACATAAAATAAATAACAAAAAAAAAAAAAAAACAACGAAAAAAATCAGATATTCATAAATAAATGTTCTTTATTAAATGTTAACTTCCGCGCTTTTTAGGGGCCCTGAAAAGCCCTTCAAGAGTTTGTTTCCATGAACAGCGGGTAACATTTTGTCGGCGCTCGTTACTACTCGCTTAGCCGAAACGCGTGGTTTTAAGCGTGTTCGAGTATATGGCAAAGATATCGAAGCTATCTTATCTCATTTGTGGCAGAGCACGTGAACTGAAATACAAACAGATTTGAAACAAAATGTAATGAGTTCAGTTTCACGCGTTTTTGTCTATGGCCCTTTGCGAAGGTCGATCGCTTGTCGTGGAATTACATTCAAATTTGCTTCATTGCTGGCTAATTGTTCATTGCGTATTTAAAAATTGTTCTAGAAAACTAGGAAGCGCTCTGGCCAGGGTTGGAGCTCACGGATGTTTGACTATAGAAGGTTTTACTCACGAGGCGCGTGAGACAAGTCACGTTTAAGCCCAATAGGCGTGATTGGACGGCACACTGACAACACGTTGAAATCTGACGAGGAAATCCAAAATTTTCCGTTGATTTCTAGATCATTTATGGTTACGCCGGAACAACCATAGTTGAGTACAATACTTCGTCCTTACGAATTCTTCTTCCTCGCCCCCCCACAAACAAACTAAATTGCGCACTTATTGACAAAATCGAAGGGAACGCTAGCGGCCCTACAGATGTTAAATATCATCTGCGTTCTTTATTTCGTAAAGAAGAGTTTTGAGTAATTTAAAGAAGTATTGTACAAAGTTGCCAATTCAAGTATTGTGTTCATGTAACCTTCGTTTCGTGCTTTGAACTTGGACTCTTTTGTTTTAAAATACGTACACATTTGGCTTAGCTTTGTTAAATGCTTCTTAACTTGTTTTTTTTTTTTTTGTTTAATATGAATACATGTTTTAAGTGTTTGTTTCGACAAGTTTTGAAAGAAGCAAAACAAATAAATAGTTTCTAGTTTAGAGTGCCAAAAAATATGTTATGAGCTCATACTCAGCAGATTTTGATTGATGAAAAAATAAAAATAACAAACGCAAAAGAAAACACAAAAGCATTAGAAATAAAAATAGGTCTAACCTGAAGCGCCACAAACAAGTTTAATTTATGCGTAATACTCGAAAAAAGTGCGAACAAAAAGTTGTCAAAAAACATACAAAAACAAAACTTACTAAAAAGAATCCATTAGAATTCTGTGTTACTAACGCATTATGTCAGCAAAGCTCACACATACAACCGCACGCACTAAACAAATAAAAAAACACACTCACACAGAGATTCTTTTTTCTGTTTAGCTTTCGTGTGTGTCTTTTCTATTTAAATTTTATGTATTTTTCGGCTACAATGGAACTATTTCGAAGTTCAAGGTCAGTAAACTTGCCACGCACACGCACTCAAGAAGACACACACACACGCACACATGCATATCAGCTATATACATATTTTTTCGGGTTTTCAACATTTAACAAATACTTTTCTATATGTACAACGCTTTGATGAAATTAGAACTATTTTTTGTTGTATGGGAAGATGAGTGCGAACGCACAATCGAAGGGCGCAGCTCGTATAGTCATGTTCTCAGCTTGGTTGAGTTGGTGGAGGGGGACGCAACGCTCGTTTATTAATGCTGGTTAATCTATTCTGCTCGGGCGAAGAAGAAAAGGCATAGCTAAACAATGAAACTAAAATACATTTTAATGAGTTAAGGAAATGATGCCGGGATGCGTGGCACATCAGAGGGAGATCATTTCCATCGACGGGTGTGAAGTTGCTTTGTTTTGTACGTTTTTTTTATTTGTATCTAAATGAATTGTTGTAAAGAATTATAGAAAACTTAAAGTTAAAGGGTTGGAATTACTCAAAGCTCATTGAACGATTTTCAGTAATTATTTAAAGACCTATAAGAGGTGTCTATAGGATGTTTAAAAAGACCGATCAAAATAAAATCTCCAAGTCTGAAAAACTTCCATCGTATTTTTGTCTTTAATTCCGTTTGTGTCTAACGTGGCACAGAAAAAAATTTTAATTCGCTTCAAAGACGCATTAAGAACCGACACAGAAGTTGCTCGAGAAACAGAAAGTCGACAAACAACTTTTTCTTTTTTTCACACTTCTTCTCAAGAACGAAAATAAGCCACAAAGTAAAAGATTTCGGCGACGGGCTTATCGAAGGCTCAGCCCAAACGACCAAACGAAAAATACAACAAGAGGAAAAGTAAACATTTACAAATATAATCACAAACAACAAATAAAAGAACCGAAACAGCGAAGTCGACCAAAAACTTATGTAAAAGTGCGTAGGGCTCACGACGCATGCGTACCGCGTCTCTGACAGACCTGACCCGCCGCGCGGCTCGTCGTCGTCATTTGACGCACTCACACATTAAATTGTTGCGTTGATTCTGAAATCAAAAGTCAAAAGTGCCAGAACAGCTCGGCACCGACTCTTTCTTTCTTTCTCTTCTTTGCTACTTTCTTTCACCGTGTTTGACTTTCTTCGTCTGCTCGACGCTCTTTCGCCGTTCCCCCTTCGACAGCACCTGTCACATAGTTTTTGTTTGGCTAAACTTGGTTATGATTATGTAATTCTTGCGTGGCCTTCGCCGCTATAAAGACAGCAAGAAATCAAGAATAAGAATCACGAAAGGAGAAATGGGTTAATGGGTTCATTTGTTTGGTAGATACATCTTTTTGTTGTTGCACTTTTTCTTCTATTTTTTAAGGTTAAGTGAAATTTCATTGAGGTAGTGAAAAGACCTACCTGCCTAGTCAACGCGACATCATGGTTTTATACACAGGGTAAGTCTATTAGACGCGTATATCTTTGATAATGAATTAAATAAGGTCGCCTCAAATGACTCACCCTTTATATGAAACAATAGGACATTGCGTTCATAAGGCAGGTAGATCATGTATGCACAGGGATACAGAGAATTTCAGTCAAATATTTCAATAATGTCCACTTTGCTTCAAGACGTTTGTCGTTTATGCAATAAGAGGAGTTCAAACTTTAAATGGTCTTCAAATTTAATTTTAATATGAATCTGCGGTGATGATATCATTCTCATATCATATTGTAGAATAATTAGTAGCGAGTTAGTTAATATCGTATTTGGCTAACATTTACAGAAATTTGATTAGCTGACATCAACAGCAACAAATTGGAATTTCTGCCTTGAACTTGGCTAATTTTTGTTGCCTCCAATTGTACATTTGTACAATTATGCAAAATGAATATTTAACCGCTAATTAAAATTACCTCAAGTTGGGAGAAGTGTAAAGCGCGTACAAATTTTGTTTTATGCCTATACAAATAATGTTGTAGGCACTCCGGCGTATAATTAATGCCTGCTGCCTTATGTACTGAGCTGAGCGAAGACGGTGATAGCGAGCGATGAGGTACCCGACACAAGTACCCTTGAAATATGGCAGGGAGCCGTAAAGTAGTGGTGGGGTGGTGGAGGGAAAGACGGGGAAGTTGAATATAAAATGCGTAAAGCGAACTTGAACTTCAAAGACAAGTCGCAAAGAGACGAAACAAGACGAACGAACGAATGAATGATTGAATGAACAATGAAAGAGAAACAAAAAAAAAAAAAAAATATAGAAATACTCAAAAAAATCAGCTCCGCATGAATTTGAGTAATTTTAGCCGAAACGAATTGAAAGTCAAGGTGAAAAAGGGCCGAAAACGTGTGCCAAGCATTTTTTTATTATAGGAAACATAATTTTTTTTGGTTTTATTGACAATTACAATAATTATGCACGTTTTGTTTCTGAAGAACGTGGCAAAACTTTAAAAACAGATCTACCTAAGAATATACTTTTTTTTAAAAGATTTTATTTGAAAACTTCAAACATTTATTATAATCTAAGTTCAATATCAGTCTATGCAAAGTTTTCGCACATGGACAAATTCATTACCAACGCCAAAGAAAGCGAAAAATGAACAAACGAAACTGAATAAGAACGCCGAACGAAGAAACAACCACAAAAACATTCGCTTACGCTGAAATTTGGCTAAATTATGCGGGCAAAAAGAACAAAAAGGGAGCAAAGATACGTGAAAGACGAAGCAAACAAACCCGAAAAAAGAAAAAAAAATATACAATATAATAGAAAGAAAGACACGCACACTTCACATCGAAAACGCACCGCAAAATGAAAACAAAAACAGCAATAAAGAAAAAAGCAAAACCCAAAAAAAACTGCCCAAAAATAATGAAAATGTCAATGTCCGAACAACCTTGAAAGAACCCAGAAAGCAGCACCGAGAACACAGTCGTCACTGTCGACTTTGTGCAAAGTTTGAACCCTCTCCGAATGTGCTGAAGATACTTGTTTATGAGCACCAGCGCTATTTGCGCGTTTGAGGGCGATCCCTGTGCGTAATTGAACTGAAGGTACACCGATCGAAGAAATATGGCATGATTTGAATATATGTAAATCCCCTATGCTTAAATTACCAACAGCACACAGTTTTCAACTTTCAATAATTTCTTAGGAAAATGAAAAATATTTGTAAACTTACTCTGAATTTCATTTTTAAAATACGTCACAAGTAACGTACTTCGGAAAAATTATCGAACATTTTTCAGGCTAGCTTGTCTAAAGTGTTAAATCATGTTAAGAACACATACGTCAAAATAAAAAGTAATACACAATCGATTTTTCACGGACTCAAACCTCAACTGTCGTGAACAGAAACTGCAAACCAGCTGTTACTGAAAGTAAACATAGACTACAACCAAAATCTGCTATACCATTATCATTTTATGAATAACAAACGGTAGATGGCGTTTTTGCACACACAATTGTTTAGTCATGTGTGTTATTTAGACCGACTAAAGCGCCATCTAGTTTATATTAGATGACAGAAAACAGGCATTATCTGCTGTTGTCATATTGCTCACCAATAATTTCATCCACCTATTTAAACATACTTAAAAATTAAAAAATAAATTGGCATTAAGTTAAAACAGCAGTGTAATTGTATGAAACTGTCTTCGATTTATATTAACAAATTTATGCAATAAGTTGATCTTAGTGCTATTCTGAGTGACTTATCTGACAGTCTGAATAAAATGATTGAGCTTTAATTCTAGAACAAGTCCGATAGCAGAAATGCAATGAGGTCACATTTTGCGACTGAGCACGGCAAAGCTTTTTACTACTCACACACTAACACAAAAATACTAACTCAAATGCATTCGACTTCAACACATGTAGCAGAATACAACAAATTATTGCAAGGTTGGCATCCTCAATGCACGCTCCACGCGCTCCGCTTGGCGCCACACAGCGATGCAGTTGCTGCTGTTGCTGCTGCTGTTGGCGGCAAGCGAATGAACTGATTTGACCCGCTTTGCAATAACCTCTAAAATTATATTCAATTTTGTGTATGTGTTAGAGTATCTACAAACATATGACGTTCTGAGTCGTAGAGAGCTCAGTTTGACTCTACGGCTTGGCAAGTGAATAATTCGGATCAAATTGAAATGATCGTGACCTCCTGATTTTTATGAGTAATCTCGTTTCACTTAACTTTTCTTTGTAATTACCGAAAAAATTTGATTTTCATCCAATTTTTTAACTCATCTCATGGGTTATCTCATTGTGCAATTATGTAAGACAGACAATAATGCCGCAAGTCAAACAATATTCAATGCAATAACGGCTTTCCAAATCGGTTGGCTGCACGTGTGGCGCTCAGCGTTTGAATATCTTAGTGAGTTGCTTAGTTAGTATTTTAGTCAGTGAATCAGTGTGCCTAAAATCGTGACTAAAGACTTCTGTTTGTACTCACGTCACACAAACTTGAGTGCGAAAAAGCTCTTTGTTCGCCTAGCAAAGCTTGCAGTTGCTTATATACATGTTTGTGTTTGTGCGACTGCTTTGAAATGAGAGCAAGTTCAGCAAGAGCGCCGCTAATGTTACTGTAACTAAATGTCATAAAGTTTTGCGATTGCAAAAACAAACTGCAAGTTGCAACACTCAGTTTCGAATGCGCTCGCCACCAATTCGTATTTGTGTGTGTGTGTGTGTGTGTGTGAGTGCTTGGTTCTGTTGTATCTAAGCATGTTTGTGTATAAATTTAGATCGAGGTTATTGCTTTACAATGCTGCGCGTCCATTCAACTCGCCAAAAGCCAACTGTGAATGCAATGCGAATAGTTGTCGTCGTTGTTGGTGGTTGTCGTTGTTGTTGTTGTTGTTGTTATGACTGCATTCGCTCAGCGACAACTCTTGACTAAAATCTATTGCATTCATTTATTTCGCCAAACAATAATAACAAAACAAAGACATGAATTTCAAATGAAAACAAAATAAAAGCAAATGTAATGTAAATGTGTTTGTGTATATGTGTGTATGAGTGTATGAGTGTAAACTCACACACAGACACAGTTGCATTCATTTTTTGATTTTGTTTTCATTTCGAATTCAATTGCGAATGCAAATTTTCAGCACTGTTTTTCTTCGCTTCTGCTATTTCTGAATAGTTTTCACAATGCTCTCTGCCTTTTTTATTGTATTCAATAAATTATGCTGAGCTTGCAAGGTTTTGGGTAAAGAAACTCAGATGACATTCAGTGGCAATTGTAAGCGTGCTTTTGCGTGTGTGACGTAAATGTGCCAATTCAGCCCATGACTTCGCTCAAACGGCTTTTAGTTAACAAACTTACTTGAAATGATGCACTGAGCAATTTTAAAATGACATTAACTCACCTGCAAAGAGATAAAATAAAGAATTTGGCATTAGTTGAAAGTGTCAAATTGCGATTTGTGAAATTATAAAGTCTTCAAATTTTTCAAATTTTTAGACTTTTTAAATTTGCAAATTTTTTCTTTTTTTGAAGATAGAAAATTTGGCATACTTTTAAAAAAAAGGCAATCTATCAATCGATCTGTCATTTAGATTCTTTGTTTGCCTTGAAAAAAATCGAAGAACAACTTTTTACTCAAATGTAAGCCAGCAGCAACATCTGCTAGCCAAGTCAGCTGCGAAAAACAGTTAAAAACCGACCTAACAACATTTTCATGGGCAAGCAAGACGCACGCATACAAACAACCATTGTATACGAATACGTCAGAAGGCGAATGTGCGGCAAAAGAATAGCACGTTTAGACTGAAAGAGATTAAAAGTCAAACGCATTCATTAATATCTGTGTTAAATTAACATCCTCAGTGGCGTGTGACCTCCAGCGGCAGTCGTAATTGTAATGAAAGCACAGCAACAACAACTGCAATGAGAACAACAACTGTTGGAGACGATGGGGTCGACTAAATTCTGCATTTGCATTTCGGTTTGTGCAATTGCAGCTACAAATATGCGCTGAAGTCGTCGTTGCCTGAAATGTATTTGCATGTGACACTTGGGCATGAAAGACGAACACGTTGAAGGTCGTACATTGGCCCGACTCGATGTTGCATTTACCCCATATACATTTGTATGTATGTATGTATAGAAAACGTCAAACACAGACGCAGAAACACACGAATGCAACTTATTGTATCTGTGTGTACAAAACTTGAGCGTCTCTTTCTCACTCATTGAGCTTTGCACAAGCGCGACGTCTTAAAAAGCTTTCGTTTCACGTTGCGTATGCGTAATTTTATTAGTCGACTTACATTTGAAGTCGTCTTGTCATTATTCATCAAAGTATTATTCATCAGAAATAAAACAGAGTTTATTGTTGTTGAAAGGCCGAAAATAATCAGATTTTTACATGTACTAGATAATTTTTTTGTAGATACAAATACATCTTTTTATATTTTATACTTTTCTCAGAAACATTTTCCAAACCAAAATTGTATAAACAAATATTTGTAAATACATTTCGAATCAAACAACCTGAACGAATCGAAAAAAAGAATCAGTAACATTCTAATGCGTCAAAACCGACCGCCCACTTGCCCCCTCACCGCTTCTAGCCTTACTTAATTTTATTAGGTCATACTTATCGCCGTCGTCTTCACTATCATACGACTAATCGACAGTGGAGATAAGTTTGTATAAAATAGAACCGACAAACGAGCGTAAACAGCATGAGTCGACGTCAACGTCGGCGTTCGACTGCGACCAGGTCAATGAACGTTGTAGTTATTCAAAGCAATTCCAAGGCCAAAGCCAGTGAAACGAACACATGCACACACAGACGCACACAAATTGAAAAAAGTAGTTGGGGTGAGAGTGAGTGAGTGAGTGAGTCGGATTCTATCTCAGATAATCACAGAGAGCACAGAAAAGTTTTGCTGAGCAAGTGGTGGGCGTATACGGGTGGCTGGGCGGTTGGGCAGTTAAGTTGCCGTAGCCGTTAGCCGTAACAGTTAATTGTACGTAAGGCAGGGGTGCGAAATTTCAGGAACGTGTTGACTACAGTCAATGCTGATAGAAAGCAACAACTGAGATAATGTATCCGAAAAACATAATTTGTGAAATTGTTTTTCAACAAAAATGTCTGTCCGGCTTAAACTTATCTAATCATGTACCATATTCTTGTGGCCTGTTTTACAGTTAAGTCTTGCAGCTATTTTTGATCATAAAGGAATCACCAACAAAAAATTGGGAAGGGTTATTTACATGGGAATTGGCAAATTAAAATTTTACCATTCCTGAGACTTATTCATACTTGCAAAAATGTGGGTCAATTCTAATTTTACGATATATGTGTGTAGTAAGCAAATAAAAAACTAAATAAATGTCACACCGTCGAGTCAAATGAGTATAAAAAAAAAATAAATTGTTCATTTTTATTAATATTCCTACACTTAAACCGCATGAGTAGCAGAACAGAAAATAAAATCACAAGCAACAGAAAAAAAATTACACAGCTGACAACAACAACGAAGCAAAGACAAAAATGTTCATAAATCTATTGCAAAAGGCGCCATTCAAACGCAAATGTCAGCAAATGCCCTAAATAACTTTTCAGTTAAAATAACGACACGAGTAAAAAAAAACCCATATGAATAAAAGCTATTAGCAAAATGGTGACAAAATTGAAATCGGTCAGAACATTTTAAATGACATTTGGCTCTTTATTAAACAAGTGATTTTTGAACATTATGTTTGTAAGAAGTATACTAGAAATGACAATCGACGCTGCGTTGGATAAATATTAAAATCATTTCTTTAGGTACATAAATATCGCGTTGTAGGGTACAGCGGATTCCCGAATACTCGCTTATAAATAATTGTTGTTCCAAAGCGCTTAGTCAACATTGCACGCACTATCGGTTGCTCTCTGCTCGCCACGCTCATTCACACAAATGAAAACGAAAATATTCGCTGATTCCATCAAGAACCGTTTGCTTAGCCCCTCTTCAACGATCCCCCGTTTGCTATCTATCACACAACGACACTTGTTCGGTTGCCTGCCCGCCTCCCAGCCAGCCTGCCTGCCAACCTTCCTATTGCTCAGCTACATTTGTGCGTTGCTCTTGGCTTGCGCGAGTTCAACGACCGCACAAGTCCATGGCCTAGTTTTTACAACAAAACAAGCAAGCAAGCAAACGGCAAAACGAGCGTGCGAATGAATGTTTGCCAGCATAAATTTTACTTTCATATACGCTCGTGTGCCCCGAAGTTCGGTTTGTAAACTCGCGAATTTGAATTTGATTGGCGCAATATGCTTCGGCTCTGGTTGTCGATTCCGAAACCGAAACCGAATGTAGACGACATTGCGGGGCTTTTTTCCATCTTTTTTCTTTTTGTATCGCTTTGTAATTCCTTTAACGTCATATTTTGTGTATCTTCATAGGGCACTCCGTAAATCCCACTCCGTTTTTGAAACACGGGGCGTATGAGTAACGACCATATTGTTATCAAATATTAAGTATACGTTGTCAGTAGGCCGAAGTTAGGCAAAACAAATCCGCTTAACATATTCCGTTGCATAGACAAGCAAGTGTTTAAGGCTTTGAGAGGATATATTGGCTATCCTAAAAGGAATATAAGTTATGGAGATTCCACTTTACAGTTTGTGTAAAAGGAAACCACAACTAATAACATGGAATATTTTCGCATGCATTTATCTAACGAAATTACTGAGAAAAAAGCAATTTTTAACAAGATAAGGAAACGTTAGAAACAACAATTTGCTCACAAACACAAACAAAATTTAGGTTAACGAGTTCAATGACCGGCGGGAGTACATAATAAAGGAAAAAAAAACACAGCGATAGATAAAACATTCATAGCAAAAACAATTGTTAATTTTCGACAAACAAAAGAAAAGCGAAATTGTGTTCAAATAACTTCGCTTTCAAATCAGGTGCGTTTAATCCGAGTGACTGCCTATCTTTCTCTGGCGATACATAAGTACTTGTAAATACACTTTGAAGTGTGCGTGGCTGATTGCTTAATGAGTTGATTTGTGTGTGTGCACCGCTGAGTTGGTCGAGTGTCACCAACAAGAAAGTCCTTACTAACGACAATGATAGCAAAGATCAAGACCACAAACCAGAAGCGAGCTAAATTTTAAGTGAAGTTTGTTGCTTACTCTCTGATGAAGTAATTAACTATTATCTAAGGGGCACACTCACCAGCCAAAACACGTCCGATAAGGCGCTCAGTGTCATCGATATGCTTTGCATTTGCAAAGAGATCCTCGCGACTGCCAACAGTCATCTTGACTACAGATGTTTGAATGATTGTTTCAGTTAATTTTTAAAGCAATTAGAAAGGCGTTGATTCAGGAATCGTTTTCGTTTGACGTTTTTAGCACAGTCTTTTTACTAATTGAATTTAATTATTTTATTAATTTATTATTATTTTTGTTTTTATTTTTTTGTCTACTTTTACTAAATTTATTAATACAGTCTATGGTACCTAGCTAAAGATTTGAATGCGGCACTTTTTTCTAGTTGGATAAAAAAATGAAGATTTTTTTTATGGCACCTGTTTGATTTTTGACAATATTTAATGCACTTAACTAGTACGAACGCTTAATTAATTCGATTTATTAAACTAATTTGTGTTAGAATTTTCCTTGTTTTATGCATACAATTTAATATCACAAACTCAGCTTTCGATAGTTTTTGATTGGCAACAATTTCTTCCGTGTTTTATTCTTGGACAAGTCTTTATACATTTTCAGCAGTTAAATGCAACAATTAGGATTCTCATAATTTTGTTCAGTTAATTCGTCTATTCGTATTATTTGCACACACACACTCTTTTTGAACTGCAAATTGTGTAGTTTGTTTTTTTTTTTTTATGACACTGAGTTGCTGCAGTCGCTTCAATTCTTAAGCGAATTGTATTATTTTGAAAATTTACTTTGTCGTAGCACGTTTTTGAATTTGGAAAAATGCTTTCGTAAAACGCCGAATAACATCAACAAATGTGGGGAATAGCGCTGACCACCGCTTGTCGCTTGTTTCGAAACGAATGTGTGAACAGATTGAAATACACTTTGCAAAAGCCGCCTGAGACATGAGGCGCCCTGCCTTATCGACGCTGCACACTGGTTTGAGCAGACGCACAGAAGCTTGTTAATCGTTTTTCGACTCGATTTTTGTTGTACTTTCCATAAACAGCTGTTTGCGAGTCGCTAAACTGTCTAAGCTAAGCTTTATTTTTGTTAACATTTGCTCTCAATTGATCAAATTTGAAAAACAAGGTTAATAAATACTAATTCTGTTCCAAAAATAGCTTTTTTGATTTTCCATAAATACAAGTTCCGCAGAGAGTTGTAGCTGAACCACTGTGTCTATTAGCAAAACTTTTGCTCTGCATGTGTAACAGTTGCGAACTGCTTTATTGACAATTGAAGCTTTTTGGAAAGCTTTGCAAAGCATTCAAATTTTCTTTTTTTTTATTCAAACGTTCTTTTGAAAATGATGCATGTAAAAATTTTAAAAAATTTCCAAAAAATAAAAAAAAACAGTAATTTCTCGTACTGCTCTTGACTCAACATGTGATGTTCATAACATACATAAATATCATACATTTGTTCAAACATATTGGCATGATGGATGGTGCTACATCAATTTACCTTTCAAGCAGCTTTAAACAATTTGTTTAAAAATGCTTTATTCACTGCTGACCCAAAAGTTTGTTTTGTTTTATTTTTGTTGCCATATCTCTGCAGCACTCACTTTACCTGTCGTCTTACTATTGCAATTAACTGGTGCATGCCTCAGCGCTGATACGAAAAAAAAGCATCAAAATTAAATTTGTCGTCTGTTCCACTTAAGAAACACACCGAGTAAGCAATTCTGACTGCCTTGTCAAATCCAACGAGTGTTAACACGACTATGAAAGAGTTAATGGAGCGGCAGTATGAGCCACCCACAAGCGCATAAGACAAAGCGAATGGTGGCGGTGGCACCAAGTGAGCGGCCGCCAATAGCCGCCAGCGTTGCAACTTGAAAGCCAAAACAAGAGTCGCCTCATACAGACAGCAGTGCAACGCGATTGCAAGCACGGCACAGCATAGCACAGCACAGTAGAGTACAGCGGATGGCCCTGAACTCGTGCAACGACACAGAATTGCCAAGTTGCCTCGACTGCCACAGTTCTTGCGTCTGAACCCCGGCAACAGAGCATAGCTAGTCTGCGATGGTTTATGCAACACACACTAACGATGTTGGCATTGTGCTCGAACGCAGCTTTTGCAGCATCTGTGAGCTGCGCGGCTGCGAGGCTGTGAGCGGCAGCAATTGAGGGCGATCAGTTAAGCGCGCGAGTGGGACTGGGAGTGGAAGTGGGCCACCGCTGTCGCAGTCGCTATCGCTGTCGACGTCGTCAGAGCCACGTGCAAAAGTTCAAAAGCGTGCACTGACATTTTCCACAAGCCCAATGTCATTCATTCGGTGCAACGCAAGAAGCGATGGAGGAACAAGCAACCGAGTGGGTGGGCGACTTACAAATATGTGCAACGCGAAAGGAAATCGGTTTAATTCATTTGTACTTAGCACTTCTTTTGCTGCCTGATGTTGCTGCCATTGTTTTTGCTACTGCCACTCGACACAATAACCGCAACTAGCTCAAGGATACGCTATGCAGCGTCGCTGCTCCTCTCCAGCTTTTACACTGATTTGACTTATTAGTGGCAAAGTTATGAAAAACATTTTCCAAAACAGACCCATTTGGTCGCAGGAATTATGACAAGAGCTTTATTTTTAGTTCCTTTGTAGGCAAATGCAAGCAGACATGTCCAGGAACCAAAATTCATCAACATCTTATCTAAGTTACTTAGAATTTTTGGAAATATAAATTTGACTAATACTAACACTGTTCAATCAAAAGAAGGCATACATATTGATCAATACCAATTTTGTTGTATAACCCAGGAAAACTGATCGTCAAATTGTATATAACATAAATGCAACTTTTGCGCTCATGACATGCAATTTCAACCTTCAAGCGTTTATTCAACTCTGGAATGTGCAAGGACATGAACTACATGAACAAAAAATACTCAACTACAGATACAAATGTAGTTGAGTTACACTCGCTTACGACGAAACGATACACACACAAACACACACACACACATACACATTTGAAATCAAATTCAGACGACTGCACAAATCGCAAACGCAAATGGCGAAGCCGAAAGCTTTTGATTATTTCCCAACAATAGTTTTTGTCATTATGAAAAATTTGAACTTTTAATTAAGTCAAATGTTCACTATAAAAGGGCAACTGTGACAGTGTGAGGGGAGTGAGTGGGATTGTTCTTGGCGAAGATGCAATGAAGTGCGAGGCAAATGCACAAAGTCATCCGTCATCAATATTACATTCGTTCGGTGTCATTGTCCTGAAAAGAGTGCAATGGCACGACCGAAGCTCGAAGCAATTCTCAGTGTTGTTTTATAGTTGTTTAATGCTAATGCTTTGTTGCTGGGCTCTGACGTTTATTGCAATTATTTTTTTGTTGCATGCGTGAATGTCACGAGAACAACCGAGAGAGCATTGTGAAGCATGTACGAAAGCTAATACAAAAAAGAAAAACATTAAATGTTTGTAGGTTGCGTCGTCGTTGCCACGTTGTTTGCTTAAGATATCATATCAACAAGGTTGCCATATCAGTAAGCAGATAATGAGCATTAGTAAAATACATAATAGTTGTAATAAAAAAAGAAAGATAAAAGATATTAATTTTTATGTAGTACAAGAAACAAGATCCCAACATTCATTTTGAATAAATTTACAAGACGTAAATATGAGCTAATAACAACAACAACACCAACAGAGCCCAGCAAGCAGCAACAAGAAAGCTATAACCGCAAGAGCGCGAGAGCATGAGTGAAAGTGTGAGAGCGAAGCCACTTGTGAGAGTAACTTCATAAGCTTTGTAGAGCTGACGACGATGACTCGCAATAGAAGCACTAACACAGACACAGACTCGCAATGAACAGAAGCATCCCCACCGAAAAATGTGCTGTACATACATGTGAGCAAAGAAAAATAAACAACAACAACAATGGTAACAACAAAATTCCACTTGGCCCAGATTATTTTGAAGGTCGCGCATTATCGACGGTCGTTCACCTAGTTACTGAGCTGTATATGTGCTTCTGTCCGTCCGCGAATGCTTACGCAGTGAGTGTGTCTGTGTGTGTGTATACATACATCGGTTACTGTATATACATTGATAAATAGACGATACACACAAATATAATACATAGCCGAAATTCACATTAGGCTTTTGTGTGTATCTTATGTGTGTTTAATCAGATGTTGCGCGTGTCCCAAAGCGGGAATCGATACGGGAACTGAAGCGGGATTCGGGCTTCGGTTGTTTATTAAGTAAATGTCGACATTCTCGTCTTCAGAATGGTAGGTGAGCTTCATTATGCGAACGAACAATATGCTACAACTTTGTGTAAGTTTCATATGTGAACGTAGGCAGAACTTTTGAAGAGGCTTTCTAGGCAGCTCATGAATTGGTTACATAAATTTCTCTAATAATGAGCGCTGGAACATTATATACCATTCGCCAGTCTATCGCAGCTTTTCTTGCGGACGAAGTTTGGTAGCTAGGATAAAAAATAGTATGTGAACATGTTTATGTCAATTTGCGGCTTGACAATGCGTAAATAAACAATTCACAGATGCGAGAAAGCCCAAAACCGTAACGCATTATTGACATACTTTCCTTCGCAAGTTTAGTTTGGTGAAGTTGTTGGAACAAACACATTGGGAGGAACCAAGTTCGATTTTCTTCATATTGAATTGATAAAGAACGACAATTAGACCAATAGGCGGTGCCAAGTGCTAATGTAATCAATGTTATAAACTTAATGGCTCAGGAACTGAACAAGCATTAGAGTTGCTCCCACAAACAACATGCAAATGACATGAATGAAGTCAAAAGTAGAAAACCAACTAAGTGGACATAAAGAAAAACGCGTAAAACGTGTGCGGAAACAAAATTTAGAAAAAAAAAGCAAGAAAAATACGGAGAAAAAAAACAATATGTAACAAACCCGGGAGAATTCACAAAGTGAGTGAGGAGGGTGTCTGCGAGTGCGAAAAATGCGTGCACATGCCAAGCTGTAAAAGGATGAGGCAAGAAAAGCCCTACGCAGGAAAAGCTTAGGGTAGGCTGACGCTATTTTTAGCGCACAAACATCAACGAGCAAATGTGAAGGGCGACCAAGCCAATACTAAGCCCATTAACTCACACACACACACACGCACAAACACCAACACAAGCATAAACTTGAATTTATGTAACTGTATTCGACGAGTTGTTGGCTTGTGTGGGTTGACTTGACACGCTGACCATGAATATTTATTTTCATTTTGTTTTTCTGTTCACTTCTCTCTTCCGCCTCAGCCGGTCAAGATGGCAGCAGAACGTTGAATAAAAGAAAAACTTTGCGCTGCGAACAACCAAAATTATGCGTGAACGACTCTCATTTCATAATTTTTCTAAGAATTTTCACTTCATGAAAAATATGTTTGCTCTTTTATTTTAATCATTTATCATAATACAACCGCTTAGGGCATTTCGCTTCTTATTATTGTTATTGTTGCTGTTGCCGAACGAATACTTGATTTAACGAAAACAACCTAAACTTTTTCCATAGACAAAACAATAGTTAAACATCATAAATGAGCCATCAAAGTAACTGTGCATTACTTCGTAGAGAATTTATTTACCATGAAGAATAAATAGTTTCATTGATTATAAAAATATATTTAAAAAAAAAAATAAAAATCACTCCATTAGTGGTTATTTCGTGAAACACATTCTCTCTATCTACTCTACTCCATTCTACGACACACTTTGACATTCATTATTTATACCACAAAAATTATCAGAGGTTACCAAAAGTCAAGGCCACACACACCAAAAAAGGCAGCGACAACCAAAACAAAGTTGAAGACGAAAGCTACACTCTATTGAAGCGTGTGGGCTAACCGAAGAGGGTCGCAAAACGAAGCAGAAGGAAAAGAACAACAACGAAAGAAAAGAAAAGTCGATGAATTTATTCCAGCAACAGAGGAGTGCAGTGGAGAGCGCACAAAGTGTAAGAATAAAAGGAGAGAGTGGAGTGGCTTGCCTGAAAGCGCGTAAATAAAATTGACAAGTGTTAATGCGTGTGTCTGTATGTGAGAAAGCGTGTGTGTGTGTGCACGACAAAAAGTTTATTCGTGTTGGGTGTCATTTATGGGCTTCCTGTAAGCCCATTTCGAAAGGTTGTAAAAGTTATTGGTTTGTGCTAAAGTGTTTCGTCTTCTTTGTCGTGTTTCCATTAATGATAGCCTATAAAAAAGAAACAATAACAACAAAAACACCAAAATGATGGCGAATTCACGTAAACGGAAATATTTGCGAACGAATATATAAAAATTTTACTCATTAATCGGATTAAATGAATTATTTGCCAAAACTTGTTCGTCTCCCATGGTTAACTTAAATTGGCAAAGAAATTTTCAATAAATTTTGAATAATATTTTTATCCCTTACCTAAACTGTGATACTAAGTTGATTTCATGTTTGATCTAAACGCTTTAGTAATAAAATAACAAAGTGATATGCGTCATCTATCGTTGAATTGTGCAACTAGAAAACTGCATTCGACAGTTCAGTTGCACATTTTAGTTTGTGCACGAGCTTTTGTTGGAAAGCTTGGCAGAAGTTTGAATTCAACTCGCAGCAAATATTTGCAATTGAAAAGTTCAAAAGCGACATTAGAACGAAAGCTTTCGCAATGCGCTTGTCTGCAACTGTATTGCAATTCTATGCAAGAGCTTGCAAAGCACGCGGAAATTATCCTTCCAATCAAATCAAAACATATAAATATTGATTATCCCTTAAAAACTCATAAAACAAATGTTCTTCAATTTTCTGTTTCACTTGTCTTGTCTCTTAAAACAAATGTTTACTTAAAAAAATTTTAATTTTAAAGTGTTTATAAAGGCTTTTTGCAACCCTGTCATGACTAATGCAGCTCTCATATCTCGTTGAAGGAAAGTGTGTGGGAGAGAGAGAAAGAGAGAGTGTGAGAGAAAAGTACTTAGTTCTGCAAAGAATTCTGTGAAGTAAAAGGCCTGCTATAAAAACTATTTCCGCGCAGGACCACGTCAACCATTTTTGTATTTTCATGAATTCCACAAGTTGCCGCATTCACCGGCAATTTGCCGAGAAGTTTCAGATATAAGCGGTAGGCAGGCACGTGGGGAATACAACTGGGAATCGAATATTCAAAGCATTGCAGCAACAGTTGCAGTTCGTATGGGAGATGCAAAGAGCGTGAAAAGCATACAAAAAGAGAAAGTGCAAAGATAATTAAAAAAATTTAAAGAAAGAAATGTTTCTAACAGGCGAACAGCTGTTTTGACTAAGGCGAATGCGGAACGTATGATAAATAAGAACGTGACTGCGTGCGAAGGGCGTCACCTTGTGCAGCACGCCAGGATTGCAGTTGAACGTATCTATAGTAGCAAGTGACACTTGCACGCGCCACAGACATTGCGCTGCACAAGGATCTGACTTTGAGCCGCCCTTGATCGTTAGTAACCTTCGTGAATGGGTGTTCTTATGGCGTTGGGAACGCGGTGGCTAAGAAGGTCAACAGCAAGCAAAACCGCAGTGAGAAGGTGAACGTCGTGCGTAGCAAGGCCGGTCATGCTGCCATTCTGCCACGGTGCTGCACTATAAGCGAGGATAACAACCAAATGTGAGAACGCTCGTTTAAACACTTCAAAATAATTGACAGTCAGACTGGCATGGTGACGGTGCACACTAATTGTTATGTCTTACTTATGCTTCTCCTTCTTATATTTTTAATTGTTTCTGCAATTTAATTGAATTGACTTTGAGTGATACTGATACTGCACAAGAACTGAAAGTGGTTCGTTTATTTTCCGCAAAAAGAACGTATACGCAATATTATCGCGGAAACAAGAAAATATTGCGTATACGCAAATAATTCATAACCCGTGAACGAATGTGTTCCAAACGAAGAAAGAAATACGTAATCAATTGCTGAACTGTGTCAACGGTAACGACATGTCTGTATGTATGAACATATATGAATTTATATGAGTGCATGTGTGTCTGTGAGTTTGCCTTACATTTTGTATCTGTTTATCTGTCAATTTGTTTGCACATTGTGCGCACATAAACGACCTTGACCATCACAATTTATTTTCGCTTTACTCTTTCTCAGTACATTCATTTGTTCCGCTTTTGTCACACTTTCCCTTCTCACTCTTTCACTATCTTTCCATCTCTCTCACGCTCTCTGTCTCTCTTGCGCTATTTCACAATCACAATGCTGTACGCCTCAACGTCGTAATGTTTAATGAAATGTGCAAATTATCACGTTTGTGCAAGAAACACAAAAATAAGCAAAGTCAAGCTATGAAATGCCAAAGAAAAAGGCGAATAATTTGAAGAACTCTAATTTCGATATGAACAGGTGCTTAGCAATGGAAAATCATTAGAATTTGCAATAAATATTATAGCGTACACTTTATTAAAACACCTGCGAAAAATCAATTTTAATATCATTGAAATCATATTTTTTAAAAAAAAGCATACCAGAAAATTGTACACGGAAGCAAAATTGTCGCATGAAATAAATTTTATTTTCTGAGTTATAGGCGCCGCATTTCGATAATCTGGTGTGATGAGGTCTGTTGGTCAGAGTCAAAGCAAATGTTTCAAAAATAATTTCAATGTCAATGTGAGATAATGTAGCACAAGTACAAACACGAGACACATTCGAATCGTCAAATTGAGAACTATTTGCGTCAGTGCGAAAGCCCAGTGGGCAGCGATACAACCAGAGGTGCTTTGAAAGCAACCACAGCAGGGAAATTAACAAATAAGTGGGCGACAAATTAAGAACAAAAATGAAAGTTGGAATTAAATTTTTAAAGTTTTTTTTTTTTTTATTATAATAATTATTATGCGCATTACAACAACTGACAATGTACAAAAAAAATGTATTTGTAAGAATCTTGTTTCAAATTTGTCTGTTCTTAATTTTTATGTAAATGTATACATATATAAAAATCAAAAAGTAAAGGAACATGCCAAGAATAATTTTAAATGTTTGCCAAGTCGAGAACACACAATATTTCACAAAAAATTGCGTTAAAAATAACCAAAGATATTTATTTACTTTGCGTGCCATGAATGTCAAAAGCACAAAACTGCGGCGACAGCGGAAGTAAATTGACATATGCTAAGGTGAAGCGGAAACGAAGGCGAGCGAACAGTGTGACAATGTGGAAAACAGACAGCAAAGGAGAAGAGGAAAAGCAAAAATAAAATATGCCTGTTAATGTTAAGGGGTTTTGGAATAGCCTCTAGTACAAACTAGTGACTGGGAGTTGCCGCAACCGATACTTGAATCGGGTGAGCTCGGAGGAATGTGAGTAGAAGGAACAGAAAGCTAGTTGCTTTTTTGAGTTCGTATTTCGTACTGATTTTATTCTTAAAAAGACAGAGTTTATATACAATTCTTAAACTATACAGTCTTATGCAACTTATTAGGTAACATTTACATGTATCAGTGTAAACACTTAAAATTTAGTGATAATGTGACATAACTTACAACTACCTTGACAGCATCATAAAACGTGCATTGCCCTTGACCATTCAAGAGTGGCTTGTGCATTCTAATTGATGATATTTGGTGATAGAAAACTGCAGTGCTGAGTGAATCACAAATGTCAACAGCGGCCAGGTCATTTACCAGCAGACACAGCTAGTTAGCATAATTAGTCAATCCACTTGCACGCACAGCAATAAAAGAAAAGGTCGAAGCATGGGTCACACAATGCATAACAATCACTTTACAGCAAGCGATTGATCGTTGTTCGATGCATTTTATGCTCAAGAATTTATTAGGCACGTAGAGTGTTAAAAGTAATTCTATGCTAATGTTCTCAGCTCAAACATGCGTGGGAAACAATAGTTAACTCTTAACATACTCCCGGCCGTTGAACAGTTGTTCAACATTATTACAGGTTGATCGTGAAGGGCTCCAGTTCCGGCATCGTATTGGTAGTGTTGGTGCGTGCTGGTTGCCTCTGTTGGTTGTCTCGATGCTTCTTTACCATATATAGGACGAAGATGATCAGGCAGGATAGTAACCAGCAGTATGATACTATGCGGTCACGCTCCACCTTGTCCAAACTGAAAGGGAGAGATAGGTTCCCGATCGGTAGCCATTGCTGCTTCATTCGGAACAGCTCTTCATATCCTAGTTTCTTTGGATGACCTGACACGTTGAACGCTGAACTTGAATTTATCGTAAAGTTGAGCGTCAAATTACTGAAGCGAGCATACGATGTTTGAATCGTGCGTGTCGTAGAAGCGTGACCGGTAACCATTAGGTTAGGTCCTCGAAGACTGCATCCTTCATCAAGCGTCAATAGCCCAGCTTGACGAAGTTGTATGCTGAAGACTTCTTCTTTGCATACAATAGACATGTCCATAGGCGAGAGAGTTGCGAAAACCCACTGGTTGTTGTGCCACATCGATGACCAAGCAAAGGTTTTGTTGGTCGTTGATACTTGGCATGTTGATGGTGTTTTGTTGTTAAACAGCTGAAGTTCACATTGGTCACGTATACCAAACATGGTCTGCTTGTGATAACACACGTAGTCATCTGTGTTGATCATGCGACATTTGTTTATGTCATCCGTCGAGAATCCTGCGAATTGATTCCGATTTTCGTTGATAGCCATAAGCTGATGATCTGGCTTAATCGTGGTTAAGCCGTATGCGTTTGTTGCTGGAATGGGTACGAGGTTGTACAGTTCCAAAGATTGTGTTGAAAGCAACGGTAACGTTATTTTGAACACAACAGTATTACCCACGACAGTTCCTTCAGCTTCAATGAGCTTATAGAGCTGAAGGATGTTGCCATTCACGGAAGGAAGAGTTTGCCCTTGCGGCATGTGTTTCCTAATCTGCTCCAGCTGATCGCTTAGCTGACGAGGAGATATCAGTATTGGACTGATTGTGTTGTGTCGAATGTCCGTTAAAACGTTGATTATTTCCGATTGTGTACGTTGCAAATTGGACGCAATTAACGTAAGTTGAGTGGACAGTGATATGTACCATTGCACCAGTTGCGCATGGTCTATTTCATAGGCTATGTTGCTCATTTGTTGCTCCATGTGGTCCAGACGCTTGGCAGTAGCGACTTCGTCACGTTTAATAACGTTAACTGTGGCATCGATAACTGATGTCTGGTTTTGCAGCAGTTTCAACAAGTGGTCTTCATTGCCTTTGACATGTTGAATTGTGATTGCCATTTCTTCAGCATATTTCGAGTCCAATACACCAAACAAACTGTTTGCAATGCTCCCCACAATGTCTAAAGGAGATCGTTTCGAACGCGAAGACTTGAGCAGACTGTTTTCTGTGATCAGCTCTTCTTCTATGTGCTTGAAGTGATTGTACATCGACGCGCACGTTACTGACGTCCTCTTTAATTTCCCACATATTCGATCGATTTGATCTATTCCTGCGGAGAATGACTTCATGTCTTGCCAATACGGTTCTAAATTGTAGTAACTGATGATCTTCCATTCAGATACTGCAAGTCTGGTTGTGCCAATCCGTTCGAAGTAGATTCCTGGTTTTGCTTCAAAGTTCGTTACGTTCACGGACTGAGCTAATGCCAATGGTAGCAGCAACAATATTGCCAGAAGCATGATGCTCATAGGCGGAAGAGCACCCGTTCGCACCTTTTTCGTGCTGTTTGTGACTGGAGTGCTTTTACTTTCTTCACGCTGACGTTTTTCGGCAAGTTCCTCTTCGCATGGTAATGGAGCCAATCTATGAATTGACCGTTTGTATATTCCCGTTGCTGTCTTGACATCAACAACACGTATGAAGTTGTCTGGGCCAGTGTAAAGTTTCACGATTCTACCCATTGGCCATTGAAGAACTGGAACGTTGTCTTCTTTTATCAGGACCATCGTCCCTTCTTTCACGTTGGACGAGGAATGCTTCCATTTATGGCGTTGTTGCAGCTGCTGAAGGTAATCCTGAGACCATTGCGTCCAGAAAGTATGCTTCAGCTTTGAAACTGCTTGCCATCTTTGTGTCAACGACTTCGGCTGTTGACTCGGCTCAGCATCAGCTTGCGCGGTGAGAGCTTCTCCAATTAGGAAATGACCCGGTGTTAACGCTGATAAGTCATTTGGGTCATTTGATAATGGCGTTATTGGCCGTGAATTCAGAATAGCCTCAATCTCGACTATCACGGTCTCGAGCTCTTCGTAGGTTAGTGACGCTGTTGTGACATTCTTTAACAGCAGCTGCTTTGCAGACTTCACTGCTGCTTCCCATAAGCCACCAAAGTGTGGTGCACGTGGAGGGATGAATTGGAAGTCTACTCCCTTTCTATTGCAGACTTCAATTATTTGTGTTTTGGCTTTGTCGGCAAATATGGCTTCCTCTAGTTCAGCCAATTTGTTCCTTGCGCCCACAAAATTCGTTGCGTTGTCGCAATGCAAAGTCTTGCATTTTCCTCGACGACTGATGAACCGTCTTAAGGCTGCCAGAAATGCTTCTGTTGTCAGATCACTGACCAGTTCCAGATGAACCGCCTTTGTTGCAAAACAACAAAAGACTGCAATGTATGCCTTGTGCGGCTTCTTGCCTCGAATCTTATAGTGTACCCAGAACGGACCGCAATAGTCTACTCCAGCGTTTAAGAACGGTCGAGCCTGAGTCACTCGTAATGGAGGAAGATTCCCCATGATCTGCTCGAACAACTTCGGACGCGCTCTAGTACACCTCACACAGTTTTGCACTATGTTTCTTGCCATGGATTTTCCTTTTAAAATCCAAAACCTTTGGCGAGATAAGGCCAACAGTGCTTGTGGTCCACAATGCATATTTTCTTCATGCATTTGTCGTAGCAACATCTTCACAATTTGATCGTTGTATGGTAACAACATCGGATGTTTTGCGTCATAGGACATTGTGGCTGCTTCGAGTCTACCTCCAACTCGTATTACTCCGTTGTGGTCCATAAACGGAGTCAAACTCACACATGAACTGTTTTTGTCCACAGCTCCGTGTTTGTTGAGGCATTTGACTTCCTCAGCGAAGTCACTTCGTTGCACAGTTCTCACTATTACTTGCAACGCTTGGTTCAACTCATCGCAAGTTATTTGAGATGAGCGTCTATCAGTTCGTTTAAAACGAAGCATGTAGGCAATGATTCGCTGAAGTTTTGCAAATGAATTGCCGTGGTCAACTTCGTAGATCATCTCTGGTCCTTTGCTAGCGACCATTGTTTTTAGCATTTTGGTTTTTCTTTCCAAAACTGAGTCACTGACTGTATTTTTGTCAAACTCAGCTGGCCATCTTGATTGGCACCCATGTAGGAACAGCGGACCATTGAACCATAGGCTGTTGTCGCTGAACTTTGATGCAGATATTCCTCTTGATACTACATCTGCCGGGTTTTGTTTTGATGAGACGTGCCTCCATTGTTTTGGCACTGACTTCTCATGGATTTTTGCTACTCTGTTAGCCACAAAAGTGTGAAACGATGACGCAGACGAATTTATCCAGGACAGCACTACTGTTGAGTCTGTCCAAAAGTACGCTGGAACAGAAGACAGCTTTAGATCCTTTGTCACTCTTGCTGCCAGTTCTGCTCCCAAGACTGCCGCACACAACTCGAGGCGAGGCAGTGTTTGTTTGGCTAATGGTGCGACTCTTGACTTGGCGCAGAGAAGTCGCACAGTTATCTGGCTGCTCATATGAACAGCTCTTAAATATACAGCTGCTCCATATGCTTTTTCGGATGCATCCACGAATGTGTGAATTTCCTTTAGTTTTGGAATTTGGCCGTTGAAAATGTGCCGGGGAATCTTGACCTTGTTGAGAGAGTCAAGCGCTTCCCTGTAAAGCTTCCATTCTTCTTGAAGCTGGACATCTAGCTCATCATCCCAGTCGATTTTATGCTCCCATAGATGCTGCATAAATATTTTTGCTCTCACAACGACTGGAGAAAAGAGTCCAAGAGGGTCAAATATTTGTGACAGCTCGGAGCACACAACACGTTTTGTGATTTTCGTTGTTGCCACTATTTTCGACCTTCCACACAAGCTGTCAATGTTGGGCATCCAAGATAGACCCAAGGTTTTTATGCGATAATCTTGAGAATCACTCAACTCCACATCAGATACCCTATCTTCAATCGGGAAGTGTTCCAGAAGATCTTTATGATTGGCGCACCACTTTCGTAGCTTGAAACCTGACGGCAACAGAATTTGATTTAATTCGTGCTGTATCCGCAATGCCTCTGGCAATGTATCTGCGCCAGTTAGACAATCGTCGACGTAAAAATCTTCTTCTAGCGCCTTGGCTCCCAAAGCAAGATGTTTTCTGTTCTTGACTGCAAGGTGTTGCAGACACTTTGTTGCTAAGTACGGAGCCGAAGTTGTGCCATAGGTTACAGTCTTGAGACGGTAATATTTCATGTCTTCTGCTGGATGATTTCTCCAGACTATCATCTGATAGAATTGATCAGCTGGATTCATCCACACTTGCCGATACATTTTCTCAATGTCTGCAGTAAAGACATATTTGTGCAATCTAAACCGCAGCAAAATTGAAAACAGCTCGTTTTGGACGGTGGGCCCTGAATGAATGATGTCATTAAGGGCTTTGCCGGATGATGTTTTGGCAGATGCATCAAACACTACGCGTAGCTTTGTTGTCTGACTGTCCGGCCGTAACACGCAATGATGAGGAATGAAGTAGTGTGTAGATGGTATATCTTGAGATTGAACTTGCTTCATATGTCCAAGTTTCTCATACTCCTTCATAAAATCGACATACCCGTTGCGAGTGGCAGTATCTCGAGACAAACGCCTTTCCAATGCTAGGAATCTTCGAACCGCGATTTCGCGAGACTCCCCCAGGGCTGAAGGATTTTCAGCAAATGGCAATCTAACAATGAATCTGCCATCTGATGCTGTTTGATGATGTTGCAAAAAGTGTTTTTCGCAATAAATTTCATTCGGCGAATGTTTCTCTTCTGAAGTCTCAAAATTATCCAACTTCCAGAATCGTTCCATGAGGTTATGTGTGTTTTCTGCTCCTGTGAGCACTCCGCAGATGGATGTTGATGTGGTTGATGCGTTAACCCTTCCTGCAACAATCCATCCCAGCTCTGAATTTTGAAGTTGTGGTAACCTTGAACTTGTCACCAACTTCTCGGACCGCATTATTGTAAAATAATGCTCAGCTCCCAATAATATGTCGATCCGTCCTGGTTTGTCAAATTCAGGATCGGCCAATGTGAGATGCGGCGGCAGATTTGACGCAACTCCTTGAAGATGCTGCGTTGGCTGATCTGCCACAATGTGCGCTAGAACGAAGGCCTCCAGCCTCGTGCTGAAGTCACCTTGGTTCGATTTTAGAAGAACGTTCACCCGTTTACTCGTTGTTCTGGGTTGTCCTCCTACGCCTTCGATACGCATTGTTGAACTAATTCCCTTCAATGCTAATTTTTTAACAACTCGTTCTGAAATCAGGTTTACTTGAGATCCCGAATCCAGAAGAGCTCGAAATTCGCCGACTTGGCCATTGTTGCCTTGTAGCGTTACTTTTGCTGTTGCCAATAGGACATATTTTGAATTCCCATGGACAGCAGCAACTGTTGATGTATCTTTGTGTACATTGGACTTATCACCAATGTGCAACAAAGTGTTGTGCTTCTTATCGCACTTATAACAGCTTCTTGAAGAGCATGTTTTTGCCATATGGTCATTCGAAAAGCAGTTGAAGCACATTCTTTGACCTTGCACCCATTTCACTCTGTCCACTACAGGCGTGTCACGGAAGTTGTCGCATTGAAAAATGCGGTGACTTGCCTTTTTACAAAATTGGCACAATGGTTTTTGTGCTGTTGACGATGCACATGTCTTCCGTTTTTCCTTTACTTCGTGACGTCCTCCAATAGATTCCAATGCCAGGAACCGTTGTTCAAGGAATGCAAGGAAACTTTCAATTGGTTGCAAGTTCTTTGTATCCTTTATGGACTGCTCGTAGAGTGTGTGTGTCAAGCGATCCAATTTCTTGGTTAGCAAGAAAAGTAGAATAGGATCCCAGTTGATGGTATCAATGTCCATATTCTTCAATTCTTCCAGAGTTTCATGAATGTTGTCATGAAAATTCTTTATCGACGCTGCATCGTTCGTCGTGTTTGGTTGGTCCAAAAGCTTTTGAAGTAAGGCTGAGCTGAGGACTCGTCTGTTATTAAAACGATCCTGCAAAATTTCCCAAGCCGTTTCATAGTTCGCCTCTGTCAAGGACAAATGACGAATTAACCTTTCTGCCTCTCCAGCAAGGTTAGACTTCAAATACCACATTTTCTGAATGCTTGGTATTTGAGTTTCATGAATCATTTTTTTGAAAATGTCATGAAATTGTTGCCACTTCAAATAATTGCCGTCAAACTTAGGTATCGAAACCTTTGGCAATTGTAGCGATGATTGAGGCATAGCTAGTTGCGTATCTGCCTTAGAATTTACATTTGTCGCCACTTGCAATTGGATGATTGCATTCTCAGCCGACGTAAAACTTTTGATATCGTATCCACGCTGGACTGGATCCTCACACAAGCTGTGGATCTCCAGATGGATATCGGATATTTGGCTCCAATATTTTTCAGCCATTGGTCGAAGCCTGTTTGTAGTTTCTGGTGCCATACTCGTCATGACTCTTGACAAACTAGCAAACAAGGCATTTTGCTTCCGGAACAAAGACACTACTTTGTCCGTCTCCATACTGGACGCTTCATCTCCTTGGTGAGACTCTATCCTCGTCGCTATGTCCTGTAGGATTTCATCCATAGCTTTGAGTAACTGCGCCTTGTATTCGTTTGTAAAATACTTGTGACCTGACTCTTTTCCACCAAGAGCAGTCAGCAGTTCACTGTCACCCTTCAGGAATGACTCTTTGAGATTGTTTAATTTCAACAATCTATCTCTGCAGTAGGTACTTGTTTTCCTACTCGCGGAATCCTTTTTGTAGTTTCGGATGATGGTCTGTATTTCTTCACCAGTGGCTAGTTGCTTGGTGAAGAACTGTTCAATGTTGGCCATCTTGAATGCCTTTACAATTGCTTCTTTATATTTCTGAAAATACCTGACCCGTTGGAGGTTAATTTATTTTGTCTTGTTGACAGGATATGCCTCGACTCACACCCAAATAAATGGTCAAAGGTACTCGGAAATATTAAGCAAAGTCTGTGTTACTGGTCTTCAATTGACCAATTGTGTACAGTGACTAATCGCCTGGTTGATTAGCCTGTATCTCGTGACTTGCGTGAAGTCTCAAATGTCCTGTACGTCTGTGAAGTTGATCGCCTAGTTGACCAATTTCCGTAGCAGGAGTCGTTGTCCACCAACCTTGTGTTGCTGTAGACTCTCGTGAAGGATTATCAATTTGTCACCTCAATGTGACAAACTTGATGCGTATGATCGTCACCTAACTGGTATCACGTTCTCGAAGTGAGTACCACGTATATGATGATCACGTCGGGGTCACCAAAAAATGTTAATGTTAAGGGGTTTTGGAATAGCCTCTAGTACAAACTAGTGACTGGGAGTTGCCGCAACCGATACTTGAATCGGGTGAGCTCGGAGGAATGTGAGTAGAAGGAACAGAAAGCTAGTTGCTTTTTTGAGTTCGTATTTCGTACTGATTTTATTCTTAAAAAGACAGAGTTTATATACAATTCTTAAACTATACAGTCTTATGCAACTTATTAGGTAACATTTACATGTATCAGTGTAAACACTTAAAATTTAGTGATAATGTGACATAACTTACAACTACCTTGACAGCATCATAAAACGTGCATTGCCCTTGACCATTCAAGAGTGGCTTGTGCATTCTAATTGATGATATTTGGTGATAGAAAACTGCAGTGCTGAGTGAATCACAAATGTCAACAGCGGCCAGGTCATTTACCAGCAGACACAGCTAGTTAGCATAATTAGTCAATCCACTTGCACGCACAGCAATAAAAGAAAAGGTCGAAGCATGGGTCACACAATGCATAACAATCACTTTACAGCAAGCGATTGATCGTTGTTCGATGCATTTTATGCTCAAGAATTTATTAGGCACGTAGAGTGTTAAAAGTAATTCTATGCTAATGTTCTCAGCTCAAACATGCGTGGGAAACAATAGTTAACTCTTAACAATGCCAAGCATGAAAGTGAAAAGTGTCGTCGAAACAAAGCGCAATAAATAAATGAAATAACTAAAGCGAAACAACAAAATTAGGTTAGTTGGGCACAAAGGCAAATTTAAAATCGATGCACAAAGTAAATTGGAATTGCGGAGGTTCTGAGTGTTAATATTATCAATTCAAGATTTATTACGTATACGATGGTTGTGATTGTTAGGAAAATTTTTCGTATGAGTAATATTTTTTGTAACACTTATACTGAAAATATTACGTATACCTACAAAGATACACAATTTTGACATTTACGTTCGGAATATCATTAAATCATTGTAATTCGAAGTTTTTCGCTTGCGTTCCTGAGTTATCAAGTCGAAAATATTACTCAAAGCTCGGCAATAGCAAATAGCCTTGACTGACCTCACATCCATAGTTGCACGTTATCCTTGGCCTTGTGTGCTGATTATATAATAACCTCTTTCGTTTTCTCACTCGCTCACTCACTCACTCACTCACTTCAAACAGGCAGTTCAAGCGCCTGCTTGGTTACTTGGCTGACGTTGGTGGCCTTAACCAGCACCCGGCTGCTTCAATTGCTGTTGTTTGCGCTGTTGCTGTTGCTGTTGCTGCATTCCGTGTTTTGCCGCATCCATGACCATGAACAAGAACTTGACAATTTCAGAAGGTTGCACATGCATTACACAAACAACCGAACACTTTTCAAACAGACAATGAGCACAACAACGAATACCAACAAACAAAAAACAATAACAAACAACATAAACAACGAACTGCACGGCTCGTGAGCGTAAACAAGAGAGAGTATGAGAGAATGCGCTCTATGTCGACTTATTTGTTAATGCACATGTATGCGTAACTGCATGCTTGTGTTAGTTTGCTGTTGTTGTCATGAGGAAGCCGCTCAATAGACGCCGTCATCATTTCTCCTGCGCCGCCAATGCCTCCGTTGCCATCAATCAGTCATATTACCTGAATGAGTGTGAGTTAATCAGGGGGTGAGTTGAGCGAACTTAATTTTGTTTGCGCTATAAATGAAAAATGCATGCCGTGGCGCTCAAGTGTGACTAGTTATTTTGTTGATGCATTTCGGGTCGGGTGTTTGGGCTATGTGTTGATTGTCGTAAACATTTATTGACATTACCTCTTGTTTATCCCGGTCAAGAACTGCAGACAATTAAGCGCAAAGGGTCAGTCGTTAGGTGGACATGAGGTTGTATGTGCTTTTGTGACCTCAGTTAACGCCATGGTCGCCATTGTCACTTTGCCACTTGACAGCAAAAATATGCAACCCTTTACCCTTACCCCACACACTGAAAATGCACACCGTAACCTTTGCAGTCTTTTTTTTTTTTTTGTATTTTACTTTTCGTTGCACGACATTCGTTTCAACTGACGAACGAAAATAATAAAAAATATGGCAATGTACATGACATTGAACGTGAATGCACTGGCAATGAATATTGTTTTGTTTCTCTCTCTTTCTTTTGGCAAAATATTTCCCGAACTCACGTTATATGCACGCACACACTGAACAAATCATCAAAATAGAAGGAGACAGAATGTTGTGAGTGAAAGGGAAAGCAGGCGCTTGTTCTATTAAACGATTGACTATAGAGAAACGTCCGTGCGGCGAGAACGAGGTCGTCGCGGCCGTGAAAGTAGCATCAAAGGGCGTCATTGGTTTTTAAATTGGAGGTCAGGTCAAAGCGTGCATACTTGACATTTCTCATGAAAAAAAAAAAAAAAGCTCAGCCACTGCATGTATGTCCATTAGAAGTTTAAATTCCAAATTATTGCAAGTCAGCCAAAAATGTTAGCATTTATGTGATCGTTCGTAAATTTGCTTTGCTGCTTCCTCTTTTTGAACCGACTTTGACAGTGATTTATAAAAGTTCTGATGAACATTTTTGGATCTTCAACCGGAAATGTCTTAATTGCAGACAACGACTATAATCACTCGGAACAATTCACATAAAAATCTCAACCAAATAAACAAATTTGTATATTTAAAATGCATTAAAATGAAAATCAGAACGCATCAAAGTCAACTTAACACAAAGATATCTTTAGGCTCTGGAACGTAATTAAATAACGCAACGAAGCAAAAATTCGCGAAGTGAAAAAGGCAAAAAAAAAAAAACGTTGGTGAAACAAAAATCAAGAAATTGAGACCAAATCAAAATAAATAAAATGAAATTCAATCAAAAAAGCAGGAAAAAATAACAAAGTGGCACAAAAAGGCAAGAACAAATAACAAGAACGGAGCGAAACTATAGAAGACGCAAATAAAATGAAGAGCAGACATAGAGACTGAAGACGAAGCGATAAATGGACGGTCTGGCTTACGGACGCAAGGCCAGACAGACGGGCTATACAAGAAGCCTGAACCAGACAACAGACAACAACGTCGTTGAACCACTCGAAAGAGACCTTGAACTTTGGAAATGTAGAACTGAACTTCAGCGGCAGCACAAATTAAAGCGTCAGTGACGGGCATTTAACGAGACCAAAAAGTTTCAGATTGGATCGAATCGTCTTGCATCGTATTGACGCTGGTATGGAGAGGAGCGAGCGAAAATCAGAGAGATGAATAGTGAAACAATACGAGAGACCAACTTTAACGCAGATTTAATGTTATTGACCCAGAAGCGAGTGTCGTTGTTGTTGCACACAAACGCAAATGCACATGTACTGAACTGAGACCTACAAACAAGTTCTGCTTTGCGTGTGAGTCAATAATGACGATGACAATGATGATGGTGGTGGTGATGATGATAATGATGACAATGGTCTCCAACCGAAGGGACGCGCATGCGCTTTTTTATATGGTTCTGCACGTCTGATCACAGTGATTTCACAATGCTGAAACAAATCCTTGAATATTGTCAACGACTCTTGTGGCATCGTAGCAGACAGACGGCCACACAGACAGACAGACAGACAGAGGGACACAAGCCATTCGAAGCACCGAAGAAGCGTGCAAGACGTCACGCTTTATCTAGTTTTTTGCGCGCGCGTTCGCAACTATTTTTGCTCAAGAAGGCAGCCATGAAAATACACTTTGTTTCTTCAACTCTCTTGTTTTTCCTCTTAACTTTTGTTTTGCTTTGCGAATTCGCGTGCAAAGTAAACTGACTCAGTGAGTTTCTTTTCTTTTGCATATCGTTTGTATACGAAAATAGTTTGTGCATGACTCCGTTTGTCGATGCGCAACTTGCTATAGCACCTCCACTCTGACTGATTATCAACCTTCTGCCCATCTTTCTCTCCACAAATACATATGTATGTAAAGTCTTTATGCCGGAGTCGCTCATTCGTGCTTCTGACACAAGTACGTCGCCCTTGACTTAGGTCAATAACACAGAAATTGAAGCGAGTGCATTAATGGCTAAGAATGAGATATGTGAACATATAGAATACATGAGTTCCACATTTCAAAATTGCGATCCCATTGTGTTTCTTTTCAGTAAGTCTGTTTGCATATTCCAGTTGAAATAATATATTGAATGAGTATCAGGAAAAATCGTGATTCATATATATACTATAACAAAAACAAAGTTAAGCGGTAAAAAATAATTTATATTATTGACACTCGCCGTTTGTCTGCAGCTCTGTCTATCCGTCGGATGACTGTTTCTTTACTATTATTATATAATTTGTAAATACTCAGAAGCGTTAAAGTCAATGGGAGGGATGATAGCTTCAGATCGAGATTTATTTCAAGTTTCAAATAATACCTAATAAATGGGAGTTACATCATGAATGCATGTGTGTAGTTGACGAACTGAGAATGATAATTTTTTCAATATTTGCATAGAATATGTAAAATAATTTATTAACATAATCAACTGGCGTGGCGCTAAAGACCCACATTGTTTTTTCTGCAGGTATTTTTAAAAGAAAAAAATCTTTTTCAAAACTTCTGAACATGGTTTCTGATTTCCGTTTATTTCCAAGTATTTCAGTGTATGTATATGTGTATGTGTGTAGGCAGTCAAGGTTGCTTTTTTGTGCTGGTTGTTTTTTTTTTTCCTTTTTTATACATTTCATGCACACATTATAAGACCCTGAACTTAAACTTAAATAATCTCAATTTGAGTAAAGTAAAATAACTCAATGTATAAATCGCTCGTTTTTATACGCAACAGTATATGGTATACGTACATATGTAGAGCCTTAAAAAATATGTGCCTAATTTGATTATATGTCAAACTTTCTCTGATTGTGTCATTCTCAAGTCAGCGGCACATCAGGTTGTAATGCCGGAAATGATTAGAGTATAAAGAAAATAAAATAAAATAAAAAAACAAAAATTTTTACATAAAATCTGTTACGCTTGCACATTTAATATTTATAAATCATTGCATAAAAACAATTACGCTTTAATGTTCACATTAATTATAAATAACCGCCACTTATCGCTCAAGGCCGACGACAAGAAAAACTTCCTCACAATCGATAATCAATTTATATGCCTTGACTAATTTATTACTTATGTCACACTCGCTCACGAATGTCTAAGTGAGTATTTGCTTCAAAGTGTTTAACAAATTGCATAATTACAAGTTTGCTTACTTGTTACTTATATTTCGACTCAGTAATAAGTATATACATACATTTTTTTCTCATACCCTGCACACTACTGGCAAGGGATATAACTGTGTTTCAAAGTTAAAACCGGATAAGTATAACCAGAACAGTCCACTTTGAAAATGAATCACAATCACATACATAGCACAAAATTGGCTTTTAAATGGATTGTTGTTGATTTGTTGTTTCAAAGGCAACAAAAAATTCTTAATAGTGCTTATGACAGATTTGGAAGTGCTTATATCAAATCAAATTATTGTTAATTTTATTTTCACCAAAAAACAACAAAAATAACGAAAACAAAGCGAAAAACAAACAAACAATCTCACCGAAACAAAACCATTTGCAAATAAATAGGATCGTTTTTGTTTGTGAATACCACTTAATAATTGTGTTGGTATTGGTGATTGCGTTGTGTTGTTGGTAATCTTATTGTTGTTCTTGTTTTGTTTACTGCTGTTGAGCACGAAAAAAGTTGAGAACGGAGAATGTCGAATGGAGAACAATTGTTGCAGAAAAATCGGACAATATACATACATGCCTACATGTGCATGTGCGTGTGTGTGTGTGGGTGTGTGTGAGTGTTCCACACACATACATAAAACTATATTTAAGTACAGCAGTTTTGCTTTTTTTTTGTTTTGTGTTTCGGTGTTTTCGTTTTTGGCTTGAATGTTTGCTTATGATGACATTGACATTGAAATCGGTTTCGCCACTCAGCTTTTTTTTTTTTTGCTCTCTTTGGACAGCTTCTCATTGATGTATTTCTTTTTGCGTGTTTTTTCTTTAATTTTTTCAAAATTCAGCTGCTTTGCACACATAGATACATACATACACACAGTAAAGGCACCTATCCCCTCATATGTTAAGCATCTAATCAAACATGAGAAGAGAAATTCACAATAATTATATAAAAATCCAGATTCGCTAAGCAAATTCCAAAAGTTGTTAGCCTTGACTTTTATTTATTTAACTTTAAATAAATATAAGACTTGTTTTTTTTTCGTATTTGACAGTCATACACGTTCAAAGAATTAGAAATCAGCTACTGTCACTTTCGAACATTTGATTCTAATTTAGTTGTATTGGACGGCTGGCCAGACAAGACAAAACAAAACAGGTTCTATTTGGCTTCTCTGGAAATAAAAGTGAAATAAGAGTAAATCGGCTGTGTGGCAAACAACGCAGATTTCTCATGTTTTTATTCGACGAACTAAATGAGGTGATACAATGTTCAATGTTAATAGATTCCAGTTATTGTCGGATTCTTGAAAAAATTTTATGGAACATTTGCTGGTTTCATTTCTTTAGCGAAGCTCTAACTTGTACTTCGAAATAATGTTGCCCATTTAATGCAACGCTTTAGTATTGTATTGCATTCACTTAATCTAAGTTTATTTCATTACTGACCTATACCTCTTTTAAAAAATGACAAAAGAAAATCAATAGATTAGAGGCGATGTCTTCTGTCACAATCACTTAGAGAATCTGATGCTCAAAGAAGAAAACGAAAAATGACCCAGTGATGACAGTATACTCGATAATATTATACCCTGCACACACGGTAGGCGGTGACGCGTCCCATTGGTGAATACGGACGGACAGGGCTCAATCAGTTTTTCTTGTCGTCCTAATCAATAATTGTTTAATAAATCCCCTTCCCCTGCTTCTAAGTGTTAAATATTTTTGCTCTCAAACAAACTTATTATACTCTGACACTGTATGTGCAGGGTATACAAAAATAATTACAGTTACAACAGCACTAGAATTAAAATGCACGCTAGAAAATTGTCTAGATATTCTATGGGCTTGCGTATAGAAACAAAAACAAAAAAAACAATTAAATTGCAAATTATACAACGAATGAAATGTGCAATACAAGTGGGAGAAATAATAAAAGAAAAATAAAATGAAACAAAAACAAAAACCACATAAAAATAATTGCCACAAGGTCATTTGACGTCTGACGCGTCGAGAAACGTTAAAAGCGGAAGAAAAAAAATTATATACAAAAAAAAAAAAAAAAAACACAAAGAAAATATGACACACAGCAAAAATAACAAAAATAACATTTAATGACAACAATAAAAACAAAAACAACAAAAAATACAACGACAAACGACAGCTGCGCGCTTTACAGCTACAGATACAAAACCAGGCGCTCATAGATAAAAAGTAAGGCAACTAGCGTATCGCCTTATGTGTGGGTATACATGTTTGTGTGTATGTGTGTGTGCACCTTACTCCAAGTATATAAAAGCGAAAATGTAGAACACTTCCTGAATGACAATGCCGCAAAAAGTGCAACGAGTATGACAATTAGCGACGAGAATTTGATTACAGCTGCGTGCTGCTCTCAGTTTCTTGGAAATGCCTCAGCGCAGCGCAGCTCAGCTTTACTTTACTCAGCTCAGCTCGGCGCGGCTGAGCTTAACTGTGAGCAAGGCGAGTGCCGCAATACCGTTAGCGCTGCTGCTCACAAACCATGAGCTGCAAGGCGATAGACATTGTTACAAACAACAAATAATTCTACATTTTATTATTTATTGTTTAATTTAGATTAGGCGACGATGACAACGCCAACGTCGACGACAACGTCAACGGCGACGCTTAAAAGACGGCAAATACAAAACGTTGATCAAGTTTTCAATTACGAGGTGAAATAACGGCACGATTATGACTATATACATATTTTTTTTTTGCCCTTGGCCGTATCCAAAAGCAATATATACATGTGCATATACCAAGTAGCGCCTTCACAGCAGTCACGGCAAGTTATACAATCGTATCAGCTCCGTTTCGCTTCCAATTCCAATAAACAGCGCTTAATAAACATTGTCATAATGTTCTAAGTCATTCAAAGATACTCAATAGCATTGCGTATTTCTTAGCTGTTCTGTGGTGGCATGGTTTTAGATTTTGAGATAAAAAGTAAATTGATTTCGATTTTGTTTACGACTCAGTTTCCAAATGTTTATCTTCGCAAATAATGAAAGGGAAAAAGCGCTGGTGTCTTATGATCGATTTCATGTTTCCTTGCGTATTTAATGACAGACTTTTGTGTTTAATTTGTAATTGTAGACATTGTTGGAAATTTGCAGTTATCAATTTCCACAGCTAACTACTTATGGAATTATATTTACTTATTTCGTGATTCGAAATAAAAATAAATTGTAAAAAACACGTTACAGAATTGTTTGAAACACGAATAAAAACTTCTAACGGTATTCACTTTGCACTTGCGCAGTTTGTGCAGTTTGTGCAGGTGGGCTGAAGTGGGATGGTGTACAGCGAAGAGAAGCGTTGTTGCCGCACGAGCTGACATTATCAACAGTTACAACAAACATACATATACACACACGCTAGCACACTCTTTAATATAATGCAAAATAAGTAGCTTTGTACATAAAAAGTTGTAAAAAAAAGCAATATAAAACTAACAACAACAGACCAGTTGACCCTGATATATGGCAACAAATTACGGCACTTGTCACTAGTGCGAATACGACACGCTACAAAGACAGGCAGCAGCGGCAGCGACTGAACGTCAGACACACAGTGAGTCACACAGGCAGTCTGTCTGACTGTCTTACTCACAGTTAGACTGACTGACTGGATAGTCATAAAACTGCGTGACTGATTTGTACGAGCTTATAGGCGAGTGCGATTCAATCGACAGGCTGACATTAAGATATTTTACCCGGGTTCATGAAATGTTCTTTATTAATTGCAAATAGCATTGTAGGGAGTCTCTAAGTTTGTGTGGCTGTTCACTATACTGCCTCTTTACACAACAACAATAATCTTGTATAATTGTCCTGTATTAGACGTAAGCCCGATTCAATTGGAATGTAACGATAATTTGGTTGGGTCACTTATAATGGCTTTTGGAATAGTACATTTTGATAAAGACCTTCATATAATATTGTCTTGAAAGGAAAATCTTGACTTACCCAAATCTGGAATTGAGCTAGACGGCTCCTCATTCATGCAGACCGCTCCATTTGAAGCGCCGCTGCTGCTGCTGTTGCCCCCAGCGCCTCCACCATTGGATGACGATGTATTTTTGATTTTAGGCGGTGGAGGCGGCGGCGGACGCATAGCGGTGCTGCTGTTGCCACTGCTGCCACTAGCGCTGTTGTTATGGTGATGATGATGGTGTTGCTGCTGCTGCTGATGTTGTTGGTGGTGATGATTGGGCTGATGCTGCTGCTGTTGTTGATGATGGTGATGGTGTTGTTGCTGTTGATGATTGCTGTTGTCTCTGTTGAGCGCGCTGCTGGTGCTTGAGACAACCGGCGTACGAAAGACGTGCGCAGTGGCAGAAGTCGACGCTGCAGAAGTCGGCGGCGTGGAAGTGATGGAGTTGCTGCCAATTGTAGATGAGGCATGTTGGTGTTGCAATTGTTGATAATGTAGTGATTGCTGTTGTTGTTGCTGAGTGTTATTGGTTGATATGACATTCACGTGACGCGTTGTAGTAACGACATATTTGCGTGGTGAAGGCGTTGAGGCAACATAATGTTGCGATTGCTGATTTGATTGTGTTGCTGCTGTGGATGATGGCGGCGGCGGTGGAGGTGCAAGAGGAGGGGTCTGACGTTGTTGCTGATATTGCTGATTGTGTCCCTGCTTGAGGCTAAGAACATGTTGCTGCTGCTGCTGATGATGATGGTGATCTTCGACATGTTGATGTCGTTGTTGCTGTATGGTTGCCGTCGGCGGGGGCGGTGGATCGTGAACAACATAACGACGCGCGACAACAGGCGAAACAGGAGCGGAACGCGAATGGTGATGCAGCGGTGGCGGCGAAACCGAATGACGACGCGTTGCGAGTGCGACATGAGTGTCCGATGAGGAAGACAACGACGACGACGACTCATCATACAAACGACCGTCCCGAATAACCCGTACATGTTGTTGTTGCTGCTGTTGGTGTGTCGTCGTTGCAGCGGCAATCTGTTGTTGCTGATGGTGCAGCGGAGGCGGTGACGGCGGGGCCGAGTTGCTGCTGGTGATGGCAATCCGTTGATAATGCGAAGGACTCGCCGAATGTCGCCGCGACAAATGCTGAGCGCCGCTGCTGCCGGTCCCGCCAGCGGAGGCGGAGGCGGACACCGTTCGCGTTATGATTATCTGCGGCGGTGTGCTGCTCGTGAGTATTGTCGTCGTTGTGGCATCGCCCGCGCTCGGCGAGCGTACGGCTCGACGTACAATGTGCTGCGACGCAGTCGAGTCGTTGTTGTTGGCTATATGCTGGGTATAAATGTGCTTAATCGTGCTCACAGTGGTTGTCGGTACACTGCCATTGCTGCCACTCCCACTGGCGCTTGCTCCAGTCGCCATCGTCGACGTCGCCGAAGTGTTTGAGGTCGCGCGTTGCACATATTCGACGCGCGGCGTGAGTATCACTTTCTGTGTGCCGCCGATGGGCAGCGTGAGTCCTGTCGGCTGCCTTGGCGGCACAGTCTGCACCTGGACGTGCTGATACCGCGGCTGCTGCGCGGGCGCCGCCGTCGTTGTTGTTGTTGATTCAGCGTCGCGCGTCAAGCGGCGTTCGCGCAATTCTTTCTCCTCCAGATGTAACATCTCAAAATCGATAGGTTCAGTTTTTATTATTTTAACGCTGCCGACGCTGGCACCACCACTGGCACAGGCGCCTGCCACCGACGCGGTAACGCCGCCAGCGTTGGCCTGTAATTTTGCTGCTGCAGCTTCGACACACTTGAGTTTCTTCAACATTTTGCTGCTTGTTGTTGTTGCTGTCGGTTGTTGCTGGTTTGTGTTTGTGTTTTTGATTTGTAAATGCTTAGAAAATATACTCGTAGTAAAAATATAAATATTCCAAAACTCGGATTGGATCCTGAATCACTCTTGTCTAAGTATATGTTTTCTTGTTGTTCCTCTTATATCCTTTAAACTAATTGTTTCC
The DNA here is from genome assembly GCA_034638295.1 of Phortica okadai. NCBI lineage: Eukaryota > Metazoa > Arthropoda > Insecta > Diptera > Drosophilidae > Phortica > Phortica okadai. The sequence continues at coordinate 1,662,788 of CM067852.1, forward strand.
TTTTATAGAAAATATCAGTCTGTTCTTCCTGTTTTCCCTCTCCCCGTTCTATTTCTTCCTTAGATTGTTGCTGTGCTCTAAAATTTCTTTTGTTCTTCTTAGTTTATGTTGGATTATCGAAAAAAAAGTTTTGTTTCAGCCTTCAAGTTGCAATTATATTCGTTATCGATATCGTTATCGCTACTCTTATCGCTCTAGCTTAATGTCGCTTAATTGCTACTGGCTTATCCTTAAAGTTTTATATCCTTAATACGGTTATTTGTTGTTACTGCTGTTGTAGTTATTGTTATATAGTTATAGCGTTGTCCTTAAACCTGCGTCCGTTACACACTTAAACTATGAGTATATGCGTCGATATATATATGTATATGTTATATGCAATGCAATGCGATGAATTCCAAAAATAAAATATGCCGAGATTTTAAATGACTAATAATACTACTTCCTGATCCAATGTTCTTTCCATAGAAAAACTTTTCGGTATCTGAAAGAAAAACATAATATTGCAAATAATTCGAAACATGTATTTACCACCAAATTTACAATCTCTTTGCTTAAAACTTACATTTATATCAATGTTGAATAATAAAATATATTGTATATTTAGATCTCTGATGTATTCGCTCAATGATTATTTGTTTTTAACTGTTTTTCGCAGCTAACTTTGCCAGCAGATGTTTTCGCTGGCTTACATTCAAGTTGTAAGTTTTTGTAGAAAACCAATCGGATTTCTTTTAAAAGCAAACAAAGCATCTAAACGATACATTTGTTTGAAATTAGCAATATTTTCCACTTTGTTCAAAAGTATTTCAAATTTTTGATCTTCAATAGAAAAACTATGTAATAAAAGTAAGAAACGTAAGAATAAAAATGTTCTGAAAATTTGTATTTTTTTTTTTTGTTTACCGATGCGGTCATTTTAATTGCACATTTTCTTAATTTAATACTTTTCAACTAATCCACAATTCTTTGTTTTATCTCTTTACAGGTGAGTTTGAATCATTTTATAATTGTTCACAAGTAAGTTTTTCTGCAACTTCATATTTTATATTTCAATTTTTTTTTATAAATAAAACTGTTGTTCACTATACAACACTTGGATTTGTTTTATGAATTTTGGACCTATGTGGCAGAAACGTAAAAAAACACACAGCACATTTAATATGAATTGAAGAACAACTAGAAAAATATATATTTTTTTGTACTTCTATCTTTTTTCACTAAGATTTAAAGCACAGGATATTTTATTAGTATCATCATTATTATTTATATTATCATTTTTTATTTGAACACCTTTCAACAGCTTAAAGCAACTTTTTGATTGAGTTATTGGAGAATTTCTCTGAGTGTACCACACAATGTGTATGTGATTTTATTACTTTTTCAAGTGCATATGCGATTGCCTTGAATTTTTGACCAACACAATTATTTTGATGATGTTTATGATTTATTGCAGTTTTTATTTTATTGTATTTTAGAACTTTTTTAGTATTTTGCACGTTTTTAAACATTTTAACATATTTATTTGCGAGACTGTTTGTATGTTGTTCAGAGGAACTCCCTACCCGTTCTGAATTTTGTGTGCTAAGATTTATGTAATGCTTTGTTATCATATGCAGCGCAGATTTTGCAATTTGAGTCACAATTTTAAACACATTTTCAACTAAGCTGTTGATTTACTCATTAGGAATTTAATTTAACTGAGAAAAATCGGAGAAACCTAACAAAGGCCAACCCAAGCGAAACTCAATTGAGTCAAAAGCGTCGCAGACTTGCTCAGCTGTTTTTGAGACGAATGATTTCAGCGAAAATGGACTAAAAGAGTCGCTATAGAAATCCAACAGCTGAACTTAAAGCCATTGGCAGCTGTTATAAGGAGACAATTTAGACTTTATCACTTGGGAGGTTATGAAGTTGACAAAAACCAATTGATTGAGATTTTAAAATAAGATTTTCAAGTGTGAAAATTTAAGTTCAATAGCAACACAACGCGATACTAAAATTCTGCGACACTGACATTGACACTGACACTGACAATGTGAAATTTGTTGTTGGCCACTGCTACCGAGGTCGATAATGGTCAACAGCTGTTGACTGCAGAGGGGGGCAGAAACGCGCGAGCGAGCAAGTGTAACGAACCAAACCGAACCAATACGAATTGAATCAAAAGCGTTCGCATTGAGCCAACAATTTGGTATAACTCAAGCGCGCGCATGAAGCGGCACTCTGCTGCTTCTGTTAGCTGCACAAGGGCAAGGACACAACGACGACGACAACGACGTAAATGTTGAGATGATTTTACGATTTAATAAAATTTCGCACTTTTTATTAAAGAGCTCTTACACAATGTTTCGTTAGCACTTTGAAAGTTAGAATTTTAAAAAATTTTTAAAAATCGTATATTTCGAATTTGCAAAGTTTTAAGCAAAAGATTCCAGTTAGAATCTTTATAAACCGAGCGCGCAAAACACATAACCGCTGCGTATACTCAATATTCTCTGACTGAAAGAAGAAATGAATATGAAAAGTAAAGGTACCATAGAACCCGAGAGAGCAGCAAATTCGCAAATCAACGAACGAATGCCCGAACGAAAATGAGCAAACGAAAGCGATTGCGAGCGATATTCTGAGAGTAATAAGATACAAACCTACAACAACAAAAAAGGAAGTGTTCTTTTCTGCTCATGGCTGCACAATGAAAGTGAAAACCGCTTTGCTTTGCTTGGCTGTGTATTTGTGTAAGTGGGCACGTCTATAGAAAGATGAGCGAGAACGTATCTCGTGTAACTGGTCAACATTGTGTGAGAAAGAGAGAGTGAACGAGAGAGCAAGCTGAAGCGAATAAGGAAGCAACCGCAAAAACAAGTGGAGAGAGCGCAAAGAACGAAAAAAAAACAAAGCCAGCTAGCAACTGCAAAGAATCAACAAAGCAAAACATAAATAAACAAAAATAAATGCGGACAGAGTGCCAAAGCAGACAATACGCTTAAGCACGCGCTCTCACTTGTTTTCCACTGCCTGTTTAGTTTTATTAGTCTCTCTCACCTTCAACTGAGGGTTGTCGCGTGTATTTGTGACAGAAACACACAAAAAAAAATGCATTTTTAATACAATAATAAGTGTATCGGTATGAGTTAGTTATGCTCTTTCATTGCTCTCTATTGCTTTCGCCCTTTATTAACGGCCCCCATTGTATTCAATGTGAATTGTCTTATGGTAGGAAGTTTGGCAAAAGCCGCTCGATGCGTGGGTGGAAGTTTGGCTGAGGAGCTTTTGTCTTGTGCGTGCCTGTGTGTCTCCATGCCGCGTCATTGTATACTTTTTTGTGGTGTGCTTTTGAGTGGCATTCTTGCATTGAGGTAGGTCACATGCTTGCGCCCTAGCTCGCTAAATGTATTATTTGAAGCAATTGGAATATTTTGCAGTGTAGAATTTTTCAAACGTTCGCTGATCCTTTCAGATCAATTTAAACAACATAAAATTTTGATTCTTATCACACGATCATCACGGTTTGCCTTCTGTGTAAGTGTCATAAATGCTAGCAAATGTGAAAAAAGTTAATTTGGGCATTGCCAAAAATATTTGTATTTTATGAAGTCGCATATCGTTTCATTATCATATTACAAACTATGTAAGAGAGTTATAATGCTATATACTTTACGAAGTGAGTAAAAAAATATTTTGGAATGAATGAAAATAATATTTAAACTCAGACCGTAGTACAACCCCAGAGGGAATGTTTCAATATCAAAATAATCAGACAACAACACAACACAGATACGAACACGGATACACGCGCACTTGCACACATGCAGGCATATTGACCTTAACACTGAATGCTCATTGCTGTCATTATTACGAGAATTTGTACTCAAATTGCGCGTTTCCCTTTTTTCTTATCGTCACCTCATGCTCAAATAACTTGAAAATATTTACATATATGTCACTCACATATTGCACACAAACAAAAGTTCCACTCTCAGAGCGCTCGCAAAAAAGAGCAAACCAACGCATACATGTGTTTATGTTCATGTTCATGTTCACCTACAACAACACAAAATGCAAGTTTCAGTGAGCATTCGTTTGTCTGTGTGAGCACAAAATAAAAGTTGTTAACAGAACATTAACCATCTTCCGTTGCAGTTCACCGCATGTCTGTTATAATTGTTAACAAACGATATTATTTTTTTTTTTGTGGTCTAAAATAATGAAAATAAAATCAAGGAAATTATTTTATTTTTATTATCACATGCCAATAACTAATATTATTTTATTTAATTTAATTAAAAAATTTAAAAACATTTTCAAACACATTTTTAGGTGATATTTTTTTATCTAAAGCTCACAGCGATTTCTGAAATGTTTGCAAAATTTCATATATATTATTTGTCATCACCTACATTAAATAATCCTAGTGCACTTATTCAAAATTTTTTGAAAAACTAATTACATATCCATAATTATTACCAAATGGATAACCTGAATTTAATCGAAGTTCTATAAACTTATTTTCAAATCTTTCGCCAAACCTTTGAATTTCTAAATTCGATCCTTAATACGATTGCAAAAGCGAATATTTTAATTGTAGGTGATTTAAACTTTTATTTTATTAATTCAAATTTACTTTTTAATATGTCATTTTGTACATATACTAACCATATATTTTCGATTTTCAAAAATATTCCAAAGCTAATTCCATTTTTTCAAATTATTATATATTTTTTGTTTGCCGTATTCTAGAACAAATGAAAAACTGCACATATTCAAAAAAGTCGGTAATTTTTGAATTTACACTTGAGACACTGATTCTTTGTCTTAATCTAATGAAACCATTGAAATTTTTATGATTTCGTTTTATGTATATGTATATTTTAAGAATATTGATAAATTATTAAGCCAATAAGCCTGATATTTAATTATGCGAAGCAAATACTTTTGAGAAATTATATTTTTGGTCACACACACATTTTACAACTTGAACCGATTCTGTGCAAGTCAAGAACTGAAGTCGAACGAACAAGCGTGCTAGCAAATAAACGAACGACATGACGTCGTTATCGAGACTAAACGAGACGATAGTATTTTTCGCAAAAGTGAAAAATTCTACTTTCAATATGTGAAAACGAACCGAAACGGAACGGCGACGGCAACGTCGAACGTAGAACACTGTGCAGCAACACCAACAACAACAACAAAACAAAAAAATAAAATAAAAACAACGGCTTGCAGTAGAATTGGGCGGGCTTTGGGCGACCGTTGGTGCAAGAAAAAGCGATGAGCGAAGAAGAGCGCAGAACAAAAGCGCCACGAGCTTACTTTCAGTATGGGTAAGGTAGGTCGTGGTATGAGCGCATTGTATCTACAGCACTCACAAAGACAGCGTCATCGACATCACAGTCGCCGGCGTCTGTTGCAATTGCATAGTACAGAGGGATAAGAGAAACCGAAGAGACGGAAACAAGTATGCGGCACGCAAAGTTAACGAAAATAACAAACGCCTCAACTCGTCTGGTCTCGAATTGCCTTCCCCTCATAACATTGTAAAGTATGAGTATGAGTATGAGTACGAGTACGAGCAGAGTGTGCGAACAAAGATACAAAACGTAGTCTAGAGAAGTCAATGTACATACAACTGCGCGAGGACGGCGACACTTATTGGGGGTGCAATGGACGTAGCAGCAAGCTAAAACAGCAACAACAACAAAGATAAGCACGCCATCGCATCGCAGTCAAGTAAAAGTATACTTTGAAAAACTCAAAATTCAGCATTGAATTCAGAATTAAAAAAAAAAATTTGCGCAACGTCGCCACTTTACTCATTGGTCCCGCCTCCCCTTACCTTTCTTCACCTAGTTTCGTCCTTTCGTCGTTGTCGTTATTTCGTCGCCTTTTCCGATTACATTTTTAGGGTTGCAACACATTTTTACAAATCGGTAAACTTAAACTTCGGTGGAGTTTTTGTCATCGTGTCTATTGCCAAAGCCAGAAACGATTTGAGCTTTCGTGGCTTGGTTTTATTTTACCCTGGCTTACTCGGCCACGTTTGAAGCAGGAGTTGTGTTTTTTCTGCATGGGTTTTAGCGTTATTACATTCCGGGAGTTTATTGTATTCGGTTGGCATTGTGAAAATAAAAATAATTGCAAATATCACAAAAAATCTAACAGGACAACACGACGTCTGTCTGGCGCAATAACAACCCTGACGATATTAAAACGAAAGGAAACTTTACATTGTCGACTTTTTTGGGTTAGAGGTTCATGTTTTTCAAAAAAAGTTTGTGTTGGACGCAATTATGACTAAGAAATAGGAACAGAAATGAATCAAGAATGCATTTCAAGGATCCACCTAGCCAGCTATATCTAATAGAGTCTTCTTATTACAATAAGAAAGTAGACAGACGGAGTATTTGAAAGTCACAGTAAGGGGATTACATCCAATAACGTTAAACATCCGTTAGATCAAGGATGATACAAAGAATCTTCACCAGCGGGATTCACAGCCTGACTTTGAGTTCACATGGACATTTCCAATGTCGCGAAATTCACATGGTACCATGGTCAATGGCAGACATTCAAGGTGGTGAGGTGTTTGCCTTGGTTGAATAGTTGTAGAATATGTCGAAATGCATAGCATGGGAAGCCAGACAACACCCTACAGCATAATAAATTAATATCACAGACGGCAACGAATACAGTGGCCGTGAGGAGAGTTAACTTGAGGGCTGATAGAAAATAAGGTCTTTATGAGGGTGTGGTAATGGATGCAACATTGCATTTTGCGCATAACTAACTGTTAGAGAGCTATTGAGAGAGCAAACTAGAGAGAGCGTGAAAAATTCTATAGTCGTTCGCTCCCTCGGCTGCAATATCCTGATACGTGTGCTTCTGTGCATGTACTTGTCGCGCTGTACGAAGGTTAACATTTTCAGGGGCACTGCAATAAACTTGCAAAACCGTTCAGACCAAGGGCAAGGACACACAAGCATGCGCATTTCCGCCTTAAATATTGTATTGCATACTGCAAGGCGACGCCGACAATGCCGAATGAAAGGGAGTGTAAATGCCGCTTCGTGCCGAACCGAACCGAACCGAACCGAACCGAACCAAATTGAGACGAATCAAACGGAGCATAATTGTAGTAGGTACCCTTTTGTGCAAGTAACCTTACACTCACAACTATTACCCTTGTGCAGCCATTTTGGCCTTAACGTGGCAATCATCCGGCTAGGCCAGTACCAAATAGCTTACGACGCATTTTCTTTGCCGGCCGGCATTGAATTTGTCTGACGGATTAAATTTGTTGTCACTTAGGTATATGGATTCTAGGAACATGGCATTGAAAGCATTACTCTGATATTTCTGATATTTTTTTTTTTGACAAAGTCAGACTCGGCTTTTTATGGCCATAAAAAAATTATATTTATTTAGTCTACCGATTTATTGTTTTTTTTTAGGTGCTTGTAACTTTACTGACTTCGGGACAAGTATTTTGGTAGTGCGTTCGTCCTGTTGACGCATAAACGCGATGAGTGACTCATTGGAAATTGTTTGAATTTAAAGGTAGCAAATGTGGTGACTCATGCCAGACGACCGAGTCATATGAATGAGTACACAGCAGCGTTGTTAAGAACGCCGGCGCCGGCGGGTCGCGCATTGAACTTTGATACCTGCTGCATTATACTTATTTGTCCCAAAAAACGCAAAGTTCAAAGTTAAACGCACGAGATTGTTGCTAGTATCGACACTGGATTTGAATACATAATCGACACTGTTTTTACTTCGGAGCTAATTATTTTTAAGTGTGTAGACAATGTATGCATAACTTATCCCTAATTATTCTTGCTTTCTTCGAATTTTCTAACAGCCAAAGAGACAAACTTTGTTGTCTTCAGCTATACAAACTTTCTTTATCTGCGGAGCGAGACATTTAATCCAAACAAAAGGACTTTAGGGCAGTAATTTTCGGAGATTTTATGCTCTTTAATTGTATTCGTTGTCCAACTCTTATTAAAACACGCTTTCTTTTTACTTTCTTGTTATATAATAGTTCTCATTTCATCTAACTAAAAACTCAAACTTTCTCTTACACTGGCATTAAATTTCATTAATTCGAACAAGCAAATGCAAGTCACTACTTGCTGCACCGGTTTACTTCTTTAGAACCAAGAACAACAAAAGAAACTAGTAGGAAAAGCAGTCGACAAACAAAAGTGCAAAATTCTAAATAAGCCTTTTGTCAGAAGCCAGAAAAGGCAACAACAAACTCTAAAGAACACAACACCAGTCGATGCAACTTACAACATGCCACAATGATGACAGCATTTGGAATGAGGTAAAATGAAAACTAGTTTCAACGTGCAACTGCAACAAAGCCAAGCTATTTGAATTTAAAAAGCCTAAGCAATTACATCGGGGAGCGAGCAAAACAAAAGTGGCAATGACCTTAGCCTTGAATCTTTGATGGCTTACGAGAATAGCGGAGATGCAAGAAATTGTGGCATGATGTAGAACGCAAAAGCAAAATGCATTGCGAACTCAAGTGGTTCTGTTCACGTAAAAGAGACAACCTGGATAGAAATAGTGGCATAGAACAACTTGAAAAGTGGAAAAGTAATAGTTGAGTGAGGTTGAATCAAAACAAAAATAATATCAGATATAAGGAAAACTGTGAAATATATTAACAACATAAAAGCTACTGACTTTTAACAGACCAACAGATCATCGCGTCATGTTTATCTGCCCACGAAACCATACACAACAACATACATTAAACTTGAGGTAGGATTATAGTTGAAATAGTTTCATTTTCGTTTTAGTCTGCAAGATATTTTCAAGACAGATTATCAAAGAAAAAATGAGAAAGGGACAAACATTAAATGAAGACGCCCCCCAAAGGATGGGATATGATTTTGAAGCTCACAGACAGTGTCATCGTTGGAAAAACGAAGACGGAAATACCCTTAAGAACTTTTACTTTACTTCACACTGACATAGACACATCCTAAGCGTTTCACAGCATTAAGCTAAATGCGAGGCTGAAACCAATAAGGACTCAATCGGATCTACACTCTTTCTCTTCTACTCACAGAACTGATAAGTGAAATGAGTCAACGCAGAAAATGTGCAAACAAGCATAATGCAGACAAATGAAAAAAAGAGCGATGAAAAACGAAGATAAACGACAAAATAATATGCTGCCAAGAAGAGCAAATCTGGCAGTATGGGTAGGTCAACCACCAGACATTGAACTCTGCCAGGCAGACATATACACGATTGCACACATACTCATGCACGCACACAGCTACAAATACAAACGCTGCTACTTCCGTCGCGTTCTGCAGTGAAGCATGCTTCTACGCAAGCAGCGCCGAGATAATGTATATTTCTATGTAGTAGTTAAACAAACGGCCAAACCTGTGTTTCCAAGTGCATATAAAGCAGCAGCAGCAGCAGCACAAGTAAATGTCGCGTACAGCTTTGCTCTTTGTCAGTGTAAAATTGCAAAAAAAAAAAGACAACAAAAAAAAAACATAGACAATCGAAAAAGCAACGAACAGAACAGAATATTACACAAAACAGAACCGAAACAAGAACCCGCTTCAATGCAAGCCAAAACTGTATCCAGACCAAACCAAGCGAATCTGTTGGGCGAAAACGACTTCATAATTTGCACTACAAACGAGAGACTGTCGTGCGGAAAATGTTGTACAAATGTTGCTCGTGGTGATTGCATGCCGTAAACTTTGCTGATGAAAAGAGTAAAATGTTCCTTTATAAATGATGTACAAGTGTTTGTGAGCGTAAGTGTGTGTGTGTGTGTGTGTGTGAAATATACATTAAGTGGAGTGGAATGTCGAAGAATAATGCCGGAGTCAGTCAGTGTGCGCATTGTATTCAAGTTTAGTGGGTTGAGTGACACATTCGGTATAGCGAGACTAAGGAACAGAACGAGCCAGAGAGTGATATCGTATTAAGTGCACGAGAGTGTATGTCATTTTTGTATGCGACTGGCACTTACAAGTATTAACTCTATTTACAGCATTGCCAAATGAGATAATTAGTGGGCTTTACTAAGGAATAATTTCAAAAAATTTTGGCGTTTCCGGTCAATCTTTCAATTTAAAATTTCTTTAATTTTACTTTTTAAAACTTATCTTAAGAGAAGTATGCATATGTATGTATATGTAAATGTTTAATTTGAATAGAGAGTTTCTGATCCATATTTAACATTTGTCTCTGGCAATGCCTCAATTTTGCTCTCAACTGCCTGTTAGTGATTTTGCAATGTGGAGTATACCACTAGGATTGTAAGCACACTCATAGACAGACACACTCACACACTTACACGTTTACACTCAACGATATACATACAACACAATGCCGCCGAGTAGAGTAGGACAAAAGGGAGACACAATTTTGGTAGCAATGACCTTCACCGCGATGTTTGAGTCGTGGCCATTACACAAGTTTGCTTCGGGTTGCATATTGTTGTTGTGGTAGTCTCTCGCAGTCGCAGTCGCACTCGTGGAAACAAACAAACAAACAGGAAAAATCGCTCTATGACGACGCTGAGTTGAGAGTTGCAAATACAATAAATGATGCATGAACGTTTCTGTTGTAAGTTGCACATAAAAAGGAAGTGGGCGCCATTGAGTGAAAGAGCAAGGTTTGGGGAATGGCATATACCATTTATATACCATGCATACATATGTATGTATACGCTGTATATACATATGTATGAACGAGTACTTTTGCAATGCGTTGCAATGTGAATTTTGCGTGATTTGCTTTTGTTGCCTGCTGTTCTTATGAGAGGTTCCTCCCGGCCTGTGCCTTTCATCATAGAACCAACGCGAATGCCGTTTCGAGCGCTGCTGTTTTTCTGGTTTTCCAGCTTCAATGACGTCGTCATCGTCGCCATTGCCATTGAAAATGGAGTTCATGACCACATAAACTTGACACTGGCAAAGAGTTTGAGTTATCCTATCGAAACGAGTGAACGAGTGAGCAAGCGAGCGAGCGAGCGAGATTCGGCGAACATTCGTCGCTGACTATAGCTCTGGTGTGGGTGAAGTGGGCATTGACGTTGGTGCATGGGGTGGCTGTCCACAGCGTGCTTGTGCTGAAAGACTGTGAGCCCCAGTTGCAGTAGTTGGGTGCCAGACATGCTTGGCATGAGTTCATTTTTGGTTTCATTGACCTGATGTGGAGTTGCGCATTGTGAGTTATGCTTGTATTGTTGTTATTGTTGTTCTGGCTTGCCGCTGGGAGTTGCTTGCAATTTTCGTTTTTGCTACTCTTTTCCTCATTCGGGATGTTTCTACTTTTTAAATGCGTTGCCGTCCTACCGTCACATAAGACGACGCCATATTGCAAACATATATTTTTGTTTTGTTTGGTTTTGTTTACATTGCATTTAATTTGACGACTTTTCTTTGCATTTCCCCCACATATTACAATAGGTTACTGTTATTGTTACAAGGGTATGTAACAGAAGTGGTGGCAGCTACATTTATACATATGTATGTAAGTCTACAAATGACGAAAGTGAAGATTTCGCTTTTGTTTAATTTAATTCAGTTTGATTTCTATATAAAAAAATATATTTAAGACTATGATGATTATCTTTTCCTATTTCGTAAAATATTCAAAAATTGGGGGGACTGGCATGAAGATGCTTATTATTAGTTATTTAATATAGACAATTAATCCGAATTTACTGGATACAATAAATATAGAATGTTAATATACACTCGATTCCAATCACAATATTTGAATAAGATCGGACAGCTACAAATGTGCAAGCCGACTCAAAGATCTATCCAACATTTGCCACGAAGGACCTTCACCCTGAAAATCTAAACTTTACTAAAGTAGACACAACGCGCATGCGTCATTAGCAAGTCTCAGAGCGCTGAGAGAGTACCAGCGAGCACATCGCAGAACATTATTATGTACAGCAAGTCAACAGAATTGGTTTCCACTGCAATGGTAAACAGAAGCTACAACGGAAGGCTAATGGCCTCTCTAGAGTTTATTCAACGTTTATTGACGGTATAATAGTTGTGCAAATGCAGAGGGCTATATTTTGTGCAAAGTAAGAGAACTTTATACAGATAGACTGTCAGACCGACAGACACAAACACAAACAAGAATACATGGACAAGACTCAACCTCACCCAGTTTTAGACTAACAGAATGGGAGCAATTCCAAAATCAGCCAAGTATGAACGAACAAAGAGACCGACCGACCGACCTCATTGACAGTGGAATTGTAGAAGGCTTTATGCACCGCACTCTCACAGCCTTAGCACACTTAATGTTGTGTCCGCACTACTATTTCTGCTATTTGGTCGTATTCAACATTATGGCCACGTTACATGTCTGAATTGCTGTTGTAAAGATAATTCAATGTCCATGTGTTTCAGAATGTGTGTACGTGAGTGCGTGAGTGTATGTGTATTGTCATTATATTTTCGCCCTTTATTTGAATCATTTGCCTGTTTCGTGTTGCCGTTTACTTAGCTATAAATGTTATGTCAAGCTTGTCGAAAATCGTCTGGTATTGTTGGCTTTTGATTGCCATAGATGAAGGCGGTTATTATTAATTATTGGCACAGAGAAAGGTGTTGGAAAGATCGACACTAGAACACGGAGATGAGACAGGTTAGCGACCTCGAATTGAATGGTTTGAAAAAGAAACCCTCAAACTTCTGTTTTAACTAGACCATTTGGTATGTTGAGTTAACCAGACAAGCAGACAACCGTTGCATATCAAATTTCAGTCACCGCTGCCATAATACAATTTTTCATTATGCCAGAGCGTAAAAACATATTTTATCAGACAACTTATACATATATGTATGTGAAACATTACTGCATCGTCAATTTTACTATCGACGCTCTTTTTACTCTTTCCATTCCTCATTCCTTAATTTTCGATGCATTTTACAGATATTCGTCTTAGCCCGCCCGCTATTGCTTTGATGCTTGTCTAGTACGTAATAGATTGTTCCATTTGCGTTCGTCGACCTTGCAACTCATTTATATTCGATTATCTACTCTTTGTTGCCACGCTGCTTTTCCTACACATCGAATTTGCCATCAGCCTAGAATAGGAATACAATTCTGTGGCAAAAAGTTGCATGTATGAGCTGGTTAGAGATGCTTCGAGACTTCATATAGCCGACATTGGCTATATGGCCAACTCAAACGAATAAGTTCGACAGCTCCAATATGCATGTCGTTACTATTTTATATGGCCTAAAGCTTTCCCCTTCGATAGCAAATTTCGTGTTAGAAAATGTGAACATTCGAGGAAATCTTGCGATTTCCCTTTCCTTCAACGTCTGGCCGCACACAGAGACACACATCTCTCGGTCTCATTGAGTAAGTCCGTCGGTTGCTTGGTAGTTGGTGGTGGTTGGCACGCAAACTCGAGAGTGCTGCGCACAGTTTTGGTACAGTTTGCAAAATGCTTTCCTTGCCAAATGCTGCTCCACTACCCCAAAGTATGTTCAGCAAGTTGCCAAAAGTTTGTTAGTGTCACAGTTCGGAGTAAAAAATGTAACATCATTCCGTCTGCGGGTTTGGAAAGCAACGAACGCTGAAGGGTAGAAAATATGATCGTAACAAATTATGAAAATAGTCAAGGCATTTTAAAAAATTGACACAAGTACATTAATTCTTCGAAATGTGTCTTTGGAATTTTGACAGACAAAGACAAGTACACGAGTTTACCCCCCAAATTTCCGAGAATTATTAATGAGGATAGACAGACAGACAGACGAACAGACGGACGAACATGGCTCAATCAATTTTTCTTGTAGTTCTGATCAAGAAATGTATATGCTTTAATGGGTCCCCCTCCCCTCCTAAATAAGTTTCATTCAAACACAATATAGCCTGATACTCTATATGTACAGGGTATAATAATCGTATAAACCTTTTCATGGAGAATCAAACCAGAAAGCCAAGCCCGAGGTCCGCTTACCACTGTTTTCCAATTTCTGACACAAACACTTCAGCAACAGCAGCAGAGACGACGACAACAAACATGCACAAACTGCAATGCATTCGAACAATAACATGAAAAATGAAAATACAAAAGGACCGAAGCACTTCGCATTCGTCATATTCGTCGACTCGTTTGGCGAAAAAGCACGAACGGATCAATGACCTGCATTTCATTCGTGAGACATGTTTCAATCGATAAAAGTGAAGAGTTGGGGCACGAGTGCTTTATGTGCACACATGTATACACAGATACATCGACTCTTACTGCAGATAAATGCCAACAGCAAAGGGAAAACAACAAAGAGCTGACAACATGGTTTTCGACGCCATTCTAACAGACAGACACACAAACCGGCTGACTAACTGCCAAACATGGCGTATATGCTCTTCCTATAGCAAAATTGCAAAAACCAAAGCAACAAAAAGTATGCGCGAATATGCACCGACATTCACACTGGTGGGCAAACATGCCGGGAGTTGTGGTGTACACACTACTCCTCAATTTCTATAAGCTCTGTACAGACAAAGTGAGTTTTTATTCCATGAGGGCAGCAGAACACTTTTGGTGGAACTTTCTATCTTCAGAAAGGGAGTTTTTTTTCGCTACACTTTCTGAGACTGGCAGCAACGAAGCTGAAGTCGTCGTTGTCTGGCCATCGTCATCCTCTTCCTCTATTCCCACAACTCAACTTAAAACTTTACTTTTATTTCGTTGTTTTTAGCAAATAAAAGTTGTGGCGCAATAAAGTTTCGTTCTCAAACCCGTGCTCTATCTGTTTGTTCAATACATAAGTAGATAACTTGTCTTTTAGTTACATAAAAACCATCTACAGATTTTGGGTATTACTTAGCAATGAAATAACTATCACAGATTGTAAATTGTCAAAGTCTACAACAAAATTCGGGTTAGGGTAAGAACCATTATATTATTGTTATTTCTATATAGGATCATATATAGAATAATTAGATGAGTATTGTTCTTACCCCAACTCAAAATATAACTCTTCTAACTTGAACTAAAATATACCAACTTAGCACTAGAATCTAAGCTGGAATGAATACATACATGCCAAATATTGGGAACTCCTGAAAAATAATATCCATTGAAGCGTTAAATAAGACAACAACAAAATGTGGCCAACCCCAAAAGTCTACAGACAAAAATACAAGGTGTTGTCTGTGGGCCCCAAACCTACAACCGACAGAGACCAACAAGAGGAAACGAGCCAAACAACACGAACTCAAAGGAGTTGCCAACAAGGAGCGCCCAGTATTAAATACATGAACGGTGTTTTGGCCAAACTTGCTATCGTTGTTCACTCTTTGCTTCAGTCCGGAGTCACCGGCACCAGTGGCACAATCAAAGACCTTATGGAAATGTTCGACTCAAACACAATTCTTGTTTTCGTGACTTACGCTTTTACAAAAGGGCCAAAACGCCTTGGTGGCATTATTTCGACACAAACAGTTATAATTAATAAAACAGGAAGAATGGGTAAATGTCCAAATCCACATGTAACGTTTGCGAGAATAATTTGCCCCAGGGTGGATGGTTGAACGTGCCAGTTTGCTGACACCCACAGCAGACTTTATGAAAAGGAACACTTTGGGGTGCATATTTGGATTGGTACCGATGTGATGCTGGTCATAATGGTTATCATGACAATGGGGAAGTCTTTATTTGAAGCACGTACCATATAACTTTAAACATTACCAGACCAGCCATTTACTCAGTGTTAATTTTCCCCATTTTTACTATTGGATAACAAGTTCTATCATTGTGAATTGTTTTGGTCCCGAGTTGGAGCTAGCGAATATCAATGGCCTTTGTATAAGTAGTGTTTTTTTAATCAAATATTTATTATTTCTATTTTCGTGGCATTGTATTCACAATTATCTTACCATGCCTTTTATTGGACAATTGCTCCTTAAGTTCATAACAGCATAAAACATAAACAAATTAAATTATATATTAGATGTTTATAACAAATTATAAATATGTATGTGTATAACTTCTTCTAATTTTCAAACTTGCCTGAAGTATAAAAAATGCAATCAAGGGATAAAATTGCAGGGAAAGTCTGCAAAAGCAAAAGCATTTCTCTACACAGACGAAATAAAAATGGGAGGAAAAAGCGAAATTTGTGAAAATACATAACAAGAAAGTTGGAGTTGTAGTCAGGCGGCTGCTGGCAAACGAATATAGCAACTGCCCTTCAACCAACTCCAACACTCTGCAACTGTAGTTGGCGGAGTTGCCATTGTTGTTGTTATCGAAGCTCAGACAGAGCTCCGAGGGTGATGTTATATAAGCGCGGGCAGACGTTACCGATACAGACAGTTGCAGTGTGAGTGCCGCCGGTAAAGAGGATTTAATATATGGTATATCCTTTCGATGGTGGAAATTATGTATTGCATACACGCCCTGTTTTGCTATGGCTGCGGCCGCCTTGCCGCCGACATGTCTGTTACCATGACAACACCGATGCATCCGTCTGACAAAAACAAAATAAAACGGCATATGAATGGGTCAGTGTAAAATGTTGCGTATGTAATTTCGTTTTTTAAAATGTTGCGCAGTGGCCGCACCCGGGAGATGGGAAAGCTCATCTGAACGCTGTACAAATGTGGAGTATCATGTCAATAAATTAGTCATATGTAAAAGAAAACCTGCAGATTATTTGCCCTTCTGTGAAACCAACTTAAATTGGCCGTCGACAAGGTAAATTTTTGGATACCCCGGACCGCTGCCGTCGGGATTTGTTTGCCATGAAATGGTTAAACATGGCTCGCCATTTGATTGGTGAACGATCTTGTATTTGTCCAAATGCTGATCACTCACATCGTTTTTTATAAATATCATGGGTCGTGTCTGTGAACCGCTGAGCCGAGCTTGGGGCACGACATCACGCGGTAGTTGTAGCTGTCGTATCACATCGACATTAGGTCCAGGTTTTGCTGCGAGGACTAAAGGTGATGTATTTTGATTCTTCTCCTTTTCCTCGACTGAAAACATCTTCTAGTGAGCGGATTTGCCTTCAAGAACGAATAATTTTGCTCTCACCTGTCACTGGCTTTGCCACGATGCACTTTTGCGACGTCATCACTGTCAGTAGCCAAACAAATACTGACAAATTGTGCAAAATTTTAGACTTCATAGTTTATTTTTGTATGTCTAACATAAACAAATGCCCACAAGAAACACAATTTGTACATATGTATGTATACTGTATACTGTCAATAAAGACTCTTATCACTTCGAAAGCCGTCTTACTGCTACGCAATCTGTTTTCGAAATGAATTGAGTTCAAATGAGTTTTTTCAGATGGTGTCGACTCTGTCGAGATTTAAGCGTTCGTTTTCGAAACTGAGTGTAATGTATTAATGCTCTCTATCTTAGCATTGTTTCAAATATATGATACATATGTAGTTTTATACATAAAACAGTTCCACTACCTGCTAGTTTTGTTTATAGTCATTATCAGTTTTAAATATTAAACAAAATGAATTAACTAATTGCACGCTTAAGCTGCTGTTGATAAGGATTGCTGTCATTACATTGTTCTGAGCTGTAGAACGAATGGAGGCCATTTACATTAAGAAAGAAAGCGATAAGACCGACGAAGAACCGAGAGCGTCATATCAGTTGCAGTTGCAATGAACTCTTCATTTATAGTATTGTTTTTTCAAGTAACAACACGGCCATCTATGAGCAAATGTTTATACCAAAATGCTGCATGACTCAACCGTAATGGTCATGTGTTCGAGTTATTTTCTACACACACCATTACCATATACACTGGAAAAAATGCAATAGTTAAAACAATAATTCAAAAAATACAAGAAACACCTCTCAAATTAGTGACTTCATGCGCGAACACAACATTCCACCTTCGAAGCACGAAAGCTACTGATCGTTGTGCGAAAAACCACCACCAACTCGTTATTGGACGACGTTTTAATTGCTAAGATCGCTTATGTTAGACACTTGCCCACAACACAATACGGCACTTTAGTGCTGACAAAAATATATGAATTCTCGAGCCGGGTGTCCCAAGATATTTTTGCGAAGTGAATGAAAAATTTATTGTGTAAATGTAGGAAATTCTCAAAATTTTGGGACAGCCTACGCAAAACGGTGAATTGCAGTGACTTGCGTTCATTGGTCGATGCAAGATCGCCTATTTTACGCAACTCAACACAGCACATACGAAACTTTAATGTTCACAACTTTCTAGAGAGCGTGCCAGTACTGCACCACAATTTCGTTTTGTCAGATTTGTGTCCTTTTTCGAAAAAATTGCACCTAAATCTCAAATATTTTCGGTATTATGTCTTTTTTCACATTTGGTCATATATTTTCTGCGTTGTTATGTTTAATTTAATACGAAATAATTATGCTTCTGCTGAAATAAATTATGAAAAAACAAGAACACCAAAGTAATCAAATTTAAAACGACACTAGGCAGCACTTTTGGAGCTGAGGTCCCGCTATTCCTTATTGCCGTAAAGAGAAAAAATTTATCTAATTCTTCTCTTTTGTCTCTTTTTTTATCTTTTCTTGTCTCTTTTTGCCTTTTATGCTCTTTTCCAAATAAACCCACAAAAAATCAAGAAAAATGCCCCGGGCACCCCTCTAGCGTGATCAGCGTTAAATTCCCCTCACTTCACCATTTTCAGTTCACTTTTTTCAAAAAAATCGAAAATCGCGAACTTTTGTTCTGCTGGCTATGTTTTCATGTATCGCCTGGAAACATAGGGCATTTCAATGCGGGAAAAAAAAAATAACTCCACCAAAAATGGCGAATTTAAGCGCTTAAATTGGAGTTTCTCGCTTAAATTTCAGTGGGCGGGGCCACGCTCTCTACATTGTACTGCCGCATGTGGCGGCTTTTAGCGGCAAAACTTGGAGCAAATTAATTTCAATTTATCGAAAATTACCAAAAACGCCAAATTTCAATTTGAGTCGAGCGCGAGCTGCGGCTGAAAAAGGTTGTGCACGGGTGTTGACGGATTTTGTCCATCCTTGCAAATGCCACGTTTTACGTAATTGTCAACAAAAAATAAACAATTTCAATAAATTTTCCCACAATTTAAAATTTATACCGCGGTGAAAATTCATGCAGGGAATGAGTCCGGATAATCGAGTTTCTACTGTAATTGAATCACAGAAACACCTCTAAGAAGGGTCAACCACTTTTTATTGTCCAAAATGTGTTTGAAAAAATTGTCATTTCTAGGTTTTTTATATTACCAATTCCTTATTAAAGTTATAGGGACAACGAACAATTTTAGACCCAAGAAGAAAAGAAAAAATGATTGCTTTAAATTCATAATTTAAAAACTAAATAATCAAATAATTTATTCAATCATTAAAACAATTATTTTGCTTACATTCTCGTTAAATATATCAAATGCTAACAATAACATACAATTTTAAATATGTAATTTGATTTTAAAAGTACTTTCATCGTATATTTATTATTTTTGTTTTATTTTATCAACTTGTATATATGGTATGTATTTACATTTATCAATTATATTGCATATACTTTTATTGATGAGATTAAAACTAGAAACAAATTGTGCTCTGCTCGCATATCTCATTATGCTTTCTTTCCCCGGGAGAAATTTAACTTGGGTGTGTGCAACGGGGTGACGTTTTTTAAGTGCACTTCTAGGCGTTTAAATTCTCTCGTGAAAGGAATTTAAATGTATCTAAAAACATAACTTAAAGATATCATTAGCAGCAGTAAACTATGACAATCAAATTAAATACACTGCCATGTCCATGGACGGAACCGTTCCGAAATGTAATACAAAAAAGTACTCAAGATTATCAAATTCTTAAACAAACAAAAAGCTAGCAAATATTGCAAATTAATTTCGATTTTCTACAATTCTTTCGTTAATATCGTTTGCAAACTAGTTGTAACTTGGAAGACAAATCATAAAGAAACATAAAGGATCACTCTACGTCAAATTTTTTATATGAAAAGCATGTTCTCCATGCAAGTTTTTCCAACTGTTTGGCAGTTATCGTGTTGAAATTTACTTTGTTTCCTTTGATTCGATTTTTTTCTGTACAACAGTCTTTATTATTTAACTTTAAGCTTACAATATGTGAATGTTTTCGTGTTTCTGCTACCAGTTTTTCGGCTCTTCATTTTGCACTTCAGATTATATTAAATTAAATTGAATTAAATTAAATTTAAGCCATGCCCACGCCCACCGCCTACACCTCAGTACTATGCGTCTGAATGCGCACTTTTTTGACGCTGCCATTGCGTCGCATCGGCGGCGAGCTACCTGAGCCCGAGTAACCCGGGTTTTGTATACCAAGAGTGTTATCACGTGGACGAGGCTTCTTAAGACTCGAGCGAAGCGGTGAACGCGTCACTGAATCAAGAGTGGAGCCATTTGAGACACTCGTAACGGTCGTGCTCATCGAGGCCACGCTGCCGGCGCCATTACGAATGCCGCTGTACGGTTTTCCTGAAGCATCCGTCACAGAGACGCCTGAAAAAGATTGTAAATGTTACAAAAGCTACGAAACTCTTCTAATTATGAGACACTTACCATTTCGCGAACGTGGCTCCTTGTAGCCCGGATTATTGTATGTGGTCGCATTTCCCGGTGTGCCGGCGTCCAGCGCCATGGTAGGATCACCGCCAGGGCGACGCGTATAGAGCACATCGTAGAGTGCGGCAACAAAAAGTGCTATCGTCAGTACAATAACAACAACCTAGTAATAAAACAATTGCGAAATCAAGTGATTACTTATAGGTGAGCAGTTTCGAAACTTTAAAGATCAACTCACCTGCAGATAAAATGAGATGCCACGTGAGATTCTAAAGCCATATTTCTCTGATTCATCAATTTGCAGTGCAAACATGACTGTAGCGACAATTGCAAGCAAACCTTAGTGTCAAAAATGAAAGCAGACATTTTTGTATTAATTAGTAACGCATGTGTAAAGAATGTTCGAAAGCAAATGGATACTTACTACCAGCGAGTGCCAAAATCAATTTTAGAACGACCAGTGTCATGTATGGCATGACAACTTTTTCCCGTGATGAAATCATGGCGTGTTGGATTACGGAGAAAATCGAAAATATGCCCAGCATAGCTGCGCTAAAAACGGCTAACAATCCGCAGATCCAGGACACATCTATAAATATGATTGAAGTTGTCAAATATGATCGCATTTATGATTATCTTTTACTTACTACTTAATCTAAATTTGGAGACATCATTTCCGCACTTTTCACGATTGTAAGTCAATTGTTTGCAGACTCTAAACGGTGAAAAATAACCTCGATCGAAATCATAGCCGCCTAGGCCAATGGAAAAGGTTCAATTAGAAGAAATCACTTGAATGTTTATAAAGTTGTATAGTACGCACCTGATGGACTGTCGTAGTAACCCCAAATGGGTATACCAATTGCAGCCGAGGCCAAGGCAAAGCACACGAAACCCAAACAGGTCACCCCAGCAGCATAAAGTGTGGTCTTTGCCATTTTATATCGATCAGCATAGTTGGCCTATGATGGAACTTTGGATGAACTTTTTTTTCCTAATATTTTAGCTTTTCGAGTAGTTTTTCTAATTTTAAAAATTAGACACGCGCGACTAGCTGCTGTTTTCGTTGACCCAGTTTCCTTTAGTGGTACACAACACTTTTGCCGCTAGATTATTGAGATCCAAACTGTCTGCAAAGAGAAAATTTCAAATGTGTCAAAAATAGTTACACGTCGAAAGCAATTGTACAAATATTTAGTGAACAAAAACACATTGAGCTTGAAGACACTTAATTGTGAGCAGTGCGTCATTGTGTCATTGAAAAATTAAAAATTGTCTCTCGAAACTATTTCACTTTTTATATTCGGTGCATGAATGTCTGTTCGTAGTCAGTGGGTGTAAAAGTGCTGAATGTATGTATCTGTGTGCAGTGTCGCATTAATGGAAAAGTAAGCAGTTTTGAATGTCAGTGCCAGAAGCAAGCCACGCACTTTTCGCGTGGGTTTTACTTACTAGACTTTATTGCACAAAAACATTTTACGCTTTTTACGTAAAAAAGTCTTCTTTTAGACTTGTTATCCAACATATCAAATTAAATTTTATTCTACACACAAGCACATTATAGACAATCGTCGTTCATTCATTGAGTAAAAGTATTAACTTGGCACATAATTCGTTTTGACCTTGAAATCAAAGCTTAATGAGTTCGACGTGTCTGTCGGCCGTACACACTGATTCGCCTCATTGTTTGTGTCATATCTTTTACAGCTTACACATGCAAAAGATACAAATGTGATAAAGCATACACAATTCTGAGTGCATTAGATACAATTACAATTAGCTGACGGTGGCAAGCATTAGCAATCTCTAAGGAACGTAATTCAATTCAATGAAAAAAGCGAGTACAATTTAATACTGAAATTTTCAAGTAAAAAGATAAGACATCTAAATAAAAAAACAATGTGTTCGATTAAAAGGACAGTTGATCACGCGACATGTGAGTATTTTATATTCGTGAGAGGAGTTGCAAGGCTATTATGAAAACAAGCTGCGAATATTTCGATAAAAACTATATATAAAGAATCTCCCAATAAAATACAAATCATCAAATAGTTAAACAATAAATCTTTATTAAATTACTCAAACTATCGTCCAATTATTCCAGTCAATTTATATTCAATTTCAAAAGTATTTTATGTACACAATTCTTGATTATGAAAAGAACATTAATAAAAAAAAGTCAAATTTCGACCTCGAGTGGAGGAAAGGTGGTAAACTTGTATAACTAATATTTTTCGTCGGCGAACGAAGCAGACAATTGTGCTTATATCGCCCCACAAATTCAACGAACTTAAACTTTTATAAATGATTGTTAAAGACATATTTCATATTTGCTACGTTGGCGACCAAATTTCGACTTAATTGAAGTATTTGTTTCTTATTTCATTTACACCAACCATCTTGATGTCGTTTATTGTCGTTTAATTTGTTATTCTGTATATAAAATCCTAAGCTAGTTTTCTGTCTCGCTCTTCTGTCCATTAGATTCTCCATTGTCGTCAGATACTTTTGACTAAGCTTGACGTTGTTAACATCACGTTGCATGCATACAAATTGGCGATCTGTCTCCCAGTCGTTTTTAATATTGTTTATGTACTATAGTTTTCAAAGCAACAATCTAACGACGTCAAGTTACCTGAATTGTTCACTGAAATTGTATTTATTTTATTTTTTTTTTGCTGACGATTTTTAGCTTATAGCGAACGATTGTCAAGGTATTAATTCTGCAATTACTTTCAACACATCTATAAAGATTAAATTTCTCTTAGTCTTAAGTTATTTCCACATGCAAGAATCACGTTGTAAGAACAGTCTAAGCACGGCAGAAAGTAACTGTAACACTTGTCAGTGCGCAGAAAAAACAACATCTCCTGAATGAACAAGCGAAATGCTCATAAATTATGTAGCGTTAGTTATACCTTTTTAAAAAGAAAAAAAAAATTTAAAACGTATGACTAACGGTCGAGATCTGAGCGCAAATGATAACCATGAGAGCTTATCATAAACATGGATCGACTCGTTATGCTTTAACGGTTGAGCAACCGAACGAGCAAGCAACTAAAAATGCTAACAGCTAGTCTGCCACAAAAATTGATCAAATGCTAACAAAGGCAAGAGTGGCAACCGAGTTAGTTTTCAATTTGTTTTCCAATCTTTTTTCAATATTATTTAAAGAAGATTTTGCTTTGAACGTACTGTTTTAGCCAACTAATTTATCGAAAAGTTTTACAATGAAATTATGAAGCTTTAGCGAAGCATTTAATTAATTTTGTTTCAAACATACATTTTTACCGCAATTTTCTTCCAGTGTACTTAGCACTTTTAATCGAAACCACCTGCAATTCCGCTCTTAAATTCACAAGATACAAAAAAACTACTCGCAGTTGTCTCAATAAGTAATTCTCCCACAGATAAATAAATGCAACTCATGCATGAAAATAAGCACATAACGAAACCAGAAATCAGAAACTTGTCTTAGGAATGAGGCAAAACTAGAACTAGAAAACAACAACAACCCAACGCGTTTGTCTATTACTACTAACATTGTTTTGACGATATTTTTTGTTTTTGTATTTACAGAAACAAACAACAACTGCTGTCAGTTCCAACTTTTTCTTTACTGCAATAACAACAATACCTTTCATATAGTTACTTATATACATTCAAATTTCCAACTCTGTTGTCAGTGTTGGCAATGTGCTTTCTTTATCGTATTTAGTAAAGTAAAGTTTTAACATCAATTGAATTTGTTGTAATTAAATTTTGAATAAAGTGACTTTCCAAGGCCAAATTAGTGCAAGTAAGCAATATTATTGCAGCATTGAAATAACAAAAAGTAGGTTGGTACTTAACGCAAAACTGTTGTCAACTCAAAAAAAGAATTGTTTTTTGAGGCAGTAGAATTGCGTTCTTTTTACCAAATTTGTTTGAACGTTGTTTCAACATGTGGTGCTCGCTTTTGAAAAAACGGTTTTTTCTATGATTCTCCTTCAACACGATACAAAATTCAAAGATACAACAAACTTTTCTTAATTGTCTCACGACTTTCAACTTGCATAAATTTCAAGTAACACGATAGAGCCGACACTGTTAAGAAGACATGATCACGATTAGTTTTTTCTTGTTGTGCTAAAGAATTTATGAAATCACAAAAGTGTGCTACCTGAGGTTTATAAGAGTCTTTCTATTGTCTTCATTCCAGACTTTAATAATTTTTTGTAATTATATTGAAGTTTCTTCAAACTTCCGTTGTTCAAGGGGAAGAAGAAATTTTTATTTTCCAGCCTACAAATTTTATAAACAGTTAAAGCATATTTTGTAGTACTTGAAGAATAAGTAAATTATGTGAGATTGCGTGGCGCAATAGCATTAAAACGCACACAGCCAATTAATTACTGCAACGCCTGGTAGCAGTATAAATGCGGAAGTAGCGGCTGTCTCATGGAAACATTTCCAATCAAACACTTCGTTTTAACTAATTCAACGCTACTGCATTTTCTTCCAATGCTCCCAATTCATTCCAACTGGCTTGCAAACAAGAACTTTTCGCACTTCACCATGGTAACAAGTGCAACTAAAACAAACAACAACAATAAGAGCAACTAACAAAAAAAAAATCAATAAGAGAAGTACAAACAAACAACTGCGCAAGAACGAAATCTAGCACGCATTATATTTTTTTTTATTTTGGCATTCTTCGTCGCCTAAAAAGCCAAAATTAAACTGAATTTCCTACTTAATGGCGCCCTAACCCTAACCCACCTTAAAAGAACGTCATGTCCATTGTTGATTTGCCAAATTTAACGTATTTTCATTTTGGCTCACAAGCAGCAGGGTGGCCTATGGGTTGCGCTGCCTAAAGACCTTAATCCTTATTTATAGTTCTCTTTAAATTTTGGGGATTGACAGTCGTTCAGCATGTTGACGATGTGCCCTATTTTTTGTGGGTTTTTTTCAGCTAGTTAATGCGTGTTTTTGATTGACTGCGTTTTCGCGTGTCAATAAGGGTTGCAAAATATTGAATATTATTTAATTCATTGATTTTCCGGTAGTAAATATTTCGATTTATTCATGCAAAGCGTGCCTTTCAAAGCCTCATCTATGACTATTGCTTGGATCTATCTTCCTAAGCTTCACTATAGTTTAACAATTGTTGTATTTTAATATTGGATTTAATGGTAGTGTTATTTTTAATAAACAATAATTTATTTATTATTTAGACATAAAAGCGACAAAACTTTAAAGTCAGCGATTTATGTTTCTTGAAAAACGAGTCTTGCTTTGGAATTTGAGTTTCGATTGATAATTTATTTATTCTTCCATGCTGTTATTTATAATGTAAGAATTCGCAAATGTTTATTGTGTCTGCCCGAAACTTTAATTACTTTAGACTACTTTTCCGTCGCCTTTGTATAATAATATTGCATAAATTTAATTATCGTAAGTGTTTTGTTGTTGGCGACATAAGAAGAGTTTTAATTAAATTTAACTTTTGCTTACCCAAAAATTTGTTCATTAATTCATGCGGTCAAGGTTGTTAACCTGAATATGACAACAATATATTTTCCAGTTTAGATTCTGTTGGCATAAAGTCGTAAAGTATTTTAAGAAAAATAAAATAATTGAATTATGAAGACGAACAATAAAAAATGACAATGCAAAAACAAAAAAATGAAAAGCCGACAATTAAGACTTTCGTTATTAATTATGCGATTTTGAAGTATGTAATATCAACAATTGAAGTCGCCCTTTGTACGTCAGGCCATTGAAAGTGGTTACATTGTGAGATAGTAAAGATCAATAGCCGCGTCTTGCGCATAAATTAAATTGTGATCATAAGAGCTTCATATTTCTCAAGTTCTTCGTCTTTAATTATTATTGAAAATAAATTCTAGTCATCATCACACTTTCGCATACCTTTGATTATTAAAATACTTTACACAAACAGAACAGAGCGAAAAATAATTATCTTTCATACAAGTGTGAATAAGTACAAATTCCAGCATGTTTCATTATTTTGAGCATCTTTTAAAAATAATCATCATACTTTTCTATTTGGTAAATTATGTTCCAATTTTTATCTTTTCTACAATTATTGACATCGTTCGTGTGTTTAACCAAAAACTTAATAACCGGAAAACTAGAATTCTTAATTAAACAGTCGAAATTTCCAGTTTGTTTAAAATCAAATTTGTGAGACAAAAAAAAAACTTACAATAAACTTTCACCCAAAAATGCAATCCGCATTGAAGACTAGACAAACGAAACGAACGACAAAGTAAAAGTTTCAAACGTGCCAGCGAAGGGAATAAAAACAAGTGAGAAAAATCAAAGTAAAGCAAGCGGGCAACATGAAGAGGTAACACAACCAAACAACTCAAGCAACAACAATGGCAATTAGATAACATTAATATATGAAAGAAAAATCACTTGAGTCAACTTGGAAAAAAAGAATAAGAGTATGGGTCAAACTGCGGTTCGCTTCTAGTGCAGCCACCAAGCATATCACTATCATCTAGCTTGGAACCCCAAAATGTATTCAAGTATGTGTATCTGTGCTTGTGTTAGTGTGTGGGATTGTGTGTTTGTTTGTGACCTACTTTTTCCGAGGTAACAAGACTTTTGTTGCGATTTAAGAACCATCGTTTCTCGCTTGAGATTTTTACTAATAGAAGAGAACAATGTATAAAAACATAAACGAAAGCTGCATCAGATAGCAAAGATGCGTTTGCGCAGCGATTAACACGACATGAGTTGTAGTTAGTTGCTGTTAGAAACTGTCATATTTGTTTTGCTCTTAACATAAAAAACTGTAGGTAGTGACAATCGTGAAGGCAACCAAACACAATGTGGGGGAACGAGCTGATGTTTTTATTTTTTAAGGGCATCTCACATGAAAGCGGAATTTTTCTTTTCCACCCATCCAACGTAGTGGTGAATAGAAAGGCGAACAAGCGACAAAGCAAATTGCATAGTCAGATTGAATGATAGTATCTTAGCAGCTTAAACAGACCATATTACTAATAGTTTTCAAATACGTTCTTTCTGTTGACAATTTCTTTTAAGCATTTTCTTTCTCTTTGCATTTTATACTTGTTCTCGATTTTTTTTTAGATTAATAGTTTTAGTTCGTGACCTCAACGCATAAATTGATTTAGAGGAATAATTTTGATAGTGAGGATAGTTTTATGTTTATGGAACTAACGCGAAATACATCCGAACCTGAATTTATTTTCAGCTTAAAAAAAAAAAAAGTACTACAAACCAAAACCATTTCAAAGTACATACATCACTGAAGAATCAGTGAACCTTTCTGTTTTAATTAAAAAAAACAGTCAATTAGTTTCTGCATAAATTTCAATTAAAAACACTCGCTCTCTCACTTACTATTCTCTTTTAAGAAACTCAATTATGTTGCGCTTAATTACGCTGATGAACTTAACTGAGCCAAGAAAATTGCAAAAATGATAATGTAAGAAAAAGGGCGGGGCAAAAACTATTAAAAAAAAAAAGTAGAAAGCATGTTTGCATAAAATGAAGCCAAATCAGAAATTATGCACATTAAGAGGTACTTGTTGCTGTTACGCAAAAACAATCTGTATACCAAACCGACGAGTTGGGGTGACCCTGACCAGTGTGTCGTACGAAACTGGAGTTATATCTATTGCAACTGTTGCATGCATACCTGCATTAGTGCATTCGTCGTATCTGCATGCGTGTGTGTGTGTTTGTGTGTAAAAAATGTATCTAAGTGTCTATAGCTGACCACGCAAGTGTGACGCACGTGAATGAGTTGCGTCAAGCCGAGTTTAGTTGAATCAAGTATGCTGTCGTTCAGTTGCTTATTTAGTCAGTCAACCAAAGCGCCTACATTATGTAAATGAGTATTTTGGTTTGTGCGCCGTCCAACAAAAAAAAACCTGCATGAAACTTTGCCTCTGTCAGAGTTTTATTGACTGCATATGGATTTTGGGTTGGGTTTTTATAAAAAAAAAGCCCTTTTTGAACACAAGCGACGTGAAAAAGTGGGCAATAAAACTACAAAAAATTCTAACAACAATAAAAATAACGGTGTTTCTTGATAAGAAAAACTTTCAAACAAATCAGTAAAACCGGAAATTTTATTATGAAAATGAAATTATTTGGAAAAGTTTCTTTCTGAAACATTTTGTTTGTATTTTGGTAAGACTACGTAAAAGATTAAGCGAAGATGAAACACTCCTCACCTTTAGAACTTTTTTTATTTGAAACTCTTATAAAACCAGTTTGGCTTATATTTTATGTGGGCTTGGCTGAAACATACATGTGTACATAAAGAAAAGGATTCAAAAATTCATGGGTGAAATGCTAAATCAATCGAAGAAATTATTAATTTATATAAAAAAATTGTAAAAATGGGGGATATGGTCATACTGATCAAGAATATATACAGGAGCTTTTTTTTAAACTGTATAAGTTATTTTCATATACAATTCATTCATTTAAATTTATTTAATTAGAAATGCGGTACTTCAATTATATTTGCGTTTCCAACCACAAAACGTGCAATGATTAATAGAGAAAATCCCGTGCCAGAATATACATACATACATATATACAAAACTTTATAGAAGCTTGAAATAAGTTGCAATAAGTTAAAAATTTATTATGTTTATTATGTTGCCTTATCTACTGGCAAACCAACGCTAAGAGTCCCCTTTTACACAACTCTATTTAGTTCAAGTGATCACCTCAAAGTTTACAACATTTTTGCAACGTTACCTAAAAATTTCCTCGTTTTTATTTCATAAACACTCATAATTGAGCATAAAGTTTTCAAATGTGTTTTTGTCACGGCAAAATGGCAAATGCGTTTTTGTAACATAACGAACTTCACGCGAAAATGACCAAGTCGCAAAACTTTTAATTAAGCTAACAGAAAAACGTAATCTTTGCATGTTCAAGTGACTCAGTTGATACATTTTTGCACCAGCTAATTAGTAAAAGTAGTTGCTAATTTAATATGTTCAAACGAAGGTTTTTATTGCTCAATTTACATTCAAAATTGTGCTAAGTATTTGCATATTCAATTAGCGAATCAAATATTATTAGACTCAAGAGGAGGGCCAGGATGCATTAGTTGAAAAAAAAAAATGCAAATTACACTAATGAAGTAGTTGAAAACAATAAATTGCAAACATATAATTTAATTTAGACTTTCAAAAACACTAAAGCTAAGCAAAGTTTTCCCTGAAATTTTATTAAATTTTTTTAATGAACTTTTTAATGATGAAGCTCAATCTTTGTGACCTTTTTCTGTCAGAACTTTTATATACTTTCACTCATAATGCACCATTGTTTGCTTCCATTCTGTGACTAGTTAACAAAAAACTGACGTCATGCTTCGCAAAACTGTGTAAGAATAGTTTCTGTTTTAGAATAAGTAAGGTGTGTCTAGCTAAAAAAGCGTCATCGTTGTTTCGTGTGTGGTAAGAACTTGTGTTAGTCTATGAATGACATAACCTCGGGTAAGTCTCCTTCAACCTACTCTAATCAAACAAACGATGTGCACTATTTTTGCCATTCAATGTTTCACTAACACGCAATCTGATAAAATAAAGTGTCACAAACGTTTATCCGTCTTCTTTTTATTTTTTGTTTTTTGTGCGCTTATAATGTCAAACGATGGAGTTTTTACACAAGGTTAGTGTCGCTTTTTCTTACAAGTATGAGAACTTTAAAATGTATGTAATTAAAAGAGATTTCCGCTGAATTAAATTACTTATTTCAAAGTCTACACACCCTTAAGTTACGTGGATAGCACCGCTTACTAATTAGATTGCATCGTTAGTAAAATATAAAACAACAAAATAGGTTAGGTTCTACGTTGTGCTTTTTTATAAAATGTTTTGGCAAGTATGCCATTTCATTAAAATATCTACATATATTATATATTTTATCACACAATGCGGAAGACAAATAATAACTTACTGAATTTAATTTTACATTTTTAATATTTATTTCATTTTACTTTTTTATCACACATGAATCTCCATTATCATCGAATACTATCTTCGAGTTTGGATCTTTGAAGCAGTCATGGTTATTTTTTTAAAGTCATGTGAGTGTGTATGTATTTCGATATTTGCATTAGATTGCACAACATTTTCGACAGATTTGTCACGTCGTCCGATTAAAGATAATAAATGATTCCATTTTTTAATTAGAGTTCGTTACTTTATTGTAATTAATTAAAAAATAAATAAAAAATATTGGGATGAAAATGGTTTTAGTGGATTGTGTTCAGGAGTTGGCGGGGTCAAAGACCCTATAGTATACTAGAACACTTTATTAGCTTTATTTTTAAATATGTTTATACGTCAATTTAAGAATATTAACCACAATGCTAGTAATAAAGTTAAGAAATTTTTTTAATGGGAATTATTTAGTCATACACATATATGTATATTATTACATACAT
This sequence comes from Phortica okadai, assembly GCA_034638295.1. Taxonomy (NCBI): domain Eukaryota; kingdom Metazoa; phylum Arthropoda; class Insecta; order Diptera; family Drosophilidae; genus Phortica; species Phortica okadai. The sequence goes on from CM067852.1 coordinate 1,693,845, forward strand.
ATGCATATGACAAAAATTCTGAAAATCAGTACCAATAGATTTGTTTCCAATGAGCTGTCAATAGCTGTAAGTACATACATGCATACATACATATGTACATATATTAAAGAAATAAGCAAAACTAAAATGCGAAAAAACTTACCTTAACGAGTTTGCGGCAAAATGTATGCATGTATCTGTGTATCTGTGAATGTTCGGTTTGCACGCCAGTATTTTATGTGTTTGCGGGAGACTCGAGTTGTTGTTGCTGTTGATTTTAACCTGTTGATTTGTTCCGAGAGAACAACAAACCACTACTCTCTGGCTTAAAAGTTCTCTCCAGTACACGTTCACTCTATAACACTTCCTCCGTCTTTCCCAAATGCAACAAAACCAAGTAAAATGCCACTACCAAAAGCCGTATTTGCATGCGTATTGGAAACTTCACGCAGGCGGCTTATATACACGCACTTAACACACATGAAAGCACACAAATGCTATACACTTCAAAGTTGAGCCACCTTCTCAAATAAATCAAACAAAAAAGTCGAAAAAATACTTCTTTTAACAATTAATTTATGCACACTTTGCTTGATGTAATTGGTTATTTTTCGTTTTCTTTTCACTCACATTCAACATGGCGGAAAAAATTATTGCGAGAATTAACGGCACTTATCACGTTGGTTTCTTTTTATTACGTATTGGTATCCGTAAGATACTCGACAATTTTATATTGTAAATGAATTTACGAATAATTAATCACGATATTATTATTTGTTTTGAACATGTTTTACCGTACGTCTTTCTTTTAGCTTATTGAAAGGTGGTTATAACAACTTTCTAAGAATCACCGAACTCGCAAGTTTTCAACAAACCGTTCTGGCCAAGCTTACAGCAAAGACTTTGAACATTTTGATTTCGATCAAACACAAATTGAATATAATATTGTATTATCTTACGTTTGGCTCGAAAACACCACCATATAAAGCACTTAACTTTACTCATTGAACTGTCGTACGTCTTATGCTTGCTCCGCTTGATTTTCAAAAATAATATATTTGTTTCGCTTCCACACACATCACATTAACGTTTAACTGCTGGCAGAGTATCTGACTGTCGCATCAGAACTTTCGACCGCGGCTGAAGATGGAGAATAGGCCAAATCGTAAAAAGCAAGAAAATATTGGATACGTTTATGTTTATGTGATTGTTACTTTACATGAGCCAACATAAATTTGAATTTTGCTTTTGACCAATCCATTGCTGCCACTTCTTCATTGTCGAAACAAGATACAGTCAAAATTACTGGCTAGCACATGGCTACACCCTTTTTCTGCTTCTTTCTTCTCTGCAAATATTATTATGGTGAATGTGTCGTGCGCTTATGCAGGAACTTGAACATTTTTAATTTTAAAATAAGCTCAGCAAATTTTTCGATTGCAATGTTTGTACACCAGCAAATCTATAGTTTCTTATCGATAAGCTGGAGAACACATGACGATACTGTCATGTGCTTGTGCGAAGTTCATATAGATATGGCTTAGCGTATGTTCCGTTGAAATGACAAGTGTCGTGAGGCAGTTGAATCGAAAATTCTTATTTTCAGAGGTAACAGAGGTTTTACAGATATTTTTGGAAAAAACGTGTTGTATGTTAATACTATATATAGAGTGACGAAAGAGAGTTTGTGATGGAAGTCAATGGCAATGGTGGGGGATTTTTATTTTCATTGAAAGTGTTCTTATAATTCTCAACCAGTTTATGGCGGCCTTTGAACAGGAAGTCAGTTGAGAGCGGAGGAAAGCATACTTACCTGGCGTAGGGGTTACCGTGATCACGAAGGCGGTTCCCCCGGGGCGAGGCTTGGCCATTGCACTTACGGCTGAGTTGACCTCCGCGATTATTCCTAATGCGAATAACTCGTGCGTGTAATTTTTGGTAGCCGGGAATGGCGTACGCGCCGTCCCGACATAATTAATAACTTAAATAATTGAATGAAGGAGTAGAAGAGTCGGCTGCTTGAAATTTAAGTGTGAAAAGTGTTCCACCACTCAACAAAAGCGGCTCGAGCAGGCCACAGTCGAATTTGACGAAAAATTCGTCGAACAAAAGTACATTTTGCCACTAATGACGAATATATTCGCATCAAACGCAGCCAAGATAGAATCATTTCTATTTTTCTCGAACAGAACGTCAATTAAGAAATTTGGACACGAATACTACCACCAACGCCGTATATTTCGGCAAGTCAAACAAATTCGTTAAGTAAAACCGACCGTGGATGGCCTGCTTTATTAAATAAGAAGGTACGTGCGTTAAGGCGACGCACACTAACTTGTTATCTTGAGGATTCGTTGTGTGCGAGGTCTCTTTACTCTGATTGCTTGCCAATCATTTTTGCGAATTACTTAGGGAAATTTCCTAGTAATTGGGATTTTAGGGGTTTTTGGTTGGAGTTTAGGAAGAAAAATTTTTGCGAGTTGGTAACACTCTCTCTTTCTCGCCTCTGTCAATAACAGAAATACCGACTGTTATCTAACATACTACTGTAGCGCCACTGTTACACAATCAACGACGTCGGACGAAAAATAAATAAAATTTTTCGCGACCAAATTTTGAATGTTTTCTAAAAACGAAAGTTGAAAAAGTATATACTAAAAACGTCTGATATATTGGTGTAAAACAACTGTTCAAAAGCAGTAAGCGAAATGTTCCGTGCCGGTGGCAATATTTTAACGCGAGTTTCGAGTGTAAGTGAACTAAAATGTGGAAGTTCTGAGTTTGCGCTAGAATTTGTTCGATGGCGTCGGAAGCCCAGATGGTTGCCGGTGGCGAAGAGCAAACTTTATCGTGTGCCGGAACGAAAGAAACAGCCGGAGGATGAACGAGTTGAGCTACAACGCTTACATAACAACTACAAGTAAATATGATCATATTGAGTGTCATAAGCTGCACATAAACCCATACGATTAACACAATTAGAATGCAGTTGCGCTCCGTTCGTCAATACCTGCGCGAAGAGACTCTACGCAACCAGGAGACTTCTTCTATTGATCACATTGTCTTAACGCCCGAGCAAGAAGAAGCTGAATTCCAACGCTGCTTGGAGGAAAATGCTAAATGGAATGCTCAAATTGCAGTAGAGCGTGAATTAAGATTGCAAAAAGAGCGTGCAGAGAAGAAGGCTTATGTGCGGGAGCGCTTAGAAGCAGCAAGCATTCGCGAAGAGGAGCGTCGCGAGCGTATCGAAGCCATTGTCCGCAGAGAGAAGGTACTCACTAACATAACATACTCTAAACTAAGAATATGTATTAATATTTTTCTTAATAGGAGCTCTCAAAAACATTTATTACAAGAGAAAATCTGGATTCCGCAATTGAGGCCGCTTTGGCCAATCCAGTGGATTACAACTTCTCAATAGACTTAGCTGGCAATATCTATCATGGTCGTGACGCAGTGCCCGCTGGCAACAGCTCGCTTGCCCCAACATTAAAATCAGGCAATCCGGAAGTAGTGTCAAACAACTAAAAGTTAAAGTAATTTGCGTTACATTAAATTGCGTATGGCCGTAAAATGTTTATTAAATTGTTGTAAGATAAAAAGGAGAAATTGGTATATTATAGTGATGATACTAACGTTGTTTAGCAATCTTCAGGATTTGATATAATTTCCAGTGTTTTGTGTTTGACCAGTTTGAAATACACACCGTCAACAACTAACCTGGGCGGGTCAGTTATATTAATAATATAAACATATACATCATTATAATTTATTTACATTCAAATCTGGCCTTTGATAGCTACTTTAAAATAACCGTACAATTTCATGAAAGATGCTCGTAAAGTGATTATATATGCTAATATACATACATCGAAACATAAAAAAAACTATAAGTAATATAAAAACAATCTTTGCTATGAATTACGCGAGCTGCGGGCTGCCATCTCTTGCTGTTCAAAAAGATACTCCCAATCAGGCGTGGCATTCAATTTGGCTTCGATAGGACCAAGATTGATCATATTGCCACTGCGCTCCTCACGGTTTGCACTGATTGACATTAGCTCCTGTAAATTGAAAATATTTGCAAAGGTGAGATTATTAAATAGAAAACCAAATATTTACCTGAAGAAATCCAGTCTCCATGCCCACGTCTAAATCAAAACGAGTTTCGCCTAGGACTAATTTTATTTTCCCCGATTTATAGCGAATCAATTTACCAATTTGACCCTCTTCCATGTCTTTGAAAACGTTACGGAGTGGCGGAATTGTTTTCGGTTCTGAGCTAGTGTTGGACGAACTGCCATTTTCACTTGTCACGTTTGTTTCTGGCTGCAGAGGTCGGGATAAAAATAAAAAACATGATAAATCAGTTTTGTGTATTAAGTTAACGAGCTAAGTTCACCTTTAAGGCTTCCTTCTCATTACTTGGTTCGTCATCGACAACACAAGGTAAAATATCTGGTATTTGCATAAGAAATATTTGTGGGTCCGATTTGCTCAAAAATGCCTCTACGTTTGGAGGGTAGATTGTACTTAATGATGGTGGTGGTAATGCAGAATGCTGCTGCTGTTGTACGTGTAACGTTTGTAGATGTTGAGCAATTGCAACTGAGTCTGTAACGATTTTCCCAAAATAAATTTTATACAAATTAAGAAAATTCAGTGCAGATTGAAGTTCCTTAACTTAATTACAGCTGAATGTATGAGACTACCATAACTCACCATCCGTATCTAACGGTGCAACACCATTTGGTTGATCCAACTTAATTTCAGGCTTAATAGTTTTCCAGTTAGCTTGTGTCAAGTGAGTAGAGGAGTTAGGTCAAGTGGGATTCAAAACAAATAAATATGAAAACAAAAAATAATTGAATTTGAAATGTAACGTACGAATTAAATTGTGCGGTCAATTTTGTCATGCACCTCTAATCTGATGATTACAACTAGACTTGCGCTGACATTAACTCATTCCTACTCATAATTTTCTTAAAGCAACTTACCTTCTGTTAGTTTTATTGGAGTTTGTCCCAATTCAGTCTTATCCTCAACAAAGAGCTCCTCATCAGAATCACCTAGTATGCTACGCATTCTGGCGGTTTCTTCCTTCATGTCGATCTTTTGAGTACTTTTTGTGAGCACGGGTTTACGCATTTGCGAGACTGAAGACTCATCGCTTATGCGCTCTGATGCGCTGCTGTTACCAAAACTTTTACGTAAATTTAAAGCTCCCGCGCCTTCCGAGAAAAGACCGGCAGTCTGTATAAGCGCAGAGTTGGCACCACCTCGTCCAGCACCACGCGTAGATCCACCCCTTGTGCCACGTCCCGCACCACGACGACCACGCGTAGCTGTTACGTCCTTTGAAGTTTTTACATTTCTAATGCCCGTTGAATTGAAATAATTTATTAATAATAGTTTTGCGTTTACGTCTACTGATAACTCACGCGTTTTTGTTTCGCACCGCATTCAAGTTAGGCATAAAGACTTTCTTAGCAGCACCAGCACCCCGTCCACCCAGAGTTAGATCGCGAGCAGGTGCCAAGCGACCCAGGCCATTGGAAGAACTGGAGGCGGTTACCTGAAGATCACGTTTAATCGCAGCCGCCGTCGTTGCGTTGCCATCAACTGATGGCGTTGGTCGCGCCACTGCAGAAGCCGCATTACCTTTCCTGTTCTCAGTGGACATGGGTCACCAATATTGTCACTATCACTATACTCCAGTAAATATTACTGGCAGTGCACGAATTATTATTTTATTTGTCGCAGTTCGCAATGCAGCAAATAATGGATGCGCACTTGTCTAACACGAATACATCGCGACATAGGCTAAAATAGTTATGAAAAAATGAGGCGTGTTTTTAACAACCAATGTTGCCAATTTTCCAAAAGCAAAAATGTTGGCGAAATGGACAGCGTCGAAGGCCAAACGAAAATTCGCCTAGTACTGGCCGGCTCAACGTCACTTGGAGTTGCACGGTCACTTGGGCCAGCTCAACGTGGGTGACTTTCCCAAAAAACTTTCAAAGAAAAAGTGGCTACATAATGTTATTATTAAAATCGCATATGTTATAATTTAGCCTGTCTCAACATAAGTCAACACAAAGAAAAATTAACTGCCATATTTTCCCGTATACAACGACTACTCGCATGTTACAAGCAATAACAACACACATGCAACTATCGCATCAAAATGCATATTTCGTAAAAACAAAAAATAGCATTCAACGTGTATTTTCTTTTATATTGACCTGACTAAGTACGCTAGATTCATGGCCAGAAAAACTGAGACAGATTGCCAGGCGAACAATATTATTTATTGATAAGGTTGGTTCTGCATTTTCATAATAATCTATCCGACAACAACTTTTTTTGTTGGCTCAACATTTGGTAGCCAAGTTATAAAGCCTTTAAAATACACAATTTCATTGTTTTTTACCATATAAAGAAAAGGACGATCAAATATGATTTGTTTCAGATCTTTGGTTGCTTTTGGAAATGAAGGATTCGCAGGGTTCGAGGGACGGTTTGTAATTGTCAGTCGAGTTTGGGAGATGAATTCTGTCAGGTGTGGACAAAATCCACGTTTTACTAGAGCGCCAAAGTATCCCTCATGGCGTTGAATGCGCGAGATACCGAGCTGATGAAGTTCTTTTGACAGTGTTAGATCTATGGTGCCAACATATTGTGGAAGAGTCACGTTGACCCATGACTCTTTGAGAAATGTCGCAGTTATCTTGGCTATGTGTCTATCGCTGAGCTTTTTCTCCACACTCAAGACAGACTCGCCGGCGTATGGTAATATAAGAAGGAGAGAGTGATTATATTCCATACCTAATGGAATTTCAACGGCGCCTTGTGCCAAACCTTTCATTTCGTTGAACTTAAAACGACCAATGCCATGCATCATAATAGTGGGATGAGGACTGTCGTCATAGAAAATTGCCTTTGTGGTCTGGAAATTATCGAGTTCACAGTGAAAATATACAGCACTGACTAATATCATTCGTCCAGCAAGTTGACCTGGCATCAAAACGGATTTTAATTTATTGCCTGATTCCCGAGCCATCCAATTATTGATGTCAATTTCGGATTTCCTTTCAAAGTCCACATTTTCGGCACCTGCTTGTAGGTATTTCATAGCCAATTCATTAAACCTTTCCAAAAGAGTGTAACGTTTTGCAAGGTAAAGTCGTGTTATGAATTTTACAGGCAAGTGTCTGAAATCAGTGTTCATTTCTTTGAATAAGTCCATTACAACTTGCTTTTTATCAATTGGCATATCTAGACTTCTTCCAAGCTCCAACGCTGTTCTCAGCTCACTAGCCAAGTATACCAGGCCCAAGCTAATGCGTATCGCTCTTGGAGATACAAACATAGTATGGTTGTACCTTTTGATAAGTGTTTGGTACAAACGCTTCTCGAATTGATCAGATACGAGGTCGCCTTGTGTTAGGGCAACCATTGCCAGTGCCATCAAATATGGAATCCAGAAGTCTGTAAGGACAAAGGAACATTTTCAACAATACTTGACCGTTGCTTGCTCACTCACTCACGCTTCATTGTTGAATATAACCATTTCGTTATCTTGTGGCCGAGTCTGCATCATAAAACTTTTAAATTTCATTTTGCGAAGCTGTAACTGACCACTAACTAAAATTACCGATGTAATTTCAAATTATAGAATTTTTCAAGTCATAAAATTACAACTTCGTCGACAGTTCCGATCCCCTTTCTGTGGATGTCTCATCATCGGTGATATTCTCAAGTGATTTGTTTCCAACATGACCGTTCTACAGTAGACTAATTCCCAAGAGTTCGCCACCCATATGAAATTTCATTTGCTTCAAGTATGTCTGGATTTCCAAAGACCCATACGTCACAGAGACCTGTGAGTTGAGCTTTGAATATGTTTGTGTCGCCATACACCAACCATAGGTGGCACACAAGTGCACTTCTGCACAGAATTGAATTGTCTTATGTATAGTGACATTGAAGCAAACAAAAGCCGAAGAAGTATTCACGACTTCAGGCATTTATTAAAAGGGTTAAAAAATCCGAGATTGCAACGTAGTGTTGCACAGTTCGTCGCGAGCTTTGTCGGGTTTAGCGCGTGTTTTGTATTTTTTTTTTTTTGTGAATTTTGTGAGTAGATTTTGTGTTTTGTTTGTTTGTGTATAAATAATAATTTAGTAAAAAGTGGTAGTTATAAATATTTCCCTAAGGAAAGAGGCTACAACTTAGACTTCAAAGTAAGTATTGACGAACAATTAATTGCGTTTTATAAGACGAATCTTAGTAGAAAATTTGCGAATCAAAATAACGGGACCAACAAGTGCCGCTAGTGCTGGCGCTGCCTTTTGGCCTTGAAGAGAAAAAGAAGACGTATTAAATTGACAAAATATATATATTTGGCAATTTTACATGCAAAATTGGGTAAATTATTTAAAATGAATAAACTTGTGTGTCAGTTATTCCTTTTAATTTTTGTTTGTAAAGTGCTACGATTTCAGAAAGGATATTTTGGGCATAAGCATTTTTTGCGATTTTTTCGTTTGATTGCTTCTTTGGTCTTGTCGATCGGTGTCTCTGTTTCCTCGGCCTTCTTCTCGTAGAAACCCGGATTCAACTTTTCGCTACATTTCATAGTCATAAACTCGAAAAAGTCTATGTTTCGTACATGTCCATAGAACTGATTCATAAATTGGAAGTAATTCGGATAGACTTTATGTTTAAGCATTGCTATGTATAGGCCCAATCTTTGTTGCTCTAGGAACAATTGTCGTTTGTGCTCCATTAAACGGCGCTTCCAGCTGCGTGTACTCATTTCCTTGTGTAATAAAAGGCGCAAATGTGGATGTAGGTGAAATATAACAGATCTACAAATGCGATAGGAACAGTTCTAAGTTGTGTTAAATATTGTAAACGAAACTTACTCATTTAGTCGACTTCTTAATTTCTTGAAAGTTATTTTATCAAAAGGATCTATAAATTGGTGGATCCTATCGGTGGTCGCTAACTGGTGTGGTATTTCTACAAACACACTGAAAGTGAGAGTGAGTCGGAGTTGAATAAATTAATTGAGGCTTTAAGCACTAGACTGAGGTTGTTTATTGATCATTATCGTTACGGTGAGTGTTTGGTTTTTTTGTTTTTATTTTCAAAGGTTTGATTGAAATGCATTTATCTGTCCTAAGCAAATTACAAAAGTAAGGAAGTAATTAAAAGCTTTCTCTCTTTTTTCAATTGAACATGTTGCTGTACAATCCACTTAGATAAGCGTGTTGTCATAATTTTTTTTTGTTTCAATTAATGAAAATATAGCTAAATTGATAAGCGTTATAAAAAGTTTACTATTTCACAAGTGTGCGCCCCTAAAAAGCTTTAGAATGTATCAAAAAAGCGTCAGTTGCGTTGAATCGCTTAAACGAGTTGGACAATAATTTGTGTGTGTTGCGCCGACGGGCTAATAGCGTGATTGTTTGAAATGAGTGAAAAGTTAATGGAGGAGGAGGGTGTGCTACCTAATTGTATCACTAAGCTTGAAATACAAAATGCTTTAGCAAAAGCAAAGAATGCCGATGATCTGAAGGTGGTGAAATGCGTTTCCGAGCTAATAAACCAATCGGGTGAAAACTTTTGCAGCGATATTTATCGCGTTCGGGTGAAGTTTACACGGACCAGGGCTGAGAACCATGAAACCAATGAAGAAGAGCATCTTATACTCAAGGTTCTTATGCCGGAATTAGCTGAAATTGGTACCAATGAGTTGGTCATGTTTGAAGAAGTGCTACCAGCAATGTCTGCTATATTGGCAAACGCGGAAGGACTCAATAATGTGAAGCTAAATGCAAGGTATGTTCAAACTGTAAAATTTATAAGCTTCCTAGTAAATTGTTTGTTTGGTTTATGTTCTTTAGTTGTTTTCACACAGATAACAAGCAGAAAGAAATTTATCTTCTGGAAAACCTTAATGTGCTGGGATATAAGTCTGCTGATCGTTGTGTGGGCTTGGATGAGGCTCATGCGCGGTTGTGCCTTGATAAAATGGCAAAATTTCATGCGGCTGGCATGTTACTGCATAAGCAGGTGATCATCAGTGATTTAATATTGATTTTATAAATTTGTGTATTTTTATCTTTTACCATCCACAGCAACCCGAACTCATTGCTAAGCTCGGTCCATCGCACTTTGCCAATGGTGCTGACGATCCAATCGCAAAAGTTATCCTCATAGATGGAACCGAATATGTTGCGCAGTTGGTTAGCACTTGGCCCGGCTATGAACAAATTGCTAACAAAATAAGCAATCAATTAGAGCAATATAATAAACGAATGCAGGTGATGGTGTTGCCAACCAACAGTAAATTTAATGTGCTTGTTCATGGTGATCTATGGGTGAATAATGCATTGTTTTCCTATGAAGATAATAAACCCGTGGATGCAATACTGGTAAGTAACTGGAATATATAAAATGTTTTCAGGAATAAAATGATTTCTTTTTATCAAAAGGTCGATTTTCAAAATGCATTTTATGGAAGTCCTGCCATCGATTTGCATTTCTTTTTCTATACAAGTCTACAATTGTCGGTCCTGGAAACAAAACGCGAAGAGCTGCTCCTTCATTACTACGACTGTTTTGCTGATACTTTGCGCGCCTGTGGGAGTTTATCGTTGTTGCCAGCATATCAAGTTCTACTGGATGAGCTTAAGCGCTGTGATTTCTACAGTTACTATGCTACTGTCTGTGAAATGCCGCTCTGCTGCATGGACAAGATCACTTCTGAGGGCTTCAATGCGGGTACATTCGGTGATTCAAAGGCAATGCTTGAAAAGCGTTTGCTACTCTACAAAAATAAACGTGTGCAGGATACATTGCGCTATTGTTTACGTTGTTTCGACAAACAAGGTCTTTTCGATACAATTTAGCAGTATTAATTTTGTAAAGTACATTTACTAAAATAAACGTGTGCCGAATGCATTACTCTAATTAACAAACACGTAGTATTACAAAGCACGTTAAACATAATGTAAAAAAATAAATTGTACTCACTTCACCGCTAAAACTGAAGGATAGTCAACCACGGGTTTTGACGGTCTTTTTATAGGCTTTCGAAAACGGGGAAATTTTCGCATGTCATTTTCGTACCATTGATAGTAATTTTGTAAACGTTGTTTCATTGATGTGATCTTCTCTATATCAAGCACGACATTGCTTGCACAAAAATTGTATTTTGTAAGCGGTGGCAGTTTTGGTAGCAGCTCAAAACCTTCATTTCAACATTTCTATCATTAAGCATAACTAAATAACAGGTTTTCTAAGTTTTTCGTACCTCGTTTTTTGCAATCGTCCAGTGTTAATTCCACAAAGTAGGAAGTTTTAACTTTGGGACAACAACAATTTATAAAACTCACAAGCTGTTTGACCCAAGCTCGGAATATTGCGGACAAACTTTGCGTGTACTCTAATTTAAAGCTTATCGTTTCTCTGAAAAATAATAGATGTTACTTTTAATTATTCAATGGAATATTGTTTTCAAAATAAGCCAGTATATTTTTTAGTAGAATAAGTACTATAATTCGTCTCATTTTTTTTGAAGACTAAATGTCGCAAATCCATTTAATTGAATGAATGTTTGTGTTTATTTTTGTCTATCCATCTCATTATCTTTTTGAAATGTAATTTTTTTTTTTTCTATAGAAAAATCAAAAATTTTTTAAACTCACCGTATGATGCAAACATTTTCACTACAACCAAAACGTCGAATCTCAGTATTAAAACTTATGTCATTTTTTGTAACTTTCATTTTGATATTATTGCATTCTATTTCAAAGATAGTCATCATGTTGTGCGAGGTCTTTGGAGGGGAGAGACTATAGTTTGTATAAAATATATTTTTCAGAGAAAACTGAACATTTCTATTATTCCACTCGTCCGAATCTGCAGCTGATGATATTTCTGTAATTTGTTCTTCAGGCCTTGCATCTGTTTTTTCGCATTCTTCTTCCACAGATGAATTTTCAGACATTAATATTTCTTGATAGACTTTCACGCGCAAGTCATCAGCAGCCTGCAACTCAGTAGTTATTTTCAAGTCGTTATCAACGAAATCGATTAGGAACAAAATTCCGGCATATATGCGATGATGGAAAGCATAAGCTCCGGGTACATATGTAATAAATGTAGGATCAAAGATGTAAATCTCTTCGGCTTCTTCGCTGACGAGATGATCAGTCATAGTTGTTTTTTGTTTAATTTTTTTCTGCTGAATTAATGAATTTGAATCGTCCGAGGGTTCTAATGAAGTTTGGAATATTTGGTCAAAAGCTATACCAGTGTCGGAAGTAACATACATAGTGTTCTTAAATTGGAGATTGTTAATAGTAATTTGTTTAATTTTTGATGTCAATAAAACTCACACTTTTGAAAGAGGTTCGTTGGGCTTCCGTACTCTTCTCATTCTCGTGTGATGAACTTTCCGTAACTTCTTTATCGAGTTCATCATCTACACTGCTTTCAACAGTGTCATTAGTTGTCGTAGTTATTACGGTTCCATCTGCGTGATAACATTTGAGGGACACTGCGTCCCAGATCATCTTAACACCATCACTACGTATTGAGTAATCCTCATTTGCAAAATAATCATGCCACTCCTCATTGACTATCGGTCGGCCCTCGTAAACCTGTTAATTGAATGGATGTCGATTGAAATGAGGTCTATAGTATATTTTATGTCTGAGTAAAATTTCTGTACCTTGCCTGTAGTTAAAACATGCACAACTTTACCTACTGAAGTTGTCAACTTCAAATGTAGGTAGCTCAACTTGTATAGCGTCATTATGAATTGTAAATAACCAAGTTCATATTCAATACTATCGAGCGTTGCTTGTTTTGTAACAGCGCGATATTGTGACTTGTTCCATTTGCGTTTCCCCATCTTGATTTCCGAGTCATTTGATTTTACTGAGTTTTTGTCTGGTACACCACTATTCGCTTTTTTGGCGTTATTTTTTTTGTTTTTTTTCGAATTTTGTACAATGTTCTCGCCTGTCGAAGAGGTCGACACAAGAGGTGCAAGTTCTGAAAGACCTTCACCCTCCTCTTCGGCTTCCTCTAGATAATTGTACAACTGAAATACCTCTCCATTATAGCGCATAATTAGTACAACGTCATCACTATTATAGTGTACAATCACACATCCGTAAGGAGTGTATATTCGACGACGTTCATCTTGATATGTTTCCTGTAGGTTCCATAACTGTACTGCATCCTTCTCATGACAGAAAATTGACAAGCCGTTTGGATAGTTTACTACGACTTTGGCACATTCCTCATTATCGGACAATACACGCAAGCTGATATCGTTATCAGTTTTCAACCGAAAATTACGTGAAACATGTTGCACATTGCGTATAGGACAATGTAGAAAGAGTTGCAATTTATTCAAAAGAACAGTGAGTGTCTTATTCGTATGTGTGAAATTCCAACGCTCCTCGAACAGTTGAAGTTTGCCTTCCTCAAAGCAATATTTGGACGTTTTTGTTTTGATAGTTTGACGTGCATCGTCTAAATTGTAACCGGTAAGCATTGGGTGATCAAACGTCAATCCTTCATGGATCGATTTTTGATCGATGCGTGCTTCAAATACCGAATCACTCTTAGATGGGAATCCTGATCCTTGTTTAAATGACTTGTTGCGCGTTGAGCGTCTCCTATTTTCGGTTGAAGGTTTCGATGCTTGACCAGTTATCGATTGAGTTTGTCCCACTTTTAAATAACGCTGTGCCTTTAGGGAATTCGGACGAATAAACAATCCGAAATCAATTGTTATTTCTACTCCGTCCTTCATGCGGACTGTCACCTCAGCAGGTTGTGGTGTTTGTTTCATTGTGGTATTACTTAGCTGCACTAAAGCAGCTTCTGTCATTCTCTTTTCATGTGCTTCCTTGTACATTTCTGGTGTTACCAGATCTTTAAGAAACTGCTCCATTTCGTATAGCGTAAAATCGCGAAAACACAAACGTGTTGGTATCACTGTCTCTTTTTCCGTTTCAAAAATTTCATTGAGAACTCGTTTGAAAGTAAAAAGTCTGACATTTGGCTGGGCTTGCTCGACTTTAAAATCAGGATACTCATCGACTAACTTAATTAGTCGCTGTGTGACGCTATCGTCCGTAAGAAACAAATTGGCATATTTATGCAGGTAAAGAGGTTCTAAATCACCGCTATAAGGTTTTTCTCCGATTGATTTGATAATATAGCCTGATGTAAAATATCGTCGAAGAATATTGTATTCTAAGCAAACATGGTAAAGGTTGCGCAGTGGTTCTTGTTCTGAGTAGATCAGAAGGTTATATAGAAGTGAATTTGACTTTTCAATGAAAAGACGATTTAGTTTGTTTAATTTGATGGTACTTAAAAAGGCGTGCGTGTACACTTTGATTTTGTCAAGTATACGTGTTTGTACCATGGAAGAGGGGTTCGCGAGCAACAACACTTCCATTTCTGAAAGTAATTCGCGTGGTGGTCCAAATGTACACAGAAGGCTTTCTATATACATGTACAGCGTGGCATCGTCTTCAGCTGCTGCTGCAATTGGTGTCTTCAGATAATGTCCCTGCATACTTAATGATTCGGCCATGTTGAATGATGTTGTTAAGCTTGCCATTGGACTGAGTTTGACATTAATTTCGTGGTATGGTTTTACATAATATTGCTGATACCAGTCATACAATGTTTCGACATCGTAAAGAAACCAAGAGAGCTGATTAAAAATGTCATCGGAATATTTGGAAGCTAGACAAGTTGACATCACAGGCAATTGCTGTTGGAATAGGCCGATTTGCTTTGTATTTATCCGTTTTCGCATACTGTGTATGGACTTGTTTATTATCTCAACAGTTTCAGTTAAAAATTTTTCGCGTCGTGGCCGAGGGACCAATATGTCGTATGCACATTCTTCTGGCAGAAAGTGTATTACTGCACGTAGTGGCAGTTTTTGTCTGCGGAGTAGGGAGGAATGAATTTATGGTATAAAATCACAAGGTTGACAACGATGAGTGCAAACCCTCTTTTTCAAGATATGCAAATTTATGTTGTTCAGTGTTTTGTATAGTTTAGTAATAGTTTGTCACTTGTTTTTGACTTTAACTAAGGGCAGTTGGTCTTGAATAAATTTAACACCCTAAAACTTTACATGTTTTTCAAAAAGTCTCAATGATGCATTAGTTTTATGTGTTGACTGCATGTGTTTCGATAAAGCATGCAAAGCCACCAACAACAACTTAGTGTAGAGTGTTATAGTACAATTGGCAATGTCAAAGTTTCGTTCTCTTTAGATTGTAATGTTTGCTTCTGTCAGCATGAATCTTTTAAATAAATATCTTAAGAAGTGTCAGTTGCAGTTAACATTTAAGCTGGTTTCATCTTAAATGCAAAGTCATAAAATTGTAATTATAATAGTGTGTAGTTTTTTAAGTGCTTTAAAGTATAATTTTTTTTGGCTTACAGCAGAAGTCTGTTATAAAAGGTATTGTCCATTTGTCCAATGATGACTATAAAAAGTTTGGCAGACAGCGGTTGATCTTGTATGTACTATAATATTAGCAATGAAAAGGACAAATTGAAAATGTTCAATATTGTTTTCTTACCAATCGCTTTGACAATGGTTCACCTTTACCAACTTTATTGTGCTCCTTGGGTGCCAGACCGTAGCACTCAATGTCTAATGACATCTGATCGCCGGCGCCACCTTTTTCGATTTTTTGGTTGGGGCCGCGTTTGGTTCCCGCTTTTGACGGACGTTTTTTCAGTGCTTGCACGTTCATGTTGGCTAACCAGTACTTGTATAGGTTAAACCTAAGTTCTTCTTCAATTCGCTTTGTTATATAATCGTATTGTTTACAGAATTCTTGAATTGCTTCCATAACTATAATATTTGGGTCTGTTGGTTTTGAAACTAATTTGAAGAGAAGAACAGGTTCGATATTCAGCTAGAAAAACGAGCACAGCCAAAAAAATACAACTTACTTGGCTTTCTTGGTTTTGTCAAGCGTGCATTAGTCTTATTATACTCCTCTGCATCCCTGATTTCTGTTTGTAAATCAATGACAAATAATGGACGTCGTAAACCACTTTTAATGCGTTTAATGAATTCGTCGCGCACTGCATTAAGGCCATTGTCGTAGAAGTTTACTGCGTATAGTTCGTATTTAGGCCCTTTTTGGTTTGCAGAAACTGTCCGTGAAGAACTTCGAGTAGTTGAACGCATTTCGTATGAGAAGTGTTAGAAAACAATAATTAAAATGGCCAGACTAGGTATAAAGTTTTAAAATGTGGAACAGTAGGAACTATTTTGGTAATTTGAAAGATTTGTCAAAGACAAACAAGCACACATAGTTTTTGTTCTTGAGAGTATTAGAAAAGCAAATATCTCCCATAACTGTACAGGAACAATGGATGTGCATATACGTCTTAGAACAACCGGTCTTCCAAAAATACACATTCATAAAAGACAGTCATAAACAATATAAAAATAAATATGAGTATCCAATTAGAAATTTAAAATCAATAAAAAAACAGCTTGATAATTGCGACTCTTACTTTGATCTATTGCGCATAAGAACAACATCAGATTGAATACAAAGAAACTAAGAGCATAAAACTCTGCCAAATGAATTGCCATTGGAACAAAGCAAAGATATTCGAAAGTAAAAATGTTTTGCGGGCATTAATTGCATTTTCCAACGTCAGATTGCGGATTGCACTTTCAATTAGTTACGAAATGCAAAGACGCACACAGCAACGGCAACCGGAAACGGAAGTTAAGTGCTGAGGCGTTAAGTAAAGTGCACCCCAAACTTGGCAGTTCGGCATCGTATTACACAAATATGGACTCAAAATAAGGGCAAGGTATAGGCAACATGAAAGGATTGAAAACAAGCAAGCGAGCAAGTAAAAAGGAAGTGCATGTCGCAGGAGAAATATGCATTAATTGAAAGGTGACGATGACTTGTACGTTTGCACTTTACTCGACTCTAAAAAGGGGACGAGAATATCCGTAAGGTAACGTCACACAGTTGAGCACAAAAATATTTGAAGTTAGTATTTCAAAGTAAGTTTTTTGTTTTCCTTTTACGAACCGAGACCTTGGGGTGTCTTTGTATCAACAGACTGTAACAAATGGAGTAATAGAACGGAATAAGAAGTCTTTTCCGATATGTTGCCAGTGCTGCTGTACGCTACTATTCAACAGACTTGTATATGTATTGTATGCATTTCGGGTTATGGTCTAAAACAAACAGTCACAGTCCGTCTAATGCATTTCAAAATTGATTTATGAGCTTTCTTTAACGGTACACTTCTTGCATTCAATGCTTGTTTGTGTATAAGCGAATTTAATTGGTCGTGGGAATGGGCGTTTCTATTGCAATTTGTGGGCGACAACAATGTTTGTCAGCATTTGTTTGATTTCAATGTTAATTAAGGTTTTGCATTAAATGCCCATGTTTGAGGTTGAAGTTTTCGTGGGATAGGTCAAATGTTTAATTTAAAATATGATACCCAGTGCTCAGATATCTATGGAAGGATGGTTAACGTCTGTGGTTTGCAGGATCGCTTGCATGGCTTGGTGTTTGTGGTGACTGTTTGTAAGTTGAGATAAGATATTTATTGTACGTGTTTCAAAAGTTACATAATTTTTACGACTTGTTGGGTGGTTGGTGACATAAACTCATATTGCGGATAAAATGTAATTATTCATCTTATCTTTGCTTTGTTTTTAATAAATATAAGTTTATTATAAGAGCAATAGATTAATAATTTTTTTTCTTTTAATTTCAGATAAACAAACAGTGATAAATAAAAACAGGTATAGTCATATTTTTCTTGTTTACACATTTGAAGAGTACAATATTAATAAATTCCTTTTGTTTTTTTTAAATAATTCTCAACATTAATTGAAAGTCTATTGCCATTATCATTATTATTATGATTACTTTTTGTTTGGGGTGAAAATTTATTATGTACTGTATAAAAGAAGTAACATTGTCTTGTCTCGATCTTTGACAAATCCCCAAATGTATGTCACAAATATAAATCACGAGGCTCAATATAAATGCCTTAAAGATTTAATCCTTTAATAAATTAAATTGAAATTGTTTGCCATTTACAAACATAATAAATAAACGCAAAACCGAAAATATCCACACAGGCAGATTCAACAATGTTCGGATTTAGAAAGATTTATGGAGTGCGAAGTATTTGTTAAGCAAAGTTTTGTGTGTTTTGTTTTGGCTTAGCAATTTGGCTTAGATGCGAGGGTGAGAGCAAATATCAGAGGAAGTCCGAGTTCATTAATTATGATTGGACAGTTGAACAATTAATATTGGACGACACATTGGCTGCTGTCTGCCCACTTTGGCGTTTTGCACAAGTTATTAGAGTGAGAGTCTGGAAATGAATTCCGCGCCAATTGGAAATTAGCCAGGATGTTGAAGCACAATTCTGACATGTGCTGATAGTAAAAAAAAGAAAAATAAATAAAGGAAACACTTTTTTCTATTTCTTCTTCTTGACTTACGCACGCATGACTGTTTCTTTAGATTATGATCTGACTTGGGGACTTTGATTAATTATTTTTCGAAAATTTATTTCTTTTAATTGTTATTTGTTGTACATTTTTTCATGTTTGTATACTCTTGCAAGAGTATATTAACTTTATCATAAAGTTTGAAACGCAGAGAAGGAGACATCTCCGACTATACAAAGTGTCTATATTTTTGATCAGCACGACGAAACGAGTTGATATTCCGTCTGTCGGTCCGTTTTTACTTATGTTTGTCTGAGACGTGATAGAGGTTTCAGGTTAAGTAATCCTATGACAGATCTGTTCGTTCCTTTGTTGTCCGTGTGTACATAAGTCAGCCTATGATCAACCTAGATAAGACCCAGTACCTGTATTGTCGAGTATACTCAACTATACTGCTTATTTACAGATTTTGTACTTTCTTTTTAAAATCAGAACATTTGTTTCTTCTCTAAGTGCGACTATTTATCATTTCATTAGCTCGCGTCTCATGACTCGTAAAACTCAAAAGTCATTATAAAAAGCAATTTCAAGTTAGAGATTAAAAATACGGAAAACTGCGCAATGACGCAGAAAATTACATATGCAAATCTTTTGTAATTACTCACACACTTTGAACAAAAGGTGTAAAAAGACTAAGCTGTCAAAGATACTTCTTTAACTGAATCTTGTCTCAGTCGGTTGGAAAAAAATCCAAAGGGTTGTAGGTATATTGGGGCCTTGTGGAAAATCGCTAGCATTAGCAGGCCGTATGACTGTCAAACAGAAGTTGTCTAATTTTTCATTTTTCGTCAACAACATAGTGATGGTGAATGACGTTGTGGGTTGACTGTCAGTTGGAGTATTTGTCAGGCGCCAGTTACTTTTAGAAAAATTTAAATAATTTTAAAATGATGACGAAAGCTTTTTACTTCTGCAAATGAGTTATTATGTATGCGTATGTGTGGAAAGATGTTTCAAATTGGTAGACATTAGCAGTTGCCAACAATGGCCAAGATAGATTGCAGACTCATTAGTCAAAATGAGTTTATTGCCCGCCTTGTGATTAGGGTATGAGTATGTGGCTTAACGTTTTATTGTATGACAATTTTTCACACATACACGAGACAGATCTCGTGTTCCTATGTAAATTTACAGAATCATTTTTCAAAGTTCTTTGTTTAGCGCTGTTTTGGTTGGATGCAACTAATGTGTAGATTTTTGGTCGTAGTTCACAATTGCGTAAAAGTCTATTGTTCAAATATAAATGATGTCATTTTTAAAAAACGTTCTATGTACACAAACTTTGTATTTGTTTTTCGCTTATTTTTTTATTAAATTTTAGCAATTTTTTTTTGTAGTCTTGTTTGCTGAAATCTTTTTGGGTGTCCTCTGGTAAGCTTCATTTTATGACTTTGATTTGTAATTCATGTCGACTTGAATGTTTGCTTACTTATTACCTTCGCAGTATTTTGATATGGCATAGATAAAAAATGGTCATTCACCGTACAAATTTAATAATAACAAAGTTAGAAACCAATAGAAATCCACAACTATTAATAAAATGCGTGTGTGTCATTTTGAAATAAATCAAAAATGCAACTTTGTAAAACTAATCAGCATAAAACCAAACCATTAAAGGAGACTCGCACGAATAAAGGGGTTAATTTGAGTAAAGTGCTCTAAATGGCACAGCGATGACAAACCGTTGATAATGAGCCATCATTTATCACATCAAACAGTGGAAAAATAAGACAATGAGTTGTCTAGTATAGGAGGTGGTTGAGTATGAGGGTGTATTTGTCTACGAGCATGGCACAACTGAATAAAGCTACAAAATTATTGTCAACACTTTAATCCGAAATTAAATGACTCAAATGGAACACATGGGCATCATGT
Source organism: Phortica okadai (assembly GCA_034638295.1). NCBI lineage: Eukaryota > Metazoa > Arthropoda > Insecta > Diptera > Drosophilidae > Phortica > Phortica okadai. Next base: position 1,714,282 of record CM067852.1, read on the forward strand.
GTGATGTTACGTAGGTGCTTCAAAGTTGTACTTTTTCGTGGCCATGTGCAATAAGATTACTAGCATGGAGTTAATTTAGCTTTTGCTCTTCTGTTTTGAGTACCATAAGGCGATTACAGTTTTCTTGTATGCCATTAGTTTCATTCTATCTGTGCGCATGTGGGTTAACTGCTTTTCGTCCATTGCTGATAGCAATAATGATAAAGTCTAAAATCTTGGGTTTCCAGCAACAGTACATTTATCATTGTTAAACATTTTGAGCTACTGTAAATATTCAAGATTTAATTCGCTTATCGGCGATTAGGTTTTCATGAGAATTGTTACGATGTAGAAAGGGTTGTAGTATAAAATGTTACATTCAACAAACTAAAAATAGCGTGGACAAAATATATTGGGAATATTAGATTTGCTATGAGCAGTGCCCTTCAGCAATCGGTAATACTTCCACCCAAATTCGGAAAACAAATTATGGTATGTACTACATTTTAGTAAATCAAGATATTTTTGCAAAAGAATGTGTTACCAAAAGTATTTAGGCAAATAACCATTGTAAATTTTTCAAGTAGTTGTGTAATCATTGCTAAGTGGTATGTTCAATTTCAATTTGGTGTCGAGGGTGAATTCTCGTGAATTCATTTTTCCTCGGTTTGTCAATCAATGATGAACATTTCAGTACGTAGTCAACAAAATGTTCAGGCAATCCAATTGTTTTTTTTTTTGCAGCATTCTCTTGTTTGCATTTAAGATAAATCCTTTTGACAAATCAACCAGAAAAGTGTGAACCGATAAGTGAACATAAGGACAAGCAGGTTTTAATGACACCTGATCTGAATTGTCGTTGTTATTTGCGAAAGGCTTGAAGTACAGAATTTTTTCGAGTGTAATTTTTGACACTTCACGCAATGGGAGAGAAAGATCAAAGGATATTATTGAGGTCATCAATAATTTTGTTTGGTGTTTATATTTGAAATTATAAAGAATTAGATATTTGCTATAATTTGTATAACAATTTTAAAATTGAAGGCTATTTGGGGTCGCAGTTGGTATAAATTGTAGTTAAACAAGATTTTTGTAAGCGGTAGGGAATCAAAGTAATTTGTGTAAGTTAAAAAGTATCTCGTTAATGGCTTTCGGCTCATCTTTTATGCCGTTTGTTTTGGACAGAAATAATTTGGGGCTGACGTACTTCGATACTTCAAATACTTCGATGCTACTCTTGACAGAATACGGTGCCGCCAGTCAGACGATTTCGGATCGGTTCTATACCACGAACTTCGCCTTGACTATTTGGTCCGAAGCAGGGACATTCATTCGGTACTCGCCAATAGCATGATGGTTCAGAGTTTCTGGTTCCCGTTTTCTTTTGAACATTACCCGCCCGTCCACTAAAAACAAAAACATTACACTCAAATGGATGAAGTCCAAGTTTCGTGGTAATTTAAACAAACTTTTTACAAGTGTAACATTGTGCTAATGGACAACAACAAAACTTTTCGTGTGATGTCGATTCGTGCAATTCATTTTTGCCTCCAGCCATTAAACGTTTATGATTTACTGTTAACAATGTTTCTGTTTGATTACTAAAGAAATTTTCTTTTGTGTCCGATTTTTGCATGCCTTCGTTACATGGTATTTCTGTTGGATCGCCGTTTAGTTCATCGTTTGTCTACAGAAGTATAGCGATGATTGACGATATAAAGATTATTGGTTCTACTTACTGTTAGTGAATATTGTGTTATCAAGACAGATTCAAGTTCAGTGAAAGATTTTACTTTACTCGCCATTGTAGAAGATTGAATAATTTTATTTTCCAAAAAATATAAATTTGAAATTCCTTACTGGTTTAAATATTAAAATTTTTCGTTACATTTTTTAATTGAAATGGAGTTTGACATATAAATTATTCAATTTGTAGATCTTTAATGAAATACGAGTCCTTAAAACTAATCATCGGCAACTCCAATTGAAAGTTATGTTAGAGAGTTTTTCTACTTAAAAGTTTCTAAAGCATGACCGACATGTTCTGGTTTCATCCAAATTTTCATGGCCAGCGCATCTTGGAGCTTCTCTGTCGGGATTCAAAATATAACAAATTACGTTATGTAAACTACTGAAGGGCAAGAGTCCAGCAGTGCCGCATCTTAAATCCATGTGACGAAAGCGATTTAAATCGCAGGTGCACCCATCGTGAACAAAAAAAATATCCTCCATATAATCATAGCCGCGAAAGACAACGAAATGTCTTGAGAGCGTCATTATCAATACTCGATCACAACATTTTAAAGCAGTATAAAGTATTTTGCATATACTTTCATAAGTTCCTTTATTTGACCGGGCTATAACAAGATTTTTCGTTACATTGGTGTAACATGGACTGTCAAGAAACGGGTCAGGCTCTTCAACTTTTTTGTATCTTTCGAGTTTCGGTTTACCATATTGTTTATAAAGATTAAGCATCTTGTCCTTTTCCTGGTCGATGTTATTTTGTCCAACAAACGCCGATGGGGCACCTTTTTCATTTGCTTCTCGATGACGCCCTTTTCCAGGAACTTTGCTTGCACCGGCTATCCCGGTAACTGTTTTTTTGTTCGATTTGTCTATCTTACCGATCTTAGATTTGTCTTTGCTATCGTCGTTATCATTTCCCGATTTGTCCCCTTTGCCAAATTTGGATCTTTTTTTTTCTAAGTTAGTGATATTTAAGTCCATGTTAACGTGACTTCTATTTGTATCAGACTCGATTATGTCCTTGTCTTTGTTTCTATATGCATTATCGTCTTTTCCAGAACCTCTCTTAACGGTGTCATCTTTTCCAGTCCCATCTTTTCGGTCCTTGTCTATTCCAGTGTCATCTCTTCCGATGCCATATTTTTCGGTGCCGTCTTTATCTGATCCGACTTTTCCCGGGACGTCTTTCCCTGGGCCATCTTTTCCGTCTTTTCCGATGCCGTCTTTTCCGATACCCTCTTTTTCGATACCGTCTTTTCCGATTCCGTCTTTTCCGATACCGTCTTTTCCGATTCCGTCTTTTCCAATACTGTCTTTTCCGATGCGGCCTTTATCAGAACTACCTTTACCTACATTGCCGTCATTTTCCGCATCATCTTGGCGACCCATCAGAGCCGCGTCAAATCCTTTACCCTTACCTCCTTTGTTAGCACCTTCGTCCAATCCCATTGCAAGAAGTTTACTTTCTGTAGATTTTTCTGATTTGATTCCTTGCCGCTTACTCGAAGTTGATTCAAATCCGCTAAGCCCTCCAGCATCGACATCTTCTCCTTCTTCCTCTTCAACCATCGAAAGTGATGCTTCGACACTACTTACTAAAGATACCAGGGATAAAATATCTTCCTCGTAGTCACTGTATTGGCCCAATTCATCCAAACACTTGGAATAGTCTTCATTAAAACAAATGTACTCGTTCAGTGATTGAACGTCATCCTCTATCGGCATTTCGACAACTTTACTGCAGTTATTGCATTTTACTAGTGAGACAATTTTAAGTGTATGAACATAAAAATCGCCGGTTTTGTTGGATTGTAAAAGTATGTGATGAAAAACGTTTACCAGAGTATCGACATTACGAAACATTCGCAGCGAAGCAGATTTGAAACTACTGTATTGGTTGTTTTTATCGTCTTTTAGACCCCAGATAATATGCAAATATGGGTCTAGTAAATAGTAGAATCCGGTTTTTTGCCAAATTCCATACATTTGATTATTTATCTGAAAAATTATATTTGTGTGTTTCCTTAATGCTGTTTTAATAGTATTGCGAAATTCATTATGCAGCAAAACAGGACGACTTTTCCATTTGCCCACGTATGTTTGTGAAGTGAGCTCGTAGCTGACCAAAAATTGGCCCATGTGCATACATCGGGGAAATGTATCTATATTAATCGGTACCCCGAGGTTAACACATGGCTCCCAACATTCGCGACAAACATTGACACCATAACAAATGACTTTATCTAACATAAGAGAGTTCCACGTTGCGGGATGATCTATTTTTGAAGCTATCATTGCTGAAATGCTGACAGGAAAAGCACTCCGATTACGTACTGGCACAGCTGGATTCAAAGTTAAGTGAAGATTTGACAGTAAATACGAATAATTTTCGTTTATCGTTTTGTATTCGGGTTGTCGAACGCCAAATTCAGTGCTGACGATTCCACCTTCCGGAGTTACTATTTCTGCAAATACCATTGGCCGTATTAGGAAAGTCTCGGTATCATCTAGATTGCTCATATTAACAATCAAATATACAACATTTTGGAGTTTTTTTAAACAAAGTAAAGTAGCCACAGACTTTTGCGTAGATGACGCTGAACTACTCAATAATGTCGACACCTCACGTCCGTTCAAGTCCAAAACAAAGTATTTTTTTCGGTCTTTCCAGATTAGTAAGTACCAGTGCTTAAATTGAATCAGACCATAGGTTTTTCGTTTAAAAAAACTATTCAGTTCATTAAAAAGTTCATTTTTAACAAAGTGATTTCCGTCACCGGGTTCCAGTTCAATTTTAAATCGATATCCATTAAACACAAACATTCTGCTTATCTTCGATTCAATGTCTGAATACACATCCTTGTATGGTTCAGCATCAGGGTCAAGAGTAGTTTTTGTTGCCAATTCTTGACCTTCTCTAATTATTAAATCTAAGTCTCCAGATACCCACCTCCTAACATCTTTTAAGTAAATTATTGCCATCGCTTTAAGGTAAGATGCAAAGCGTTCGTTCTGTATAAAAGGAGTTCTATCATTTATAGAAACAGTTGAAGTCAAAAGCCCAATAGGTGTGCCCAGTGTTATAGGATATTTAGATTGGATTTTGTAACGGTTACAGTCTTTCGGAAAATGGTACATTGTGGGTCCATCGCCGAAAGTCGGACGGAAATCTTTAACCTCTACAGGAAACAGTTTTGTCAATCTGAAATGTACGAAAATGTAGACAACAGATAAGTAGTTTTAAAATATATACATACCTTTCATAGGGTCTTATCGGACAAGGACAGAAACAAGTGTGGTCATGTTCAAATATAAAGGGACAATTATTGCAATCATCCCCACCCGTCATTCGTTGATTATATTTAGACAGTGGCTTTGGCTTCTCATTATTTGTATCCGTTTTGAATAACGAATAAGCATCTTGTCCCTCCTGAGGTTGGTTTTCGGCTGTACCTATTGGTAAATGTATTTTCTTGTAAAACTCTGAATAACATTTTTTTGGTAAAAGTACCATGGGTAGTTCTTGTGGAGTAGGTGTTAATATTATCATACACTTGGGTACCAAAATTGTAGTTAGTAATAGGCAATTCACGAATACCACTCTTGGTGCTTTCCATTAATAAAGGCAATACAAAAGGAACTTCGCCTGAATTTGTGTTTGCAGTGAATACGGACTTTTGTTTTTTTGTATCGAAATTAGTTTCGTGGCAGTTGTCATTATATTGGTTGGATACATTTTGAATATGCTCATCTAACAAGTTAATACCGGGAAATATTTTTTTTTGTCCATTGTTGTTTACAAACAAGGTCCATGGCACTTCGACACTTTGCTCAGTCTGATTATTTGTAAAATAATATATTTGACGTTTCTCTTGTTCCATCATTTTTGCAATTTTTTTTTCATTGAATTTTTAGTTTCGTACTTAATAATTTATTATTTAGCAAATCTTTTTGACACAAAATCTAAATCTAAGTAATATAATTTTTTTTACCATAAAACTCAAACTCAAATACAGTACTTAAATAATAGAATAAGATTATGGATGTTCAAATACTATCTGTCCAGGTATACATTAAATATTTCTTATTTTAATTTAAATTTCCTACTTATCTTCTAATTACGTTTTTTTACTGTTATTATATCTGTTACTAATTCTGAATAGCTGCTACATGTAATTGGTAAAAATATGTAGTCGTCTCTGTCAGCCGACATTTGTAGACATATTCCAAGCATTTCATTTCTTTTGTTTAAAAAAAAATTTGTTTTCTGGGGATCGCATACAAAAAATGACTGCAACTCATGCCTCTTCTCAAACAAAATTGGAGAAATTAGAATTTCTCATTAAAATAAGTGTTGGCCAAGCATTTGACTTGTTGGCTGACAACTTCTCTAAGATTTTTCTTTTGTGTTTCTGTACATTTTTTTGGGGTTGACTTGTAACTTGAGGAGGTGCTCAGCCGTGCTCTTTGTCTGTTTTCGCTTCCGTTCGCATGGACACTCATTAGTTACGCTTGAATGTTTCTATTTGCTGTATTAAGGTTTTTTTTTTTCTTGTGTTGAAAGTGAAAAGATATTTGAAGTAAATATTTTCCTTGTTTCTCATTTTACTTTGCACGACTTCGTTCCGCTTTTGTTACATTTCAAAAAGTGGGTTGAGTTTTTGGCAGACACTTTGATTATTTTCATATCTACATTTGCCACATCCCATATTGTCTTTTAATAATTAATGGTACCGCTTTTATAAAAAAAATAATTCTGCATCTCTTTGGTAGATTTAGTGTTTCTCATATTATGAGGTCTTTTTGTCACATCGCTTTGCCAGTTTGTTGTAATAGGCTTAAACATTGTAACTCTTAAGCATTTTTAATTTTCTCGGGTACTTTGATTGCTCGAGCGTTATTTCGCTGCCATCAAAAGAAGTCTGTTAATCTCTTTCGGTTTTGATCCGCAGATTGTTGGATGGTTCGTCAACCCTTTAAGTGGTTATTTGCTTATCCAATTTGTATTAATTGTTTGTGGGTTTCTTCTATTCTCATTTTTAATTTGTACTCTTTGGTTTTTAATGAGCCTAAAATACTGAAAAAGTTTTCAAATATCTCTTCTACATTAATTTATACATACAATTATAAAAAAAGTCACACAAAATTCGCATTGTATCGTATTGATTTTGTGTTCGTTGTTACACTTTTCTATGATTGGGATTTTTGACAGTGTAGTGTATTTTTTTTTTAAGTTTTGAAAACATGTATTGGCAAGTGTCCTAACATTTTAAAGGTAGGCAAAGATTAAGCCAATAAACGAACCGTAAGCCATAAATTAAACTAATGCACACAAACAACTTGTAGCAAATATGCAATTTTCGACTGACAACCCCAAAAACAATAATCAAAAGTATCAACGCACGAAGTAACGTATGCAGTGGTCGTAAAATGACAGTAGTGAGTGTCAGTTTCAATTAAACATGTTGACAGTTGTACAGAAATAGATAGAACGAGAGTGAGAATGAGAGAGTTGGGGTAGTACTTGCAAATATTCTTCTTTATTGGAAACAAACCTGTGCGTTCGGCACACAATATTCTGATATAAACACATTGATGATGTGATGAGACAATATAGCGGGACAGGGCTGGGAGGACATTACAGGATTACTTACATTCCAGACTCACGTGGGGGAAGCAATTTTAATAGAAGAAATTCCAGGCCTGAAAATTCTGTAACGAAATGTTTACCGTCTCGATTGGTATAAGAAACAATAAATTTTATTATTACATATTGCAGTAGCTATGGTAAACGATTTCTTCTTCAGTGCGTGCTTTTTGTAAATGACAACTTCATCAGTGTAGCAATTTTTGCAAAGACAGAACCAAGGGCATGTGTTTGTGTCTTTGTCACATCTTGTAGGTTTATTTTATTTGCACATGCCGGTCTTTTTTCATGCCCTTGATACGTTCTGTTTTATGTGTGTGTGTGCCTATGTTTTTATTAAGAACTTTCATGACTTTTGACAGCACGTTTTGCATTTACGTCTTAGTCGTTTACTCACACACACATGCATTGAATGATGCATACTCAATGTCCTAAGTAACTTTATGTGTTTTTAGGCACATCTTAGATTTTATTTTATTTATTTTGTTTTACACTTTCAGTTATATTTATTTGTTAGATTTACATTCATATTTTCACATAATTTTTAAGACTTTAATGGTTTGTTTTCAATATTTTACATGGATATCGTTTTGATTACATGTAAATGTGTTTATTGACAACATTTCAAATGAATTGAATATCCTTTTTATGTCATATTGCATTGTTTTCCCTGCAGTCATTCTGTTCATTAGATGTAGTGTTTCTGTTAGTACAGAAGATCATCTCTTTCGTTGTAACTATACACAAGTGCTCTTAATTCATCAAACGTCAAATCTCATACCTGTGTTCTGTAATTTTTTTGTCATTGGAAATATTCCTATGCTTAAATATGCATATCCTATCTCTTGATTTTCGTACGTTACAAGTTAGAAAATGAAATTTGCTTTTAATTTAAATTGTAAATGTATCTTAGATATTTGGCACTGTATGATTCACCTATGGCAATTGCTATCTTATTTTCACCTACGCTACTTCAACGTTGTCATTAATTTAAATCTTTATTGCATTTATTTTATTCCCACATTAAATGTTACAAAAATACGTACGCATTGTAAAATTCGTAAACGATAAATTTCTGCAATTACGTTAAAAGCGTTTACGTCGATAATGTTGAAAACTGAAGAAAAATGCACGAACATTTACAATTTTTATGACACTTTCGTATGGTAATAAAAACTAAGCAAATGCCAAATTTGATCAAATGCTAATATGGACTTTTGTCTGACAGAGTGATTGATGAATAGATGGTTGGTTGGTTCGTTGAATAAATTGGATTCACTATTATTGAAGTAAAACTTAGAATGGAATGAACGCATGTTGTTAAATACACAAGAGAACGATTCAAATTTTTACGACGTTGGCTAGTAGCTCATGTGAATCTCTATGAATGGCTGAATGAATGCTTGAATGCATGGATTCGACGCCTTTCCGGCAGCTTGAATGACTTGGTTTGGCGAAAACTAATTACCTTTGCCAAGCTGTGTTGTAAACTATTAAAATTTTACAGCGTTTACTCGCTTTACTACGCGCCATTTTACATGGGCGCCTAGACAGACAGTTCGACTGACTCCGGTTGACGGTGGTCGGTCACTCAGTATCGTTCCGGATACAGTTGCTTGAACGAGTGAACTTTCGTTCGTATGGTCATAGACATGGAGGAACCAATTTCAATACGTAAATATATTTAATAGCATTTTTGCATACGATTTAAATTTACTTTTAACGATGCGAGCAACAACCCTAAAGTGTTGCCAAGTTTCCTTGCTTCGGTTTCACTGATAACAATGAGCCGCTGCAGCAGTTTTTATGACATTTGCTAGGGAAAAGTCTCATAAAAACGCATTCGGCGACGTTGTCGACGACGAAACTATAAAAATATTTGGCCATAAATGTGAATCAAATAATTCATGGCAACTGTTGGCATCCCTCAAATGTTACCCGTCATCGACCGCCCACACACCCGCGATGACAGTTGCTGTCAGTGTGACAGTAGCGCAGCGCATCGTCGAAATGTGTGAAAAGGTTTTTGACACTTTTGCCATCGCCGTAATTTTTAATACGTTTTTCGCACATTTACTGTATAAATTTCAGCATTTTATTAGCAAACGATGCCATTCAAGATTTGTGAAGTTAAAGTTTGTGCGTGTTGCATTAAATGAATTAATATTTTTATTGTTGAATGCATTAATTTATGCTATATAGTTTATTGTTAATGGCTAATTGTTTATTTGTTTCATTAAAGTTATAGGTTTTTTTATTGTTTGGGAGCCTCGGTAGTTTTGACAATATTATAATTAAACACAGTAATTAAAATGTGCCTCAAAATTTATGTAACAAAATCCATTAAGCAGTTTTGGTAATCATCGTTCCACTATGTAAATCGGTCTAGTTGTGACTTTGTCTGGATTGTCTGGATATACACTAAACCAAAAAATGAAAAGGATATTAAAATTGTTTTTTTTTCTTTTTTTGAGTAATTTTTGTCGACGAATAACTTGGAGAATAATTTAGCGGCATATCGTTTATAATTTGTTAGATACATATCCCATAAATAAGTTCACTGTTGATACTAAATGAACGTTACTACTGCTGTGGAGGCTACACTTCCTAAGTGTTATAACAATAAAATTAATCTTACAGAATTTGAAACCAGAACTTTTCTGTTTTTGTAAAGTTTCTCTGCTCAAAGCATATGTAGAAACCGCAGAAAATAATGTTTGACTTTACGTTTGACTTGTTTTAACCGAACTCATGTTGTTTGCATGTGGCATGCAACTTTGTTTGCCAAATTTTGGCAGTGTAATTTGTTCTGAGGAAGAAGTTATGTTGACGAAACAATGTAAAATACAAAACTGACGGTGTCGGTGTAAACTTCTGACTTCAGTTTTGCTTGTTGCTGTTAAGTGGGCAACATGTACATTTTGATAAAGTTGTGGCTACAACAATATTGGCACAGTTTGACTTTTGAATGTTGGTTTAAACGTTAAACAAAAAGTATACAAATAAAAAAACATTAAACAAAAGTGCTTCTTTTATGACAGGTAGCAAATCAACAAAAAGAAATTTAATGTTCGATGTGAATGTAGCGCATGAAGTTTTTGATGTCATCGTAGCTGCTATAATTAAAACATAAAATACATATTTAGAATGTAATTTTTTTTAATTAATTCTGTATTTGTTTATTTTTCGTTTTGAGCTTGCATAAGTTTACATTTCCACACGAAAATGTTTACAAAATCGAAAGGGAAAAGCAAAAACGTGCTACGCATTTTTGTATTTTTCGTGCCCTGACATGACTCGGTATCCTTAGAGGAACCTGCTACAAGTTGCTGGGAAAGTGTTGGCGAACTCGTCTTTTCTCTCCATTTAATTTCTGTTTTTTGTTGTTTGGCTGGTTTCTTTATTCATCCAGCTCTGTAATTAGCAACGGCAAAGCAACTGCAGGCGATGACAGTCACCAATGCACAATGTCCCTCGATGTTAAGGGTTTTTTTCAGTCGGGGTCTCCTTTTTTATATAAAAAGTTTAACTTGACAATTTTATCAACAGTTTGTAATTGTGTTGTTGTCGTCTTTAACCTTTCCTAACCATTACATTTACTCAACCCGTTTAACTAACTTTTTTTTGTGCATCTCTTTTTTACTTTGCAGACTTTTCTTAATATCCTTAATTGCATTTCACCAAAACTGTTATTTTGGCATTTACTATTCAAATTTTCTTTTTAATATTCTTGTACACTGAAAAGCTTAATAGAATTTGGACGCATGTTTTTATGTTTTTAAATTTCTTTAATAAGAAAACTGCAACTTATATGAAATAATGAATTTTGACAATATTAATGACCAGTTTGCATACATCCTCGAAGACATTATCATTTGTTTGTTGTTTCCAATTTTTGGTTGTTGTAAATACATTCATATGTATATGTCCTTAGCGGAGAATGATTTTTTCGTTTATCAATACACTTGTCTAAGTCTGGCACGAAATCTAAAAAAAACTTAAATTTCCTGAATTTATTTGGTCAAAAATAGATTTTTAATAAGTGGAAACAAATAAACGGGCGTTTGAAAGTAACATCATAAAGAGTATGTATAAAAGTTAATTTTTTTTAGAGCGCCTACTTGCAAACCTCACGCCTGTTCTTATTTTTTATAGTAAAACGCTCAAACACACGCCCATAGAATGGAGCATAAATTTCGTCCTCCATGGGAAATAAATTTAACGACAAAAACACTAAAAAATTTTGTTTTTGTTATGTTAAAATTTTATTACTTGAATTTTTATGATTTAAATGCGCAGTTTTAATGCATAACTGCGATTATACATATCTAAAGTGTGGTGACTCTCTGTTTAATCCTTTACTGTCCCTTGGATATCGTTGCGCTCTTATGCCCCAAGCATAAGTTTTAATTACGACGCTGTGTGCCCTCACATCCATTCTTTGACAGATAAGAAAAGTGCACGCAGCTGTCAGAAAGACGTTTACGGTTGTACTTTATGTATTCATCAACATTTATTTATTTATTATTTAGCAGACATCTTCATCCGTTTTTTTCGACCTCATTTAAAAGACATAAAATACTTGAGACTTTGTGTCTGGTTTTTCAAGTGTTCATTTATATTTTCGGACATTTAACTTAGTATTGTGCCCGTTGTTGTACTTGTATTTGAATGGCGATGAGTTTAATATCCAGTTCGCAATTTTATGTCTAAAAATATGAATTTATTGTTTGTATTCTTGTCAAAAGGCTGGCTGGATGGAAAATGACGGAAATAAAGAAAGGGTTGCATTTTTTACGATGTTGACGCGTGGCTGTGAGTTTTATGTGCAAGTTGGTGATGGGGCCGTTCTAAGTTTTTACAGGTTTATGAAAATTAAAAGTTATTTAAAAAAATTTTAATACTTGTTTTGTTAATTGGATTCTAGGTCAAGTGCAGTTGAAGCCTGAGTCGTAAAAAATAATTTATTTGGTTCATAAGAGCAGACAGGTTACCTTCTCTTAATTTAAGCGAAGTTCATAATTGTTTACTAAATTTTAATTAGGCTCTCATATTTATTAAAGGATTATTACTATGCTTGGCAAAACCTTGCGGTTAGCTTCTTACTGTCGGACATGTAAAGCCATATTTTGGCTTACCATTGACAGATGGCTCTAAAACTCATTTGTCACTCTACTACATTGAATCGTCGCCAAAGGGTGTGTATTTATGAATTACAGCAAAGAAGCACACGTATAATCAAATGTGTATAATAGTACATGCAAACAACATTGTTGTTCAAAGTAAAATGTCTGCGGTTACACAATTGCAAGGCAGAAGGCTTAAATACAAGGTTGCCTAGCCCACATTCACGCATGGGCCAACAAACGCCTTAAGCCTCATTTGTGGTCAGCGTTTTGTGCGACAAAGTCGATTATGTCAAAATGTTTGAACAGATTTTTGGTGCAGTAAAAATGTTGGTTTGAGTTCGTTGGCAGTGCTATTTTGGGCATGTTTTGCTATGGCGATTAATTAATGACTGCAATTGTGGCTATGACTTCGAACTAAAGCTTTAATTTTCATTTGTAAAACAGAAAACTTATTACGATTTTGATTATCAATAAAATCAATTCAGAAACTACCTTGAAAAGCCATTTAATTTATGGTTCATATACTTAACTCTTTAAACAAATATATATTTTAAGAAATATTTGCTCAAAAGGAAGTAAAGGATCTGACTGAATATGACTGAATATCCTTATCGAATGACTGAAGAGCGCAACCCACATGTCAAAAAAAATTTACGATGTCGAAAATTAAACTTGATTTTTATTTAAATAAATTGGTTTTTATGTGCAACTTTGGTGACGGCGGTGACAGCAATAATTTGTGCAAAGATATGCGGGCTAGCACCACAGAACGGGAAGCTTTTTGTATCGCTTGGAAATCTCATTCGCATTTATGTCATTCGCATTGTTAACGCGCCAAATAGGAAATGTTGAATGTTGACGATTTCTTCCTGTTTTTTCATACCGAAAATACAATAAAAATCCAAAAATTATTTTCAAGACGAACGCGCGTTACGCAAATAAAAAGGAAGGAATTTTTACGAATTTCTTTCCTGCTCGTTAGGCGTGATGCGAGGATTTTTTATGTATGTGTGTGCTACCATTAAAACGAAAACGAAACTCGTAATTTGATCGGCAACAATACCGGGCATGTTAAAAAAATTCACGATTCGTTTTCTTATTGGCGTATATAATAAAAATTAAAAATATCGTCTAACAACATGGAAATTCTCACATAAAACAGGAGAATGGTTTAAAGGCGGGAACGGGTGGTAGGTCTGCTGTGTGTCGTGGCAGTCGGGCGTAACGAATTGATAAATTGGTAAAAAATCAGTACCCATGCATGTTTCCCATTTTATTGTGCACAATTGAAGGCGGAAAATGTGAAGTAGAAACACATTTTTACAGTGTGTCATAAAAGTCAGCGATGCATCAAGTTTGGATGGAGAGCTTTAAGATGATTTCTACAATCGCGAATTTATAAAAAACAGAAGTTATACAGAAATCAAACAGTATTCTGTTAGTCGAAGCAGATTTAAAGTTTTATCATTTTTTTTAGTTTGCTGTCAATTCTTAAATCGGAAGCGATTTGGTCACACATGCTATTGAAAAAGTCTTAAAACCCTGTTCTTCTGTTTATTTCTGTAGTTCAAGTTTCCAAACACAGAGCATTGTAAAGGGTGAAAAAGAAAATCTATAACAACATAAAAACCAAACACTTTTAAATCGAATTACACACAATGCTCAACAAAACCAATCAAATCCAATCAAGAGAAAGTGAATTCAGAGTAGATGAAAAAAAAAAAAACAACAAAATGTACACATTAAAAACTCATAAAAATCTCAAATTCAATTTGAAATTTGCCGGAAAATGGCAAAGAATATAAAAATCATATCAACAATCCAAACCCGAAGACTTGGTGGGAAAATGAAATAGTCAGGGTTGTGCAATGACAGCTACCAATCGATCCAATCAATTAAAATTGGCAATAAATTTCTTCAAATTACGTTTGAAGTTAGAAAAAGCCAATAATGGTGAATTTTGAGTGTATACAAGTTTCTACTTTTCTTATGTTTATATTTATCATGACAATTTTTTTATAGCCGACAATTTTGATTTGTTTTGTTTATTTGGTTCAATAAATTTTTTCTATTCACATTCAACATTTTGGAGTTGGTTTTATTTACTTACAATTCCTTAACAATAAATAAAAGAGGTTTTCTTGTTTGCAAGGTTATGACAAAATTAATCATACTGTCAGCAAACTGATTGTTCTCAGTAGACTCAAATATATAATTTCGAAGTAACTGTGCCGCGATCATTTTCACCATTAACAATGCGAATTTCTGGCCAAGACAACTGCGGGGACCCAACATGAATGGTAAGAATGTGTTAGGATCAACCTGTGCGTCCTTGGCAAACCGATTTGGTTGAAAAGATTTAGCATTGGGGAAGAATTGCTCACAGCGCCCGGTATAAATAGGTGCAATTAGAATGTTGCTGCCAGCAGGTATAGAATAGCCATCTAAGAGAAAATGGAAACGCAAATTTGTATATCTATAAAATTACATTACTTACTTATATTGCAATCCGTGGTGGCTTTTCGTCCAACGAAAGGAACAGGTGGATACAAACGCAAAGTTTCTTTAATGCACATATCTAAATATTCAAGTTGCCGGAGTTGTTCGAAGGATATTTGAACGGTTCTGTCTTTGCCACAAATTTCAAGCACTTCTTGACGACATTTGTGTTGCCATTCATTGTGCTTGACAAAGTTATAGATGAGAAAACTTATTGCCGTTGCCGTTGTGTCGAAGCCACCAAAAATTATAGTGTCGACTTCCTCACGTATCTCGTTATCAGTCAATGGGACTCCATTCACAGTTGCCTGAAGTAGCGTATCCAGAAAAGTAAGCTTACGACGTGTGCTGTAGTCAGTTTCGGCTTCGTTTGAAGAATTTTCGGACTCATTGTCAACTAATTGCTGTCGACGGAGTCTTATTATACGGTCAGAGAAATCGTGTATCACAATCAATAAACGTTTTTCCTTTTCTGCTAGTCTTGTACGATCGTAAATGATTTTATAACGATAGAAAACATTGCTGATGCGAAGTTTCAATATCTTGTGAATGCTGTTGAAACATTTAAGAGAATATGAGGGTTAAAAATTGTATTAATTTCCAATATTATAAAAACCTCTCATTTCTAAACTTACTCATGTACAGCAGTCACGTAGGCCAAATTTTTGTTAGATTGCGCGTCTACGGTGACACCCAGAGCGGTTTCTATCGAAAGTTCAAAATTATAATCAAAATTATTATATTATCGTTTTTCTCTGTAGTTCCAACCTACCACAAACAATATCCAACGTGCATGTACTTGCCATTGCAAAGATATTGACTGTCAATGATTGTTTAGCAGAGTGGCGCAAGTTTTCAACCATGTTGCGTGAATGCAGCTCGAATACTTTCACAAATTCCTTCAACATGCCGTACCTAAATACGGGGTTTAGTAATTTCCGCCGTACCGACCATTTTTTTACTGGACTGATAAGTAAGCCGTCTTGGAGCCAGTTCTTGAATACGTCGTACTCTACTGGCTTTGACAGTAGCTCGGGCGTAGACAGCAGTGTCTGCATATCCAAAGGGTTGCAGGTAAACAAGTACAGCTTAGTTCCGAACCAGAGTTTAATGCGATGGTCACATCCATATCGACTCAATAGTTCACGCGAGGATTTGAATTGATTGCCAATTGCTATTCGCAAAATATGATGCATGTGGCCGACCAAGGGCCAAAAAGGCGGTTGCGGCCAGTTGCGCGTCTTTTCATTTATCTTTTTATGTCTCTGATGACAAACCGTGCAGACAATGCCTATGACCAACGCAATCAAGAACAAAATCATCTTCGAACGTTTGCAAATGACTGTTTCTAAATTACTACTTTGAATTATGTTTTAAAGGTGATATTTATAGTGTAATTTCGTTTTGTAAATAGTTTTTGTCTCAGTTTGAAGCAGATGTCATTAGTCGGCTTTTGCCATTTACAAAGTTGCTAATGTGCAAATATTGAGAAATTTTAGTTTGCTTTATTTAGATTTGTTCTTGAAAATGACAAATTTTCTTGTGTAATTTTGTGTACACATGATTAACGCCTGACTTATAAAATAGAATTGCACTTTAACAACTGCTTAACGAATGTTCCATCCATTGGAATTGAAGTAGAAGGAACGATGTAAAAAGTATATTTTCTTAAGCTCGCTTTCATAGACCGAGTTTAATGTGGCTACTAAAATTTCAGTAGAATCAAATGTTAATGGGTGTTTTACTGCGCGATTCTTTAATAAATTGTACAAATATTACATTTATGTAGAAATCAATTACTGTGCATTCATTTCCCTGGCATGATGTTAAAGTGTCGCAGTATTTTTCGCTTATTTATCCGTGCTCTGCAAACCAAACGTCATAATTTTAATTAATGTCATATTTATTCATATGTATATTTTGCATGAGTTTACTTTTCAACTTTTTGCTTTTTTATTTATTAAACAATGAAAAGCAACTCGTTATTTGCTACTTTAACAAAAGATACTGCCTGTTTGGACATAACAGAAACTTAATTGCAATATTTGGCTTTATTAATGAAAATAAAAAAAAAATATATACATACATATATCTCATTCGAAAGACTTATATGAATGTTAATTTATTAACTTGGCAGCGAATTAATTACAATTGTTTTCATTGTTTTTTCGTATTTTAATGAAAATAAATATTTTAAAATGATTTCCCACAATAATTAATTGGCAGGTACATATATGATGTAAGTTTTAAAACTTTAAAGCCCATATCCAAATGTATTTTAGACATTTACGCATTGAAAAGCTGATGTGATAAAATATAAAGTTAAAACAAGTACAATGCGTGGGTAGGAATGAAAACAGCGCTAGAAACTTACAATAACAAAATAAATAAAAGAGTGTAGAACACATGTTTTAAGTTCTGTCAGATGTTATATACTTCAATTCCATTTATTTAATTTTCATCCTTGCGATTCTCCTCCCGAACTTTTCAAAGTTTAATTCGTGCGCTTGAGCCATTTGCTAACGCTAATTCTATTAGGCTACCAATTAAAGCTTTTAATGCATTTCAAATAACTTTACGTGAGCAATTAAATTAAATTTCCAATTGCTGCAGAAAACCGAACCAAAAATAACTAAGCGATGTGTTCATGCACTCGTGCGGTTTTTGTGCAATTGTGTGGGTTGCTCTGTGTTTGAGTGTTTGTGTGTGTACGTGTAAATTTCTTTCCTGTTGAGCATCTCTCACATTCGTCCACCCAACTTAACTATTTCCATTACATGCCCTGAGGGTCTTTAATATCTTCTGTTTCTTCTTCTTTCCCAACTGATTAGACAGCCAACTGTTAATTTATGCTAAACGCGGCTTGTGTCATTGCATTTAATTGTAAAATTAAATTTGATGCGATTAATGTTGACACAACATGCGATTAGTTGGCTTTGCTGATGGCGGTTTCCCGGTGTTTGGGGAATCTTTGTGATGGGTTAGTAAACAGCCAGAAGATGAAACATTTGTTTATTGCTGATCACATTTTAAAGAACAATTATTGAATCTCCCTTTATGCATGACTCAAACTTATCAATTCACTTGTGCGATTTTGTGCATTTATTAGCCTTACATATCAGTAATAGTCTAATAATGATGTCTATCGGTGTCTCAGTTGAATGCATAAACAATAATTAAATGCACCCGAATAACGTTCAATTGGGTACCTCACAGAAATGTATGTGTCAATTCCAATGACAGCCTGGTCTGGCGTCAGGCGTAATTATTATTGTGATAGATGCTGTCACATGCACACGCCTATGATAATTATTCCACAACTGCAATAACAACAACATAAATTCAAATTAGTTTCCAACAAATTCTTGAGTTTGAGTTTCTTGTATTTGCTTTAATAATCTTCATTGTCCCTTTGGGCATATCACTTTTAATTTCCAAGCAAATGTAAAAGCAACTTCTATAATGGTACATGACATTATCGTGCGCATTTAAATAGTCTGCAACCCTCTCTTATTAACATTTTGTCATTAGATTAAACCAAACTCAAATATCATCGCATGTTCGGTTGTCCATTAGTGTCTTGGTCAAGTTGAAAATAGCATTAAAATTATATTTAACGTTTCTGTCAATAGTTTGCAACATAGCACATCTTTCGATTTTCCACAAGCTAACGTTTTAATATTTAATATTTCGTATTTCTGATATTCATTTAAGAATTTTTTGTAAACTTATAAATACTTAAAGAGCTCTGCTTAGAAATCAATATTAAAAATGTTTAAATTTAATCAATATTGTTTTCAATCGCATTCATTGATAAAACAATGAACTTTTGTCAAACCATAAAATAATAAAATAAATTGATCCAGTGAATGTGTATCTATGAGCTTTTTTTCGATTATTTATAATACTTTTTAGCTTTTTGTTTTGCTGCTTTTGTAGCAATCGTAAGTTGGCTACACTACAGACAAAAATTTAGCGTTTATCTCTGCTTTACGCTCTCTCGGGCGTGAGAGAGTATTTGTTGGTTAACTTTATATTTTTTTTAACATTATTATGTTATTTAACATTTGTTTTACATATATACTGTTCAAAATTGCTTCATTTTTTAATTTAAATGATTGTATAATATCAATAATGCTTTGCTATGGACTAAGAAATATTGATGTTATCAGTGAAGCAAATTTACTTCAATTATTTCTACAAAAGAAATATTTTTGCCAGTAAACGAAGAAAATGTTCTGTAATTTTTATGCAGGAATAAATTTTCAATACAATAAGTATAATAATCTGATATACAGCGTAGAGTCAACAGATGTGATAAATCAGGTGATTGATCTGTTAAATGTAAAATATTAATTTAAAAAATTTTATTCTCCTATGTTTTGTTGTATTTCAAATAAGATATAAGACAATGAGGCAACAGAGTGTCCGTTTCACACAGATCGTTGCTCTGTTAAACAGCATATGTTAACGTTACTTAACATATCGTTTTAACTTAGTATTTTACTGGTTTAAGCCATCTCATGTATTTGAGTTTCAAGTCAACTCGCGCCGCTGTCAGAGCATGAACGCACGCGCTGAACGTTAAATAAGAAAAGCTGAAGTTATTGTTAGCTTGAATGACAAAACAAATTGCAGCTTGCGTGTCTATGAACGATTTCAAAATCTCGCGATAAAAAAAAATTATTAAACAAGAAACACTTTCGTTTTTCAAACGAAACTTTCATTTTTTCGGTTCAAAAATTTATTTCGTGTGTTTGTTTCCATTGAAAAATCTGTCAAACAAAATCAGTTAATACTACTATAACGAAGGAATCTTGATTGCAAAGAAAAAAGTGTTTATTTTTTCCTTGTGTATCTTATATAAAAATTAATATTTATAAGAAAAATATAAACAAATAAAAAAAAAAAACAAAAAAATGGACGTTGCCTGGCGTTTTCGCATTATGATCCTCACCGCTGTGGCTTTACTGCTTTTTGGTGACTTTTACGGTTATGGCAGTGTACGAGGTGTCAAGTCTGACCATCCAAACCAGGTCTCCGCTCCAACCGGACCGGGCAAGTTTCAGCAGAAAAACGCCGAAATCGAAATCAGCGAAGGTGAGTAACTTTTAATGCAACAATTTTGGCATTTTATAAATTTTTTTATAGTTCATTTTTACACATTTGCTAGACAAATTTTATGAATTTTTTAACGTCTTTGAAATTGTAGGTAATTATTTTATATTAGTCGAACTCACGGTCGCTCAAGGCGTAATCTTTTTAAATATGATATAAATATATTTGTACATAAGTATATACATTTATAGACATGTATTTGTATATGTATTGAAATAATACAAGGTTTTAGTGTGGGTGCTCATTGAAAGGTGATTCTGATTACTTTTATGGCATTGTTCAGTCATTAAGACGAAATGTATAAGAAAAAAAAAATTTATTTTGATGGTTTGTTTGTACACGTTTCTCCGATTTGGGGCCTTTAATTAGTTATATGGTGTTAAGTGGAAACAGAGCTCGACTTGTCAAATTAGGGCATTCAAATTCTTCATTTGTTTAGAACATATTTCTAAGCAATTTAATGTGACATGGTTTGAATGATATATTAGCTGTGATTTTTCTCACTGCCAAGCCAAGCAAAGCTAAATTTAATATAACTGAAAAACAACATTATTGAACCTTTCTCAATAAATTTCATAAAGAAAAATTCAAATAATTTCGAATGTTTCGTATTTCAAAAGCCAAAAAAATGATAAAATATAAAACAATGAAAAAATCGACAGTACTTAATTTGTCATATATTTACATATGTATGAAATATAATTTGTTGTTTTATTACGAAGTGAATGACAAAGAGGGCATTACGTTGAATTTGTTGACGCAATAACAAAATGCAAAAATCAAAGTGATCGAAGTGTCATCGATACAGCAGTTGTGACTGTGCACGACATGGTTTGGCATTGATTTCGGCATTTTGAAATCGAATCGTTTTTAAAACACAGTGCTTTGAATGAGTTGCATTCGAGTTCGTTTAATTAAGTCCAAATTATGTTTTGTATAATAAACAGTTTTTTTTTTTCATTTTTCTGTATGGCTGCGGTCATTAACATGGAGAGTAAACTTATACATTTATGTACACTTTACACTGCCAATACAACTAGTATTATAACTTTGTCATTTAGTTTGTTACAAAGTGAAGTGAATATATAAAAAATATTTGTAATAACATTTTTGTTTGATATACAAAGACCAAAATTTATATATGTATATACTTCTATGAAAAGTGCGTGACTCCGATCTGTTTGTGGTGGAGTGGAGACAAGTGATCAACTTGAGTGTAAAGAGTATCAAATTATTGGCATGGTCGGAACTTTCATATTTTCAGTTGCTTTTGTAGAGTTTTTGATTTTTATGCTTCATTTCGCGGTTTTTGTGAACATTTCACGTGTGACTGCGAGCTCGTCATAATATTTGTTAATTCAGTTTTTGTTTTTTGCTTTGTTTTTAAATTTATTTTTATATGTGTTTCTTTGCTGCAAGTCGAGCCATTACATGTTTGTAACTAAAGTTTTTTGTTTGCATTTTTTTTTTTTTACGTCATAAAGGTGAAAGTGGAAAAATGTTGATGTAGTTTAAAAAGCAATAGCAGACAATAAAATATAACTAAGTAAAACTTAAATTAACTTAAAGCCTTAAACCGTCCGTCTTTGTCTTATACATCAACAAATTATTTTGTTTAAATTTATATCTAATTATGGAACAACGATCTACACTAGTTTTGTTAAAAACAACTGACACACTTAGTTGTCGTTAGTCATTCTTCTCATTACATTCTAACTATCAGCTGATCCACGACCCAGTTATGAAAGTGAAACTTGCTTAAAAACCAATAGTATCTCATTAATATTTAATATTTTACAACATCGCTTAATGTTATTGTGATGTCATATGCTGAATAGACAACGCAGAGAACACAAAAGAGGTTTTTTGTTCTTACTTTCTGATACAAATGTCTCATATTTGTGTTGTTGGATTATTCGGCGACAAAAACAATAAATAAAATAAAAAAGATTCCATAGAATTCGTAGCGGCTTAAAAATTTCTAGATTCGTAAGTCTACCAAACGACTATTATTCTAATCTAACAGGAAGTTGTATTTGAAAACATAATATATGAATTAATACGCTATGACTTCGCGTAATTTCGATTTCTCAACAAAATGAACATTTTTTTTCTCCAATTTTTGTTTTGATAGAGCCGGTAAACCGGTCGTCTGCGTAACAAACTTGACTAACATTAAATCGAGCCGCTTTTTGAATTAATATAAAAGATCCCGTACATGGTTTATCGAGATTTTTGTTTTGGTTAACCAAACACTTTCGTCATCATTGCGAATTTATTAAGAAGCAGTATAAATCGACATCGGGCTTCACCATTAATAATATACTACAAAACAAAGATCAACCAATTTTGTGAGCCATTTACGTTGCCGTGTTACTTTGTTAATGCAAAGCACACATTTTGTTTAAACAAATGTAAAACGTGTGCAGTTTAAGTTGATTTGTAAAGCAAACAAATACGACAAATTAAATTGTTAAAACGATAATGCACGTTCGTTAATGCTTACTTGAAGCACATTATTGTCAATAAAGGTTTCCTTCATGAATAAATTTAGCAAAGAAAGAATACAAAATATTATATTTTACGATTGTTTCACTATATAAATTACAATTATTTTGAATGAAAAAAATAAAATTCGTGTTTTAATATGCCTTTGGTCTGAACTCATTCTCTGGTAATTGAATTCACCTAAGAATGAATCAAATAAACAAGTTCTTATCGAAAAGTTTGCATTTAATCACTTACTGTATCTTCCGGGTTGATTGACTTCCATTTATTATCTAATTATGAATTTTTTAATTCTGTTGATTTATAATGTTTGGTTTTCCACAATCGTTTTAAAGTAAAGATGCAGTCACAGCTCGCTGAACTTGCTTCTAAACATTGACTCTTTCCGTGTATAAAGTCTACAAAAAATACAGATCTTAGCGAAATGTTTTGTTAATTGGAAAAATAAATTTTGTCGCTGCTCATTCGAAAATCTAACCACACCAGTTATCGGTTTGTTACACTGAAAAAAATTTGGGTTTTCATAGACGTACTCAATGACGGCAATCATTCGATTGACGTTTGACCTGTGTAGTGATGATTCGTTGGCTGGCTACATTCTGAAACAAGATTCGCTTTTGCATGAAATGAACGTGTTGCTGAACTGAAAGTTAGAGTTCATTGATCACAACGGTCGACCTTGCTTTCGAAGCATAAAAACGAAATCGAAAATGTTGGCAACCCCGCACATGTGGTTGTGAAATATAATCGCCGCTACTCCTTATAATATTTGCACAGTTGGTAAAATTTTTGTTATATAATTTGTTGATTGTATTTTTATTTTTGCCCACGAAAGTATTCACACTAAATGAATTTAATTTTGTTGAAACAAGATGAATGCACGTAATTTAAATAAAACGAGATTTTGTTGTTCTTCAGTTAAATTCTCTTATTAGCGTTTTTTTTTTTTTTTTTTTTGAGACGTGATTAATTGTTGATTCTTTTTTAGTAGTTATTTATAAGTGTGTGGTAAATATATAATAAGAAACTTGCTATGGAAATATTGGCAAAAAAGTATCTCCAAAAATTCTTTTCCCGGTTTTTTTCTGTTGTTGATTTTTGGTGTACTAAAATTTTTATTTTTTTTTGTATTTTTCTTGACAAGTTCACATTCTTCACTTTGATGTAGTTAACCTTGAATATTCGCATTCCTTTTCCAAATAAATCGATTTGTTTCGAAAAGGTAGATAGAAGTGTTTCTTTTTTGACGTTCTGCAATTCATTTAAGTAAGAATTAATTTTTTTTATTTGTGAAAAGCGTATTGCGAAATGTGTGAAAATGGACAGAAAAAAAATTCATAAAAATGATTTGTTATTTTAATGAAAGATAAATGCTAATATATATGTTTCATTTATTGGAAACCCAGAATTAAGCGAGATTTCCACTGCCACATTGCACAATAAAAAAAAAGATGTTAAAACGCAATTAACTGATAATATCAAAGAATCGTGTCTACCGAAGATGCTTTGCGAATTGGCCGCTAAACCGGAGTACATGCTTAACGAAAAGGAGAGAGAGCTCCTGAGACTGATACGGTAAGAACTCCCGAAATAATAATAAAAACATCACTTCATGACAAGACGAGACTTGAATAGTTTTATAAACAAGAATAATACTTTAACTAGAATAATAACTCAGTTTTATTTTTTTTTATTTGGCAGACACATAGATATGTGAATGAATAGAAAGACAGATAGATAGATAGATAGTTAGATGGATAGATAGAAAGATAGATAGATAGAAAAATAAATATGATAATGGACAATAGCATTATCAAGTTTATTCAGAGACCCTTTTAAACAAAAAAAAAAAAAAAACATTTTTCACAAGTTGACATTTATAGTAGTACTCAGTGTATTAGCAATAACAATTACTATATAAATTTTGTTGTTGTAAGACAAGTCGACTAATTAAATACTTTGCACGTGTGAAATATTTATTGTTAATTATACAAGCTCCAACAACAGTAAGCTTGATATAAAAATGTTTTTTGTACGTTATGAGATCACTGTTACCTCATTGTTTACAGTATATACGCTTTTGTAATGTTAAAAATAAAATGTAATTATTTATTTTATTTATCATAGTTAAAATTAAAAGTTTTATTCAGTGTAATTGTATGTGTTAGAACAAAATTTGATTCAATCATATATTTTCGATCAATTAGTGAAATTCCCAGTGAAGGTCTTTTATAACATTTAACTTTGTACGGGAATATCATAATTTAGGGAAATATTTTCCCTTTCAAACTCTGCGTTATTGACTACTTGACCTACCTTAACTAAGCTTTAATCGACTCGATCATCAATAACTCAGATCGTCTCGCAACCTCGCACTTGAAGCGAAGGTGAGCTCAGTTGACAGTCATGTAAAAGTTATATAGACACGAGAACAGTCGAACTCACACGCTTTACTTTTTGTTGTCAAGACAAGATCGGTGCAAGGTGAATGAATGAATAAATGATTAAGTGATATGTAATTACAAAAGACTTTGAGTCAAATATTTATTCTTATTGTTGTTGTAGTAATTTTGTCAAACAAGTCTTTGAGGAAGTGTGTTTTTTTTTTATTGTTTAGCTGAATTATTATTTTAATTTATTTCCGCTCTCGATTCTTCCGCTAACCTAGATCGCCGACGATGCCGTGGATTATGAACGCTCCGCCAAGCAAGTGGTATTTTGCAGCCCATATGGGCGAACTACTCAAGTACACAGGCGATAACCTGAGTGGGCCTATGGGATGCGCCAGTCTCTGGCCGAACTGTCCGATCAGTTCTAAAAAGCTTTCGAGATTGTCGTACAAAGTAAAAGTCTGACGGTCTACTAGTAATAAGTCGAGCCAATGTGATTATAGTATGGCTTATAATTTTAATCGATGTATTTATGTAAGGCATGGCCCTGCCAACAGTATATTCTAAGTATTAGCAGAGGAACGGCGCATAAATGGCGGAAAACATTGTGTATACTATGTAAAAAGAAATCATTTAGTTACTCGTATCGAAATTAAATTTGTCATGCTCATCATAGAATATTTTGTGTGCTTAATTGAAAATTAAAATCATTTGAATAATCTGCATTAACTTGTAACTACTAAAAGAGCATTACTCTTCAAAATCGACTGAAGTTAATTAATATTACGTAAGCGTAGTTCAAGGCTTTAAGATTTCATTGAGTACACTTAAGTCAGTTCTAAGTTGTAAGTATGGATTTTGTTGTGAGCTAGTCTGTCAACAATAATTTTTTTAAGTTATTTAGGATCCTAAAATCATAACTTTAAATTGCATATTAATGAAATGCGGTACTGATGATGTTGTGAATAAAAATGTTTAATTACAAATAAAAATGATTGCAGTTGATTAAAATGTCCCAATTCTAAAAATTTGTGTTTCAATAAATATTTTGTATGGTTATTTTACCATCATCACTTACGGCGTTTTAGAACCCTCTTTTCGTTTTTACTTCAATAATTAGCTTAATTGTTGTGGTTGTAGCCTCTTTTTCGACAGGTTAGTGCCGTGTATTAAAATTCAATAATCAAAAAGTGTGAACAAAACCAAACTCAAAATTAATGGAATTGGGTCAATTGTGCTATGTTTTTTGATTAACATGTAAAATAATTACTTTGTTGCGCTGCGCAAATATCGCCGACCACATAAGTTCGTTATTTGCCTTTGACAAAATTGGATTGTGCAAAATTTAACTTTTAATCGTAATGGATTTTGAATAGCTTTTATCGATAAACAAATTTAGCCACTCTCACATTTTATTTTTGTCTGTTGCTTTTCTCTTTATCTAAAGTCTCTCAGTCATTAAGCTTGCCAGACTTGCTTGGCTAACACGCGCAATCGTTGTGTGTCATTGTTATGTAAGCGGTGATTTGCCAACGTTTGCTCGACGGTGCTCTGTCTTTATTTTATACGGTACCTCTGTTGGCTTCAACACAGTTAAAAGCCGCTACTCAAGTATGGGGGCGTTTGAGCCAGTCTCTGTCAAGAGACCTTCTGCATTCGTAAACGAGTGGCATATTTTTCTTGTTACTACTGCTGTTTGTCGGCCAACTTGTTCCGATCTGCTTCGTGCAACTTGTATCATTGCCATATATTTTATGTGCACATGCTATCGTGTCTGTCCATTTATTTCGGGAAATTGCTAATACAAGACAACAATTATCAAGTTTAAAACACCCAATTTTTACACGTACTTCATTCTTTTTTTTTGATATGTGTTTTTACTTTAGTATTTCTTATAATAAATGCGGAAATGGTGCTTTTGCAATGTGCATGTCACTGTTGACTGAAAATTTTATAAACAATCATGAATGTCAACATTTTCATCAGTTTGAGTTTTTTATTGATTAATTGTTATGAGGAAGATAATAATATGAACGCTAATCATACTTTGTGTTAATCAAAAAATCAACTTATCAAAAAGAAAATAATAATCTACGTTGAACAAATTGAATATAATTGAGATCCCAAAAGAGTAAAAAGTTATGTAACTCAAACAAACGAAATGTGTGGCTATGGCTATCCTATGGGCGGAAGAGAAATACAATTTGTTTTTTTTCCCTCTTGTAAAGCGAGCAAAGCATAGGCACGGCCACCGTTGAGCCATTTCCGACAACAAAATAATTACAACATAATCAACGCTATCATGGTGCATATTAAACGAAAATATTTGCTTACTCAATCATCAAGCATTGAATTACAGTTTCATGTTACTCATTCCAATGCAAATTAGCGTGAAAATAATAAAAAAAAAAAAGTAAAAATTTGTAAGCAGACTTGCGCGCTTCAAACTATCTGAACCAATATAGACTACTTCCAATTTGAATTTCAGTTTTTGACCACACTTCGTAGGTGATTTCATAATCAAAATTTTTAATTACGTACGTCAGTCAAAGTGAAGTCAAGTACACAATATCTAGACGGTTGCAAAAGTCCGAAGTCACATACAACCATACTCATTTGACTTGATTCAGCTCTTACACCCTTTGTTTGTAAGCCAAACACGCTTGAGGCCATTGTGACAGTTATTGTTGGCGCAAAGTTTGTTTGGGTCTCTGTCTCTGTCTCGTTGAGGTAAGGTAGGTCTTGGACTGGTCTGGTCTGGTATTTCTGCTTCTGCTGTCTTCGTTTTGTTGTTTCTTCCCAACCCCTGCTTACCATATTAACTCACTTTCACTTGTTGCCATACTTTTATTATGTCTTCTTCCGCTATTCGAAGTTAAAACTTGGTCAAATGCTTTCAAGCCAGTTTTAACCATAAAAAGTAAGGTAAAATAAAGAGCGTAAGAGAGACTAGATCATGACAATACAATTTTAGTCTCTTTCTTTTTAAAGCTTTTTGTCTTTTATTGCATTTGCTTATCCTCTTCTCCGTTGTACTCTTACACTGCGTTACTCTTTTTACTTCAGCCAAGTTTTGCATTAGGTTTAAACCTTACCGGCAGAGCCTCGGTAACGTTTTTAGATGTGCTGTCAGTTTGCTGAAGACATTGGTCGCTCGAAGTTGCCTTGTTTACATAAAAAAAAAACTGAACAGTTTACCGAAAGGTGTTGGATTTTCAAAAATAGTTTAAATAAACAAAAATGAACTTACGTAAAGTTTGCACAATTTCGTTGATACCTACGCTGTACGTGCTTTTCGTACTTCTATTGGAACTCATCGAAGGGGGTTTGGCTCAAAATCCCGATCCACTCTTTGAGCTGCCAGTGCAGTTAGTTGGATTTCCTGTGATCGTTTTGTCAGTGCGGCTTTCTCAATTCGCTAAAAAATTGGCTTATTCCTTGAATCCAAGTAAGTTACCATTGGTGAGATTATTGAACTAAATCAAATGGCCAATAGAAAACATTTTTTTAAATTTTTTTTGTATGAAAAAAATAAAATTTACCCTCTGATACTTATGTATGTGTATAAAATACAAAGTATGTAGGTTGTAACATCAACAAATTTCATCAACTTGACGAAATAATTAACATCTTAAAAATCTGGTCATGAATTCAGTTGCAATGTACGCAAAGTCGTGTTACTTCAGTATTTCAGCCTCTGCACTATACAGGTTAAGTCGTAAGTCGATTTTGATGCCAAGTTGTGTTTACTTGTGCGTTGACATAACCGTAAAGAGTGTTGAACACAATGTAAAATTTTATAATCCCAAATGAGGTCAAGGCTCCAAAGTAGTTTTTATTGATTATTTGAACTGGTTAAGTGCGTGACTTTTTTCAAACCATTCAGAGATTTATTATATATCAAGTATTTAAAGATTCCCAAAATATGCATTTCGAAACTCTTTAGTAAAACTTGTGGAAAATTGTCTACTAGCTTTGACTAATTTTACTAATTTTATCTTTTATTACAATCATTACTCAGTGTAGTTCACTTTGTTTCTAACAAACGCACTTGCTCTATTTTAATCGATCTACCTTTTCCTTTCATTGTAGATACTTACCGTGCTCGAAATAAACGTGATACCACCTCGCTTCCTTACGATGCAGAACTTGCTCAGAAAGCCATTCTGAGTAATTTCGGGCCAAAGGCGTGTATCTTAGAGGAACCCTGTCGCCTGCATGCGTCACGTGCCGGTGGCATCAGCAACACACGCCGTGGCATAACTCACGGTCCCTGGTCTGAAATATTAAGGTAGGTTCATGTCTTGTATCTCGCTTTGTATGCACAAGTATAAGACTCGGTATTGGTAACTAACTACAAAATTGGTTTGGGTATCGGTTGGCAGTGTGATTTCATTCCTCATCCCCGACCGTCAACTCTCAATGACTTTATGGCTCATTGCAGTTGCAAGTTGCTACTTCAACTTTGCTGAAAGTCTCATTTTTATTCTCCATTGCTTCTTGTGATCCCAGTGCTGCTAGCGAACAGTTTTCATCGTCATTGTCCTCATTGCTGTTGTTCAATTTAGTTTTCTGTGTTTGTCATTTGCCAAATGAAACGTTTTTGTGTTTTCTTTTTTATTTTTTAAGTTTTGTTTTGCTTTCAGGTTTTCCATGGCAAATGTTTTCCAATCAATTTTTATTTTTGCAATGTCAACTCATCTGTGCATAATTTAATGTCATGTTCGCAAATGTCATCGTAATCGTTTTTCCTTTATTCATTCGCTCCTCCTGCTATGATTTTGTTTCGTTTTCATAGTTAACTTGGTTACATTTTTATTTTTTTGTCGAGTGCTGATGAGTAAAATAAGTTGAATTGTGCATATCATTGCATGTTTTCAACTCATCTTAACTCATACTAATTTTGTGTTTGAAGTTCTTCATCTTATTGTTGCATTAAATATATTTTCTAGAAAAGCTTTACATAGAGAAGGATAGTGTCGAGTTAAGTTTAAATTTAAGAAAATTCAAACTTGTATTGAAGAATCACATAAGGGTCTAGAATGTATTTTCATTTAATTCAATTTAATGATTGTCCAACTTGAACAAGTTCTCTTAACATTAGACAACGCAAAAGTTTTAAGTTTCAAGTGTATTAATTAAACGATTTCTATGCAGCATACATTTCAACTCCCTTCACAAAAGTATTATGATAAATAGTGTAAAAAGGAAAACACATTAAAGTACAAATTATAGAACAAGAAGAAAGCTCGTAAAAAATTTTAAGCAAATTCTTTTGTCAAGCTGAAAATAGTTCGTTTTTCCGCGTTTTGGTTTGCCAAACATAAAATTTTGTGTAAATCCGGGCGTTGTTCGCAACTCAGAGAAGGGAATGTAGGTTATATAATTGTGATGTTGTTTGGGAGAAGTGCTCGAAAAAAGTGGGTTGAGTGTCGTACGTGCGTGTTTGAGCTGCCAAATGATGGTTCTGTCGCTCTTTTTGATGATGCCACTGACCTAGGACAGTGCATACCGCATTGCAGTGATTCATAATTAATTTTTGTATGCAGTTCTCTCAGCTTTTTTTCTGCGACGTTTTTAAAAATTTCGTAATAAACATAAAAATCCGACTTGTTATAATAAAATTTTTATTTCGCTATTTGAGCATGGAACATTTTACAGTACCATTCAGTTGGATTCCATGAAATTTTACTTTAATTGTGTTTATTTTTTTGTTTTTGAGTTAAATTTTCTTGTTTCTTACACGGGAATAAATTAACCATAGGGTAACTTTTCTTGTTTTGCAAATACCGTAACATTCAATCCCTTTACGCACAAGTGGAAATAAGCAAATGTTGTTGGTTTTACTTTAGGTCGTATGTATAACTTTATATTAACTTTGTTATTAAACTTTACTTCGTTTTTGGCAATTTTCAAAACGCATTTGCAACATGAACCATCATATCGACGCCTTTTACTTAGAACCATCACCGACCACAGCTCTGCTTACGACATTTTCACATTTCGTCGTTTTGTAAGTTTGTTGGCAACAATTCTCCATTACACACGCACGGTCACCCCTCACCGCAGTGCCTTTATTTGGTTTGGCACTTTAGCCAAAACGTGTCAAATGCAAATACAAATTCAAAATTATTTTTGAAATGTGTTTTGTTTAGTTTAAGTTTTTGTATTTCTAACACTTTTTGTGCTCGCTTCGCTTCAAGTCCATTCGCCAAGCAGGGCCGTATGAAGTGGTGCACTTTCATGTTTGTCCAAGTGTAATTGCCACTGGCAGCAGTAGTTTTGACTTGCCAAATTCATAGTTCGAAGTTTTAGTTTCGTAGTCAGATGGCAGAGTCGGTTGATGACGACGTGTTTTGTAATAATAAAATATGATTAAAGTTTTTGATTAAATTTATGCATGCACAGCGCTGCGCCCTAACTGCAACCAAATGTAAATGTTTTTCTATTCGACTTATTTTGTGAATTTGTGAAATGCTTTTGTCGTGTTGGGTTTTTTCTAGCTTACCTTTTTTCTACACACTCGTACAATATTTCGTTATGACACTTCGGTTAGTTGAGTTGATTAAATTATCCAAGTGGCAGATTTTTTTAGGAAGGAGTGTGAAATTTGTTTGCATGAGTTCTTACACAATGGTTATGTGACGAACCCAATCTGCTATCTTTTTGTGCTGCAGTTTCTTGTATTGAAATTAATTTTTTATCTAGATTTTCAAAAGCAGACGCTTTTAATTTTTTTGAAAGATACCTTTGCTTCATTTAATCGATCTACTAACTTACTTTGTTTTCATAAAAGGTTTGGTTTTGTGTCTCTGTACATTTATGCAACTTTTAAAATTTCTGATAAAAGAACGACTTAAATATTTGTTTTTCGCATGCACACTTGAAACTATTCAGTACAATTTCAACAAGTTATTAACGTATATCAACACAATAAAGTCAAGTACCATAACCATAACAACCGAAACAACAATTATTAAAGTATGCCAACTCACGATAGCCCATTTGAATGCAATCTGTATCTCTTGACTGAAGTTGTTACTCGTCAGGACATGAAGCTTTATATTTTCATGCCATTGTTACTAACTGTACTCATGTGTCCGCCTACTCATTCGCTCGCCCACTCACTCACTCACTTATTTTCTTTGCCTTGACGCTGGGCTTAAAAATCATCTTTTGCTTGCTACTTATAAGTTATTATTATTATTTTTTTTAATCCGCTTTCATCAGAGTTTTCGCTTGGTTTATTTTTGCACGCATACACACACATACATTCATACGCGTATACATATATAAGTATATACTTGGGGAATTACAGCACTTTACAATTTTATGCGCTTTGTTTCACTATTGTTTCATACGCTCATCTCTTCCTGTGCGTTTGTAGCAACTATAAAGAGCAATCAACTGGCATGAAACAATGGTATCTGCTCTCTCTCTTTATCGGCGATGCTGTACGCGATGTACCGTTATGCAAGCACCTGGCCAAGCGTATGCCTTGTCCAGGCGTTGGGCCGCTTCCGCCACCGCAGCCCCGTTAAATGGATGCAAGATACGAAAAATGAAACGTGCACGACGTAAACCTTTCTAGATGCACCGTTGTAAATATAAGGAGGAGTAAAGAGTAGTTGGATGTATAATTCTAGTTAGGGTTAATGTTGCTAGAGAACAGGAATATTTTATCTAATGCTCCAAGAACGTTTGCTCACACTGTCGAGATACCTCTTTTCCAGCTTTGTCTTCGCCTGTGTTATTTTCTTTACTCTTTTTACATCTTCTTTATTATTTTTACATTTTTATTTACTTATGCTTTTAATTTAAAATTTTCATTAGAACTAAAGGAGGGATAGAGAAACAGAAATTTGAACATAGTAAAATTGTTCGAGCTTGTCGAATGGGAAAAAAACATTACTGATTGTTATGCAAAAGTCGATATTTTGGAATGAAATACTAGTTGATGAAACGTTAGAAGACGAGAAATTAATATTTAAAGACTATCTACTTACATTCAGTGAATATTATATAAAGCTAATAATTTTTACTAACATAGCTCTGACTTAGTAGCTCAGCACTTATGTAAATATGTTTTCTAATTCTCTTCGCTCTGACGCCTTTTGAGTCCATACATTTCAATTTTACTTTGTTTAAATACAATTTGAAAACATTTTCCGGACATTTCCTTTTTTGAGCTTAAAAAAAGAGCATAAAAAATTTAAAAACTCAATAATGAAAAAAAAATTCCGAAATGGAGGTAAAATTTTGCATGCAAACAGCAAACATGACAGAAATTGTTGACGCAATGTATTAAGCAGTGTGTGTGTCTGTTGTACTGTGCATGCAACATGCAACAACTTCACCACACATTTCACCCCGTTAAATCAGAAATGCTCCCATAAACTTCTACCAAGTTTCTTTGTTTTTTGTTCATGATTATGCTTCCCCTACGATATTTATTAACTCTGGGAATATGTTTGCATACAAATATGCGCTTGAGTGCAGTAAATAAACGGAAAAAACACTTATTTGTCAGAGCGTTGGCAGCTCTGACGCAGAAAAAAAAAGTACAACAAATATATTCCCAAGAACTTTTTTTTTCGTGGTGTTCTGATGATGCTGCTGGCAAAATGTCGTCGTCCATTTGGGATTCAATCGAGCAATTTCAGTTGTTGCAAAATTAAATTGTGTGGATTTCTGTGCTTTTTTTATGTTCGAGTACTTCACTTTTTTATACCCTGTACCTTACGGTACAAGGGTATATTAGTTTTGTGCGCATCGAAAATATATGTAACACCCAGAAGGAGACATCTCCTCTCAATCGATTTAGCCATGTCAGTCCGTCTGTCTGTCTATCTGTCTGAGTATAATTAGATTCAATCATAAAAAGCGCATGACCACGCCCTCATATAACCAATTGGTCTAAAAGCGGACGAGAATTTAAATATGTTTGGATTGAAACGGGTGGGCAACGCCTTATAACAGCCGTTAAAAATGTAAGGTACAGGGTATGTCGAAGTTGAGTACTCTCGACTGCAATTCTTTACTGGTTTATATTTGCGTTTACTTTCATGATTTATATATATTTTCCTTTGTTAAATAGAAGAGCTGAACTATATTTGCCCTCGTTTTATCCTCTTTTTCCTAACATTCTTAAATAAACTTATATTGTTTCACTCAAGCATAATCTCTCATCCCCTGATGCCCTGGCCCTTTCGGGAACTCAATTATAATAATTAACATTTTAGTAGTATTTGTAAAATATTTCTTATTTATTAAGACGAATGAGTAAATTATTTATAATAAAAATTGTTTAATATAACGAATGTGTTTGTTCATCTTTGATTGAAATAATAACAAAAAAAATTGGAAAAAATATTTGAACCCAAAATTGATTTCAGGAAATATCGAAGCGTATATCAACAAAGAACATGATATAACTTATATCTGGTATGGTACATGGTAATGAAAAAATGTTTATACATTCAAGGCTCATTGCAAAAGCAAACATGCCTTGTAAGTAAATTATATAAACTGCAATAGTAAAATTTTTTTAAAGTTTTTTAATAAATATATATTTGTCAAAAAAAACATATCATAAATATATTACATAATATTTACAAACTTTAGTAATTAGTTGCCTTGTCATTGCAGTTTAAAGGTAAATCTTCCGACCATCCGGAGTAACGTAGTATTCCGTTATGCCTTGGGCATTGTTAATGTAAATATTTTTATCGTCCTCTTGCTTTGGATTTCTTGTATGTTTTTGATAATTATTACTATAGCGATTATCACTCACATAATTCGTGTTGGGGTAATTGTAATGTTGTTGATTTTGATTGTGACTGGGTTTTATTGTTGGAAGAAAGTGCGAAGTCTTGGCAGGCATGTACTCGCCGTAGTTCATGCTTGTATAACTATGTGTCGGAAAATTGTTAATTTTCTCTTTATTGTAGCTAGCTAAATCGGACTGTTGATCGTATTCACCCTCGTTATTCGAAAAGCGATGGGAATCTGATACAACGAATCGGTCGTTCTCATTACTGTAGTCACGTAAGTAATTCTCATAGGTAGGCGCGTAAGTAGGGCGATTTAAAATACGTCCTTTGCGTATGAAACGGTCATAGTGATCTGGAAAAACTACCCGTGCACCACGTTGCGGTGGCGCTGAGTCTTTGGAGATTGCATTTGGCGTTTGTTGGTGTTCCGCATGATTCTGTACTGTTTCTCGATTCGAGTCTACTTGAAACAGTATTGGTTTCCCTGCAAATAAATCTTCTGATTGCGCCTGATTATTCTCTGCATACGATCCAATTTGATCGTTGTCAAAGTCTTTGTCATCATGGAAAACAATCTGTTTGCCTTTACGATTCCCCATTTCGTAGTGAGTTGCATCGGCGCTCTCCTGTTCAATCTGATCATGTTGATAATCATGTATTTGTGTGTTCAAATCTGGCCGAAACACTACTCGTTTTTCTCTTGGCCTGTGTAGCTCAGATTGGAATTTCAAAGTGTTCAAGTCAGTCCCTTCCCAGCCGTCGTTAATTCCATCTTGTGGCGAAATATGTTTTGTGAAGCGTAAAGTCTTTTCTCCCATAATTTTCGTATTTGTACTTTCTCGTGGAAATCTCAATTTTCGATGCGCTTCGTCACGATTGAACTGAAATATCACAAGGCGTTGCTTTTCATCGTGTGTGTTGGGTGTTTCTGGAAAAAATGTTGTGCCCGCTGTAACTTCTTTGTGTTTCAAAATCCGGCTCTCAGTATTTTCATCAATTGGAAAATGTAAGGCTCCAAGTGTGTTCTCATTGGCGTCTGCATAATATACGCCCTCCTCGTCATTCGCTTTCTCATTACTGTCCTGAAAGCTGACGCCATTTCGTGTGTCTAAACCATCTTCCTCGTCGTGAAAGTCCAATGCCGCTGTCATTTCCTGCTCAATGTCAGCTTTAATTTCCGCTTGATAATTATTGCCGCCGCGCAAAGATCTTCGAGCTCGGCGACGCCGTCGCTGATATTCCACGCCGCTTAGGTACTCGGAGAGTACGCGTGTAAAGAAGTTACCAATGCTGTCGGCTATGTCCGGCGCGGGCGTTATCGGACGCGGTGTTGTCGTTGGTGTGCTATGCTGGACGGAATTTCCCGTCAACGCAGAGAATATACTAAAAAGCGAGTTGCTGCCACTTCCGACACTGCTCCCGCTACTGACGCCATAGTTGCTGGATTGTTGCGCCGACGATTGCTCTTCCGGTTCGCTGAAGAACTTAAAGAAACCACCGCGATGATTGTTTAGATAATGAAGTATTTCATACTGAAATGAAAACGTAAAAAATTGATGCAATTTGATTTAATTTCGAATTGAGTTGCTTACCTCATTCTTTGGGCATTTCGCATAGGTTTGAGCGCAACTGCGTTCTCCGCCACTAATTCCTAGCAGCGCTGCGCGACCATAGATTAAAGCAGGTGATGCCACGGGAAATCCAGCAAGAAAGCTATTGTTGTGGAAATAAAAAAAAAAATTTATTTAAAATTTTGTGCGTTCAACTTTCTTAATTGTAAAGTGCAAACCTTTGTCTAATTACCAACAAAAAAAATTCACCTTTTTCTTCATATAAACAAAAAACACAAATTCAGATTGAATATTAGTGACCAACTCCTTAGTTTACATTGCCTTTGACATAACTTAGATCTCTTACAGTCCTATTAGAAAATCAACTCATAACTGTCTTATCAATAACCATTTTCGATTGATAGAACGATGCATAACGTAAAATGCAAACTAATCCCAGGTATCTTGAAGCAAAATTAAACAGTCAACTTATGTAAATTCAATAATAGCACGTTACAGCCTAAGCCTGCCTATTAAAATTTGGCTATTATTTACAAGACAAGGCAAATTGAAGCATTTTACTGACTTGGTTATGGCAGGCGATGTGATGAAACTGGGCAATTGGCCACGTTGAGTTTGGGCGGCAATCATCTGGCAGAGCACCTTTGGCACACAGTGCAGGTCATCGTTACGTGCGATGTTCTCGAGCGCCTTAATGAGTTGCGTGTTAAGTGGGCGACTGGGTGTGGCACTAGCAATGCTACCGCCGTTAGGATAGGATTGCGTGGGCGAACCACCAAAAGCGCCCAAAATGCTGCCTAATGGATTCGACGACGACGCTGGGGTGGAAGGGTAGGATGACGATGAAGTTGGCCCACCTGCGCCAAGCAAGAGACTTGCAAATTGTGGCGCATATTGTTGCGTGTTCCCGAAGAGTGAGGCTAGCGAGGCCAAATTTGAACCAGGCTGAGACGATGCTGTGGGTGGTCGATAGTTGAGTTCGTGTTGTTGAACAGGCGGTGGTGGTATTTCTCCGATTTGATACTGATAATAATTGCTTGGCCCACTCTGGGGTGGGCGTGTCTCGTACGAAGCTCCCTTAATAGGGCGGTGGTTGAAGGGCGGCTGCTCGGATGGCCGCTTGTAATTTTGTGGATATTGTTGATGCTGATTTTGCACGAATTGGTATTGTTGTTGTTGCGGTAACGAGCCTTGCAAATAATTATCAAAGTTGTTTGCATAATTAGGCGCGTAAGAGGATTCGTGTATCGATGAAGGCGATGCTTCGAACGGCCTCTGATTGTAGTTGTCGATGCGTTGTCTGTGCTTTTGAGGCTTCTCAATGTAGTTTTGTTGATAACCGTCCGGCTGTTCGTATCGTTCCGGTAATTGCACGAAATTCGATGTTTGCTGCTGCGAGTAGCTGGGTGGAGGGTAATCATGCGAATCATAAGATATCTTTTGATTGCGTATGGGTGGGGGAGTCGGTGGCAGGCGTGTTGGCTTAGCGCTTGCAATGCTGGAGGGCAGCCGTGTGGGCAAAAAATGCGGTGGTTGTGTTGGCTGCACAGGTCGTTGAGTAAATGTACCGTAGATTGGAGGTCTTTCGTCGAAGACATAACCCGGTCGTTTCAAATAGACTTCCTCATCGGAATCCGGAGTTGAGGGTCTTTGATGCGACCCCACCAACAACATTGACTGGACTGTATATGCTTGGGGCGCCTCGGGACGATAGTAATCGGCACTATTTGACTGCTGTGATTGTTGTGATGGCCTGTAATTGATGTTCTCATTTGTGTATGGGTCTACATAGGTCACAATAGGCGTCGACTGGAGTTCAGTAGGTATCGAAGTGGTACTTGATTGATACTGATTATATTGCTGTCGTGCCGCTTGTTGTTCGTCCTTTGGAAATGTGAATTGCTTGTCCATTGCCTGAATCGGCGTTGTTTTTTGTTTCAATGCAAATGGGTATTGGTTTGGCTCCAGGTAGCTGGGTGGATATTTGTTGGGCGTTGCGTCCGCTACGTCTGAGTGCGTAAATTCAATTATTTGTGATGGTCGAAAGCCACCATTACTTTCCTTGTATGGGTTAAAATTGCTACTGGTTATTTGTCGCGCTGCAGGTGCTTCCGCATCATGTGTAAGTTGCTCCGATGCATAGAAGGCTCTAAAATACAAAATTTTGCAAAATGTTTAGCTGACCAAGAATATAGAGTGTCAATACTATCATCTCTCTTAGGTGATGGTATCGAAATATTAACATCAAGTCCTACACTTACCCAGACTCCTCGCCATTAACAAATGTTGTGCTAGCATCTTTGTTTGCGCCATTTCTTATGCCCGACACGTACGTAGCAAATGAGATAATTAGATATACAATTTGCCACTGCATTCGTCGCGAATTCATCTTTCTCAACATCATTATTATCGGCATATCTTTTGTTGTTGCTGTTGCTGCATTTGTCTGGTGTCGATGTTGGGCGTGTCGTTGATGACGTTTGAAAAAAATTGTTGCCTTAAATGACTTCAAACTTCAACTGAAAGGAGAAACCTTTCACCAACGCAATTGATGGCCTCACGCACCAACACAATTTCAAGCGTCGACTCCTGTCAAAATAAATTATATTTTCGCTGCGTCAACAATTCATAAACGAAATCCACTTTTATCTGCTGCACCGCCCTATTTGTGCTTTATGTTGTTTCTTAAATTCGCGTATTATCCTTAAATGTGTCACTCCTTCTTGCATTCACTTCACTGCAACTGAAAATGAAGAAAATATACATTTTTTTATTTTTTCCTTACGAAATGTCTTTGGGGAAAATTCACTGCAACATTTTGCGCATAAATTTGCAGATTACCTGGCCGCACTCACAATCGCAGCCAAACCCGGCAGAAATGTCACAGCAATTTTCTTTACTCTGCTTAATTTTAATGCAATTCTCACGTGTTCGTTGCGTTATGTGACATTCTTGACTTTATTTAATATCCCGTTTTTTATTCATGTCTGCTCTTAGCCTTTTGCGATTATGCGTTGTCACGTTAGTCTCTGTCGTCATCTTTCCCAAACCATATCTTGTCTCCCAATTGTCACCAAACTCCAACTCATTATCATGACTGCACAATCATAATTTGCAATTTTCATTTCTTTGTTATTGTTGTTTGAGTTATTCAAAATTATGTTGACATTTCGTTGTGTGATAACTTTTAGTTTACACAAAAGTTGTAGTTTAATTAACTAAATCCTTTTATTGGATATCCAATGATTTCTATAGTTAAGAGGCAACATTTTTAAAAAGTTTATATTAGATCTTAGATATTTATATTGGTAAAAGTTAGAGTTCTAGAGAGAGGATCAATAAAATCTTATTGATGTTTCTATTGTAAATAGCATTTTATTTCAAAATGTGTCTTTTAAGCGTTATTTGCACAGCTTTAAAAAAATTTCACCATCCAAACATTATGTAAATATCGATGAATCATTTGCAGTGAGCAGACAAGAGTGTTTATTATCTATGCCAAGGTTATTTTGGTATTGATGGCAATTTTTCAAAGAAACTGTTTGGATTTAGTGGTTTTTCATTTAAATTTAATTTCGCAAGTTCTCATTTAAAAATACAGCTTTAATGCATACTAAAATATTTATGATATGTTATTGTTGACAACCCAAAACAAAGGGACGGAAAATGTCTTTATAAAAATGATAAGAGCATGATTTTGAAGCGTAACATGCCGTCAAGGACAATAAGCAGTAGCATAAGGACTAAGAGTGAAACAGACTTTGCTGTAATAATTGTGAAAATTTTATTGCAGCCAAACAAGAACACGAACTAGAAAACTGCATGCCCAACTGTGTCGCTGCACTTAAGTTTGGTGATACTCGCACCAAGTGCAAGGCTAATTTCAAGCGAAAACGTGTTGTAAGCACCAAAGTGGCTGATGTGGCATGAAATGACAGCTGAGGAAGTATGAGTCGTACTGCAGCAGGTGCAGGAGTCACAAAATTTTACTGTTAAGGCATTCAACTTAACTCGACTCAACTCAACTGCACTTGTCGAAGGGTCTGAGAATGGGAAGCGTCTGTTGTACACACTTTTACGATTAGAACATTTCGATTGCGTGTTGAAGTATTTAAGCGGCAGAAGAGAGTATGGGTACATCTCGTTGTAAGTAGTGATGCAACTTCACAGGATACGTTCAATTTGCTCGCATATTTAATGGTCGACACGAAACCAAAATCGTGTACGTGTTTTGAATTTCGAAGGAGTGAGTTGTGACGGAGACTTTATTAGCTTGACAAGATTTCGGTTTGTATTCATCTAAACAATATTTTTTTTTTTTTTTTTTTTGAGACATTAAATCCATCATAAAACCATCTTAGTGTAGAAGTTCAAGACATGTGGAAGTTCATGCAAATACTTGTTAAATTTTATATAAGTTTTTTTTTTGGGGGGAATTATACAAAAATATAATAAAATAAAACTTTTAAGACCACTCAGTTGTAACTTTCTTTTGAAAATTTTCTTTTTTAACTCCATAAAAAACAAAAACTTCAATTGTGCAAACAATTGTCAACCATTGCTTAACATTAACAAGACTCAAAGCAATTAGTGAATTATGTTTTCGACTTTGACATTTTAGTTTGTTCGCTGCTTTTGTTTCCTTTTTATTATAGTTTACTCTAAGGCGACTACAGACAATTTTTATTGTTCTTGTTAGTTTAAATTGAAATCCGATTTCACGTTATTGTGTTTATTTTGAATTCATTTAAAATATATATATATATATTTTTTTTTTTACAACTCACTTTAAACACACTTCTTTTGTTTCTTTTTTACTTTATTTACTTTCTTCGGTTTTCGGCTTTGTCTTGATTTGTTTTCGCTTTCGTTTATCAGCAAGCGCGACGACGCGTGTTTTCGACTTGAAGTTCATGCGGCTTTTGAGACTCGATTCAAGTTGTGGCGGGCGCGATTTGCGCAGCCGCACAATTTCACTTCGGTTTCTGCTCGCTCTCTTAACGCTAAGTTTCATAATATTTGAGCTGCGCTTTTGAGTGTTTTTTTCATCGTGAACAAGGTTATAAATATAAATAAAAATAAGTGGGAACAATGTTTTGCGCATTGCCTCAAATTTGGATTTTCCGAATGGTTATATTTGTTGATAGTTATTGGGAGAAGCTTAACCTTACCCAACATCATAAGATTACGTAAAGGTATATTGAAATGGTTTGAACTTGAAATACCAAATTTTACTAATTTATTATCTATCATAAGTATTGATAATATAATACTATACTATGTATTTTAAACAGTTAAAATTTTAAGTAAAAGTGTTAAAAGTATCTTTGAAATTAATTGATTAACGACTCACTTTAACAATATG
Source organism: Phortica okadai (assembly GCA_034638295.1). NCBI lineage: Eukaryota > Metazoa > Arthropoda > Insecta > Diptera > Drosophilidae > Phortica > Phortica okadai. The sequence goes on from CM067852.1 coordinate 1,756,010, forward strand.
ACTCCAGATCACAAATCGATTGTTATGTTCGTTGAACTCTGTTGACATTAGACAAATAGAAATTAATTTCAAACCAGCGCAGTAGCTGTGTTTGCAGATACCCATTAATGACTACAATTTAGTTTCAGTTGCTACTTAATCACTTATTATGAGTTCAGCTTGTCGTAAGTTACGCCAAGACGAAGCTTTGAACCATATCGGCAAAGAGAAAGTTTTTTCTTGTCTAGTTGAATAAAATACTTGTAAATTATGCCGTGCTTGCATGAAGGGAGAACGCCAACGTTTTTGCGACGATGTTGAGACAAACGTAAAATATTTGATTCAAAGTCAATACGCTTTGAAATCGACTAAGCTCTCAATCGCCTTTCCGTAAATATTTCATATTGATGACCGATATCCGTCTTTGCAGTACGCTCATGGTGATGCGGTAATATTTGCCTATGGCGGATGAATGCGAACATAAAGCAAAAACTGATTTTTTAGTGTGAATTAGTCATATTGTGTTGGTAAGCGTGGGTTGTGTCGTTTTTTCGGTCAGTAACACTCTTCTGTACTAACACTTTAATTTGTGTTGAATGACTTTCATTTGAATTTGTGCCAATGACTGTCGTTCAACTTTGATTACGCAACAAAGTTTGTTTTTCTTGTTGTGAATTTTAGTTTAACAAAATTTTGATTTCAAGAAATGCAAATATCTTATCTTATTATTTAAACGTTGTTTTTTTATTTACAGGCTGTCGCAAAGAATCGAATTTTGGCATACGCCAAGTTTAGTTAAGGATTGGTTATAAGAAATATGAAACTCAAAGGATACCTCGAAATAACTTTCGATGAGTTTCCAAGGCTCTACGAAACCAGCAGACATGTGATAATCACACATCTTTATCAAGCTGAGCACCAATTAAAGTGTCCACCAAAAAAGTTTTGCAAAATGTATACTACCCAGGTGCTCGCGAATCAATTATGCTGCTATCTCAACTTTCGCAAAGTTCTGTTCAATGAGAAGGATTTCGTTATTGTTGAACCTTTCAAACCATTTGTTATACAAATGCCGAATTTAGTAAAATTACAAGTGATGTTCTGCACTGCATCCAAGTTAGGCAACACTTATGTGGTGCTCTTACGTAAGGGTGACGGTCAACCAGTGTTGTACGCTTATTCAGCAGTGAACCAGACCGCACCGGAGCATTTAATACGCAACCAGACATTCAATGAATGGGGACGACTTGGTTTCGAAGAAGTCATTTTGAATCTGGATCTTGCGTATTTACCATATACCAACATTGACTTTGACAAGATAGTTCAAATGTTGAATAAACTCCCGAATCCAGTTCGCATAAAATTGCCGATTTTTGGTTATGAATATGCTGTTTCCGAAATGACTTACCATTGGCGCAAGCACATTGCCCTCTCTGAGCACCTTAAATCATATTACAAGTTGCTGCAGAATGTTAAGGTATCACACTTAGCGGAGCCCCAGACAAAAACGCATATACTGCTGTATAGCGAAATTGATACAATGTCGATAAATGATACTTATGAAGAATTGACGCTCAGTTTCTTAGAATGGACTCCAATACCGAGACGAAACAATTTGGAATTCTTGTGCAGCTTGATGCGACCCAAGAAAATTTCGTGTATCGATCCCAAGTATGGGTTTAGTGAAGAAGTGAGCTTCTTAAAAGATTTTTTGAGGCCATAAGTGCAACATATTCCATTAGTTCACTGATTTAAGCTACAAATAACCTTAGTTAAGAGAAATGAATTGAGTTGAATATATACAAATTTTATTTGTCATAAGAATAAACGTTAAAAGACAAACCAATAAAAACCAGCCAAAAAACTAATATACCCTTGTACTATAAGATACAGGGTATGAAATGTGAAGTGGAAGTCGAATATCGAGGATTGACGTTGGCGTCTGTGAAGTTGTCAGTGAATCTAGCTGAATAGAAGTCAACAACGATTTATTAATATCTATGTTCCAAGGATATAAAGGATATTTTGACGATATGAGTAATTTGTTTTTGCCTTTAATAGCCAAGCGTGGACAAAGCTTAACGGCTACGTCGACAATAATAATGATGATAGTTTGCAACAGGACACGGAAATTGTTGCGGAAGGATATGAACGTATCTGAGTATTGCTATGGCTGGCAATCTGTCACGGCATTGCAAAAGCAAAACGTAATAAATGAGCTGGTCACAATAAAGGACTAAAACGAGGACACACTACAGTGTAGAGCCATTCTGGTGAGTTTCATTTATATTAGAAAAAGCACATGTATATCATCATAACTCATATGAAACATCAGCACTACAAACGAGCTTATTTCACTACTACAAACAATTTTACCCTGAATCACACATGTACACACATACACACACACATACTTACACACCCAGGCACGTATATAGGCGACAAAAGCCTTGACAACAAAATGAGTGGTGGCAGAGGCTTTCAGTGCGGGCGGTGGTCTTTATTTTATGTTGTCAACATATTTCATGGATTTAACGAATGTCCTTTGAGCTGCCGTTTTAACAGGACATTCGGTTGTCCGATTACTAGCATACCAACAGGTTTTTAATAATAATTTTAACAACCTTTTTCGCTTGAACTCTATCCCTTTCTCTGTCCTTCTCTCTTTTGAATATCTAATGCAAAATTAATATTAAATGCAGTCATATCACTCACAAGAGATATTTATGGCGTGTGCATCTGTGTTGTATCATTCTAACTCATCAAACCACCTTGAAAAGCAGCGCTTAGTAGTTTCAGTCTGTTTTGATGCCAAGCTTTCATTATTTTTATTTAAAATGTTTGACTTACCTTTTTTCTGGCTGCTGCATTATTAAAATTTGTAAATGTGTCTCTTTTATTCGGCAGTTAACTTTATTTCGTATACGTCTATGTAGATTTCATTTTTATTTGTTAATCTTGTTTTTGTAAACGTTTTGTTGGTTTTAGTAGTAATAAATTATTTTACAAATGACAAAAAGTTGGCAAAATCACTTTTTGTAGCTTGAAATGTGGCTGATGCTTTTGAGTGAACGTATACAGATGTGTATATAATACGTATATTATACATGTTTACTTATAGGAGCATGAGTATTTTTATAGTATTTAAAAAAACAACTAAGAAAGAAACGTGTTGTCTTAGTTTTATATACCATACGTGTTAGAGATATATGCCTTTCAGGATTTTTTTTTTTTTTAATTCAAACCAAATTTTCTTTGACAGAAAAAAAAACGAGATTACAGCATGATTATTAAAACCGTATAAAAAAGTAATAGTAATCAAATGTCGCAGAAAAAGGGCTTAAACAGAATATTAAAGGATAATGTGCTGCGTGAGCACACTTCTAATATGTGAAACAAAAAAAAAATGTCAATAGAGCACGCGTTTATGATCAAATGTCAACTGAAAGCACAGTTTAATAATACTTTCCCACAAGGAGGCAAAGCAGAAAAATGCTTGTCAAAGAGAAAAAGCGGATATAATTTGAATTTGAAACACAAAGGGTCTTTGCTCACTTTAGTTTTTGATTGACAGTTTGTATGAAACAAGCATAAAGGAAAATTGACAAGCATGGACATGGCACACGGCCAGAAGTGAGGTCTGGATATGTGGTTGTGAGTACGAAGTCAGTTAAGAATGTAAATGTCATGTTTCGATTTATTTTGAGCGTTGATTTCAATTACAACGCATAATCGCTGTAATCGCATTCAAATGGCCTGCGGCAAGCGATCGCACGTTTTGAATCAAGCAACGTTTGGCAGGTTGAAATAATTGCCGCTTACTTTAAGCCGATAATAACACGCGTGTTCTGTTGTAGTCATACTTCAGACCTCAATTATGACAATTTAATCACCACAACCGCAAAAACCGAAAATGAATATAATACAAACGAATTAAATGAAATCTATCTGGATGTTATTATTTGGGTTTGCTTATTAGTTTGCTCGCGTGTTTGCGAACAACATAATTTGCACTAATAATTCAGTGGTGAAACCACCCTGAGAAGAATTTTTTATTATATCTAATTTTATGGGGACGTTCATTCCTCTTGACATATCAATGTGTGTGTGCGTATACATACAGTAGTGCATATGTGTGAGGTCAAGTTTCAAATTACGAAGGTTTCTGGGACTATGCTATCAAGTTTCTTTTGCGTGACTTCAATGAGTCGATATTATTACACGATTATGAGGCAGTCAAACGGACTGGTTTAAGGACACGATGCCTCATTAACATTTAGCATAAACTGACCGACTCGAATTATTTTAAATACAAATTGAAATTATGATTTTTCAACCAGATGAGTAATTTCTTGAAATATGCAGTTTGTTGGCGTTTTTAGTTAAACATCCATTTAAGTTTTACGCATGTATATATTTATCTTATGAATGCTCATGAGATCATATTTAAATATCTTGCAAGATGTATTTCATATATTTGAAATTTGAATATTTTTACAATATACTTTTTGTAATATAATATAATTGATAATATAAAATATAATTCAATATTGCATATAAATTTTATTTTTTATTTTATAAAATTAATAAATCGTTACATGTAACTCAAATTTTTAATATATAAACAAATGCAATTGTGAAATTCTTATTGGCAGAACAAATTCAAATATATAGACGTTCATTATATTTTTTTTTTTCTTATTTTATAAACTCTTTTATATAATGATATCTTGTAAAATTAAAGTATAATAAAATCATTTTGGCAACGCAAAAGTTGGCAACAAAACATTTTCACATGGCTTTTCACGCCGTCAACTATATTATTTATGTATATACAAAGTATTTATTTAAAGTACAATATTTTTTATGTAAGATAAAAATATATATATGTATGTACAATTGCAAAATTTTGACGTGGGAAAAATAATAGTGATTTAACTATTTTCTTTTTTATTGTATTAACTGCAATTCTTTTCGTATCTCGTTTTTTTGCGCTAAATGCCAAGTAGTAAGCAACAAAACAGGACAAGGCTGCAAACAGGCTGTGGTTCTGAAATGGCGACGTAGTTTCAACTGATCACTACAAAAGCATTTCAAACGAGAACAAAACTTTACCGAGATCATTGTGAAAACTAATAAGAAATGAGTTGCGCAGAATGAAGTCGAACCTCGAATAATGTTATTTATTTCTGAAAATGTTAACAATTTCTGCCAAGTTACTATCATTTGCGCAACTCATTTACACAAATTTACAAATTTTCCTTATAGATTTGAATTTTTGTTTTTTTTTTATGTTTTTGTTTTTTTTTTTTTGTTTTTGATTTAATGACTTATTGAAACAAGGTGGGGAGTTTTCCGATTGGAATTGAATCATATTGTAGTTTTTTTTTTTTTTTTTTTTGTTTTACGAATAACACATATTTTAGCTAAAAAAAATTTAAATAAGTATGGCAAAAAAAAATAAAACATGTTTCCTTGCAATAATTTGAAAATACAAATATCCTTGAATTCATAAACACTTATTACATTTTACTTTGACGATTTTAACTGTTCAATATTTCTAATATTCTCTCGCCGTTTTTAAATTGACATATTGTTTTTAATGACTTTTCAGGTTTTGTTAATCTCATTGTGATTATACTAAAGTGCTTATTATTTTTTTTTTGTTTGAGAACCCATCAAAAATTCGTTTTTTTCTTAGCTTTTATATATCTTTCTTAGCTTATTAAATTAAACAACTAAAGATTTTTTTTTTTTGCTATTTACAGTATAACAATAGAAAATCATTTTAAGATATTTACAAATAAAATATAATATTCAAGAAATTTTGTCTATTGACAAGAAATCAATAAATCGTACTAAAATGAATGCATTTTTACGCTTTGCGTTTTCTTAGTAATGCACAAAAAAATTAAGCTAAAAATTTCAATAAACTTTTGAAAACACATTATTATAGTTTGTATTTTATTAAAGTAATTTTCTTTCCCTTCGTTATGAATATAAACTTGTTCTACATATAAAAATCATTGAGATCATTGTGATTTTTGGGAATTGTTTGATTTTAACGCAACTTGTTTTCTGTTATTTTTTGTTTTCATAAACTGAATTTTTGTTTTGACATTAAACTATTACTCTTTTGTTTTTCGTTTAATATTTAAGATTAGATTTGAATTGCTTTGTATAATTTTTCGTTTGGGCTGTAAAAATGTGCCAAAATCTCAAATTTTGAACCTTACTTTGGTTGTAGAGATCAACAATTTTTGAGACAATGTTAAATAAACACTTAAATTTTTGTTTCATTTTTTGCACACTGAGATCATTAATTCCTTTCATTTTGCTATACTTTGAACCAAAAATAATTGTATTCTCTTAACACTTGAGTAATTTGTTTATTACGTTTTCTCTCTTTTTTCCGTTTTATATTTTTGAGATTTTAACACATTTTATTCAGCGTGGCTGTACTTATACAAGTTATGAGACCAATTTGAAACAAAACTTTTTTAACTCAATTAAAAAAAATTGTTTTCTTTTTCGACCTAAGCTCTACAAAATAAAAAATAGGCAAATCATCACACAAATGGCATTTAAATTTATATAATCATTATTTTTCATACTTTTTTTTTTTACAAAAACATTAAAGCTTAATAGATTTATGCAAACAATGTTCGAATTTTAAAGCAGCTGTCGTTATTATTATTTTTCGTTTATATATATAAATGTTCCATTTTCTTAATTATATTTTAAAAAGTAAATGGTAATTCAAATTACACGAAGACATTTGAAGGTTTTTTAAACATGAGAAACGTTTTTTTCAGGCTTACAATTTAAAAATTTAATGATTATATAATTCTCGTATTTCTTTGATTAATTCTTGGAAAATGTTTAATTTTAAAACAAAGATACAGTTAAAAATTTGTATACTTCAAATTTCAAATTAAGTATGCAACAACTTCATATGACAAAAAAAATAAACACAAATTATTATAAATAAAAAAACAAAAATAATCATAGTAATTGAAACTAAATTTACTCAGAAATACTTTATAAAATGGCAGTTTCACTTTGTCACAAGTCGCCAAACATCTGTTTTTATTTTCTCGTATATATATAAAATATAATACTTCATGTCATTATAAAATATTTATTCATTTAAAAATTTGTACGAAATCTTGATTACGGAAATATGTCGTAATTTGTTTTGTTGATTCTCTTGTTAAGTCTTTTGGCATATCAAAAATATTTGATGTTTTTTTAAAAGTGATCATCAAAAATATTTGGTCAAATTTCGCAATTCGAGTTAGTATTTGTTTTGTTTTTGTCTGTTTTAACTTTCTGCCAGTCTATAAACTCATTTGTTTTATTTAGCATTATCTATTTGTATAAAGTATTATTTTGAGCTATCGAAATATTGTTTTTGTGTCCCTTTAACCTTAACAACGAAAAATATCTATTGCATAACTTAAATTAAAAAGTTCATCCAAAACTATATTATTCGATACAATTTGTATGTATGTTAATATGAACGCATGTATGTATGCGTGTGTGTGTTGTAATCGATTGTGTTAATAATGACTTATTTCTGCATTCTTTCTATTTTCATTGTTTTTGTTCTGGCGCAGAATGGAGAATGATTTGCACTATTTGAACTTGGCACTCATCGAGCAACAAGAAAGCCGCAGCCCATAGCGACGACAAAGACTGTGACTACAGTGGGCCATGTGAAGCTCTGTTCCTGAAATATAAGAAAAAATGTGGTAAGTCAGAGTTTATTAAATTTGTGTATTCCCTATCAATAGTGACTACTACACATGTCTATAACTTGACCAGGTTGACCAATAACCATGATACACCCTAACTGTGTGACAATATTTCCCAGTAAGCACACACAAATTGCTCCCATGTGCAAAATAAACATTTTGTTTTACTTTCACTTTTCCATCCCCTGATCTCTTTTTTGTACACTGTTGATGTTTTGAGGACGATTTTCTACAAATCGTATTGCAGTAAATCATTTTTAGCATTGTTTCTCTTTCAAATGGACAATTATAAGGAAAACCCATAAATGGAGCTATTTTCGGCTTTGCCGAAACTTATATACTCTTCCAAGCATTTTCTCAATTACTCTTATTGGAAAATCCCTTTTTATAGTTTTCCCAATAAGAATAATATAAATTTATAAAGACAAAGGGGCGTAGCCAGTGTGTCCTTATTGACGTTCAAAAAGTTCTTGTGCATAATTTTAAAAATCAGAGCGTTTAAAAAAAAAATATATTTTTTTTACTGATCGTTTCTTTGGCACAATATGGTATAGTGATCCGATCAAGTTTACGTATAAACTGCCTGCTGATCTCTGCGTTGCAAATTGCATTACAAAGTTAATATACTCTTGCAAAAGTATATATACATGAATTCATAAATGAATTATGTCCACACGGTTTGTTGAAAGTAACCGGTCAAGTGGCATATTAATAAACAGTAAACAGGACCGTTTTGCCACCGCAGGTCACATACTTAACATCATTTACGTCCGCTTATAGTAGTACTGATGGAAAAATAGAAGCACTCAATATTAGAAAATACTATAAAATATCCAATTCGATATTTGTATTTATGGGAGCTTTTGATTCAACCGCTCCTGTGGCAATTCGGCCTATGAATTTGTTAATGTTTTTGCCGATTGCACAAATAATCAAGCAATTGTGTAATAATTTTTCCATTAATACATTTTAGCAAACATTCTGGTGGACGCTTCTGTTGCGATACACTTGAATTCCCTTTCTGAATCATTCACGCATGAATTGGTTTTGTGTGGCATTCGCCTAGTAAAATTTATAGCCAAAATTGAACAATGAATGGCAAATTTACTATTAACTGTGGAAATAATTATGCGGGCGATATTAAAACGAAATATTATAAGTTTTACAATTTTCTCACGATCTGAATGTGTGGAATTAGGTCGTTATCGTCACATGTAGTGTGCAATTCATACTTGATGGGGTGATAAGCGGGGCAGGCAATAGTTTGGGTCTACTGTCTCAACTGGCGATAATGTAAAAAGTGCTGATTTCATGTTAGGCTTTCATACAAACTTACGATTTTTTTGGTTTCGCAAAAAAGTATAAAAATATTTGTGATGCGTATTTATTTGTGTTGTAACCTAACATTTTTTAATGAGACCTGACAATGCAGATGGCACATTGTTTATTTCGTTAAACTGCGGTTGTGCAATTACAAATTTTATGCCACTCAAAGTAACTATCAGTCCTTTTCAATTCAGGCCAATGACACGGGCACATTGTTCGTGGGTATAGAAATTCATCCAGCTGTACTGATTCTTCGGTTCTGACAAAGTGTAAAGTTGATTCGCGCGAAGACAGTCATCGACGAATCGTCGAGAAGCGAAAAGCTGCGCAATTAATTTTATCGCTGTTTAATTTCAACTTTTTTATACCCTCCCTAGAGCTCATCAGAGTTCTTTGATTTTGTAATTTTAACACTATATGAAAGGGCTGCATTTGAATGAAAAGCATAGTTGAAACAAAATAAACGCTTGACTGGCAATTTGTCACTTTAAGACAGGCAGAACTTGTGATAATTTTTCATTGCATACCTTTTTGTCTCCGGTCTATTTTAAGTTGCTCGTTTCTAATAGCAATCTTCTTTTTATACAAAACCAATGCGAGGGCGCGTGCATCACGATTGCATGTTGCAGTTGCAATAGGCACGTGCCGCACGCAACTTCAAACTCAAACGACGCACACGAGCTGCAGAAGCATAGAATTTAGTTGCGTTGGATTTAGTTTAGGCCTGAACAGATGCGCTGATGCTGGCTATTTCGGTTCGCGCAGGCGATCGAGTTAATGACCTTTAGCTATTTTTGTTTACTTATTTGTGTCTTTTTGCAATGTTTTGTTTCTGCTGAGCCGTTAAATGGAGTGTTTTTAGTAAGATGGGTAGAAAAGAGGAAGTTGCATTCAAAGATAGCATGTACAATTTAGTTGTTGTTGACAAAATTATACTTAAGTTCATTTTGTTAAGTAATTAGCAAAATATTTTTGTACGTAAACATATTAATGTGTTAAATAGCAATAAAAATTAGAAGTGATTTATTTTGTTAGGGAATAAGTGACACTTTTTGAATATTATTGAACCGTGCTTAATAATTTGGAGATTTGTCAATCAAGCATTGTCATTGTAAACATACCTTTTTATCCGGCTTTGCCTTTGGCACTGGTTCTTTATTTTTCTTTTTGCGTGGCGGAATACGTCCGTTAAATTCTTGCAAACGCTCCCGACCCGCCGTAAAATTTTCAAAACGATCTTCGAATTCATCCCAGCTGGTTTCGTGTTCACTCTGATACTCGCGTTCATCCTCGCCCGTTGATGTCAGTCGGGAACTATAAAATAGAGAAATTATACTTAAAACAAAATAAAAAACCACAGACAAAACAAAAGTCAACGCTTTAATAAAATGGTGCATTAAATTTTGCCACTTTATCAATGTGTCTATAATTAGCAAACTAGCTTTTATAATATAAACTATACTCTTTATGAATTTTTTTAAACTCACGATGCGCTTATCGCAAATTACAATATTTTTTATTAATTAAAAACTGAGCTTCAGCGCCAGTCATGGGAAATGATAATCTTAATCTGGTTTAAAGCGATAAAAAAAATATAAAGAAAACAAAACGAATAATGCATTAAGTGAAGCGTAGAAGTGCGACTCACAACTGATAAGCCCCAAGGAGCTGATGATTCTTGGTAGGCTTTTGCAATTTGTAGTTTAGTTTATTTAAATCGTTGTGAATTTATTTTTCGACTTACCGTCGCGCAGCATCGGAATGGCTTCGATGCAACCGCATTGCAGTCTGTGTGGATGATGATGCTGTAGCACCGCTGCTGAAACCCGTGGCGCCAAGCTGTGGAGCCTGCGAGTTGGTGCCTAACGGTCCTGAGGATGAGTTTGTGGTCGGCGTTGGTGGCGGCGTGTATTGCGCATAGTGCGCGGCGTAGGCGGCCGATGTGTGCGGATGGAAGTGTGGCGTCTGTGGTTGATAGCTGTGGTGCAAGGGCGGCGCTGATTGTGGTGGCATCGGTTGAGGTATGGGCTGGCGCTGACGATAGTAGTTGGCTTCTTCGCCGGCCGCAAAGCTGACGCTAGTGCGTGGCGTGCGCGGCGTGCTGCGGCCGCGTGGAAAGAAAAACTCGCCTCCATTGTAGCTAGGGCTGGGAACGGAGCAGGAGGGGCTTGGTGGTGGAGGATACTGGAAAATTGGAGGAGCTGTAAAGTTAAAGCAAATTTAATATAAATTATTTTTTTTTTTTTTTCGAAATGGCATTAGTTAATCTTGTAAATTAAGTTCGAATCGGCACCAGTTTAGCTAACTTGATGAAATTTATGGAACGCTGTGGCATCGGAAATAACACGCAAAACCAACCAGTATAAACATTTAGTTGCAATATTCATAGTAATGCTATAAAATTCAATGTTTCAACAATCGTCTTGCGATATTAGATTTAAGAACTAATAATATGCGCGTATCTTTAAATAGCGTTAAATGATCTGCTACAAAGCCCGAACGTATCTCAAGGTACATAAATTACTAGAATTGCAATTTCATGCACATTTGCGTTTGGCGTTGCCTCTAATGATTGTAGCTGCAACTAAAAGTTGATGAAATATTTATGCACTCGCTTACAATTTATGCATAGTCAATTAATTTGCATCTCAAAGTTACATTTAGTTACTTCGGCTTAGCTGCGCTTGAATTAAATGTCTTTGTACTTAAAACGCAATGCTGCAAAATGATTGATGGCAATGCAAAATTTATACAAATCAGATGACGGCCCCAACTTAAAATCAACTTCGTTTGGTTGTTTGCTAATTGCTGCCGAGTGCCTTATGGCAAAGTTGCCAAGTTGTTGTGCGCGCGACATTTGCATGGCCACTTAAAAATAGCTTAAGACGTAACAATATAAAGACACGAACAGTGGAAGTAAACATGCTAAAACAAAATACAAATAACATAACAAAAATCTTATTCACATATAGATTTCGCTTATGCAAGAGAGTAATAGAAAATCTTGACAAGCTTCTACTCAATAATCGAGCATGTTGTTGTGACAATCAACCTGCGGCGATGTTCAACGAAACTCAAAACTCAAAGTTGTTGCTGCAACTAATTTGCAACTGACCCAATAGCCTTGAACTCGAAATAAACATGAATCAACTACCATCAACTACAACAACCAACAGTGTCGGACATAAACGTTTGTTTCGTTCATTTTTGTTTTGTTCAGTTCAGTGTTTAATTCAATTCCGATTCGATTCTGCTGGGCCTTAAACTGTCTTTAATTGCAACGGCTCTGGCCGGCAGCAGTCTCGCGTCAAGCTTCGAGCACGACTTGCCATGAAGAGCCACTCCTTGAGCGCAATTGAGTTACTTGTGTGCCTTCGGCTATCTGCAGATGTTGTACGAGTATTTATTTATTTGAAACTAGTTTGATTAGCCGCAGCAGATCTGCGCAGCTGATGGCTATAAGCCAGTCAACAAGTTTAGCTCAGCTCAGCTCGGCTCAGCGAGTTAAGCAAACTCAAATCGGTATTGCACTTCACGTCACTTCCACCGCATCATTCCAATAAATAATCGCAGCTCGACGCACGTGCATGTTCGCGACAATCGCGCTAAATGTATATAACCTTGGAATCTTACAAGCAACAGCATCATTAATTTATGTGCACCGGAAAAAAAAAACAGCAAGTAACTCAAGCAAATTTATTTATTCTTTCAGAAGAGCAAAAATTGTTCTTATAATATTTAAAAGATGTCATCCAAATTGTAACAGCTTCACAATAGAACACATCACATTTTTTACATATGAAGGGCCAAGGATATGATTTTTTGTTAAGTACTCACTTGTGGTTTCGACAAGTTCGTTTTTCAAGTTTAATAAATAATTCCAGTTCTCGTTGCAAAACTCTGCTAATTGCGGGCTGTGGGGAAAATCACTTTATGGTTTTGCGTTTGACGTTGCGAAAATTGACAACTTTATGAGTTTCTTACTTATTGTGGCTGCATTCATTAACATATTTTATGCGGGCAGTGAACAATGGTTTCAGCTTAGGATGTTATCTCCATTTATTACTGAGGGACATTGACAAAGTCAAGTGCAGCGCAGATTGAAACGTGACTAACTTACAAAGTCAGACCGTGATGAAATTTGCCAATGGGTGCGGGCATATGTAATAATTCATATATTGAATGTTGTTAATTATTGTATAGAAACAAATGGAACATTTAGAAGCGTTCAGATGAATGAGTATGGATGAGAAGGTTTCGAGTTTACATTGGTGTTGAACGACAAGACAATTTAAGCAAGTTTAGCTTTCACATATCATTATTGAGTATTTTTGTAATTGAACTTCTTATCCTTGTTTCAATGAACAAAACACCAGCTGCTTATGAATTCCCCAGTTGCGTTGCTCACATTGTTTCCGTTTTGGTCAATGACGATAAGTAGCGGTAGTTAATGATGTCTCATCACCACAACCGAACTTGATCTGAGTTGTTGTTTAGTAATTTGGGCATTTACTCAATTAAAATTGTAAATGTTTCTTTGTTCGATCTTCATTTGCTGACGTGGGTGAGAAATGAAATTTTTAATATTAAAATAACTGAAAATGATTCACTGACAACATGAACCGTTAGTTTTCAGCTTTGCCTGGTTTTGTGACAAAAAACAAAGCTCGCAAAAAGTCTAAATGACCATTTAAGACTTGTCTGTCTGAGCGAGTTTTGATTGTTACCAAAAATGCTTTGCGGATATTGCGTAAGAATCAGCGACGTGACTTTTTCATACAGTTTTGGCGACACTAAAGGTTAATGTCAAACAGATTGGTTGACATTACATTCGATTGATCGCTAACAGGTGTCGTGTGTAACGCCATTTTTGATCGCGTTAATTAGTGTGTGTTTTGTTATGTTATTTACCGTAAATCAGCCAAATTAGTGTGTTAACTTGAGTGGCTATTTTGGGAGTTGAATTGTTGTTTGAAAATATCAGGAATTTATATTTTATTCTAACGTGTTAAAGTCATTTTAAATTTAAACTTGGTGTTTGCTACCGACATTGACAAACTTGTGTTCGCAAGTGTTCAAATATAGGCAAGTGATGTGACTAAATATATATAATGTTTTCAATGAAGGGATAATGAATCCAACTAGCCAACGACATTTAGTTCTCAGATATTACGCATCTCTTGAAACTAGCTTTGTACTTTAAACTTTTTTTTACACATACATATGTTGTATGTACATTTCAAGGTTTGACATCATGACAGATGTGTAATGTATTTGTTTTTTTACGAGCTTGCATAGACCAAGTTGAGCCTCGTCGTCGTCGAGTCTCGAAGCGCAAACTTAATTATCGCAAAATTTTAATTGCTGCAGTTAATATGTTTTATGCTTTTAAAAATTGCTGCAGCTATTGTTGTCTTTGTGTTTTTGTTGTTATTGTGAACAAAGGAATTGAAAAATAAACAAAAATAAAATGCAACATTTTCTATGCATTTCGTTTTAGTTGCTTTGCTCGGTCGTGCGAGAAAATCGTTGGAAATGATTAGCAAAACAATTTTTGCTATTGTTATGCGTAGCTTTGAAGGCTGCAAGTTTATTCTACAGTTTTATGATTCATTGGGATAATCTTAAAAAAATATATAATAGTTTTTAAATAAGCCTCTACAAGTAAATATATACGCCAACTCTAAAATGGACTTCAATCAAAATGTATATATTTTTTTAAATAAGTGATGAACCTCATTTTAATTAGCCGTTGCAGTCTTTTTTTCAACAGCACGCACCAGTTAAAGTTATGTTATATTTCTATATAGTCAAGTACTGTGTGAAATTTTACATCCTTACCCAATTGACAGATAAATCGCGTTCACAAAGAAAGTCATCATCTCAAATACAATTCACCAAAAGCGCTTATCGTCAAAGTGCAACCAAAGCGACATTTTTTGTGAGCGCCAATGCAATTTTTCAATTCGAGTTAAGCATAAAATAAATGCGCATACATCAAGCGAGGGATTTTGCCGCCAGAATAGTTTATACAACCTGCGATACAAAAGCTTTTGACGCTGAAACGCTTAAAAAACTATAAAATTCGATTTTTCCCAAAGCAAAACATATAGTTATTTTTGGGAGTACAGAGGGAATTCCGAGCTTTTGTTTGCATATTTTGCATTTTTCTTGGTTCTTAGGAAAGTAGAGTTAAGATGAGTTGAGCTACTCAATACAAGCAGTTTATACTGAAAAGCGAAGCTTACGTGGCGTGAAAGAGAAAAGTTCGGAGAAAGGAGAATTTACTACTTGGGAAATTCTTTTGTCGCAAACGTAAAACTTTGAAATGGCAAACTGCATAAATTCGGTATTAAAAATTGATTTAAAAAAAAAACGTTTGACAGCAGCTGTGAGCAAACTGGGATGGAACTAAGAAAGGAATACAAATGCAACTCAAAAGAAACTCAAATTCAACGCTGAACATTTCGCTTAAATCATGTATGAAGGCGCAATGAACTTTTTCACATTTCAAGTTTGCAATATGCCGCAGGCAATTTTAGCACTTTGCTTAATAAAACATCAACAAAAGCATAAAAGCAACTTTACGCTTTTCATATTTTTCATATTTTAACATTTGACAAACACTAAGAAAGTTATTCAGCTCCATGGCGCACAATTTTCCGGCTTTAGTTTGAGCCCGTTTTGTAGGTGGGTTGGCAGGCTGCGAGTGTAAGTGAGAAATAAATGAGTGTTTGTCTAGTTGCCCGTTGCGGGCTTTTGTAACACAAAATGACAACGAAATGAAACAAAATTGTTGGTGTTGAAGGTGCGCTAAATTGTTTGCAACGTCATCAAGCATAGATAAAGTGGCCTAGGCATATATTTATTGTACCACCAGTCGAGCTGTGAAGTTGTCTAGGATTTCATACCAAAGACTATAGAGCGACGTGCTCAAGTCCTTCTTCATTTCTTCTATTCAAGTGAAGTTGTGCCTGAAATCAGGCTCAGACTTGATTCAGACAATGACGACAACGCCGAAGGTTAAAACTCAGAAGCACAGGATGTTATGAAAAAAAGGGGAGAAGCAAAGGAAATCATAGACAATCAAAAGAAAACTTTAGTCAGGAAACGCACACTTGGCTTAATTGGCCATGTGTGGAGGAAAAAATACCAAACAAAACTAAACAGCCAGTAAATTTATAAATGTAGACAAGACGAACCGCTAGAATAAATTTAAAAGTGTTGAAAATTACAGGGCTGCGCATAATTAACAACGCAAATTGCAGTAAATCAAATAAGCAACAACGCAAATTAACATGCAAGACAATAAAAATAAAAACAAAACACAAAAAGTACGACAATCAACAGTAAAAAAAAAGGCTCATCGTTAATCGAATCGAAGCGTATCAACGTCATGAAAATAATTAAAAAACAAGTATTAAAAAACAATAATAAAATTGTGAAAACTGCACGTTTCATAGTGTGTTGAAGAATAATGCAAACCTCTCTTTGCACCCCCCTTGACCAATCGCCATTAACATGACACATGCAATCGTCGCCGTCGTCATCTTAGCTCATCGTTTCGCTGCCATAATTCGTTGTCTGTCGAGTATCTACTGACGGGTCTGTGATATGCTCACGTCGTTAAGTGTTTTGCTTACAAAAATCTATTTTTGTCTTGCCTTTTCAATTCAATCTGATTAAATTTAAAATTAGCATAAAATTACCCAAAATTAAAAATATTCTGTGCGTTGTTAAATGACTTTCCTTGTGCTATTCTCTAACAACATTGATTACCATAGTGATACATAGTGAATCCAAGTAGTTTTTTAATTTTTAACAGCTTCATGGTCAATGTAAAGATGGCAAAATAAATAAAAAGTAACTAAGTAAATAAAACTCGATAAAAACTCAAAACAAAAACTGCACAAAAACCAGAGTCGAACTAGCAGGCCAAACATGCAACAAACAAGGAACGAAAGGGAATACCTTCGAAGAAGCCGAAATGCAGTAGATACAAAAATACTCGTACAAGTGCTATGCGACATAGAGAGAGCTAAGAGCAAGTTAATGGTATAGAGGGAGAGTTGAGAAGCCAGCAGATACATGACAACAGCCGCATGTGAATCTGCTCATGGCAACCCGCTGAATTGCATCGCGATGCGAGAAAAGTCGGCTTGGCAACAGCAGCACTAAAAATGAGCGGGAAAAATCTACAAAAAACAAAGGAACAACAAAAACAAAATAAAAGTATATAAAAAAGGTTGAAATAAAAGCAGGAAATTTATATGCGCAAAGTCGCTTCTGTGGGGGCAGGTACTGTGGCGGAGGAAGCACAGCGTTACGGCTGCTAGCAACAACTAAATACAAGGGAAAGCCAAACAAATACAGAAAAATGTACGTATAAAAAAGCCAACACAAAAGGAGAAGCGAAAACGAAAAAAATAGAAAAATAAAGGAAAACGAAATGTGGTTAATAGCAGCATCAAAGTCAATGGCAACGCGCTTCGGTTACAAGAGCAAATGTTTAACTATGAGATAATATGCGCAAAAAGGCGAGATACGTTCGTACATATTCATAGCATCATACCAAAGACATCGCAGAAAATGAGTCATGCAACTCATGTGTAGGTGCGCGAAAATAAGCCTAGAGAAAATTCTGCTGCGCACAGTTACAAAACCAGGAACAGAGACAAGCGAATTGCCAAAGATACAATTCAAACGTAATGTAGATACACTCAAGTAGGGCATGCATATTTCTTTATAGTTGTATTTAATGACGATAAATTATTTCATACAAAGACAAGAATTAGAAAAAAAGAAAGGAAATGACACCAGCTGTTTTATAATTTTGTCGCCATATTTACCGCCATATTTTGTTTATTGCCTCACTCGATTCCAGAGCCAAAGCCACTCTCTTTCTAACTGTCACTCGCTCTCGCCTCTTGGGGTTCCCGGCTAACGCGCTCGCATTTATTATTGTCAATAGGCGCAGCAAAATAGAAGTTACCGAGCAAAACAAAATGCGATAAATGTCAAGTGCATTACGTCCTGCTTGCCTCTTTTCTCACGCGCTTCGCTGGGCGTTAGGCTTCTTATATTTTTTGCAGAGCGCTTTGCAGGAATCAGCTGTTGACAACTGCCAAACAGGCCACACAAAAAAGAATTACGCGAAAACCTCAGGAAAGCAGAGAAGAAAAGTCACTGAAAATATACCCACAAAATAGGCGCCTAACAACAACAGAAAAGGAAAAATATCTAAAACGGCGTCACTCTATGTGTGATGACTGCTCAGGCAACATGGAGAGCAGTTTGAGGTTCAAGGAGATGAGTTGGCATTTCATTCTACCACGATGTAGCTATGCTGTGCTGTCATTGCACCTTATTTTTGCATTTTTTTGCGTGTCTGTCGTTGTCAGTCGGTGGCATGCATTGTCCCTGCACCGGAAAAGGATATGCGCGTGGAGAAGAGTGTTACAAAACGGTTTTCATCAAACATGAGAGTTTGAGAGCGTTAAGTATGTCCTTGTCATCGTAATCTCTGAGAATAAAAGCCGTGCCAAAAGGAAACTTTACTTGAGTTACGGTCGTAGCATATTTTATAAATACGTATGAACGTGGATGTACACCTTCTGTCATTTCATTTGTGTGTGTGAAAAATCGACCAAAGTTGATGACTAAGTCGTAAGTAAATTTGTACATGGGCATAAGCTTCTTTAACTCCCCTCTTCAATTTTCAAGTCTCATTTGAAGTAAGACTAATAAAGTTGGAGATTGCTTAGCTTCACCCTCGTTAGGTAGATGAGTGGGCTTCAAGTACAAAACACTTCCTTAAACTATCGAAAAATGTGGTATTTCTAGCACAATATTAATTTCTAAATCTAACTAACAGTTATCACTACATTGCAAAAGACCCAATTTGTTTTTATTTGTTTCTTTAAATAAGCCGAACTAGTCTCATTTTTATTGGTGGTCTTCTAATTCAAGGTTGTTGACTCATACTCTTGAATCAGTCAGTTTATTATATACGAACTGCAAACTCTTATCACAAATTGTATCAAATTACCTGCAAGCGAGCCAAAACAATATGCGCACTCTAGTATATTATGAAGAACTTAAATTTTGCTGACTGCATCATAAATATGCAGTTCGTAGATAATGTTTTCTTCATTAAGTAAAATAAAATAAATTAACCACCTGTGCAGTAAAACTATCAAATTACGCAGCAAAAAAATTAAAGTAACGAAAAGAAAAGAAATACGAAATTATAACTAAAACAAATAAAAACCAGTAAGGACGCTATAGTCGAGTATACTCGACTATATAATACCCTGCACACACGGTAGGCGGTGCCACACCCTCAATCTACAAAAACATATTGATCTGACGTCGCATATTCAAATAGTGTTCAAAATATCAAGCAAATCGGTCAAAAAATGTGGAATTCACGAAAAATTTGAGTTTGTAGGTCATTGAGGGGTAACCATCAAAAAAAGGGGAATTTTGTGGTATGCAGTTTTAAAGATAAATATTTACTGAGCTTGTCTACAAAATTTCAGATTCGTATCTTTAATAGTTTTGAAGATACAGCAAATTTAAGAAAACAACCGCGGGAGGGGAAATGAAGGGGAGGGGGAAAAATTGTGGTACGCAGTTTTGTAAAGCTACTAATACTGAGTCTACATACCGACTTTCATGTTTCTATCTCGTTCGATATTCGAGTTATAGCGTTTTAAAAAAGTGGGTGGTGCTGGATGGGCGGGAAGGAGTGGGCGTGGCACAAAACCGTTCAAACTTGATCTGCTGCCGAGCATCACGAGTCTACCCTCCGAATTTCAAGTCTCTAGCTATTATAGTTTCTGAGAACCATTGGTGAATACGGACGGACGGACGGACAGACGGACAGACGGACAGACGGACAGACGGACGGACATAGCTTAATCAATTTCTCTTGACGTCCTGATCAAGAATATATATACTTTATAGGGTCCCCCTGCCCTCCTTCTGTGCGTTACATACATTTCGCTCAAACAAACACAATATACCCCGATACACAGTATGTGTACAGGGTATAAAAAAACTATACAACAAATTGTATATAAAATCAACGAAAATTCGAAATTTCAGTACAAAGAATATGTGAAATAAAGTGCGTATATTTTCTTTTGCTGACTGAGTTATATAAATAATAAAAAATTGCGCTTCTTTTGTGGGCTGATAATGCCTTGTGACTTTCGAAAATTATCTGCTACACAAAGGCATACACGGCATGACTCATATATACGTTGCACTTAGAACAACAATAACTGTTAGGGTATTTAAAAGTTGAAATTTTTATAAAATTTCTTGCAAAGTGTCACAGCTGACTACATTAACACAAAGACAATACAAGACCGCTAAAATAGCGACAACCGAGCGAAAAAATTAAATTTACCTATTGTTTAAAAAATATAAATAAATAAAAAAGAAATAAGCAAATAAAAAAAAAAAACACAACAATCACAAAAATACTGACCATTCTCAATAATATATTAACAACAAAATCAACTCATTTATTGTATTTAAATTGCTGCTAAACGAGTAAAAAAGTGGTAAAAAGGTCACTTCTAATACAAACATAAAGTAGCGGTTGTTGTGTAAGTGTCTGCAGACAAAGTCAAAAGTATCTCATATATTTGCTTGTTCTTTCGTTCGCCTAAGGTCAAATGCCGTTAAGTAATTTAGGTTAATGTACTCCAAGAGTGCAAAAAAAAAAAAAAAAAGCCGCAGCACGCTTTAGTTTATGTTATTATTTTGTTTTGTTTTTTTTTTTTTTTTTTTTTCAGCGGACAGTAAACTTTAAATCAAGACATTCGAAAAAGCAAATTTTTGGCGCGTGCCAATTAAATTTGAAGTCGAGCACACGCCCACCTATTTTGCAATGCGCAAATTTTAAATGCAACTACATCTCTTAGATACGTTTTTCTTTTATTTGTTTGTTTGCGCATATAAAACCGTATCATACGTCATGCGCATGGGGCTTGAGTTGACTTGAACAGCAAAAAAAAGTTGTTGGTTTTACAACATAGCAACACAAAGGAGCCCCCAAAATGGGGGGTCGAGCGTTGAATATCGACAGTGTGCAGCGTACGGTACAACGAGCTACTCAGTCTAACGTTCAATAATCTCGTCTCAGCTTTATTGAGCAGTCAGCAATCAGGAAAAACTCGTTTCTCGTTTACTTGCCTGGCTGCCTGATAACCTTCGTTTGCCGCCACCGCAGTTCCCAACTTAACTTGAATAGTATAGTCTGTCCTCCTGCCAAAAACGAAAAATAAAGTGTGGCCAACGTCGGATCAGACCAAGCCCGCCTTAACATTTTTACATACACTTTTGACCACTTGGTCATGTTGCGTTTCGAATTGCTTCAGATGTTGTCTTTAACTTGTATTGTATAACTTTGTCAGTATTCTTTTCTCAATATGATGAAATGCCGCAACATTTTTAATTTTTTATTTAAACAAGCTCCACAGTTTGCCTTCGTATGCGATTCACTTATACTTTTAGTTTGGATTATAAACTACTTACACTTATATGAGATTTTTATTGCGAACATTGTATGAAAACTGGATAACAATATTTCAATATTTCACACTGTTGACATTTTAAATCGCACGTTTAAGTGTAGCGGGGGATTTGATTTAAAATTTATTAGCATAAAGTTTCCAAATAATCGGGTACCATCAAACTATTATTCTCACAACGAAAAATAGGAAAACTCATAAAAAAAGAAATTTGTCATTTAAAGGAAAATTACTATGGCAGCAGGGAAAACCAACTTTGGCAACGACCAAAACAAACTGCAACAATCACGAAAAATCAATAAAGTCTAAAAAAGTGCAACAAACTGGAGAATTTGTTCTGCGAGGTGCCAAAAACGTCACTGCCCACAGATGATATAAAAGCCATGTGAGTGGGTGGCAGAAGCAATTTTACATTTCAAACGTACTGGTGGTTTGTAGCGTCGATAGGCAAAATTTGACTGTTGCTTGTTTGTAGCAAAGAAAATTCTTATTTTTGGGATTTATTTTAATACTCACCGCTTTGGTTTGCATACCGTTGCACCACCTCGCAAATAGCCATCATGAGTTGTTCGCTGGTCAATAGCGGACTTTGCATTGGCGTCTGCGTTGCTGAGGTGGTCGTATTCGGTGATTGAGAAGCACTGCCAGAGCCGCCAGAGGAGGCAGATGAGGAGCCAGCTGGCGACGAGGATGAAGTAGAAGCGCCAGATGATGATTGCGATGATGATGATAAAGTGGAGGGGGGTGGCGAGCCAGAGGCAGTTTCATCGGCACCACCCTCGGGCAGGTAAAAGGGCACGGCCATTATTATTGAAATGTTTCGTGTGAGAGTGTGGTCAATTGTCTCTACACACGTAAACAAAAAAAAAAAAACCGTGCACTAAATTTTTTTTTTTCGTATTTGTACGTTGCTTGTGTTAAATTTTTGGAGTTTGCTTTTTGCTGCAGTTCGTGGACACTTGTTAAATTTGTTTCGTTGTTTTTTAATGTTTTATTAAATGATTTTATATTTTTTATGTAAAATTTTAAACAGCAGGAATTTGCGCATTTTATTATGTTCACAACTTTCACAGGTGCTGTTTTTATTAAAAGTATTTCGATGGAAGTGTGTATTTATTGAAAACTTTAAATCACAAAAGAATATCGTGTTTGTATTTTAATTTTGTTATTAAGTCACAATTCATTCTATCTTCGCATATTTCTTTATTATTTTTTTATAAAGAGTAGTTCGTTTTTTGAATTATAAAATGTTAGTGTTTTCGTAGTGGTTTTAATTTAATATTGTAGAAAATCTCTAATTTATTATCAATCGTATACACTTAGAGCACTTAAAACGTTTTTTTTCAATTCAATTAGATTCTGTTCTACCGACTTTTGCACTTCTGATTCTTGTTAAGTCAACGCACTCGGCTTATTGGGCTTAAGCAGCAGGTCAGGCTAGCAAGCAGGCAGGCAGATTAGAAGAAAGAAACACGTCTTACTCGCTTCGAGTTTCACAGTTAACTCAGACTCTGGCCTGAGCCAAAAGCACCGATGAAATACTGCAAGAACAGACGCGTCGACATCGATGAAAAGAATTGTCAGTGTGTGAGTGAGAGCAAACGCCTCTGTTGGTAGGTGCACAGCTGCCTGTAGTCACTGTGTGTGTGTTTTGTAGATATACATGTTTATATGAGCCTATTTTGTTTGCAACACGAAAAAGAGCGAAAGAAAAAAAGAAAAAAACAACTAGCGAAGTGAGAGTAGGCACGAGGGAGCGTCAACTGCAGCACAGGCAACCGCAGCAAGTGGGAGCGAAACAATCTGACAGACAGAACTGGCTGCAACATGCAACACCATTCTCAAACGAAACAACAACGTTTTAAGCACTTACAATAACAACAGAAATAAAAACGATAAAGTTGTACTCTCTCTTCAATACATGTCTGTGAGAGAGTATAATCAAGCCAAGCAAGTGTAGCGTTCATATATGAGTGAAACGTAGAGATCGTTGAGTTGCAGCAGGTAAGGAGAATAGAGGATCGCGCTACAATTGCTCAGTTAGCTTGTAGTTGTTGGTATTGATGTTTCTAGCACTTGTTGTTGTTCAGCATATCTGGATGCAGCGTATTAATTTATTTGTACATTTGTATGTATCTACATATACATACATATATGAATATGAAGTCGGTTGAGATACGGGAGCGAGTTTCTTGTATGGTTGTGTTTGTTTACAAATGAAATGATAAAACATAAAAAATGTTATTACAAGTTCTTTTTCTCTTTAATTCTACATTTCTCTTTGTATTCTTGTCTCTTTTTGCGCCAACTACTATGCAAGTGTGTAAGAATTTGTGTATGTATGTAGGTATCTGCATACGGATGCATCTATTAATTTAAACGACTATGTATGGTGTATATTCGATTTTTAAATTTTGTTTTATTTGTTTGTTTTTAAACTCTTCACGTATGTGAATAGTTTTATAACTTTTTTTATTTTTTATTTCTGCGCGTTCTCTGCTCTTTTAGTATTGTTTGAACTATAAAAACGCGGTTTTGAAAAAGAGAGAAACGAAGCATGAGCTTAAGGGAGAGTGAGTGTGACAACTAATTATAATTAGAAAAAAAAATATTTTAATCAAAAAAGCTCTTACATTATGAGTGTTTTGTTTACGATAATTTAGAAAACGGTTTGTCAAGAACAGTGGGTTATTTGGACATATTTGTTAAATATTCTCGTCAATCAACCATAATCAATCAATCTTTTGAATACAGATCCGTGTTGGAAATATTTTTGTATTCTTAAGATGATAAGTCTGTCATTATATGTATATTAAAACATAGTACAAAATAATCTGAATTTTCTTGAATAGAAATGCTCCACAGCAGTCAGGCAGCTTTTCGTCGAACTCTTACACGGTCTCTTTGTTTTGACTCTTCTTAAATTATTACTCTTCTTTAATCGCTCAATCAAGTCTTTTGCGCGCGCGAATCAAAAGCACAAAGCAGAAAAGAAAAGTCAGAGCAAAACAGAAATAAAAATGAAAAAAGACAAAAAAATAATATTTTTATACGTTCTGTAAGAAGTATAATGTGAAAAAAGAACCGAAGAGAGATGTGTTCGAACCAAGTGATTTTTTATTTGTTTTGTGCTTTTTATTTTATATTTATGCAACGATACCAAGCTGACGCTCTGAGAGAAGGTGTGGCACTCATGCACAACAACACTAACAACAGCAACTGCAGTTGGTGGCACTCGCTTTAGCTGCCGTTGTACATATGAAAATGTATCTGTGAGTGTGTATGTTTGTATCTCATGTGTTCATCCATATGATAAAGGAACATTAATGGCGATAAATTTTCCTTTTCTTTTTATTTGTTTTATGTGTGGCTCTGTTTGCTTGCACAAACTCTGAATATTAACAACAAAAGTAACTGAGTGCAAATTAACATAAGAAAACAGTAAGCTCAACTTATCGAGAATATCAAACACAAAATTTTGAAAAATGAACTTGCAATTTGAATATTTGAAAGTCGGTAGCGAAAATATAACATTAATATCTTCAGTTAATGGTATCTAGAAATACTGAAACGATCATTAATGCCTTATCAGAGATGTGAAACACATTTGCGCAGCAATTTCAAGTACCAACTGACACAGGGGAGGGACAAGCATAAGTAAATATGCACACATACATACATGTATGTTATGTTTGCTTGAAGAGCAGAGAGCAAATATTGTGTAAGGTTACGCAAGGATTGCCGATTGTGATGAAATTCGGTGCATGTTCAAACAGGAAGAAGATAAACAAGAAAATAAAAAGAATATCAGATTCTTATGCTGTTCACACTTGTTGTATACTACATACATACATATATGTTGAGACGTATTGGTTGCCTTTAAGATTATATTTTGAGTTGGTTTTATATGAGTAGATGGAAGGCAATCGCGTAGAATGGGCATTCGGTTTAGCTGAATAAGCATGTTCATGATCCTAAGCTAGAGAATATTTATTTGATCATAGTTTGCGTATCTGAGCTGTTTAGTAACATATGACGAAGAAAATTCATGTCTTTTCTGCATGTACATTGATATTTTTCAATCTAAAGTTATATAGTCTGTGAGCGTTGTGGAAGGCTTTCTCAGTGTATTGTTATTATTAAAACAGAAAATTGTGCAATAAACTAAATGAATAAATTAAAGTTACTAGTTCAATTGTACAAACATGCTTCGACGTCGTCAGCAGCAGAAATAATAAACAACTGTACAACCATAACTCATCGTTGTCTTCTTATTGCAGTTGCTGATGCTTTTGATCATCATCAACTCATGTTCATGATGATTTCTGTTTTTTTCTGCAATGCTCGGAGATACATTATTTTTATAGTTGTCGCTGTTTGTTGCCGCATTTGTTGCAAATGAAGATGCGTCGCCCTAGACTCGTGCTATAAGCGGCAGCAATTTTCAATCATGATGCACTCGTACTGCCTCTTCGCCCATTCTGCGCGATGTCATAAACGCTGGGCTTTATTTAAGTGACAGCAAGCGTTTAATTTAACGGTAATTTGTGTTGTTGTGCTCTCGATGCATCTGCCACAATATGGTCCCGCTTTCATCTAATTGGGGACGATGCGTCTGCGCTTCAACGACGACTCGTTTTGTGCGCATGCGCACTACTTGCCTTTCAGATAGTTTTCGCTTTTTCCAAGGGGTTTTCAGCTAATTTTTCCACACTTGTCACTTGTTTTTCCGCTTAACTTTTGCAAGTGTGGGTTTGTTACTCACTTTCCATGCTGTTGTGTAATAAACAATTTAACTTTAATTTGTAGTATCTATTGTCATTGTTGTTGTTGTTGGATCGTGTAATCATATTCAATAAAGAATTGTTGCACGGTTTCGGTCGCTGACCCAGAAATGTCAACAGCGAAGTTTGCTTATTTTTGTTTTGTTTTCATAACATTTGTTTCGTTTGTTTGGTAGTGTCTTATTTAAACGCTTTTAAGTGATTTCAATTTAAGAATTTACATACCAACCCGTTCGTCATACTGATGGCGCTGTTGATCATCGTCGTTTCTTTAAAGCGAGTTGACAAATTAAAGAATATTATCGAGTGCTTAATTTGAAATTATCTGAAATTCGTCAATCGGTTGTATGTTACTAGAAACGTGTTTTTATAAAAGAAATAGAAGCCTAGTGTTAATACAATCATCATTAGTACCAGAGCGCATTAGACACATTAGAAAGCCTTAAACCATTAGAATAATCTGATCTGATCGACAAAGAATAACATAATGTCAAATCAAGACAAGATGCATATGCAGTATCGGAAAAATAAAGGCTAAGTAAAAGAAAGAACGAGAGAAGACCAAAGTATTAAAATTGTTTTGAATAGTCGGCATTAAAAAAACGCTTCTCATAAAAATAGAATCTAAAGCAAAGCAGCACGCGACTCGCCGGTTGTGGCGACACATGTGCCGCCAATTGACTGCAAGCGAATTATACGAACTCCAACAGTAACAGCGAAGGCAACAGAGCTACTGCAAAATCATCACCGATGGCGCAATTTTCCTTTCGTGAAACATTTTTCAACACGGCAATATGAGGACAGCGGGTGACGAAAAGTCAGCGGCGAAGATTGTAGCAGCAGCTGCAATAACGAAAAGTTGTTGGGACGTTGACTTTGCAAAACTGGTGGAGTACAAAAAAAAAAAACAAAGCACAACAACAAGACAGAACTAGGAAAAGTGGCAAAGACGACAAAGTGAAGAAAATATAGAAGCATTAAAGTTGTTTTGTGGCTCAAGGGGACACAGAAAGGCCAAGGCAGCAATTTATGCACCACGCACACCGACTGAGTAGTAAGTAAAAAGTACAGAGAACACACATTTACTTGGGAGAAAAAAAAAAACAAAAAACCAAAGAAAAATTGTACTTAGTTGGTGTGTATCTCGAGATTGAGATTGAGAGGGTGTCAGGAGCACACGAAGCAAGCAAGGCAGTTTAAAATAAAACGAAGAAGTTGTAAGCTCTATGAAAAACCACATGCACACAGCTGCCGATTGCCTTCAGCGATTACTGGTAGCTGTGATGTCATTGTATAAATGATGAGATGATTTGCGACAGTGGCGAAGCAGAAAGGAGTGATTTAGAAGCGAAGAGAAAATACAAAGTAAACAAATTGAAGGTGTTTGGGGCAAGTGAAACTATTAATAAATAAAGGAAAATCGTTTAAAGGGTGTAATTAACAACAACAACAACACAAATAGAAAAACTGTCCCAAAAAGTGTTTCACTGCCAAAACAATTTTGTTGTTGCGGCCTGTATGCTCCATCCTGTCTATCTGCTTGTGATAAAAATTTGTGGCATAAACGAGTGCGCGGCATGGAGACGTGTTGCACAGAAGCTGTAAAACAAGCAGTAAAGTGCAAAAGGTTGAGGTATTGAAGTCGATTTCATTGCAGAAGCGAATGCAAAGGGTTGGTGAGTCTAGGAAGGGAAATGAGTCAGAAGAGCGTCTGCCGTTAGGCGCGCGATTATATTAAACAATTATGGAGCAGCAGCAAACTCAGATTGCCCCCATTCGTCAACTGGGTCACTGACCTATCAAGTAAGAATTAAAGAGGACTCAGAGGCAGCCACGGCAAATGTTAGCAGGGGCACGCTGATGCTGCAACTGATATACAAAATATTTTTATGCAAACATACATGCACACAGACGCTATGTACATAGAAATTTGTTTTTTCTTTTAGTACAGCCTCTGAAACAAAGAAAAACTAAATGTCAACCATGACGTAAATTAAATACTCTATACGTTGATTTTACATAAAATGGGTTTTGTTTTTGGTTGGTATAGATCCTGTGCAACTGTGTTTTTGTATACAGCTACATCAACAATTCAATAGCTTTACGTATCCGAATCTGTAATTCTTATATAAAAACACAGTAGCAATTAAAATTTTAAGCTCGTAGTTGCATTGTGTGAAGAGTATAAATATAAAGCAGATATGTGAAATAAAACTGTCGCTGACTGTGAGCTCAAGGGCGTAATGCATGTTGCGAATTGTTGGTTAAGCGGGGTGTGTGCAGGGGCGTGATATGCGCACACTTTAGGTGTCAAACTGTGCAGCTCGAGGGTGGAAGAGGTTCGAAAAAAATAAGAGAAGTAAAATGAAGGCATGAAAAAACGAGAAAAGTTGTGGCAGCAAAATGCATGAGGCAGAACTCATTTGGGCTTGGTCCAAGCAATCTGCGATGTGTGCCTTAAAAAAATAAGACAAACAATCAAAAATTTTTTAATTTTTGATATTCGACGGCCTTTAAATTTTATGGCAGAAAAAATTATGCTTAGCTAAACTTTTATTCTGATACGTTCTTTTCCCTCACTTAGTTTATCCAAACTCATTTTGACACATTAGAATCTCTTGATATCGCCTTTGCTGTATCATATTTGTGCGCGCTTCTTCATGCGACTCATCATCGGCAAACTTTGCTTTGATCCCGTTTAACACACATAGGACTTGCAACTTGGATGGATTTTGAGGCCAAGATTTATTAGAGCATTGCAATTTAAGTTTTTTTTTCATCATTTTTTTATTTTTTCTGGTGTTTTTTTTTTCGCTTTCGCTTTCATTTTAACTAATACTATAAAATGTTCACAGAACTGCTCCAAACATAAAGCACTCTTTAGACAGTTTGATGTGTTTGATATGTCTTGGACTTTTTTCGTTGGAAAACGGAATCAAAACAGCAGTGGATAGGCTGTTTTGGATCTGGTGCTGGATAGAAGAGAGTCTGAATTTGTTTTTTTTTACTTTGTAATCTAAGGCATATTTGAATATATCAGTTTCAACTCCAAAGTCGAAATTGACTTCTGGCTGGTGTTAACATTTTTCTCAATGCTGATTGAAGCATCCATTTCGACGTTACTTACAGTTTCTCTTTGCATAAAAGTAACATACGAAAATATACTAGGTACTCTTACTCTTCAATCCTTACTTACAATTGAAATAATTCCACTTTATAATCAGCATGTTTGCACCACTATGTGGCTGTAAATTGAGCTTATTGGAAATGTTGTTGCACGTCTGTGGTGTTTTCCTTTTTTTCTCAAATTTGTGGCGCGTGTTGCATAGCACGAAAACCTCAAAGCCTGAAAATACTAGTTGGTATGATTTAAAATTAGCATGAATGCTTGAAAGTACCTACTATGGAACTCCAACTCTGAACATAACTACCATGCTTAAATAAAGCTTAGCTCATAAAGGGGGCGCAACAGCTGAGAAAATTATTGTATAGAGATGCAGCACGAATGGCAACAGAAAATAGATAAATCTAAGCAAAAGAAACTTGACGCAGATACATGGCAATGGGATGCATAGCGGTGTTGCGGATACAACTTGTTTTCATGTATCCTCCAACTTCGACTTCGAAATAGTCAACAACAGTAGCATTTGAAAATTGGCGTGGGTTTTGGGGGCACAATTTCAAAAGGGGATGGGCAATCACCATGGCTTGGTATGACAGACGGCATCTTTTCTAAGGTGTTCTTGGTATGAAATTGGCCCGGAGGGAAATA
The DNA here is from genome assembly GCA_034638295.1 of Phortica okadai. Taxonomy (NCBI): domain Eukaryota; kingdom Metazoa; phylum Arthropoda; class Insecta; order Diptera; family Drosophilidae; genus Phortica; species Phortica okadai. The sequence goes on from CM067852.1 coordinate 1,786,173, forward strand.
CACCAAATATGACTAACTACTGTACGTATGAATCACAACGTCTGCTCGGTGCAAAAAAGGGGAAAAGTTGGCTTTGGAGATATCGCATCGTTCATCACATTTTAATTACTTCGAGCCATAATCACGAGAACCAAATAAAATCTACCGTAGCGTTATTACTCCCAACTCTATTCGATACACTTTTCTTTGTTTTGGCAATTGCATTGTTAGAAACAATTAACCAATCGATGTTAAAAACTATCTCTCAGGCAAGAGGGGAGGTCTGATGGATTTGAGAGAGTGAGTAAAAATTGATGCTCGATGTTAAATTTCTGACTTATTCATATATTTGTATGTATTTTGATATGGTCCTAATAGTAGTGATTTGGCTCCAGTATTAAAATATGGGTAAATTTTGTGTTTCGCATGCAAAAATATTAACTCAAATTGAAGAAGAGTAGTTACTACGAAATAAAAGATTCGAAATAAACTTCAGTAAACCTCAACATCAACTACTTAAATGCTACATCGTAGCCAAGAGCACAAGCATATAATTTTCTTTGACGCGTACAATAAATGATAAATGCCATCATTATAATAAACACAACATCAACGGCCAACGAGCACGAGATCCGGCGAGGCAGAGACAATACAGTCACGAAAGGAAAAACAAAAGCAACACAGTCATCGAACAATAAAAATCGAATCGAAGGGGCCAAAACTTAAACGTGAACTCATGATTAAAACTTATTTCGTTTTGAGTTTCATTTTGGGGCCTTCGAGGTTCAAAACCATAAAACAACGAAGGAAGGAAGCTGCGATGCCTGTTGATGTTGCTACAAGCTGAGATACTACTGCTAGGTAGAGCGGACATACTGTCGAAGGAGGTTGGAATCCTTGTAGTTACTTGTCGACGCCTTTGAATATCGTGATATGCGAAGCCAACTTAATGCCTTAACGGAGATAGGCAGTAGCATGGCAAGGCGCAAATGTTGCCAAATGTTTTATGATGACTGGTCAGCTATAATTTGTTACTTTCGAATGTGTGTGTGTGTTTTTTTTTTTTTTTTTGATGGTCGTTGTAGCATTGCTAGTCTGACATTTTCTTCACTTAAACTGTTGCATATACAGAAGCTTTAATATGTTTCTTTTTTGGTCTTTTCATCATTTTGTGAATTTGGCTTTAGGGCTTGTGAACGTTTTGTGGAACTTGGGAAAGAAGACATCTGTGGTATAGTTGAGATTAGGAATATTTACAGTACATTGCAGTTTGTGTTCTTATGTATTATTCGAATTAATTCCTGAGACTGTGATATTTAAATTGTTATCTTTATTTAAATGTAGCTTTTCTCAAATTTAATGTTTAATATTTTCGCCGTGTCAGGCTGTATGTTATTTTGTGGGAAGTCACCGATTACTATATGTCCAGGTTAGACGTCTTGTTGGTAATTGTACAATGGTTTTTAATAATGTTTAAAGAAAGACACGTTTGAAGCTTGTATAAATTGTGTTAATGTCAGTTATATGTGATGAGATTATGCCTTGCCAAAATGCCGCGGAGCGGTTGGCCATATTGAGTCATTAAAAAAGGCTCAATCAGTAAGTTTTGCGCACGTTACATTTGCTTTACAACTGCCGACTTTATGTCATTAGCTGTCCAGAAGCTTCATTTGTTCTTATCTAATGGAGTATATGTCTCTTTTTGCTACCGTCCAACATTGTGACAGTCATTTAACAGTCTGCCAACGTTTTCTACAAGCAACGGAAAAGGGCGTGCTAGCGAACAAAAAATTACTCCATAAAAGGAATGCTGCGCGTGCGTTGAACACACTTGTTTGTTGTCTTTGATATTAGCTGTCAGATCATTCAGCTACAAATGTAAGAAAACGCATAACAAAAAAAAGTATGCATAAAAACAAAAGCTCAAAGACAATTCTGTAGAAAAAGGCCAAACAGCTTAGTTTAAAAAAGGCACTTAAAGTGTTAATTAAGCATTTTAATGAGTTTGTTCGAGGTGCGGTTCTGTGTCATCATTATTAGTTCGGTCGGGTATCTTATTAAACAGTTAGAAATGCACTTGTGTCTTAAGAATTGCAGGTGCTGACCTTTTATGAGCTGTAGCATTTATTAGGAAGTTGAACTTTCACCGAATGAGCTTATCACAAACCGACTTCAGCAACGCCACCGTCAAAGATAATAACCATCAGCAATTTGTGGCTCATCTTCATTTAGAACAAAAAAAAAGTAATTGTTGCCTACATACTTATCCACTTTTATGACTCCTTTTAAATTACGTGTTAATATAAGAAAAAGAGTTACTTACAATAATTTGTGAATATGTTGTAGAACTGTTATAAGCATTTTTTTCTTGGACATTTTAATGCAACAACAATTTTTTAAAACATTAGAAAATTATAGGAAAAGGTCGACTTCTAATTAGGTGAACTTTTCCTACAAAAATGTGTATAAGGAAATTAATGAAAGAAAACAGTTTCACACTGCCAATATAAAATACATACAAGAAAACGGTTGTAAATTCGTTAACAAATTTTTAACAAAAATAAATACAATTAAAATCAGAGAAAAATATCATTTATCATCACACTATTTAAGCCAACTGTGTCAAAGGCTCACGATTTCTTTCATTCGTGATGACTAGGCATATTTACACATTTTCAAAGATATATTCGAAATTTCGTTTTTATCCTAAATGACACAACAGAAAAAACTCTGTAAATGCGACTTTGTCGAGAAATTTGTTGACATATCTCGAAATTTTGATAATTTGTGCTTGCCCAGAAAGCGGCTAATAACTGTAAGAGCAACAAGAAAGCAATGAGAAAGGAAAAAAGGAAACAAAGTAAGATACAAACGCACTTACAATGGAAAGCAAGCGTTTTTAATCCCATCGATGATTGCACAGTTTCAATCAGATTTTTCATGCGATTTATTGTCGAAGATTAGACAAATCAAATATTTTTACATTCGTCATCACATTAGCTCAACTCAATCGTAAAATTTATTAGAATCCAGTCAATAACAAGCCTCAACAATTATGTTATGGTAAATTAATTTTTACTGCCTACATCACACTCATACTGAAATCGACTTGCTTCACTAGCTGCAAATCATAAAATTGTTCTGTATAACGAACCAATTAAGTAAAAATCAATATACATTTTTACAACTTTGCAAATTTCCGAAGACGAGTCATGGCTCCACTCGTCCACTCCCGAAAAAAAGATTAAACAACACTTGAGAAACTTACAACTGGGCCTGAGTTCATCGTTCCAGCTCATTAATTTTTCCGCTTTAAAACACTGACGGAAAAACTTTTGCATTTTAGCCGAAAATCGAGACACATTAAAATGTCATATTAAATCTTTTCGTCTTTCTTTTGGTTGACTGTTTCATTACAACTTGGATTATTTAAAAAATCGTATAAATTGCAGTTAATTATTAACTCGTTTACATTGGCGCAATCAGTCACTGAGTTGACTCAACTCAACTTGACTTGACTTGGGTTTGAATTAGTTGTCTGAGTGAGTCTCGTTCTATAATCCGTTACGCATGGAGAACCTTTACCTTAATGCCCTGTCTGTCCAGCCATCAGTATTGTAATTATTTCTTTTGTAGTTGTTGTAAATAAACACACGTTCACACATTATATTTTAAGTTCCGAAAAGCGCACTGCGGAAAATGAATGAAGAAGACTGCAGTAAGTAAAGGAACTAATAAATATTTTAAAAATCTAGTCAATGCGTTAAATTCTTGAATTCACAATATTTTTAATTGAAGCTTGTTAAAATAACATACTTCATTGATCTCCGTTCTTGATATATCACAAAATATGTTCCTTTTGTTGATAAGCATATGAGTGTGACTAATTATACCACTGATTACAGTTATTATTATTTTTTGACATCCTTACTTAATTCGTTTTTGTTTTTATTCAAAAACAGTTTATAAAATAAAACAAAAACTAAACGCTTACCAACTAAAAAAGCAGCAAAACAAATAAAAACAGTAAACAAATATTGTTATGATGAATCATCAAGACCGTTCGATAATAATTTAAAAAACCAACCAAACCAGACTCGTTGGCGGGCTACACAATCGACTACTATGACAGTTTAATAAGATATTTTACGCAAAATTGGGTTAAGAGCGATGAATTGTTACAAAAACCTAAAAAATAAAAAAATAAAACACTCACAACCTCATACAAGACAAAATATCTTACAAGTCAGACGTTTGTTAAGCAAACAAAGAGAAGTTCGTAATTTAATCCATAAAATTAAAGAATAACTTTGCTTTCATGCGAACTGTCAACTTGTCATTACAATTAACCAAAAAAAGCCAAAGTCAAACGAGCTGACTGACTATCTTAACTTTACATCTGTGACGTACCAAGGAACAAAAAAATGCGGAGTTCTACTAAAATGCTTTATCGAAATATGATATTTATTGAAAGCAAATAAGCTGCGCCGGTTACGTTTGAGTCGCCCTCACCTGACTTCAATACCCGACCCAGTTTTCAGTTAAATCACTTGTTCTACCCTTTGTATGAAAGACTCAGTGTAATTTTAACTGTCATTTCAATTGGTGTTGACGCAGTGTATAAACAAGACATGTGTTTAATCTAATGAAAGTTGGGGGCGGCCTATATATTTTACATCCTCGTTGGAATAGTTGGTCGCTTCAACTATCGCTAAGAAACTATTAAGCAAACAAAATATTTGAGTGTCTCTTGCTCAACCCTTCAACACATTGAAGATTCTTAGCGTGAGGTTTCATATTTACCTATATTTATGATTACTGAATTCAATAAGAGGACAAATAAGTACATAAAATGTTTTCGAGTATTTCATTTTTCGATTCAACCGGTTGCTCCCCAATTTTCTTGAATTTTGCTATGCTATATTTATTATATCTTTCATTGTTTGGAGTTTCATTTTGTGAGATTGCTTTTGACTTGTGTTCAGCTTATTTTGGTCGAAGTTATTTTATAATTATTTTTATGTTGGGAAAAATAAATAAAGCCGTTAATATGAAGAGTAAATATTTATAATTCAATGTTGATATGTTTGCATTTTGCTTAGTCATATATATTGTGTTTAGTATAAACATTAAACATTTCAGGTACTTATGTAAACAACTATTTTTTTTTTTGGTTCGATTAAAAACTTTTATAGGTCACATTCACATTTATATTTATTATATACAGTGGCGAGCAAAAGTGAGTGTATGTTCAATAAACTGACTTTCGTCACCCATAAAAAATCAACGAAACATGATAATCGAACAAACTAAATTATTTTATATTTATCATTTAATTCTTAACAAATAACAGTAAACAACAATAACATATCAGATGAATTTAAAAAGATTGAAAGTAAAAACATAAATAACCCACATAAACTCACTTTTGCACGTTTCAAGAAAATTAAATAATTAAATCAATTTTATTATTTTGCCCACAGACCCTTATTAGGAATCACTTGATTAACGCGGTTTGGCATGTTATCTACCAAATTTTCAATAATACCTTTTGTGATTTGATTCCATTCTGCTTTTACACGATCCCAAAGGTTGCCCATGTTTGTTGGATCTGCCTTGTACGTCGCGAGCCGTCTTTTCACGATTGACCAAAGATTTTCAATTGGATTGAGGTTGGGACTTTGTGCTGGCCACTCCATCAGTTGCAATTCTGCTGTTTTCCAATCCATTCCTTAACAATTTTCGCCGTGTGCTTTAGATCATCACCTTGTTGAAAAACAATTTATTTTACGTGTTAAGTACATTTCTCCATAAAATTAGGAAGATTGGTTTTCAAAAGTTGTAGGTAGTCCTCTTTTCGCATGATACCTTCAACTTAATGCAGAGGGCCAACATGCCACCATGAAAAGCATCCTCAAGCCATTATGTTTCCTCTGGCATGTTTGACAGTTTGCTTTACATGGTGCCTTTGAAGACTTTCCCCGGGCCTGCGCCAGCAATATTGCTTTCCATCTGACTGAAAACGGTTAAATTTGGACTCATCAGACCAGACAACCCGTTTTTAGTCAGATGGAAAGCAATATTGCTGGCGCAGGCCCGGGGAAAGTCTTCAAAGGCACCATGTAAAGCAAACTGTCAAACATGCCAGAGGAAACATAATGGCTTGAGGATGCTTTTCATGGTGGCATGTTGGCCCTCTGCATTAAGTTGAAGGTATCATGCGAAAAGAGGACTACCTACAACTTTTGAAAACCAATCTTCCTAATTTTATGGAGAAATGTACTTAACACGTAAAATAAATTGTTTTTCAACAAGGTGATGATCTAAAGCACACGGCGAAAATTGTTAAGGAATGGATTGGAAAACAGCAGAATTGCAACTGATGGAGTGGCCAGCACAAAGTCCCAACCTCAATCCAATTGAAAATCTTTGGTCAATCGTGAAAAGACGGCTCGCGACGTACAAAGCAGATCCAACAAACATGGGCAACCTTTGGGATCGTGTAAAAGCAGAATGGAATCAAATCACAAAAGGTATTATTGAAAATTTGGTAGATAACATGCCAAACCGCGTTAATCAAGTGATTCCTAATAAAGGTCTGTGGGCAAAATAATAAAATTGATTTAATTATTTAATTTTCTTGAAACGTGCAAAAGTGAGTTTATGTGGGTTATTTATGTTTTTACTTTCAATCTTTTTAAATTCATCTGATATGTTATTGTTGTTTACTGTTATTTGTTAAGAATTAGATGATAAATATAAAATAATTTAGTTTGTTCGATTATCATGTTTCGTTGATTTTTTATGGGTGACGAAAGTCAGTTTATTGAACATACACTCACTTTTGCTCGCCACTGTATTAGTCAACTTGTTGCTTACCCACTAGCAGAACTACAATCGTGACAAAATTATGTGTGAATGGTTAGAACCTATGTTTATTTTGACGCATCATCAAATGTTCAGACAATTCAGTTTGATTACAAAATTTTTATGCGTAAGCACAAAATTAATACACACTTTATTTGCAGTGTATAAAGACAACATCACATCTATGACATGCAAATCAGCGATCCCCTTTTTTATATGTCTGCGTACATTTTTTTACCGATCAAGTATTTTGCATAATTTAACGATATTTTGCTGGGGATCAAAGAGTAAGCATGACACATTTTTTATAAAAACACAGTTCGTCCATTCTAAGTTGCAGCTAAATCGTTTATCTTATCATGTCAGCGAGTCTTGCAATCATCAATAACTCATAAAGCTTTTTTTCTTGCATTTACTTAATGCTATCATCATCATTATCATCATCGATCTCTGCTTGACACGATCCTAAGGTAGACTTTTTTACTTTGATCAGGCCCCTTGAGTCAACCCTGTTCATTCTTTTAATGCAAATGACTTTTCTATATCACTTTTTTCATTCGCATTTCTGTCATTTGCAAATATTCTGTTATTGTTGCGTACATAAAAAAAAAAATCACGTTTGTTAAGACTTTTGTTTGAATAATCACTTGAGGCTATGAAAAAATAAAATCAAGACCCGAGCCATTTTAAAGGCATCATCGTTACGAAAAACTTTTGATGCATTAATCCACAGCACATGCTGTTAATCGCATTAAATATGTGTACAAAAAATATAGATAAATAAATATGAGTTTAAATGAAATGTCCTAATCAAAAGAGTTAATCAATCACTTTTTGACATTTATTTGGACTTCTAAGTAATCAATGACTAAGTTAAAATATGTGATATAGTATTACTGAAACTTTATCAACGAGCTGTTCGGATTTAAGAAGTTGGTTTATTATATCAAAAATATTTTGAGATTTTTTGATCAGAGAACGCGAAAACTCTGCATCTGATAAATACATATCTTCAAGCAAAACCAAGTCATCTTTTTTTTTCCTTGTATAATTATTTGGAAAGATTCGGCGCTCTCAGTGGCGAAGACATACAAGTATGGTTATTCCACACCATTGAAATCTCATTGTTATTATATTAACGGAAAAAGACGCCTAATATCGATATTTACTGGCGCATAAAGCAGAAAACAAAAGATAATGTTCGAAACGTTAAACGAATTTCAACTAACAGAAGCACAACGAAAAGAGAAAATCAAAACAAAACGAAAAACTCCAACAGCGGGCGACAGAAAAAAATATAAAAAGGTTTTAATAAGACGGACAGAAAAAGACCCGAAGAATAAGTCAGTCACATCAAACCAAGTCATGTCAAGCCAAGCTAAACTTGTTATACGCAGTTATCAACAGCAGCTAAAATTGTGGTGGAGAAGCAAAGGCAACAGCAGAGTACAGCAGTAAATCTAGAACTAGTTTCTCAGTTTTTTATTTTTTTTTTTTTTTTGTGTTAAATGCATGTATGCATGTACGTATGTACATATAATGACGAAGTATAAAAAATAAAATAATAATATTGGACACCTGCACGGTTTTGAATCACTATAGCAACAATGGCAAGCGCAACAACAACGCTGGTTGTAACTTTGCTTAGCGGAGGGACAACGATGACTGACTGTGTGTTGTAAAAGGGTGGGGAGAACAAACTGTTGGACATGACAGAGCTCCTGAGTGAGTCGAATGACCAATATGACCAATAAATATATGTAAAATCGCATGATTTTATAATCAGCAAAGGACATGAAAACTTAGTATCATCGAGAATATGCAATATATAGTGATTGATGGAGAAATAGGTCTTGGAAGTTTGTAAAAGTACCTTATTTACTTTTATCAATTTTCAAGACGTATTCCTACATCCAACACTTCATACTATTCTCTATTACATTATTTTTTTAATAGTAATCGAACAATTTGAAAAAAAAAAAATGCAATGATTAGTTCTTAAATAGAGTTTTTTAATAGTTCTTCAATTGCATAATTCTGCTTTCCATATTTCAAAATTTTCGAATTCAAGCTGCAAGTTGTGTGGCAGCTTATCCGAAAACATCTTTGCCATTTATAAATAAATAAAAAATGTTTTTCGCAAACAACACGACGTTCTGCAAGTCAAAGTTTCGAGATCACTCGGCCGATAAAGATCAATTTCTTAGCGCCTTTGCCATTGTGGACGTTGCCGCCATCAACGCGCTTTGGTCTTTAATTCAAAATTATCCCTAAATTGACAACGCAATACTTGAAGTGGCATTAAGTGAAATGAAACGAAATGTATGGAAAATAAATAAATTAAAATTGCGATCGTAAAACAACCGAATCAACGAAACAAAAGGGCCCTGTTTCGGACAACGTGACAACGTGTTGATGATAGACGGACGCCTACTTCCTCCTGCATACGAGACCATAAAAAGCTAACAAAGCAAAATGAGATTTTGAAAATGCGATAAAAAACCGGAGAATCGTTAAAATCACTCTGTGGTCAGACAGATCGATCTGTCTGTCTGGCGGCCTGTATGCCTACCTACCTTACTGCCTGTTGTTCTACATGTTGGTTTCTTTCGTAATTTCTTGTATGCAAAAAACATTAAAAAAAATTTTAAGTTGATTACTGGTAGGCCGGGCTCACAGGAGGAAAGAGAATAAACAAAGCAAATGTTGATTATATTTTAATCAACTCTTACGTTTTATTCATACATTTAGAAGCAGAACCAAATTTTTAGTAGAAACATTTTGTAATCTTCAATGAAACATTTTCATCCATTATTCAATACGAAAAAATTAGACAAACTAACAAACTGACGACATTTGTCCATATTGAATACAATGTTTTTTGTTTTTTTTTAGTTTTAAAAAACTACAGAAATTCAGTGTGGCAAATTGTGGCAGTTACATACACTCGTGCCAAGGATGTCAACTTCTTTCGTGTTAAATAAAACTGATCTCTTGAAAAGTTCTGTTCGACGTGTTGTTCGAAACACGTTGAATTGTTAACGGTCGGCCGCTAAATATAAAAAAGATTGACCAATCACTCAAGTTTGCCTCTCAGAGGCAATAAAGAATTCATTAATTTTTGTGCAACATGAAATATTGAACGATTTTTTTGTTGCTCGGCAGGCCGGTTTCTTGGTATTAAAATATTTTTTGCCATATAATAGAAACTTCAAACAACCATGAGATAGCAATTATGTGTGCTACGACAACATTAGAGAAACATGGGAATAATCAATAATCGCATATCAAGTTAGTACAAGTACACCAACAGTTTACATTTTATACAAAATTTCAAGCATATCAGTTATCAACGAATATCTCTGCTATACCTCAATGCATTTTTATATGCCGCGCTGTTTCTAAAAATCGCATAAATTGATGCTACAAGTGATTTCATTAAGTTGTTGCAAACCACAACAAGTTTAGAGTGAGGGTAGCTCGAAGCTGTTGTGGTTTTATTTAATTTTTCAGACTGTTTTTTGTCATTCGGAAAGGTTATGTTCTTTTCAACTCTTACAATCTGTTGTCAACTATTGATCAGAGTTAGGGTGCAATGTACATGAATATTACTAATGAACACTTTATTGCGTGTCTGATTGTACGCTGATTGTAAAATGCAATTGAATAATTTTTTTATCATTCATCTAACGAAAAGAACTGCGATAGTATACTTTTATGGTCTTAGTTTATTACTTATGTTAATTGAATTTTATTGATGACAAATTTAATACTTATGCCTTCATATCATCTTAAAAAATTCAACTCAAATTGAATGCTCTGAATTGCATATCAATTTTTTGTTATGTGTTTTTCTATATTTCATGCAACTGCAAGTGTTTACTATATACATATATGCATATTTACAATGAGTCCATCAGTGAGTTGTAATAAATGCAGTGAAACGAATGATTGAGAACTAGAGTGCAGAGGCATACAGAGGGCAAAAGCGCCCAATTGTATGCATCTAAAAATAACCTCTTTATGCATTCACATGTGCTTACGAAAAACTATCGAATGAGAAAGGGAATATACAAGAGAAAAAGGCCACTAAATTGCATTAGAAAATTGCTGACAACTGTTTTTGTTGTTGGCGCATCGCAGAAGCGTCAAATGTTTTGGACAGGCGTGAATTGCAAGAAGTATTCTCAATTCGATGCTTGTTCACAACCACCGGTTTTGCTAGGTAATTTTTTCAATATCAAGATCATGTTTACATCAGGTCTAATATTCATTTTGTCTTCCAGTTAATTTTCTATCAGGTAATTTCAAGATTGTAATTTCAAAACTTTTTTAAAGTGAAAACAATGTTCCAAACATATGCGCATGTGTAAAAATATTGCGTTTGTTAAATTAAACTTTCAGTCTCATGTACACAACTGCAACCATCAATTTGTGTAATTTTTCTATTTCTATTTTCTTTTGGCGCGGGCAAAGTGCCAAAGGCCCCCAGAGAGTGTTTAGTTTTCTATATTGCACGCTGATTGCCGTATTTTAAAATTGTGAATACAGAAGGCCGCAGGAGCTTAGGCAAAATAGAAAAAAAATTATATCAACAACGAATGACTGAATGAATGTTGGGGGCAATGAATGAAAATGTCGAAAGACAACATTTTGAAACAAAATAATCCGTGTAAGATTTTAATCATTTCAAATTAAATAAACTTTCATGTAGTAAATTTGTGACGAGTTTCACATTAAAAAAATTATAGAAATTAATAAATACAAATATATATAATTTAAATGTATATAAATATTGTATACAGTTTTGACACCGTTTTCAGAGCGAATAAGTCGATTTGATTTTACCGACGCTCAACGTCAGCAGATACTTAAGCTCATTAAACGAATATGACAGAAAAAAAAACTTTCGACTGTATTAATTACTTGATGGTTGTTGTTCTTGTAAACAATACAAGACTTTTATCAAGTTTAAAAGGTTCTTACAAAGTTTTTCTTTGATTTTTGACATCAAAACACTCCACTCGTTTCGCTTTGTGATATTTTTCATGTGGTTGCGTCGACACTGCCGTCCTTGTCTCATAAATCAGATAATGAAGTGTGTCAAGAAATTTTTAATAATTTTTTGCCTTCTAGAATGTATTTCTCTTTCTTTGTGTGGGCGTCGAATGTCATTGATCATCGCGTGAGTGAGAGGAATTTTACGGTGCGTATGATGGATGTGACAACAGCGCGCTCCAATACACTGCCAGTAACATTAAAATCAACAACAGCGTGCACAGATCGTCAAAGTGGCGTCAGCAGATGTCCCGAAAGGGTTGCTTGCACGCTTTGTTCAAGACCAATTTCAATGTATCATCAAAAGTAGGTTTTACGTTGAGTTGGTCGTTCTCAAGTGAAAGTAGGTCAGCGCGACATTTTGTTTTACCTGTTAGGGTAGGTTAATTTTGAACAAAGAAACGACAATGACGCCAGCCAACTTGAACTTATATTTTGACAAGTAGTCTTAAAAAACATGCAAAATATGCATATGCTAGTCAGACATATGTACATACTCCAATAAGCCGCTCACTTATAATTCTATTAAAATCTTGAAAATTGGTCATAGTAATTATAGTACAATTAAATTTAGCAAACCTTCAATCCATTAATTATATACTAATAAAAGAAATCACAAATCGGTCCATCGAAATATGCAGTCAAAGATACATATGTATGTGTAGAGGAGAAACGGACATATCATTCATGTGAGCAGTCCAATTAAAAATCTAAAAATTTTTCGTTGACAGGGTTTTGTATTGTTTTCAATTGATCTTTTTACTAAGCTATGAAAAATACAGAATATTTGGTTAAATAGCTTATCAAAACAAAAGCGTGCATTATTAATTTCTCTTCACAAACTGTATAAGAAATGTAATATTCCTCTCAGATAAATGTGAAGTGTATTTATGAAAAGTTTAAAAACGTTGTTGTCAAAGTCAATTTTACCGACAACAAAGAGGGAAAAATATACAAATGTATGGAATGAGTTGAGCTGAAGATGACTCATCAACGAGATAGTGACCCAAAAGCAGTGAAGAATAACAAATGCAGTAAACGTTTCAAATTAGTTTTTTTTGTGTTGTATTGACTTCATGTTAAATGTGTGATTTTGCCGTTGAGCTTAAATATTTTTTTAATTTTTTTTTTTTTTACTTTCAGAGTACAGTGGAATCTGAATTTGATGAATTTACAAATATTTGCCTACTGCACAAAAGTGTTTGTATTGCAAAGTGTGGTAAGTGATGCGCCAAGATATAAATTCATTTAGTCTAATTATCTGCTCAGTATACGTTGCTTTGATTTTTCATGCAGAATCAGAAAGCATTGAGTCGTGTTGACGTCTTTGCTAGACATTCGCGTCGATAAGATCTTCTTGCTAATAGTATTAAACTCGACTTGTTACTTTATATTATGTCGTGAACTTGAAATTTGCTTTCAGGGAGATCGGTTGGAATCGCGAGTCTGTCTGTGATGAGTCATCGCTGCCAATACGTTTGCTCATGAGGCGGCGTAGGCAGGTAGAAGACATCACAGAATGTACACACCGACTTCGGATAGCCATTGCGAAAGTTGTTTATTTTCTTATTGCTTGTTTAAACTGTCCATTGAATTTGTTATAGTGTATGTGCAGGGTGTGTTTATACCATAAAATGGGATTCTTTACTTGTTCCTTAAAAAGGTTCATTTAAACATATAGAAAACAACAGTTGGATTATTATAGTGAATATGTTTTAATTAGAAATTATGTATATTTATATATGGGAAGTGTAACATTTTTTCGACATAGCCGACATAAATTCATTTGTCGTTTTTATTCAGTTTCAATTTTTTTTTTCAAAATTTCCAACCTTATAATTGAAGTTTGGAAGCTTGCGATCTGCAGGTAGATTTATTGTTTAAATAGTAGACAGACACGCAGGAAAATATCTACTCAAGCCAG